>JAYEPQ010000017.1:7317798-8057798 GCA_036321105.1 Dracaena cambodiana
TGGTCATTTCTCACGAAAATCAGACATGAGATAACAAATCAAGTCTTTCCCTAAGATTTCGAATAGCTGTTCCGAATTCAAGTTGATTATGTTTCGCTTCTTCCTCGGAGAAAGACAATCAAACAATTCCCAATCATAGTCCTTGCAGATCGGATCATCCGTATAGGATAAAAAAGAAACCCCATAAAAAAACTCCACTTGAATCATTTGATTCCTTCTTACCGACAAAAAGCCGTACTCGAGAAAATATATTATTCCGAGCACGGGTTTTTTTGGTCAAAATGCATCTTGTCTTTATCACGAGTTATTTCCCTTGGTTAACACTACTTATAGTTTTGCCAATATTCGTGGGTTCTTCAATTTTCTTTATTCCTCAAAAGGGGAATAAGGTATTTAGGTATCAAGGTATATTGTCTCCTACTTAGACTGATAGACACAAGGGAAAAAATTGCTATATCCTCAATTCAAAGAGGAGAGATGCATCTGGATGTAATGTTGATTCAGATAAACCTAACTCTACAGTGGGTTATCAACACACCTTTAGTACAAAAATGGATTCTTTGCAAGAAAGAATTACTTCCACCAAAGAGGGATCTATAACTTCGATCCAAGCAGTTTATGTACCTGCAGATGATTTGACCGACCCCGCTTTTGCCACGACATTTGCACATTTAGATGCGACTACCGTACTATCAAGAGGATTAGCTGCCAAAGGTATTTATCTAGCAGTAGACCCTTTAGATTCAATGTCAATTATGTTACAACCTAGGATCATTGGCGAACTTGCCATGGTAAGGGAGAAGGGGGAACAAGCACACTTGAAGAGCGCAGTATAACGGAAAGTTGTATGCTGCGTTCGGGAAGGATGAATCGCTCCCGTTTATCATAAAGAGGATGAGCTTCAAGAGAATGATTCGGAGTTTTTGTAGAGTGGAACCATGCAGTACCAGACACGAGATAGATCTTCCAAAGTACAAGGCTTTTTTCGGATAAGTCAATTCATTTGGGACCCTGCGGATCCATTCTTTTTCCTATTCAAAGATCAGCCCTTTGTCTCTGTGTTTTCACGTCGAGAATTCTTTGCAGATCAAGAGATGTCAAAGGGGCTTATTACTTTCCAAACAAATTCTCCTACATCTATATATAAACGCTGGTTCATCAAGAATACGCAAGCTAGTCGTGACCAAGAAACCACTGGTTTCGCTTGGTGGGCCGGGAATGCCAGACTTATCAATTTGTCCGGTAAACTACTTGGGGCTCACGTAGCCCATGTCGGATTAATCGTACTCTGGACCGGAGCAATGAACCTATTTGAAGTGGCTCATTTCGTACCAGAAAAACCCATGTATGAACAAGGATTGATTTTACTTCCGCACATAGCTACTCTAGATTGGGAGTAGGTCCGGGGGGAGAAGTTATAGACACCTTTCCGTACTTTGTATATGAAGTACTTCACTTAATTTCCTCTGCAGTCTTAGGGTTAGGGTAATGATCATACGTTTGTAATGCATTGTATGTCCCATAATAGGTCCCCGATTGAAGCGTAATGATCATACATTTGTAATGCATTGTATGTCCCATAATAGGTCACATTCTTCTACCCTTTCTTGGGAGTCGATGACTATTCATAGCTATTACCTTAACACCAAAGAAGAGTTCGATCCAATACTTTATTTTTGTCCTAGTTGATCCTGATTCGACATTAGAAGTATATTGATTGTTCCCCAATAATCGAATTCTTTTTTCTGTAATAGGAAATAATACTCTGAATCATATAACTATAATGAAAATGAAATATACGATCAACCACCATTTATCGAATTTAAAAAAGAGTCAGAAGAAATGGTTTGATCCTCTTATTTCTCGAACCGAGAGATCCATGAATCGGGATCCTGATGCATATAGATACAAATGGTCCAATGGGAGTAAGAATTTCCAGGAACATTTGGACCATTTCAGAATGTCTCGAAGAAATCCAACAAGTAACTAATAATCCTGTTATAGAAAAAAAAGTAACTATCATTCCTTTTTCCGACGAATCACGCAACCCTATGATTTCATGTACTAATAGGGTCATCAAATGAATCGTAATCACAATTGAAATGATCAGAAAAGAGAGATGAGTTAATATATGTTATATATATATATATATATATATATATATATATATATATATATATATATATATATATATATATATATATATATATATATATATATATATATATATATATACTCCTCTACGTTCTTGACAGCTCATCTTTTTGTCTCAGTAGAGTCTTTCAGTGGCATGTTTCGGTCCTCTTCCCCACTACTTAGAAAAAGTAAGCCACCGGTTCAGGTACAAGATACTATCATTACTACCTGGACAATTAGACATGCAACCCGTAATCGCAACGACGAAAGAATGGGATTCCAACTCAGCACCTTTTGAGAAGAGGTGCTCTTTCGAGAGCACAGTACGATAAAAAGTTGTAAGCTGTGTTCGGGAGAGAGTTATTGTCTATCGTCGACCTCTATGGTAGAATCAGCCGGGGAGGCCTGAGAGGCAGTGGTTTACCCTGCGGCGGATGTCAGCGGTTCGAATCCGCTTATCTCCAGCCCATGAACATATGTGTGTGTGTGTATATGTTGCCACATTTTAGTTAGGTTCAGTGCAATTAAGGATGAGATCAGGCGAGTCCAAAGGTCAATCCTTAGTCTGCCCTATTGTAATTTGAGTTAGAAAATTAAAAATTATATTTTAAATTCAAATTTTTTAATATTAGAACATTGAAAATTATATTTTAAATTTAAATTTTTGAATACGACTGATTAAAAACTGAACTACGGACCCGTCTATTCGCATCCCCTAGTACAATGGATCTACGGCTAACCAATTCAATATACATCCACCATTTCACAACTGGTATCTATTGAGATTCAGTGAAATGTTAGTTCTCAATTTCCCTCACTCACACCGACTAAAATTTGATGCATCCTCTCTTTATGAGTTATGGCCTTAATTGCCCACAACAAAACTCATTAACCCTAACTCTTCAACCTAAAAACATTGGAGATGCTTTTCATTGTGTTCTACGGACGGCTGACAAATGCTCCCATAAACAAACCAACGGCTGATAAAACAAACCATGACTCATATTTTGTCTATCTGCTAGTGACTCCCTCCTCGCATTAGAAAGGGCCCTACACCCCAAGAGACACAGAGAGAGAGAGACCCGACACCCCACCACCCAGAGAGAGAGAGAGAGAGAGAGAGAGAGACGTTTGATCTTGTAGAGCTCTCGTTTAAGCTCTCATGGCACCGAGGACTGGGCGCGGCAAGGGGCCCAAGGGCAAGGGTGAGAAGAAGAAGAAGCAGAAGGAAGAAAAAGGTGACAAAAACTTGGTTTCAAGAGCTTTTCTTTTAATGTACTTTGCTTTAGGAGAATGTTCTACTCAAATCCTTACTTTTGCTTTTGTATGTTTCATTAAATTCCTTTTTTCGATACTTGGCTACTACCTTGCTTAGTTCTCCATTCTGCATTAAGCTCTCCTTCTGTTTCGATGCGATTCATCTCGAAAAGCTTCCCATTTCAAGAATTTCTAAGTCACATTCAGTTTCTAGAGTTATTCTGTTAAATTCTTTTTTCTACTTTTGCGACTCATACATTTTCTTTCATTTTTGGGATAATAGTTGTTCGTCCAAGTGCGATCGATGTAACAGTTGAGACACCCTACGAGACCCAAATGACACTCAAGGTATATCAAATTTTTTTCCTCTTTGGTATATCAAATTTTTTTCCTTTTTTTTTTTGGTTAATAATTCTTTCTTGAGAGTTTGATCATCAATGGTGACATTTTTTTTTTTTAATTTCCATTTTAGGGAATATCCACCGATACGATACTGGACGTGAGAAAGCTGGTGGCGTCCAATGTACAAACTTGCCACATTACCAATTACTCACTGACACACACGGTACTGTTCCGAAACAAACCACTTGGATTCTTCCTCCAGTTTGTTTCAAACTATTAACATCTTGTGTGTGTTGTCGTAATTAGTTCACTCTCTCGCTGTTGACTGGCCGTTTCATTTCATTTTGGCATTTGTTGAAAAAGTTATTAAAGTTGAGTAATTTCTGGTTCTGTCTTCTTTTTTCTTTTCCCCCTTTTTGTTCGTTTTCATGACAGGCCCGAGGGCAGCCACTGGGGGATGGCGTTGAGATTCTTAGCCTCAAGCCTTGCCGCCTCAAGATTGTAGAAGGTTGGTGATGTTTTCGATGCACACACATCTCATTGCTTAATTACGCTCTTATTATCGCCTAATAATTATAATTCGCAATGTTTTTTGATTATGCTGCAACTGTTCAACTACTATCACTTGCAAATCCGATAACTTCCTCGTTTGAGAAAACATGGAAGCAATGTCTAACTTTGGCAATGGAAGGAAAAAGAAGACGTTATTTATGTTAGAAAATGATAGTGAGCTACTGCGATATGCATTTAAGCAGTTCTCCAAGTACAATGAGGGAGATAATCTGAGGCGCACGCCTAGCTACACGAGAGATCGTAGGCTGATAGTCACAAGGGAGACATTACAAAGTACTTTTTTGTTGGGCATGAACAATATTTCTGTACTCCTTTTCATTTTCAAGTACTAGCATTTGATACTTGCCCTGCAAAGCTATTCAACTATATTCTTACTAATTACATCTTAAGCCAATTAATACCTTAGAGAACTACATAGAGAAAATTCATATTTCGGCGAGATTGATACCTGCTTAATTAGCAAGAGTAATTGCGATGGCTACGGATACTGAGAAAGATGCTTCTTTGTTTGATAGCCAGTTAAGATTGGAAAGAGAGCAGTTGCCTATCATTGAAAGGCTATGAGATCAATGAGTATGTCTATAGTAAAGAAATAGTAACAGCCATAACTAAGCTAGTTGCACTATGAAAGCAATTTTTTTATTTTTTTAGCATAAACAGTGGAATAAATTCAATGCATTGATTATTTTTCTTATATATATTTTTAAATGTGCAATTTGAGAGTTGGTGGTTATATGAGAAATTAGGAATATCAACTTAGACCGGTCCATAGATGCCCGCTCACTAAAAGGCAAACAAATATTTTTAAAAAATAAATTGAGAATTTAAAAAATAAATTGAAGTAGAAATTCAAATGACTAGCTTGATGACAAAAGGCAGCATTCCTTCAAACTGATGGCTTCTCCTGTCACCTATAAGAATAACCATACATTTTTAATTCAATGGTCAAATTTCAACGATATTATTTTAGTTTTTCAATAATTATTTATTATTTTCCAGTGACATATAGTGAGACAAATTTGAACCTTTAGAGGATCTAGGTGATTATTTGATGTACTAATGCCTGTCCTTGCGAATCTTCATTTTATTTCTCCAGTACTTTACTGAAATATACAATGGTATAATATTATTTTAATTGTTAGTTTGAATAAATCTAGTTTACTGGGGCTCGACTTGTATATTTCTCAAGCGATTGCAAGCTATGCTTTGATTATTGCATGGGCATTAATATATTTGTTGGTATCAATCTTAGTCAGCTAATGTTAACGAGCCAAATTTGAGTGAACTTGTCGCTCTGATGCATTTTCGATAGGTTTCTTCCTTTGTTGGTTAGAAGATTCTTTTTATTCCTTGAAAGTATCTTTAAAGATCACCCTCAATGTTTTTATCAATGTACTTGAGAAGATTGTTTAGAGAGGTTGACTTACGCTTTCTAATAAAGAGTCTGAAGTAGAAGTGGCGAATACTATTAACTAGTGTTTCCAATATAATGTTAGCTAAATAGTTCTCTATATGATCCTCTTGATATTTTGTCGAAAACAATTGAGCAAATATAAAAAGTAAAAATAAGAGAATATATAATTTAATAATAATTGCATATAATTCTAAATCAATATAATCAGTATAATTAGAGATATTTGACAAATATACTAATTTAGGAAGATATCTTGAGATATACTAATAAATTAGAAGATTTGTCAAATATATTAATTTAGGAAGATATTCTAAATTAGTGAGATATTCTAATAAAAACGAAAATGGATTTTCAGTAGGAGACCTATTTCCTTTTCATGTGTTTGTTTTCTTGTAGTTTTACCGTAAAAACTACGAAATGCAACAAAATGCTTCAGCAAGAGTTGCGACCGATTTGGATGTAGAAAATGTATTTTCAATTTTATAATGTATTTTCAATTTTATTTTTCAACTTTATTTTTCTTATATAACAAAAATGAAATGACAACGTGATGTATGTTCTTTGAATTACTTAAAAAAAAAATGACAACTTGTCCTCCTTCCAAGTTGGACTCTATAAGGATTCAATGCATGTTAAAATATAAGTGTACAAAGGAGATTATATAATTAAATACCTACTATATAAAAAGTCACTAGAATAACTAGTCTTTTTTAAAAGGATTTAACAAGGCATGCTATGAATTTTTTACTTGCTATACTATATGATATGATTATATAGAAATGCATTAAATATTGTCGTAATAGGATGGAAGTACAATCATAGAATAGACTGATTCTAAATTAATCTATCCATTTTATTTAATTTTATTAACTATCTTTCCTTAAATTTTTAGTTTAAGTTAATAACTAAGTAATTATTTTTAAAATCTCAAAGTTAGTCTCTTTAACCCCCCATCACTATTTTTCACACGTGTGCAGAGCCATACGCAACCGAGGAGCAAGCGGTCTCGCACGTGCGCAGGCTGTTGGATATCGTCGCCTGCATCACAGCCTTCGCTAAAGGCCGCGGCAAGACGAAAAAGCCCTCTCCTCCGCCAACAAACACCAAAACCCCATCCTCCGCCGCCGCGACCTCCGCCTCGTCGGCGAGCGTGGATCTCGATGAATCCTCGACGATCCCCGCGATCTCCGAGAAGTTCGACATGGCGGCGATCCAGCCCCCGCCGAAGCTCGGCGACTTCTACGACTTCTTCTCGTTCTCGCATCTACCCTCGCCTGTTCTATGTAAGCGCATCTATCTTTACTATTTTTTTTTTAATGTAGTTATTTTTTTTAAGGGTTTTGAGGATGCTTTTGTCGTTTTTGTGCAGATGTGAGGAGGCGCGAAGGCGTTGCTGCTGGAGAGAAGAAGGAAGGCGACTACTTTGAGATCGAGGTGATTTAACATTTTACTTTTATTTATTATTATTATTGTGTTTTCTAAGTAAATGTTACTGCATTTCTCTAAAGAGATTTTTTTTTTTTTAATGTAAATTGTGTCATCTAGCCTTTTTCTATGCTAAATTTTAAAAATGACTCTCTGTCTATATGTTTATATATGTGAGTTAGTGACCCAAAAATCTTATGATCCCATTACAGTTTTTTTCCAAATTTTTCTTGATATCATGATCTCCACTTTCTTAGTTTCTTTATGATTTAATTTCAAGGGTTTTGGAGTTCACTGAGTGTATATAATATGTTGTATTCGCTAAAAACTATTAATTTAGTATCTACTTAATAAAAAATCAAATCAAAATTAAAACTCCAGAAATTGGATATGAGTGAATCCTTGTAGAGTGATATCATAATCCAAAAAGCTATTTTGAAAAAAAATATAGTAGAGATAGTGGAAATGAAATGTAGTGTAGATAACTTGTTATTTGTCAACTTATTTCAATTATTCTCATATATATATATATATGTGTGTGTATGTGACTAAACTAGAAGGAATTCCCATAAAGTATCACATTTTTTCTAGAAATCCCCATAAGTTTTTTATGTTATGCAAATATGAAGTTTTGTATTTCATTGAAACTCCCAAACAAAGTTAATTAAATAATAATAAATTGATTTTAAAAAACAAATGCTATGTAAATATGGAGTTGTAGATTTCATGGAAACTTGTAAACAAAGTTAATAAAAAAATAATGAATCGATTTAAAACAACAATTGTTATGTAAATATGGAGTTTTAGATTTCATGGAAACTCCCAAACAAAGTTAATAAAAAATGAATCAATTTAAAAAAAAAAACACCAAAAACCTTTTTTCGACATTTTCAAATATATAATATTTGAGAAAAATACAATAAAAGTAGGAGTGAGTATTTAGAAAGGTTGAGGATAGGTATTTGTTGCATTTTTAAATTGATAATCTTTCAGCTAATGTTTTTTTGGGGTTTAAGTGAAATTTGAAACCTGTGGGGGTTTATATATAATTTAGAAAGTTCATGGGGATTTTTGGAAAAAGCACAACATTTCATAGTGGTTTCTTCTACTTTAGTGTGTGTGTGTATATATATATATATATATATATATATATATATATATATTACTACAAATTGGCTGTCAATTCAAGTAGATTATGTGAGTTAGTGGCGAAAAATAATGATTCAATTATTTTTTGGATTATGATTTCTATCTCCTTAGATTCTTTAGAATCAAAATTTATAGCATTGCAGTTCATTTTCCCTTCCGTTAAGTGGATATAAGATGTTATATTTGCCGAAAACCGTTAATTTTGTCTTTTACTTGATGGAAGGCCAAATCAAAATTAGACTCAAGAAATTAGGTATGAGTGGAGCCTAGGGGTTGAAATCGTAATAAAAAATTGGAAAAAAATATTGGTAATAGTAGAAATGGGTGATGCACAGGTAACATATGTAAGATGTTATCTCATTTCCATTATTCAACTGGCCTTACATCTGGTGGTGATATTTTGTTGATGGATGTTGTACTTATTTCTTTGCTAGGCACTACTTCATTCTTTTGTACTTTATATATAGTTACTCCGAACTGTGTATCGTAATATATAATCAAAGTTGTCAAATCGGGATACATATAGTATATCGTTATCTCTATGTATCGTATTGCATATCGTATCGTAGGATACATTAATCAAAATATAGTAGGCAAGTAATAAGCACATGTCAATATACAATATAGCAAACATATGAGTATATTTAAAGTATAAGTAAACAAATAGCCAAAAACATAAAACCAGTAATATGTTAAATATAAGTTTATAGTTATATATAAATATGTAATTAACATTCAAACTGTTATGACTATAAGGTCACCAATAAAAATTATACTACATTAGCAAATACATTACTAAATTCACTTAAAGTTGAAAATAACATTCAGTTTTTTTTCATCCTCGTCTCTCTTGCTCCATATAAACCTCCTCATTTAAAAGCTCCTTTTTTTTCCTCATTTATTGTTTATAATTGCATTCAATCTTACAAATAATGATAAAATAATCTATTACAAACTAAATATTATGAATAAACAATGAATTAATAAAAATTTTATAGTTACATCTTTTGTTTCTTTTTTAGTAGATCTATTATTCATCTTTCAACTTAAAATACACATTGAAATCCATTCATTATACACCTTTCACTATGTAAAGTTCTTATTTCTCATTAATTTATTCGTAATTAAATTTTATATCCAACAGTCAAATTAGATTATATATTCCTCTAATCTCTTCCTTTTTTGTTGCCTTAGTTTTGATTGTATGTTATTTCACAAAAACCAAAATATTGAGCAAAAGCTCGTTATCCCTAAAAAATACAAAACAAGGAAATAAAATATCAATTAACTATACTTTATAGTAATATTAGCATCATCCTTAAAAATTTTTATTTTAATTTTTTCATCTTCAACTTCTCAAATCTATACACAATCTTTCTTTTATCGAGATTTTAACATACAGTAAATAAGCTCTTTGGATAAATGAATTGAGAATTAGTAATTAAATAATTTATTTTGACTATAAATTAATAATATACTTCTTTTAATAATTTGTTTAAATGTTTTTATAAAGTAAAGCAAGTATTTTAAATTTTGATGTTCTTTTTTGTTAAATGACTATATTTGTTTGAAATTTGCATTCCATATTTAACTCAAAAGGTTCGTATGAATGAGTTTTAAGTCCGTTTATGAACCAAGTTAGCGAATCGTAACGTATCGCTATCGTAAGATATGTATCGTATATCGTAGGATACGCTTGCCGCATCGTAAGATGCATAACTCAATAGCATCGCAGATAAGATACGTATCAATTTTCTTGTGAATCGTATCGTATCGTAAGATATGTATCGCATATCATAAGATATTGACAACTATGCATATAATTGACTCTTTATGTATATGATCTACTTCTTGTACTGGATGTGTAATTTATTTCCATGTGGCATTAGATCCTAGCTTCCAAGAACCTATGCCTATGTGGTTAGTTAGTATTAATAAGCCTAGTGCATGTCATTGTCTTAGTGCGTGCCTGCAGGTAGGGAACTATGTTTCCAGAAGCAGTTGGGAAGCGGGATGTTACAAGGCACTACAAGGTGGGAACTACTACTGATTAATACAAATGAGCTGACAACTCATCTTAATTATCTGCACTTCATTGCATTTAGACTATCTACTATATTTTTTTAATTTTTTTTGGATTTTGATCTCAACCCCTTAGGGTTCACTTAATATCCAATTTCTTGGGTTCTAGTTTCGATTTTGTCTTCCATCAATTAGATATGAAATTAACAGTTTCTAATGAATACAATATTTTGTATCCACGTGATGGAAGGACAAATGAACTTGAAAATTCATGATTTGATCACAAAAAAGTTGAGGAGGTGGAAATCATGACCCAAAAATAAAATTTTAGAAAAGATGATGAAAGTATTGGTTTTTCGCATATAGTTCACATGAGTTACTTGTGCTGGTGGCTTGAGCAATTGGTTTTTCGTGGACAAATCAATAAATTACATGTGTTGGCAGCATATTTACACCATATATACACCTATAATGGAAATGAGCTGCCAGTTCATGTAAGTTATGTGATCTAGCGGCAAAAAATAGTGATTCTATTTTTTAAAAATATTTTTGGGATTATAATCTCGATCTTCTTAGTTTCTTTAGGATCAAACTTCATGGTTTTTGAAGTTTATTTGTTCTTCAATCAAGTTAAAATAAGATGTATCCACAGAAAATCATTAGTTTCGTGTCTAGTAGATGGAAAACAAAATTAAAACTAAACCACAAGAAATTGGGTGTGAAAAAGCTCTAGGGAATTTTGATCATAATCTAAAATTCTTTTAAAATAATAATGGATTCACTATTTTTTTGCAGCCAACTCATGTAAGTTACGTGAGCTGGCGACTCATTTACATTATTCATACACACACATATATATGTTAGACTATGATCTTTTCATTGAATGTAAAAAGTTTTTATACTTTTTCCACCACAGTTTTCTAGTATCTCACTATTACTTTATTCCCTTCGAACTTTTCGCCTTTTGGAATTTTAACCAATACATATTTCAAAGTAAATAGATAGTGAAAGATATGTTAAATCTAACTTTCAGAATTTGATGTAAAGTTTGTAGTCAAATCATATATACACACACACATAGCTGGACTATAAACTTTCTATTAAATCTAAAAAGTTAGTTTTAACCTTTTTTCCACGACGCATCTACTAGTGACCCACATTTGCTTTATTCTTTTTTCGCTATTCAATTTTGACCAACATATATTTCAAAGTAAATGGATGAGGAAAGATGTGCTAAAACTAACCTTTTTAATTGGGTTAATTGTAATAGATACCCTTAACTTTGCCAGTATTGTGCTTAAAGTTTTATACTTTTACTGTTTGTCCCAAGTCAGGATAAAGGGAGAGGGTTGTGGTAGGCCTGTGACAGCTAATTTAAAACATTGTCACATATTATGGCCAAAAATGAATTCCATTGGGACGTTCTCTATTGAGCAATGCTTTACATCGGTGTCCGGGTATAATAAAAAATATGTGAGATTGCTATGCTGTTGCTTAGAAGTACGTGCCAGTCGGTGCCCGAATGAGTTGTCAAATATGAGAGGGTTCCCACATTGAGCTGGTGAGAATAAAAAAGTTAGCTCATGAACAAGATTCGTTTAGGCTCATGGAACATAAGTTCCGTTACTGGTAAATTAGCAGAGTTAGTTGATGTTATAATTAGAAAAATGATTAATATTTTGTATATGTAGAAGACTAAGTGGGTAGGTGAGTAAGCTAAAATTATAGAGCCTTGGGGTTATAAACTTTGCATACAGGCTGAGATAGAAATCGTAATGGATAAGTGTGATCATAGATAAACAATTACTTGGAGATGTTGTGGAGGTCAGGAGAAATAGTGATAGAATTGTATTAATTAAACTTATTTTAGATAAGGAGATTTTTAATATCATTAGTATCTATGCATTACAAGTTGGACTTGATGAATTTATTAAACGTCAATTTTAAGAGGATTTAGATGAGATGGTGTAAGGAATATCTACTAGAGAAATTTCTTATTAGTGGTGACCTCAATGGGTATGTAAGAACTAATCATAATGGGTTTGATAGAGGACATGAAGGATTTAGTTTTGGAGAAAGAAATAAAGCATATAACTCAATTTGAGATTTTGCTTTGTCGCATGATTTGATTCTAGGGAGTAATACTTGGTTTAAAATGAGAGTTTCTCATTTACTCTTAGAAGTGGGTTGAGTGCAAGCCAAATATATTCTTTTTAAGTAAGAGGATATATATAAGTAGTTGTAATGATTATAAGGTAGTGCCATGTGAGGGTATAGTAACCTAATATAGGTTCTTAGTTTTAGATATTCAAATTAGAAGAAGATTTAAAAAGATTAAGTTTAACTTAGATTTTAAGATTAAGTGGTGACGGTTAGAAAGTAGTCAAAATATTTTTGTAGATAGAGTAGTACATGAAGTAGATTTGAATGACTATATGATAATTCCTGTGTTCTAAATATCGGATACCGGTCCCTACTGTTCAGCCAAATTACATACCGGATACAGAATATTGGGCGGGATATCGCGATATGACCCTAAATACTAAAGTGTCATATCGGTATCATACCGGTTAAAGAAAAATCATATAAATGGCTATATAGAATATATTAAAACACATAAATGAAGTTTATGATACTTACCTTGGTTTATTTATATTAAACTTATGCATTTGCAGATACCATTTAGAACATTCGCATATGCACAAAGCGACATATAATCATAAAATTAAGAAAAATAAGTTCTAAAGAAAAAAGAAAAGTGTTTTTACAATACAAAAGTGATATAATTTATAAAATTACAATATTGTCTTTTAAATGAGTTTATCTGAAACATTCTAGAAACTTTAAATATCAGTCTTTGCAGTATATTTTCTAACTAGATTCAGATTCCAATGTTCATTCGATAGCATGCCTTACTTATCATCTGATGACGAATCTGATGATGATGTGTCAATTTTTTCCTCATCATTTTCATCTGATGCGGGCCGCTGCTTAGATTTTGAAGATGAGGATTCTTCCCTCTTTGAAGTTCTATTATTCTTGGACTTAGATGCCTTAATTCTTTCACTCTTTTTTTTTCGAATTAGCACCCATAGCAATCGATACCTGTCGAAAAGTTAATTGCTTTCTAGAGAAAACCTTATTATCACTAGTCTCATAAGAATCGCCATTCTGTCGGAAAGTTAATTGCTCTTAGGGAAGATCTCATCATCACTGGTCTCATCTTTTTCTTAAGCATGAACTACTTGGTGACCTTTTCTTCTTCATTGTATGCTACTAGGGAATCTTTGTTTGGAATTGAAAGTTTGCTCCTGAGTCTTGCATTGAACTTAACAAAAACTAAGTCATAAAATTTTTTAGAACCTAGCCTATTTCTTTTCTTCGTATGCACCTAAATAAAAAATAATCACATGAAGTTCGTTGAGAACATATCTATTTGGAAGAAAGAAATATTTTATTAGCAAATGAAAAATTGTAATACCAAAAATTGTAATACCATCTCAAATGTGCTCCAGTTCCGTTCACAATCCGAAAAACTGGTTGTCAGGCTCAAGATCCTCATTGCCATCATCCTCAATTCGGGAGCATCTGTTCGTAAATTGCCACCATTAAGCTAGCAATTAATATTTATAAATAGTTATTAGCTATTTAATAGTTTTTTTAATTAAAAATTGATTGAATTTTGCATTTCTTAAATTGAAATACATATCTGGATTAATGATTCTCTTTACTACTGCCCTTGCAAAAAATATTCAAAATGATTCATTTTGATTTTGATACATTGGAAGTTGCTGTGCAATCTTATCAACTCTATATGATCATCTGGATAGAATCTGTGCATCACATCAACGAAACCCGACATGAACGACCCATCAGTATCAATCTCAGACCGCTTCGCATAGTAACACAGAGGGTTCAAGAGATATCCAGCTCTATGCAGAGGACCTTAAGTTTTTCCTCCAATCTCCTATCAATAATCTTCCATATTGGAAGATATTCTTCTCTTCACCTCAGAGCATCTCTTGTTTCCTCTTTAGCAATCTCTAGGTCACCATACAGAAAGCCCATTGAAGGGATCTTGTCCCTATCAACTCTACACAAAACTTTCACTAGTGGAGTAAATACTTTTAGGATAATGTTTGTGTTATCCCAAAATTTATTGCTAGCAATTATTTCTGCAACCTAAATATTCATAAAAAGATGTATTAAAAAATATAAATAACGTATAATTTAAAATTATAAAATATTAATTTTTATTAATTTAAATAAATACCTTTTTGCCTGCATCTGTTTTGGACAGAGTGTAATCCATTCAGTCATTAGAAATAAACATATGCTGCACCTCCTTCTTCTCTCTGATTGATGACAAAGAGATAAATGCCATGGCAAATCTAATTGTATCCGGTCTTATTAACTCTCTACAAATTGCCTTCCTCATAATATCTGGAGACTTGGTGTGATTGTATATGTACATAGAGACTGATCTCCTCATCATAATTGCACTTTGGATATGTTTAATTTTTTCGATATATGCAAATATCAGATTAACTGTATGTGCTGCACAAGGTGTCCAAAATATGTTTGGGTGTGTCAAACCTAATGTGTTTGTTGCAACTATATTGTTCGAGACATTATCTGTCACAATCTGTACAACATTTTCCATGCCAAACTCGTTCATTCCCCTCTCCACAAATTTGTGGATATAACTGTCATCATGTCTCCCAGAAGAAACATCTTGCGATAATAAGAAAGCTGTACCGGTCAACAATGCACAACGATATTTATTAAACTTCTTTCCTTTCGGTCCGACCACGCATCAGTCATTAGAGTGTAACTATTTATTCGGCAACTCCATTTGAATGATTCAAGAGTTGCATTTGTCTTCTCGACCTCTCTCTGGAGGAAATCTCGCTGAGCTCGTACGGGCTGAGAGTCTGTAAGTTTGGTCCATACATACCAATGGCTTGAATCATCTGCATAAAAGAAGGCAGTGTCGCAAGATTGAATACAAGCCCTCCTTCATAAAAAAAATCTTACAATGTATCGAACATCGTCTCTGTCCTTTTTTTAGACTGATGGTATGGTAAGCTATTTTTGGACTGTTTCCACTGCCTCCTCGACCGATCGAACTGCAAATTGATCTATCGGTTCTTTGCGAGAAGATTGACCTGTTGTTTTGTGATAAGATGATTCTTCTTTTTGAGTTATCTACTCATCTTCTTCTTCCTCGACACGAATTTCTTTTAATAAATTTTGAAACTCTATTGCTTTCTCTTCCTTTACTACTTTAGCTTTATTTAGCATCACTAGAGCATTTTGCTTTACATCATCAGGGACCAGAGAGCAACCTCTGACATTCCCGCTGACATGACCTAGATATTCCTTCAACCGGGTTATGTCTCCCCCATATTCGTTCTTACAAAAATTGCACTCTACTTTATTGGGCTTATTGGATACTTTTTTCCCTCAAACCCAAGCTGCATCTTTATCTCCTCGCTTCTCTTGGATATTGGAAGCATCAGAAGAGGACATCTTTTGAGTTATTTCTGATCTCAAAATTTATAAAAAAAAGACAAAAAATAATTGATTAAATAGCTTAATAATTGTTGCACTCAATTTATATTAACATAATCTATTTATAAATTCAAACCTTTACTAATATAAATAAACATAATCTATTTCTATCAAATATGTGCATAGCTCCTTTCCTATCTTAAACACAGAAGATGGATATTATACTTACATATAAGTACCAAATTCATGGGTAATATAAGAACGAATTATACAATGGATGTTACATATATACTCCCCCATTCATACTAACATTAAACATGAACAAATTTAAAATGTTCTCTGTCTAAAAAGAAAAACCAATAAGCACAGAAAAGAGCCTCTTCAAAGAGGCCTCATATAGTGTACTGATTAGTGTATCAAAATGTATCAAAGTGTATTAAACATAATTTATTTCATTAAAACTATATAATCCAAACTACATTGTCTTATAATTCAAAATTTCAAACCCTACCATATCCAACAATTACTACAAATTACAATATACAAATAATTATAAATTGACAATTGTTCAATATTGTGCAATTAAAAAATGCTATATGCACACAATTTAAAAAATCCTATATGCACACAACTGTGAGTCAATGATGCATAGGGCACTTCACTACACAATCAGGCCCGAGTCAATGAATCAGTGATCATCACTGTTTAGATCAAACACACTAAGTAAAATTAGATCAAACACACAAATGCCAGTCAATGATCATCACTAATTCACAGTGAATCACTAATTCGATTCACTGATTCAGTGTGAATCTGTGAATCTGATTCAGTGTGAATCAGTGAATCGAATCACTGATTCACTGATGAACTTCACTCCACAGTCCACAGTCAGGGCACAGTGTGTAACAGCCCAATCCAAACTGAAATTCCTAAATTCTTTCATAATTTAAAAGCTCAAACACACCAAGTAAAATAAAAAACTGAAATTTAAAAGAAAATTAGATGAATTAGAAACTAACAAATTTTTTCCAAAAATAGAAATTAAGAGATTTACAAAGGGGGAGATTCACTTTCAAAATCGGAGGTCGGTGCTGCTGAAAGGCACGCAAGAGGAGGGACAGGTTGGATCGCCAGCGATGGAAGCAGGAAGCGACGACGAGGACAAGAGCGGCTTTCGGGACTCGGGAGAGACGGCGAGGGAGATCGGTCGAACAATGATGGTTTGCAAACGAGCCAGAAGCTCGAGAGAGAGCTGACGGAGAGACAACGATGACAATGGGGGGAGATCGGTCAAGCGACGAGATCAAGCAGACGAGGAGAACGAATTGGGAGAAAATTAGGGTTTTTTCTCGCGATTTAGGGGTGAATTCGGATTTTATTTGTTTCCTATCGGGTCGGGTCTAACGGGTTAATGAATTTCAACCATAATCACAACCTGTTAACAAGAAAACCGATAACTACCCATACCGGCCGGTATTTCAAATACCGTTTACCGGCCGATATATCGCCACGTGGCCAATATATCGGCCAATACCGGTCGAAAAGGGGATGCGATAAAAAAATCGACATCTCGTTTTGTTTCTTCGTTATAACCGATATATCGGCCGGTATACCGGTATACCGACCGATATTTAGAATAAGAGATAATCCCGATGTAACATATAACAAAATGGCTAGCTGCATTAGGAGGGTAATTAAAGATATATTTGGTGAGTCGAGAGGTGGGGTTCCACTATGTAAGGACACATCATGGTGGAATTAAAAGATAAAAAATGCTATTAAGATTAAGCGGGACTTTTATAGATATTTGAAAAAAAACAATGACGGAATAAGATTTGAGAGGTATAAACTAACCAAGAAGGAGGCTAAAAAACAATAAAGAAGCAAAAAAAGATATATATAGAATTGCTCGAATAAGAGAGAATATTTAGAAACTTATGTACTGTAAAGTATATTAAAAACGAACATCAAAAGGTTCTAGCTCGAGATGAATAGATACGAGAAAGATGGAGAGTTTATTTTGACCGATTGTATAATGGTAGACTTGGTAGTTTTACTCAAGATTTGAGAGAGTTTACTGTTCAGTGTGAGAATATAAGTCGTAGTTTTATACATATAATTAAAAAATCTGAAGTAAGAGAGGTTTTGAAGATGATGAAATCAAGAAAATTTGTTTGTCCAAATGAGATTAGATATGGAGATCTTATAAGAGATGTATGTGAGGTGGCTGACAGACCTCTTTAAAAAGATTTGACAAATTAAGAAGATACCAAATGAACGGAGAAAGAGTATCCTATTATCTCTATATAAAAATACGAGTGATATTCAAAGTTGTCCTAACTACTTGGAATAAAACTCATGTGTCATACTATGAAGCTTTGAAAAATGATAATTGAACATAGATTGAGATAATTGAGATAGACTATTAAAATATCATAAAATTGATTTGGATTCATGCCGGGGTGATCGATGACAAAAACTATTTATTTACTTCGTTAATTTGTAAAGTAATTTCGAGAGAGAAATATAGATTTGCATATGGTCTTTATTGATTTAGAGAAAGCCTATGATAAGGTTTAAAGAGAGGTGCTTTTGTGGACATTGATAAAGAATTGAGTCCTTATCAAGTATATTTATATAATTAAGGACATGTATGATGGAGTAGTGGCTAATTTCAGAATTTTGATGATATAATAAGTGATTTTTCAATTACAATTGGATTGCATCAAAATCTGCATTGAGTCCGTTTTATCTGCAATAGTAATGGATGAGCTTACTAGAGCTATTCAGAATGAGATACCTTGGTGTATGCTATTTGTGGTTTATATTATCTTAGTTGATGAGATAAGAGTAGGAGTGAATGTCGAGTTAGAGTTATGGAGATAAATATTAGAATCTAGAGATTTTAAATTGAGTAGCTTCAAAACATGGTATATAAAGTGTAAATTTTATAAACAACAAATCCAAGACTATAGTGCTATCATAGTAGACGGGCAAGAGATACAAATGAGCAGTCAATTCAGGTATTTGGGTTCTGTTATTCAAAATGATGGAGAGATCGATAGTTGATGTCAACCATAGAATTCAAGCTGGCTGGTTGAAATGGAGGAGTGCAATAGAAGTTTTATGCGACCGTAACATTCCGTTGAGGTTGAAGAGAAAATTTTATCGGACTGCTATTAAAATAGTTTTATTATGTAACACGGAATGTTGGGCTATAAAGAAACGTTATTCATAGAAAATAAGTGTAACAAAAATGCACATGCTTCGTTGGATGTGTGGCAACACTAGGAGAGATAAAGTGAGAAATGAAGATATTCGTGTTAAGATAGTTGTAGTCTCTATCGAAGAGAAGATGCGAGAAAATCGCTAATGATGGTTTGTTCATGTGCAATATAGATCTATGAATACACCAGTTTGACTAAGAAAGATTTATCAACGTAGGACAAATTAAAAAAGTGCTGGAAAGATCGAAAAAAATATGGATGAAGGTGATACCATTGTTGAAAATAACGCGTTATGAAACCCGTTATTTGCGTTACGTAACCTAACGGAATCCCAATGCGACGTAACAACTGGAAATAACTCAGTGCACCGTAACAGTACGTTTTTTTTGTTATTTTACGTTATATTATATAACGTTACGTTAAATTACGTTATGCTACGTTATTTACAATTATTTTTTTTAGTAATTTATATATTGTTGTTGATTATTATTTTGATTATTAGCGAATTACTGTAATTTTCTTAATTAATTGTTGGCTTGTTTGATTGCTTTTGGAATTTCTAACTTCATAATTTAATTTTGTTTTTTTATCCACTTGTATTTCTCGTCTGGTTGCTAAAACATTTTACTTGTTGATTTTATTGAATTTTTAATTGAACTGAAATCAACAATCATAAATAAGATAAATTGAACATTACAAAATATAAATTACAACAATGATAATAATTGGAATCGAAATAAAAAATTGAAATCTTGCTTTTTTATTTAAATGATGATTGGAATTACGGTTGCAGACTTAATATAATTTATGAAGATATATGAAAATTATTGTAAAACTTAATATAACATTTGAATAGATTATGTATTACAAAATAATTTTATATTTTTTTAGATATTTTAAATTTATTTTTCAATTTATTAAAATTATTTTATATAGTTTTATATTTATTTTTATTAAATAAATAGAAAATTGCATAACCTACATTATGCGTTACGCTATTTGCGACATAACCTATCAAAGGCAAAACGTTACATTACTGTTATCGCTATTTTAAACATTGGGTGATACGAAAAGATATAGATTCTACGGGTTTAAATGAGAATATATTACTCAATAGGAATGAATGGAGAAGAATTATCAGTGTGATCGAGCTGGCATGATTCTCTTATGGTTCATGTAGCATATCCCAAGTACTGGGATAAAAGACTTAGTTATTCTTGTTGCTGTAAAAAATACCCTTGTATTACTGAGGATGCATCATTAATACCATATTAGAAATTTGTTTGCAGAGACTCCTATCAAAGGGGTGTAAATGCAAAAAAAAACAAAAATTGTTGCACTTATACCCTCTATCGGGGCATCTCTCTGCAATTTTTTTTGTAAGAGGGCCTTAGTTATAAATATCCTACGATATGCGAAATGTATCTTACGATATGAAAATATTCATAAAAAAATCGATACGTATTTTATCTGCAATACTATTAGATTATGTATCTCACGATACGACAAACGTATCCTACGATATGCGATATGTATCTTACGATATGCGATACATTATAATACGCTGACTTGGTTCATAAATAGATTTCAAACTCATTAAAAACAAACTTTATGTCTTAAATATGGAAAGCAAATTTCGAACAAGCAAAGTTATTTAATGAAAAGAACATCAAAATTTAAGATAGTTATTTTAGTTAATAAAAATATTTAAACAAATCATCAAAAGAGGTATAAAATAATTTATAGTCAATATAAATTATTTAATTACTAATTTTCAATTTAATTGTCTAAAGAGCTTATTTATTATATGTTAAAATATTGATAAACGGAAGATTTTGTATAGATTTGAGAAGATGAAAAAATTAAAATAAAAATTCTTAAGAATGGCGTTGATATAACTATAAGGAATGTAAATTACATTTACTTATTTTGTATTTTTTGGGGGATAATAAACTTTTGCTCACTGTTTTGGTTTTTGTGAAATAATATAGAACCGAAGCTAAGACAACAAAAAGGGAGGAGATTGGAGAAATATGTAATCTAATTTTACTGTTGGATATAAAACTCGATTATGAATGGATTAATGAGAAATAAAACTTTACATAGTGAAAGGTGTATTGAATGAATTTCAATGCGTATTTTAAGTTGAAGGAGGAATAATAGATCTAATAAATAGAAAAGAAAGAGAAGATGAAATTGTAAAATTTTATCAATTCATTGTTTATTCATAATAATTAGTTTTTAATAGATATTTTTTTCATTATCTGTAAAATCTCTTAACTTGAATGTAGTTGTAAATAATAAATATGAAAAAAAAAGGATATATTAAAGGAAGAGTTTGTATGGAACAAGAGCGACGAAGATGAGAAAAATGAATGTCATTTTCAACTTTAGGTAAATTTAGCAATATATTTGTTAATGTAGTATAATTTTAATTGATGATTTTATAGTCATAATACTTTGAATGTTGTTACATTTTTATATATAACTATTGACTTATATTTAATATATTACTGGTTTTAGTATTTCTTTTTTTTATTTATTTACTTATACTTTAAATTTACTCATATGTTTGTTATAAAATATATTGTTATGTGCTTATTACTTACCTCTTATACATTGATTAATATATCCTACGATACGATATGCAATATGATATACGATACGATATATAGGGATAACGATATACTATATGTATCCTGATTTGACAACCTTGGGTCTTAGTGATACATCTCAAAGTGGACAGATAGTTTTTGTAATTAATCTTTTTAGATATAATAGAACGTTTATAATTAACCTTTTTATGGCCACTATATCAATACTGATGGAGATTCAAACAAGTTAAGCGTGATATATATATATATATATATATATATATATATATATATATATATATATATATATATATATATATATATATTGCAGTTCGAATTTTTCACGTTTTAATGATCATAATGGTCATGACGAATGAGAGAGCCATTCGAAACAGTTCTTTTGTTATTTTTCCCCTGACTTCACAATAGAAATACTATTATACTCAATTAAAGTTGGTTGTAGAAACTTTTGGTTAATGTATAGGCATCTATAATTTTGTAAAACTTTAGATCGCTTGCAAATTCATCTTCGTGCACGGTATGCTCTGTATCTTCTTTTAAAGTGTTCACAAAAATATTTTAAGGCTAGACAACAATGATTTAAGTGTGAAGAATATAGGTACTCTGCTAACCAGTGTCTTTTGGTCAACTGTTATGCCTGTAGAAGATTTTGGCACTATGGTTACCGGTGCACCACAAAAAGTCAAAATATTAACATGCCTGCTCATGAAAGTATAAGTTATGATATGGATGAGACTGAATTCAATACAGAGCTGATAAAAAATTCAGAGCTTGACCATTGTAGTTCCCAGCCTGAACTGCCATTGTTAGAATTTATTGTTAAGTTGTCACCAGTATAAGAAACTTCCTTGCAGCTTATTGATACTTCTGGAGATTTTTCGACAGGAAATGCTATATTGATATTATCATATTTCCCAGTTGATAGATTCCTTATTCATGAGATTGCCTGATGACTACGATTTGTTATATGTTCTTTTATCACAACAGTATGTCTACAGGAAATTAGCTTAATTAGCTTTTATCTGGTGTTGAGAATATTGAAGCCTATTTTTTTGATACGAATATCAATGTCATGATCAGATACTCAATTTACATCTTTGGGTCATGTTTTCACAAGTGAGATTATTTCCTTTGACAATATTTCAAGTTGTCAATAGGCAAATTTTATAAGTTGCTACAATTATGCCTCCTTTATTCATTAGAGGTAAATGTCTCCAAATTAGAAAAATTGATGAGGACAACAAAATTTGTTTAGGGATTTAGTTTGAATTTTAAATAGATTCATTTAGATCCTAAGATTTCCTTTTATCTTGTTTGCACATGTGGTTGCATGTAGAGATTTTTATTTATTACTTGTATGACTTCAATTTTATTCAGTGAATTATTTTAGAGAAATCTATTTTGAGAGCATGTGATTTAGTACTCTTCGATCTTTCATTGTATGATTCATATGATAGTAGGCATGTGGCTTGCTTAGGTGTAAGGCCCAGATCTTATCTTTTTTGTATCAAACTTCAATTCTATCTCCTAATTCTTAATTTCATCCCAAATCTCCTCCACAAACTTCAATTTTCCTTTCACCCTACATCAATTGGGATCACTATAAATGAGTTGTCAATGCAAGAAACTTACATAAACTGTAAGCAGGAAAAGTAATTCTATAATCTAAAATTAGTTTTTTGAATCATAATCTCCACCTCATTCTTTAAGATCATAACGTCATTCAGAAAAAACTACCGATTCTTTTAGGCTTAAAATGAATGCCTAGTCATTAAGAAAAGAGGCCATTCCATTGGGCTTAGGCTGCAGAGCTACAGGGATTCCATTACCTTTTATGAAGAAATTTTGCTTGTGCAAGCTACCTACCCTTTTCAAATGAACGTTGATTTCAATCTCACAAGATTTTGGAGTTTATTTGTCTTTCCATCAAGTGGATATATTATATTATTGTAATCAAATAATCAGAGTCAACCAATCTATTTGTTATGGTCAAGGGATACATAGATTTATAGGTGTCTCAACACCATACAAACAATCTAACAGGCGATGTTGAACCAAAGCTAAACTAAATTCAAATACAAAATAGTTTTCTAATCTAACACTCCCTCATAAGTTGGAGCATAAACATTAATTATATTCAACTTATTACACAGATTAAAAAATATTGTCTCGCTCTTCGATAGTATAAATTAACTTGTGGTGGATTAGCAGAATCAGTAGTAGACGATTGTAGTAATTTAGTAATAGTAGATGAATCACTTGAATAATTAGAACACACTCTTATTCGAGCAACAACAACAGTAATAGCAATAAACTTCTTTTTTAGAAACAGTAGTGGCATCAAATAAACTTCTTTTTTAGAAACAGTAGTGACATTAAATAAACTTTTTTATTAGAAATACTAGTAGGCAGTAGATAAACTTTTTTCTTAGAAACAGTAGTGACAACAAATAAACTTCTTTTTTAGAAACAGTACTGGATAAGAGAAATTTTTCTTAGAAGTAATAATAAATAACAGATAAACTTTTTCTTAGAAATAGTAGTGGGCAGTAAATAAACTTTTTTTAGAAACAATAGTTGGCAATAGATAAACATTTTTCTAAGAACATTAGTAGGCGACAGATAAACTTTTTTCTTACAAATAGTAGTAGACAACGAATAAACTTTTTTATTAGAAGCTGTAGTCAGATAAACTTCTTTTGAGAAGTAGTAGAAGGCAAACGAAGAGTAAAGGGTTGCATTAAGTCTGAATTACACCCTTGTAGTTGAGGAGGGACCAGCCCGAGTCATTATAGTCATGAAGTAGAGAAGAAATGAAAACTGAAGAAGGTAAGAAATGAATTGGCGATGCAATTGCGGAGTGGAAGTCAGAATCAGAGTCGAGATCGAATTAATAACACAATTGCAGAGTTGGAGTCCGCATGGGAATCAGAATCGAAATCGGAATTGAAGTCGAGCATCGATTTGGATGGTTGAGATTAACGACTTAGATTTATTTCATAACTCGCTATGATACCATGTTTTGAAATAATCAGACTCAACCAATCTGTTTATTACGAGTTAATAAATACATATATTTATAGGTGTCTCAATACTATACAAACAATCCAATAGTCGATGTGGGTTAAACCTAAACCCAACGTCAAGATAGTTTTCTAATTTAAAAGTTGTATTCATGAAAAATCATTAATTTAATATCTACTTCTTGGAAGACTAAATAAAACTAAAACTCTAGAAATTTCGTATGAGTGAACTCTAGGGGTTTAAGATTATATATAATCCAAAAAATAGTTAGTAATTTTTTATAGATAATGGAAATAGACTGCGAGGATAGAAAACTTATCTGAGTTGTCAACTCATTTCCATTATTCTAATATATTATATATGTGTGTCTATAAACACACACACACACATCAAATATTTAGACTATAAACTTTATGTTAAATTTCCAAAAGAAGATTAAATATAACGTTTGTAGTCCAATCCACTATATACATATGTGTGTACGTATAAAAATGAGCAAACTAGAGTTAGATTGTCACTCTAATCAGAATAAGGGCAAAATCCTAATCATTCCACACTTTTTTTTCATTGAAACCTACCATATCGATCTCCATCCCTAAAAATTTGCTTATACCGAAAGCTTGAAAATATAATAAGATTTGACCTTCGATTCAATATGTACAAAACTAATAGTTTTTTGAAATGATGACTTTCTATTTCTACTGATTGATGGCGAAATCAACTTTATAATCTATTCTTTTTAATGAACAAACTCAAAGGGATAGAGATCAATAGGGTAGAAGAAGAAAAGTTTATTGAGTGATTAGAATTTTGCTATCATGTAACCATCTTTGCAAGAATGACACTCTAGCTCCTGTTTACTATGTATATAGTATATAAACTTGGCTTCTTCTGAAAGGATCCAAAAGATTATCGTTCCCATTCAAAAATTAATTTTAGTCTATTTATATAGAAAATTCAATCCGTTGAAGTTGATCTACATTATTGAAAGTGCTTAAAAATAAAAAATTAAACTCATGCATCAAGTAGGCACAAAATGACAGCTGAAAATAACTGTTTGCTTGATCTACACTTTCGGACATGAAAGTCAAAGATCGAACATTTGATCACAATATAAATAACTATAAACTCATCATACAAAATTATATTAGGTTTCGAACATTCATACCATCAAAATGACCAACTCGCTATATTGAACCATTCATTTGGACCCACTTAATGAATGTGCAATTTTTTAAAGAAAGCTTGACTTTTAATTTTATGACAGGTCAATGTCAATGAAGCGGATCATAATGATGGATGTCCCCTCGTTGAAATCCAATGGAAAGGATTTGTTCGCAAAGGATATAAGAGTATATATTTATATATATAGGATTATTGTTAATGAGTTGTTAGTACAGGAACTTACGTGAACTTTAAGCTCAAAAAAGTAATTATATTATTTTGTCAAAATTCTTATGGATCTTGATCTCCATTTTCTTAGTTTTTTAAGGATTAAATATAATGGATTTTTGAGTTCATTTTCTTTTCTATAGGATGGATATGAAAATTATTAATTTTGTGTCACTTGATGCAATGTCAAATCAAAACTAAAAACCCAGAAATTGAATGATTGAATTCGAGGGGGTTGAGATTATAGTCCAAAAAAATTTGATAAAAAGTTTGGTGCTAATAAAAAATAAACTACAACATAAAACATATACATAAGCTGTCAGCTCATCTCCATCTTTTCCATATATATATATATATATATATATATATATATAATATCGAGAGAGAGAGAGAAATTCACCGGTGGTGAAGGGAGTTCCTTCACCGCCGCTTAGGTGGCTCAATAAAAGCATTACACGTGGCGCCACTTAAGATAACAAATAAAAGAACTCACTTAACCAATTTTTGAGTAGCGCTATATGTAATAATTTTATTGGGCCACCTAAGCGGCGGTGAAGGAACTCCCTTTACCGTCGGTGAATTTTCCATTTGCTCATATATATATACACACACACATACACACAGAGACACTTGATGTCTAATTTCCAATAAATATTGTGATTCTCATATTCGAACCTTATGATGTTTGATATAAAAGATTGTGATGCAGGATGGAAGCAATTTTAGGGTTTTGTGGTGGAAAATAGATGGAGTTAGGGATAAATTATGGTTTGATACAATGAAGATAGGATTAGGTTCTCACACACAGGCAAAATGCTTCATCCGCTCTCACACGAGCTACTCAATGAATGATTTGATCGTAATTAACAAATTGACATTACTAAGAAGTAGGGTTTCTAAATTCAATATAACATTCATCATTAAAAAAAAAAAAAAGCTTACACATATATATGTAGAACAATTACGTGCACAACACGTAAAAATAAACCAAAAGACTAAATTACAGATATCCGAGTGGATGAACATTAATCCTAATTAAATAAAATTACAAATCCTAATCAAACTCTAACTAGAAGTCTTAAATAAACTAAAGGACTAAACTAGTCCTAATCCCTATATAATCCTACCTATTCATTATCCCCATCGGATTTGATACGATATCCGAGTGGATCAACAGTAATTTTATTGGAGCTCGACAAATATTATTTAAGTCCAATAAACTAATTAATATTTGGAAAAGCAAGACTATCAATATCCTACTACTCATAACCCCTTTTGGTAAGTGTTAATAATATATGTTGATTTATGTAAAAGTAGTAGCTACATAACTTGTCTAATAAAGTCCTGTACAAATGTACATATGGAATGCATATATAAGGTATAAACTACATGAGAAGAGTTGGCACTGTAATGTCCAAGTCCCCTCCATTTATAATTTGATATAGATGTATTCATTTAGATATCTGAATTTATGTTTGATCTTTATAGTTATATTCCTTTACTCCGCTAGTTAATTTTAGTTGATGGTGTAGAATACTGGTGTCAAACATAACCATGCACCAGAGTGCTACTGCAGTTTACAATGTAGTCTTACCCTATATATATATCTTTATTTATATATATATTTTTATTGTTTTGCTCTCTCTATCTTTATTTATATGCCCATATTGTGGATTGGTAAATGTTTATATCTTATGAAGTTATGTGTTCATGTGTCTTGTCTTAAGGTATATGTATTTTTGTGCATGTATAATCTGCATGTATATAATCCGTATGTTTGTAAGTTGTGGCGCTAATCTGCATTCTAATTATGCAATTAGAACTTGGTTTCATTGTTGCAGCGACATCTTCCAACTTTCCCTTTTATCAGATTACTATTATTGATGTTTATGTGAACAAATGCAACTAATTTCAGGTGAAAGTTTGTAACGGCAAGCTCTTGAACATAGTTGCCTCCATTTATGGATTCTACACAAGAGGCAAACAATGCATTCGGAACCACAACCTAGTAGATCTCTTGAAGCAGCTTAGCATGTCATTTACAAACGTGAGTGAAATATTTTACTTTGCTTGCAGGTTTTATTTCTAGAACTTTTTTAGTTCTCACGTAAAAGCCATTTCCCTTTGGAAATTATTGAAATTTTTTTCAGTCTAATTTAGTTACCACTTGACTTCATGTTCATATTCAGAATTTTATCAAATAAACTGATGAATGCTTTTGCTTCACTCATGGTCTCCTTATTATTACATTTATTCTGAATATTAAGCTTCATTATTGCCTTTCCCAATTATGTGCAGGCCTATGAATCTCTGATGAAGGCTTTTCTGGAGCATAACAAGGTGACGATTCCAAAATAGTCATTGTAACTGGAAGTTGCATTTTAATCTTATTTGTTGACTTGCGTGGATTTCTCTTACTAATATGGTTGCGTGGATTTCTCTTACTAATATGGTGATCTTTATCTTGATTTCAGTTCGGTAATTTGCCCTATGGATTCCGAGCAAATACATGGCTTGTCCCTCCTATTTTAACTGAATCACCTTCAAAATGCCTTTCCCTGCCAACTGAAGATGAAAGGTGGGGAGGTAATGGGGGTGGATGTGGACAAAACGGCAAATATGATTATAAGCAGTGGTCGAAAGAATTTTCAATTTTGGCGAGGATTCCATGCAAGAATGACGAAGAAAGAACATTCCGTGACCGGAAGGCCTTTCTATTGCACTGTCTATTCATTGACACTTCAATTTTTAAAGCTGTATCTTCCATTCGTCGTCTCATTGATTCTAACAGACACTTGCATGCTTTGGAAGATGATGATCTGGTCTTGCAAGAAGAGATTGTAGGAGACTTGACCATAACAGTGAAAAGAGACTTGGCAGATGCCAGTGTGAAGCTCGAGGAGAAAGTTGATGGGAGTTGCTTGCTTCGTATGTGTACTAAGGATGCTTCCAGGAGAAATGTTCTTAAGGGTCTCACTGCTGATGAGAGTGTGGTTATTCGAGTATGAAATCATGCTTTATTCTCTTTTTTATGAATCATTTCACTATTATCATTTGCGTGCAAGTACTTAGTGAACATAGTTTCTTTGCAGGATACTGTCACATTAGGAGTAGTTATTGTAAAGCATTGTGGCTATACTGCTACTGTTAAGATCTCAGGACATGCAACTGAAAGCGATGATCTGCATATTGGCATAGATGACCAACCGGATGGCGGTTCAAATGCCCTTAATATTAACAGGTATTATTCTAGTACACTTCCCAAACAATGTAATATTGGTTACAGCTTGTTACAACACAGGCAGCTCAAATCAATCAGAGACTGCAGTAAGGACATGCCAATAACTTCTTTCTTGATTTATTTCTTTCCTTTTCTTTCTCATCTTCTGTTTCTGCTGGGAAGGGGTTCGGGTGTTATTTTTAGTTCATTTTTTTTTTCCTAGTCATGTTTCATGTCATGTCTTGCATGTTTCTCTTACAATACAAACTATTTCAAATATGTGGCATTTCTATAATTTCTATAGTTTCTTTTTATAATTTCTATAATTAGATTACCATATATACGACTCAACCTTCTAAAAACGTTTGCAGCTTAAGAGTAATACTTCCCAGGGTTATTGACTCCGAATCATCTCCAAGTTATCAGTGTGATTCTAATTGTGATGACGGGCTAGAAGCAAGAACTTTAGTGCAGAGGGTACTTAAAGATAGCTTGACTAAATTACAAAAACTTCCATATACTAATGACAAGTCCATCAGATGGGAACTAGGTAGTTGTTGGATTCAACACTTGCAAAAACAAGTCACATCATCAACTGTGGAGGCTAAAGACAATGCGGAAGACAGTTTGGTTGAACCGATAGTTAAAGGTCTAGGAAAGCAGTTTGAACAGTTAAAGAAAATAAAAAAGAAAACAGATTCAACTGGCTGCAGCTCGGAAAGGGCAGATCCTACTGCTGATGCTGTGATGATTGAAGAAATGTCGGATACAGGGAAGCGAAACCAATGCAGAACTGTCGGGAATGATGACGGGAATGATGAACTAAGGGAACTTCTGCCTGAAGATGCTTTCTTACGTTTGAAAGATTCACGGACTGGTCTTCATCAAATGGTATGCAGGATTTCTGGTTTTGACTTTGTTGATATATCTTGTTTGAATGTAGGTCCAGTACCTGTACCTAGGACTTAATACTCGCCCTTGTGGCCCCTCCATGTTTGAACTTCTCATAAATCTCTAGATTACGCTTGAACAGTCAATAATCCCAAATAATGCATTAGAATGCAGCCTAGCTCATGGTTTTCACAATGCACTAATTTGAAGCTTGAAACAGATGCATGATGATGCTCAGTTATGTTGCTGGATTTTCTATGCTGGTAATTATTACAGATGCATGATGATGCTCAGTTATGTTGCTGGATTTTCTTTGCTGGTAATTATTACCTATTGTACTACTTAGGCAAATTGTATATTTAAGATAATAAATTCAAACCCATTCAAATGGACATTCTTGGTTTAGTTACAGGTCCAAATTCTGAAACATATCTAGCCATTTAACAAAAGAGGACATCCAAGTTAAAGATACCTACTTTACTCGATAAAGGAATACAAACCAGTTGTCATTCCCAATTTTCTCCCTGCTCACAATCAATCTCTAGACACTAATTTCACATATGCAGTCTTTATGTAGTGCCAAGGGATAAAGATAAACTATGGAACAAATTAAGGCTCACTTCATGGTCTTATTTAACTTACAATTGGAAATGAGGCAGACAAAAATGGAATGAATTTAAAATCAATTCTTTGGTTTTTTTTTTTCTTTTTTTAAAATACAATGTACAGTTAGGATGTGTTTGGCTGCATGAAGTAGTGTAAGTACTGAAGAAATTAAGAAGTAATTTCTAAGATGGAAGTAGAAGAAGAGATTATTTCTTGTATTTGTATGCTTACATTGAAAAAATTGTATTATAAACTAAGATTTGATTATTATTTAATTGATTAAATAAAACATACTTATATTATTTTATTTGTTTTCCATATAAAAAATACATTTTTTAAATGGTAATGATGACATGCAAATAAAAAATTATTTTGTTGTTTTGATCCTCTACTTTTAGAGTACTTCAAGGCCAAAATGAGAGGCAAAAAATTTTGAAAGCACATAGGCGCCAGCTCAGTATATAAGAAGTAATTTTCAACTTCTTTTTTAGTCAAATAAATACGGGAAGTAGTGGAAGTAGCCTTACTTCCACTACTTCTATTTTACTTCCATGCAAACAAGCACACCCTTAGACTAAGGCAACAAAAGAGCAAAGTGACTAAGAAACTTAATGATTCGCTTCGTCTATCAGATATGGAATTCAATTATGAATTGGATTTTAGAAAAAGGACTTTGTTTAATAATGATACCAGTAGAACGGACATCCATAAGTATTTTAAAGTTGATGAGAAGGAACGTTATGAAAATTATACTAAGCGTACCATTGTTCTAAAACTCATATTACTCAGATGAGTACTCGTTCGAGTACTCGGGCTCGCTCAGAAAACAAGTCTAGTTGAGAGAAATCATTCGAAAACTCTGACAGAACGAGTACTCAGCCAACTCAGTTGAGTGCTCGTTCGAGTTTTGAGTTTCAAACTTGATCTATTTAAAATGCACTTATCTTTTTCTTAGCTAATTTTTTCTAAATTTTTTTTTTCATAAATTTACAATATTTTTGGAATTTATATCTCAATTTTTTCTTGAATTATATGATCTATAGAAGGGACAAAACATCTAATTTTCTTTCTGAATCTAGAAAATCTATTTTATTGATTTTTTCTACAATCTTTTTTTGTTGATCCAATATTTTTTCTCTGTTTTTTTTTGCAATCTGGATTTGAAAATTATAGGATATGTAGAGAGACGAGGTGGAGATAGAATAATTTTTTTCATAAAAATTACAAATTTGATTACTTGATAAATGTCTAAGATGATATTGGGAAGGTATGAAACTTGTTTTATAATATTTGTAATATTTTGGTTTTCAGTATCGAAATTAAATATTTTTATATAACAATTTTAATATAATATATATTGCAATATTAATATTCTGACTTTTGAATGACAAACTGTGGAATTCTTCGTGTAATCGCAATTCACTCTCAGACCGAGCAAGTAATTAAACTGAGTTTTAGAACTCTGAAGCGTACATTGTCAATTGCAGTACTTACAAGTCTAATTCACAGGGAAGAATTATTTTTCTTACTCTAGAATGCATTTGACATATCAATAAAAGAGAACTAGGAGAGGGTGGTTTAAAACTAAGGTGTATGTCAAAAAAGCAATACCTAGGGTTTCGAATCCATTGAATAGCCAATACAATTAGTTAATTTCTCTCCCTAATGATTTAATTAGCATACGCTCTAGTCATACAAATCAAATTATAATCTCAATTCTTAAATAACTAATTATAAGCCTGAAGAATAAGTTATCAAAGCATTTAAACAAGCATAATCTATCAATTTCATGCAATCAATTAACATGCATTGAATTGGTAGATTAGATTATTAGAACTAAATAATCAATAGCCCCAAATATTTATAATCTCAACCATAAACTATTACTCTAAGTAAACCTATCAATCATCCTAAGCATAAAGCCATAAACTATTAAAAATTCTCGGTTATTAAAATTAGACTATAAAGAGTAGGTTTCTGGCTAATTAATTTATTACTAACACATCCCATCATATAAAAAGATATTAGAAAGAAAGAAAGATAATTAACAAGAACCATATCAAATATCTAGCTTCATGTAGCCCTAGATATCAAAAGAAATTACCTACTCATAATTCGAAGCAGCACATGTAAATAATTCTAAGCAGCACATGTAAATATAAAAGGAAATCTTGAAAAGAATTAAAAAGGAATAAAATTTATAATAAAATCTAAAATACAAATCTGGACAGCAATAGAAATAACAATAAAAAGGTGAAGAACGCCTCCAAAACATTAGCTTGATCTCCTAATTTAAGTCTACATACAATTGAGGAATCTCGATCTATTTATATATTACAAAGATGTAATCTGGATTATAATACTAGAACAATTCTAAAACAAGACTGACTCCGTTGTAAAAATTATAGCACCTAATTCCTTGTGGGACTCGCCTGGTGGTAGTTTTGACCGTGACCGGCAATCCAAAGAGCTCCTTGGGCCCCATGTTTTTCCTACAATGCGACGCTTCAGTAAAAAGTCATCTTTTTGTATATGAGCTTCAATTGAGGTGATTCTTGCATCGTTGGAACGATAATTTCAAGCTCTACAAATTTTTCCTACATGAATTTTTCTGGTTCAAGCTATAACTGTACCAAATACATTCTAGAAGTTGCTATTTCTTGGTATATGTTTCCATCTTCATTGTACTTGACTTTCTTGCTCGTGTGCTTCACGATTAGTTTTTTTTTTAAATTTCTTTCTCTTTGCTACAAAACCTTGATTTCCTATAAAAACACACTAAACATCCTCAAGTAACATTTGTTTATATACCAAAATCAGAGAATATAATGGATGAAATATGCAATTTTTACAACTTACCAAGGAACAAGTGAATCTACCAATAGGAAAAGAAAGAAAGAGGTAATACTAAAATTTTAAACAATTAGTCATTTATTGCTAATATTTAGTATCTCATAGACCTTATTAGTAAGTATTGCCAATGTTTTACCGATATTTCAGGTTTTGCTGATGCTATACATCTGATATTGCTAACTTTCGATACCATAATTCATCGTCCGATGCCGATACTGATACCAATTCCATGATCTTAAACCTTGCATGTAGATTTTTTAATATGATCTCATAACTTTGATGTAATTACAAGCAAGGATGCATACAAAAGAAAGGGAAATAAGATCTTAGAGAGAGAAGTGTTTGTGCAGAGTGAAGGAGGTGAAAATGAAAGTAAAAAAAATTCCTCAAGTTCCAGTGAATCTAATGGTGGATTATGTTTATTTATGTGGTATTATTATTATTATTATTTGTTGTTGCTTTATCAAGTGCCCCTGCGTACCCCCATCACATCTACTTCTACTCAAAATAATGAACCTATTTTCACAATGTCATTTTGATTACCGGCCTTACAGTCCTTGCCCTTTGGATGGTGTTTATCTATTGATAAATAATTTTAGTGTCTTATATTTTGTGCTTTACTGGCTTTTGCATTTTCCCTTTGTTTGTGGAGTTTTGCTTTAAATTTGATCATAGTTTTATTATATGCATTTTTATGTGCTTGATTATTTAACTACTAAACATTGATAAATGCATTTTACAATACTATATATAATTTGACATATATGGATAATGATACACGGTACATATACCAATTTGATTGCATATAAATTCCAAGTATTGTGAGGTTTTTATGTTTCACTATCAATCCTACTCTAACTGTATGCTACATTGATTAAAATTGCTGATTTGAACAGTCACCAGACGAGCTTACCGAGATGGCACAGAAATATTACGATGATGTTGCTCTTCCTAAGCTGGTAATTTCTTTCTCTAAACAGATTCTTATATATGTCTTTTTATTCTCCTGAAAACCTAATTTGGTGTTTCTGACTTCCACAGGTAGCTGATTTTGCTTCCCTTGAACTTTCTCCAGTTGATGGAAGAACTCTAACAGATTTCATGCATACAAGGGGACTCAAAATCTGTTCCTTGGGACGTGTAGTGAGTGATTAATTCATCTTTCTGTCATTTTCTGTTACTTTTCTTCTTTTTTATATTTCTTCTTGAGTACATGCATTGACATTCCTAATCATTGCAATGCAGGTTGAACTTACAGAGAAGCTACCACACATACAGTCCCTTTGCATCCATGAGATGGTTACTCGAGCGTTCAAGCATGTGCTTCGAGCCGTCATTGCTGCAGTGGACAATCTATCTGACCTGTCTTCTGCAGTTGCTACAGTTTTAAACATTCTGCTGCGGTCCTCTAAAGTGGAAACTGCTGACAAGGATTTTGCTAATGAGCATGATCTCAAGATGAAGTGGTTGGAGACCTTTATGTCAAAAAGATACTGTTGGAGACTGACAAATGAGTTTCAGCACCTGAGGAAGTTTGTGCTTCTCCGAGGACTCTGTCAGAAGGTAGGTTTAATTAGTTGTTTTTTGAAGATGCATATCTGGAGTTGTCTCAGGTCAGTAATCTTATATTACATCACCAACTTCAGGTTGGACTTGAGCTGATCCCTAGAGACTACGACTTCGACAGCTCAACCCCGTTTAAGAAGTCTGATATTGTCAGCATGGTTCCGGTGTGCAAAGTATGACAATGCATATTTCAGTTCTAAACACTGACATTTCAAAGCAAATGAATAATATATAAATTTTGACTGCGAATCTTTTCCTATATTGAATGCAGCATGTTGTCTGCTCATCAGCAGATGGTCGAAACTTGTTGGAATCATCAAAAGCAGCATTGGACAAGGGAAAGTTTGGGGATGCTGTTGCCTATGGCACAAAGGTGTTAAAATTATTATGAACTGGCATAGATGTATCAGAATATTGTTATAAGAAACTAATAAACAAGTTGTAGAGTATATATTTGTTGGCTACACCATTAATATGATGCACATCAGCTGATACCTATTACGTATTCTAATTTTGTGAAGGCTTTGGCGAAGATGATAGCAGTTTGTGGCCCTTACCACCGAATGACTGCTAATGCATATAGTCTTCTTGCAGTAGCTCTTTATCATACTGCAGACATCAATCAGGTAAGAAAATTTGGAGATTTTAACTGGCTACGGATCACATCAATTTTTACCTTATTTCCAAAAATTCTATTCAAAATAGTTATATAATTATTTGAGTCATCTTGCAGTAGTTCTCTACATGTGGCATTCATGGAACGTAGAATCTTGTTTCATAACAAAATCATATCCATTTCCCCCCCTAAGTTTGTATAAACTGCATATAGACTCCCGAAGTGGGACACTCTTGCACATAATACCTATTTCAAGAAATCATTCATCAGCTAATATCCTGCACTCTCAAGGGTGGATAAAATAATTTGTTCATCGCCATCATATCAACAGACTATGACCATATTATGATGGGACTCTCTCAGAACCTAGGAAGCATGAACCTAGGAAGCATGAACACGGACACAAATTTAGACATGAATTCGAATATGGACACGGGACACGGCATTTGTGAAAATAAGGATACTGACACGATAAGGACATGGAAAAAATATAAAAATAAATATATATTCTTCTATTATTAACATAATAATTTTACTAAAATATTCTAAAAGAAAGTATTGGCAATGTATTGGCAATATATGGTTTCGTGTCTCTTCATTCATTTACAAAGGATAAGTCTTGTAATCAACCATACATCTCGCTTTCTCACTCTCTATAGACAAAGAGATAAAATAAAGTGATGATAATAGTGGGTCATAGATCATAGGTCAGCATAGAATATGAATACAAAAAATTATTTTTTAAAATATATAACCAAATAAGGCTTCATGTTAATAAAGTGGTAAGATCATAGATCAGCATAGAATGTGAATACAAAAAATCATTTCTTCAAATATAGAACCAAATAAGACTCATATCCATAAGAAAATATTAAAATATTACTTCATAAAACTATGTATAGATAGATATTACCAATTTAGTATTTAATTTTCCTAGACTATTTAACTCATTTTTTCAAATACAACCTACAAGAAACTTGAACATGGCGAAGACACAACCTACATGAAGGTCGGATATGGCAATGACACGGCGTTTTCCTTTATTTTATTGGACATGTCGCATGGTGTGTCCAATACGATTTTTGGCGTGTCTGTGACATGTGCATCGGATACGTGTTCGATATAGATATGACATTCCTAGCGGCTTATTCGTGCTTCTTAGCTCAGAATTGAGAGCCTCCTTTTATCCTACTATTAACTAAAAAGGGGATTAGGGATGGTCAGTTTTGAGGTTTTCCATCTTGATTAGGATATGTGCAGTTCGTGAGACTAAGGATGGAAAGATCTTGTGTTAGCATACTCGCTGGCGAATATTAATAAGTGTTAAATGGGGAATATTTTTCTTGATAGATGACATCTTCAAGCACCTTCTCTGTACATGGGTGTAATGTGCAATGTATCCCTTTTCATTTTATGGAGATATGAAAACCACATGATGCACGTTTTAATACTATCAAAGGATAGACTTTTCTTAAATAAACTTGCACAGGTTTAGAATTATTTAGGTGCATCTATGAATTCATTTTTTTCAATATTAGTTGATATAAGCTCTCTGTCCTTTCTCCTAAATATTTTCTATGGTCAATAGGCCATAATATACCAGCAGAAGGCTCTAGATATCAATGAAAGGGAGCTTGGTCTTGATCATCCAGAGACCATGAAAAGTTATGGGGATCTTTCTGTCTTCTACTACCGGATTGAACACTTTGAACTGGCTTTGAAGTAAGTTTTTCTACCTTCTCCTATCACTTGGCAACTATTAGCACGAAGGTTGTTTTAACTTTGAATATTTTCATGGTAGAAGCCGCTGTTGACTAGACATATCAACTACCAGTGGCTGTTTTCGTTCTTTTACGTCCCAATGAAAACCAAATTATCTACTATTTCTTGCAGCCAAAATTGCTTGCATTGACTTGTCAGCTTATACTGAAGCAAATGCAAACTAATAGTTTTCTTTTAACAATATCTTTGGCTCTCAGGTACGTTAATCGTGCACTTTATCTTCTTCAATTCTCATGTGGGCTGTCACATCCAAATTCCGCTGCAACCTATATTAACGTGGCAATGATGGAAGAGGGCATGGGAAATGTTCATGTTGCACTCCGGTACCTGCATGAAGCTCTTAAATGCAACCAAAGATTATTGGGAGCCGATCACATACAGGTCCCTCTCTATCTGTGTTCTTTTTGTTATAGATGAATTTCTAGATTAAATTTCTGGTATGATCTTGTGAATTAGAATAAACATATGAAAAAATGGCTCATGGCCCTTGCCCATCAATACAAGCAATATCTCACGGTGGTGGAGAAGATGCATCTACCTGGAAGTATTACCATGTCAAGGAGGCTCAGTACATTAATTTTTTCACCAATTCTACCACATTGAAGAAGTCATATACTACACAATGTCATGAAGAGATTTAAGTCTAGTGTAACAAGTCTAATGACACAAGGTTATGCGACTTGATTGCTCTAAACTTCTAACCATCATTTTATTTATGGCAGACTGCTTCAACTTATCATGCCATCGCTGTAGCTTTTTCCATGATGGAAGCATATTCTCTCAGCATGCAACATGAAAAAACCACCTTTCAGATATTTCAGGCGAAACTTGGACCAGACGATCTTCATACTCAGGTTCTTTCCTTATCATTTCATTACATTCCAAAAGCAGATGTCTACTAAACATTTTATTAAACATTGATTTGTGATTTTGTGTTCAGGATTCTGCTCAATGGCTTGACTATTTTGAGGGTAAAGTTTTCGAACAACAAGAGGCTGCACGCAAGGGCATCCCAAAGCCTGATGCTTCTATTGCAAGCAAAGGCCACCTCAGGTATTGCAATACAGTTGCCTGTTTTGTAAATTTATAATAAATGTGTTTCTTGTTCATTGAGATCGAGAACTTCCATCATTTCAGTATATCAGATCTTCTACAATACATAAATCCGGATCAGGACATCAAAGAAAGAGATTCACAGCAAAAACCACGGCGTGCAAAGGTGCTTCCTTTTATTTTCAAATCCTCCATGAGCCCAAATTATGAGGTCTCTTATTCATTTATGCCACTGATTAATGATAAATATTTGACTGATCTCAAACACAAAATAGCTTGCAAGACTTGAATGGAAATCTATGTACTATCCAGCAAAAACTGGTCTTTTTGAGCTTGTTTGAGAAACCTTCACTTGTCCTCAAAAGCAAATTATATAAATGTAGGTCTATCTTTTCTGGTTGTTATGCGCTCTAATAAACTCCCCTTGTTGAAAATATACGAGTAGTCTACATATAGATTTTATTTTAAAAAGAATCCTTTTAATGCAATGTCAAATTTAGTTTCTATAAATAATTGATCTTTACCATGGGAGGCATTATGTTAGAATATCGTAAGGAGAGAAGAGAAGGAAATGTTTCCTATTTTAAAGCAAAATACATTAAACAGATAGATGCCATGCATGTGAAACTGTTTTCTGTTACCCTTTGGACATGTTTAAGAGAAGAATACACGATGAGAATGCATGCGAGGGTTTATAAAAAGTTTAACTAAAAATTATGATATCTATCCTGCACGATAAATATAGCGTGCCTGTAAATTACATGGATGGAACATCCATATATGCAGAGATGCTGGATAAAATGACAACTAATTCTGTCCTATAAAACGGATAAAACTGATCACTATATTCGGTGCAGTCATTTGTTACAACTCTATGCAGAGGTTTATTTTCCCTGGAGTTTGCCAACAGTATGCTACAGTCTAATTTTAATCTTTATGCCATTGCAAGCTCATGAATATGGGCATACTTTTAAGGCCATCTAAGCATCACTGAAGTATCAGACAAGCTATCTGATATGGTGTGGCTGAGAGCAAGCATTTTGAAAGGTCAAAAAGTGCCTGGTCCACTTTTGATGATAATGACGTAAACTTTGTCATTTAAACTTCTCACCCTTGTCTTCACCATTACTTCTACGTTCTTATTATCTCTAAAATTTTCTCCAAATGATCTTGTGATATATTGTGCTTAATGCAGAACATCAATAGAAATAGTCAAGAGCAAGTTGTCATAACTGGAGATAGTTCTGAGGATGTGACAAGCTCCTCGACCACCCATGCCCAACAACAGCAAGAACCAACAGAAGAGCAAAAGCTTAAAGCAAACCACTTGGAGGAGTTAAATGAACCCCAAAGGATATCTCAATTTGATCCAAGACCAGTGGATGCTACGTCCCCTGAAGAGTCTTCAAACGAAGGGTGGCAGGAAGCCAGCACAAGAGCACGGCCTGCACACATGCGCAAAAAGCATAGCCCAAGAAAGCCAGCTCTTTCTAATTTAGCTGTCAGCTCAGGTTCTTCAAGTTCTGGAAATGGAAGTTACAAGGCAAGAGCAGAATTACCATGGCTAAAAACAAGAACAGCCTCAAATGATGCGCAGGTTGAAAAGTTTTCAAAATCTGCCAGCACGACAGGTCAAGATGATCCAGATAAGCTAGTCAAGTGTACCGGAGCAGAAGTCAAACCAGAAATTATCCGAAAAGTTTCAGGTGCCACTAGACTCAGTTCAGTGGCTTCAAAGAATGTGTCTTACAAAGAAGTAGCCATCTCACCACCTGGCACGATTTCGAAGCCAGCATTGGACCAACCAGAAGAAGCTGAGATAGCGAAGGACATTGCTCCAGAATGCACTAGTTCTATGGAGACAAGCAAGGAAGAAAGTACAGCATCTACGCAAGAGGCAGTTCAAGAGGAAATGTCTAGTGACAACAAGGATAAAGATATCTCATTGAATGAAGCTGAGATAGTGAAAGACATTGCTCCAGAATGCAGCACTTCCGTGGAGACAAGCAAGGAAGAAAGTACAGCATCCACGCAAGAGGCAGTTCAAGAGGAAATTTCGAATCACAACAGCAATAAAGATATTGCATTGAATGAAGTTGGGAAGCCGTCATCCAATTATAATGAAAACCAGGAGTCCTCATTGATGAAAAACACAACAAAGAGAAGCAAACTTTCAGCATCGGCTCCTCCATTCAATCCAGGCTCACTGCTGTCTATGCCCCATCCTTACAACAGACTATATGATGCCAGAGTTTCTCATCAGATAGTTCTTCCTCTGCCTTCTGATCTTACTTTGCAATCTGTTGATACTAGTGTACCATGTGGCCCTCGGTCAACTTTTTACTACAGAACCGGTAACACTTTCAGTAAGAGGCACAGCTACCAAAATTGCCAGAACACCGCCAATAGCAAAAATAGTCGTGCCATGAACCCTCATGCACCTGAGTTTGTGCCTGGAAAGGCTTGGCAACAGGTTGAGAAGGGAGAAGTTAATGATAGCTCACCACCAGCTGAATCTCTGAAGTCAGAGGAACCAGCAGTCGCAACCACAGAGGAAAAGTCAGAAACAGAAAATAAAAACCAAGTCAAAAGAATTGCTGATGAGGGTGCTGCAAAGGGAAGGAAGAGAAACCAAAGGTTAGATAGGGCGGAGCTCACAGAGCAGATACTCTTAAAATTCATCGTCAAGTCAGATTTGAGCTCCTCGAATATTGATGAGGCGAAGACTGAGGTTACTGTGAAAGCACCAGAATGTGAGAGCAGAGCAGGTAGGCAGCCGCAGGCTAATGACAAGTCGAAGCCTACTTGCTCTAAAGGCAAGCAGCTAGATGCTGAAGGATTTACTGTAGTATCAAATAGGCAAAAAAATAAGCATCAGTTGACGAATGCAGTTCCTGGATTTTCTGCCCAGCAGTCCGTCTGCACCTCAATTAGCTGAAGGGTTTTATGAATAAGGGGACAGTAAGTTCTTTAACATGTGAATTTTCTTCAGAACTTGCACCTCCTCCGTCCCTCCATGCTGACATTGAATTGGTTTTATGAGTCATAGTTATGTAGATCTTGTACAATGCCCTTAACGTCTGGTTGAGATTTTGGATGCTAAATAGCCTTTGGAATCTTTGATCTTGTCATGTAATATTTTGAAGGATGTCCTATGTGGAGGCTATGTTTCCGTTGAGACTTACCTAAATATATATGGGGTTATTTCTGTGCATTTTGAGTTGTCTTTGTGCATTACAGAAGGTCTAGTTATAAATCTTAGATTCTACTCCGTGTATGTAGACCTTGTTGAACGTGCATTCATTTTTGCAGGTGAGTTGTCCAAGCAAAAGCCAAAGTGCAGGACTTTTCTGAGCTTATAATAGCAAATTATTGTCCTTATATATAACCTTCGTTTATTATTAATATACGTCAATCTAATGTTGTTGTATGTTAGTCCAGTGATATTTCAGTACCTTCAGCCTAATCTAATGTTGTACGTTGGTAATGATATGTCAATTTTGTCTGCTTAACTGATGCTATCGTATGTCAATTATGCATATGGTCTCAAATTCATAACTAGTCAAATGTATACTGTTTACACAAGAAATCTTCATCTATTTTTTTTTTAAAGTTTTGTGACTACATGTTTTAAGAAGATCGCATTTGACGCATTTTTTCAGTGGGGACCACTTTCCTTTTCCAGTTTTGGTTTGCAGCCACTTGCAGTGTTTACTGTAAAATTGCAGCAAATGGCTGCAACAAATACTGGGGTCAATTTGGCTGCAGCAAATGTTGCTGCCATTTGCATTTGTGGCAAGTGCTGCTATTCTATAGCAAATGCTGCAATTTGCATCAAACCAATTAGTATGGGAGAGAAAAGTGGGTAATGCTCTTGCATTTCCATTTTCTGACCTCCTTCACCAAACCAAATAGATCACATACCTTTCTTCTATTAGCATATCTCACTAATTTAGGAATTTTTTCTAAATTAGAATATTTGACAAATACCCCAAATTATATTAGTATATCTTACTAATTTAGAATATCTTTCTAAATTAGGATATTTGGCAAATTTCCTTAACTAGATTGATTATATTGATTAAGGATTTTATATAATTAGCATCAAATTGTATATTATCTTATTTTTAATATTTGCCTCATTCACCTAGAAACGGATGAATATTGTATAGTTTATACAAACGTCAGAATACAAAACTATTCTTCATTCTCTCTTAGTTCATAGTTTTCTCAAAGTGCTCTCTTAATTTTGAATATACTTCTTTCTGTGTGTATTTATATAGTTATTTTCTTTCCATAAGCTTGCAAAAAGGATGAAGAGTCTACATGAAAAACTCTCCTACGGAAAAATATGGTCTCCCTCCAAGGAGCATTTGTTTGAATGTCAAGTTTTTATATGAGGAAAGAAAGTGAGATAGAAGTAACTTTCGAAAATAAAATAATGTGTAAGAACCTTAGTTCAAGCATGTTTGCGAAGAAAATGAAGAGAACTATAATATTAAAAAATTTGGAAGAAAAAAAATTACAAATAAAGAAGAGCAAAATAATCATGTCTTTTTTACTTAAAAAAAATCTTCAAATAAAAAATCATGTGAAGTAGATTTGACATGTGATAATCACATAAGATTCACCAGGGACAGAACTAGATTTCTAAAATGACAGGCACCGATAAGAAGATGTCGCCACGATTTGGTGGAGACGAGATTTGTAATCCTTGACCCCTTTCTCGAAGGGGCTGGCCCGACCGGGTAAGGATATTGACGATAGCAGTAAATTCAGAAAGGGGTTAGGAATTTGGGAGGAGCTTAAGGGTTTGGAAGGTAGAAGAGGTCTCAGGGAAGGAGGAGAATGGAAAGGTGGAATATTAAACATGTTGTTGCCCACAATGACAGAAAGGATGAGATGAGCATTGGCAGTGGTGGTGACGATGTGGTCTTGATGTTATGGCTGCAAGACATGACTTTGGCCAAATCAACCTTTTGGATCACGCAGCCTGGTGAAAGGACATATATTAAAATGATGTTGAGCTCGAGGAAGAAGAATAAGATAAAGAAGACGGCCATTACTCAATTCTTTTGAGCTAATAAGTAAGAAAGAGAAGTGAACTGTGTGAATGGTTAGTCTAAAATTTCATAAACAAATAAAGGTATGTTAATATTAACATAAATATGAATTAAAATAAATGGAGGTATAGACTTTATTATATTATCAGATGGATTGGAATTGAAGAGGTTCATGGCCCCTTATAGTCCAAATGTAGTTCTGACTCTAGGATCCACCTCATCACTTAAGAAGCAACACTGATTTATTTCCTTCGAAAACAAAAAATAGTGAAAAAAAAACTATTTATAATGGGATCTATTTCAATGTTAATTTCTTATTGTAACTTTTTTTTGAGCACTATTTGAATAGTGCTCCAAATTATAACTTTCATTGCTGCAAGTGAAATTACAATAATACAAGTTGCTGCAGCTTGTTTATTGTATTTTGATTTGAGTTACAACTAATAACTTAAGCTGAAAATTTTAAAATTTTCATTTCTTATTTTTGAGCGTTATGAAAACTCATACATATCAACATTATAGCTTTTCCGCTTTATGAAATAACATCACTTATGTACTATGCTTATCAATATAATTTTTTATTAAGTATAAATTATTATTTAAGTAAATGCATAACCTATCAAAATAGATTAATCAATGGAGTATCATTAGTAAACTTTGATATAAATATTAATATAAGAGAAATATTAGTAAATCTAAATTCAAATTATCCTAATCTCATTATCCTAAGTTTCTTACAGTATTACTTACTCACTAATAAAGAAGAGTATTCACAAAATAAATTGAAACATAGAATCATCATTATGAGAGAATACACAAATAATAGAAAACAGATAAACCTTTTTAGTGTTAAAATAACAGTATCTTACAAGTGTGAGCATGATATCATATTTGAACTAGAGCTTGAAAAAAACAACTTATAAGAAAGATTTTTTAAGAGAAAAATTTAAATGGGTACTCTCTACAAGTGAGAATTCTCTCTCTTTTTTATTAGTGAAAGATATGAAAAGTAGTTATATTTGTTACAAAGTAGTTAGAAAGGATGAAGATAAAAATTTAACTGAATTTTCCATAATAACTTGACTTGTCAAGATCTTTTCAATAACAACTTGATTTAATGTAATTTTTCCCTAAAAACTTAACTTGTTAAGATATTTTTCATAACATGTTGATTCGATATAAAATTGTATATGATCTTCATTAATCAACACAATCTCCATTTTAGTAACTTAATCTCTTTTTTTTTATTGTAGTGAGCCTGAATTGCTCTGATACCATGTTGAAAGAGCCTACCACTGCACCACTTGAGGAAAATTATCTGGACCACAACTCCGAAGTTATAGTGAGGGTTGAGGAAAATTATTTTATATTTTAACACGCCCCCGCAGGTTGAAAACCCATTTTTGGGTAGAAACCTGGGCTTTAACGCAGCGGTATAATTTTTTAAAACCCGCAATTAAATGCGTGCCCAACAAGAATCGAACCTGGATTGCTCAGATACCATGTTGAAAGTCCCTTCCACTGCACCAAAACTCCAAAGTTGTAGTGAGGGTTGAGAAAAATTATTTTATAATTTAACAATTGTAAATCTAAAGTTTAGCATGTTGTAATATAATCTTGGCCTTCGGATTTTGGCTTGCAACTATCATGTTTTGGACTTCTTTTCTATATATTTTTAATTAAAAATATATATATATATATTTTTTTTTGCAAATTATACTAAAATACCCGAGTAACACGTTTGTATATTCATAAACGTAGATAAATAGGATGTTTATAAATGTCCTCATACCTATTTTTGTTAGTCCTCAAGCAAACAAAACTTAAAAAGAAAGGAAAAAGATTCACTCAGTTTCTTAGAAATCATAACTGTTTTGTCATGTAGAACATGCCTTTAAAATTTTAGATTATCATAGCAGTCGAGTGTTGTTTTAGATGAGTTGAAGTGATCATAGATTCAATGAAGAGGGAAAAAAAATAAGGATCATTGAAAATGAAAGAAAAGCATCATTTTCTTTTAAATTATGTAAGCTTTATTAGTAACTAAGATTTTAAATATCCAAGAATCTTTATTTAGGAGTATTATTTAAAGTTAACAAATCCTATCATCATGTTATAAAGACTCTTATCATCCTATTATAAAGACTCAAATCTTATTTTCTCATTATATTTCCTATATTTTATATAATATGTACCTCGTGATTATGAAATGGTCTTTTTTTTATGGGTTTTGATTCTAACTTTTGTGCTTCTTTTTTTTTTTTTTTTTTCCTTCAACTAACATCTTATCTAGGCTTCTAGAATACCCGCGAAATGAGTTTTGGGCTAATGATTTCCCAACTATAGTTGGTTTAAGCTAGTACATATAGAAACATACAAACGGACTTAATTACTCAAATAACCAAGACTGTAAAACATGACTCATTTTTTTCATCACCTTACAACATGATTACAAATATTTCTTGAGGAACGAATATCCAACTACTTAGTATTGAAATTATTATTCATATTTTATTATTATTACTATTAATCTACTTTTATCAATATTATTTATAGAAATATTTCAAGTTATTTTACTTTATCCTAAGATTATTGGTTATTATGTAAGTGTAAGTTAGGTATATGTTCACTTTTACATATTAAAAGCAATACTCATGTTGTCTATTTACCTTAAATATTTTATCGTTCTTGGGGTCTTCAATTTTGCCCACTCTGTGAGATATTTATCATAGTAAAAAGTCCCATCTATATTGATCTTATTTTTTTTTTTTTCTGAAAACAAATGAAGTTTAGAATTATACAACGATACTTTTTTCCTAGTGTAAATGAATTTCACATGAATACTTTATTCAAAACTTCTTCATTTTCTCATTGTAAATCATAGCATTTTCATACGCTTCGTTTGTTAATCTCTTCAAAATCATTATATTACAACTTTCTGTACTCACTGGTTATGTCTAACTTAAGGTATAACTTTTTGATTGATCACATGGTTCTATTTCCAATTTGACAGGCAAGTGACAAATCTCCTAAAATATAAACCTATAAGAAAACATTCCAAGGTTGGTCTTAAAAGTAGTTCGGTTGGCCCATAAGGTATCTAACAATCTTTAGGACTAATTTTTTTTTTATTTTGATTTAAGATTTTATTCAAAATTTATTTTATTTGTCAATTTGTCACTTCAATTTACCCACTTGTTTGATGATGACAAGGAGTAGCTAGTTTGTGAGAGGATACTTACTCGTCAAAATCTCAAAAGAGCGATAAAAAAATATTTGCCATTATTCCTTATGATAGATCATGGTATACATATTTATGCGAAGATATTTACTTTGAGAAACTCGACAATAACCTTGCTACCAATGGTTTTGCAAATCACGACTTCAACTCATTTGGAAATATAGTCGACTGCCATATGGATGTAAAATTTTTCAAAAGAATATGAAATTAATTCCCCATACATCAAAAGTTTCATGTATAAAATTGGATATAGTGGCATCACATTTCTCCTAATGACTTGATCAATTTGTAGACAACAATTGCAAAATTCGTAGAACTCGTAGAATCCTTGAAAATATGTGTGCCTTCTTCTGTCATCTTTTGGACTAAAAATGTCTTTCACAAGCTTAATCTTGGTAAAACAAAAGGACCCTTGTAATCTCTTCGTTGGGAACACATCTTCAAATGATTTGATTAGATTAGAATTTTAAGAGGTAAGGATCATCTAAATAGAAGTATTCATTTGGGAAAGAAATTAGTACTTGCCTACTTAGACTAATGTGAAGGTGTCTCTCTTGTCACAAGAAAGTTCATGATATTAGCGAACCAAGGCTCGGTCATGATTGCAAGAAGTTGTTCATCCGAAAATAATTATTTACAAAAATCTCATAAGATGGTGCATTTAGCAGTCTGGAGAAATGATCAACTACCAAGTTATCAGCTCAATTCTTATCTCAGATTTGTAAGAGTATCCATCTAGCAAGTAGCGCCTTGGCATCTTTCTTAGCTTAGAGATGTCAAAGTGAGTATAATTTGTGTAAGCTAAGAAAATAGAAGTATTCATGTCCACTTAGACATTTAAGCATTTGATCAATCAAAGACAAAGGAAAATGATCACAATTTTGTCGTTGCAATATTGAGCTTTTTTATAATTGATGCATACTTAACCATCTAGTTTGGATGCGAGTAGGAACCAACTCGTTGGATTTATTTTGGCTCACGCTAATCCAATTTTTTTTTTTTTTTTGAATGGGACAGGGCTAATCCAGTAAGCTATCAAAAATAAGATAAATGATCCCATTGTTAAGACATTTTCTCATTACTTCTTCTATGGTTGGATTCAACATGCATTGGATATCTCTACTAGGTTTGACTTCCTATGTTAAATGAATTCTATGTTGAATAATTATTGGACTAATCCCTTAAATATTCCCCATTGTTCACCTATTGGCCTCGTATTCTCTTTCAAAATGCTAGGAGCATCTTCTTAACTCTTAGTAAAATCAGCTAAAGTGATAATCTGAGGTGCTTCATCAGTATCTAAGTATGCATAGTTGAGATATCCGTGTAATGGTTAGCTCTAATATAGGTGGTCTTCAATAAATGGACGTAATTTGAATTTAGACTCAATACTAACTATATCGAAATAAAGTTCCCACTGTGTAGACAACAAATAATTTATTGATTGATCCAACTCATAGAGGAACATGATCTCCTTATCAAAAATTTCTCCAAAAATTTGGCTAGTGCAAGTAATGTATTCATCTTAAAAATATTCACTTGGCAATTCTTCTATTCACATTTAAGAGTTGTTAGGATAGATTACTTGGTTTCTCTCTAGATTAAAGATCCTCAAGTCAATATTTATATTCCCAAATGAAATACTCATGAAATCACTACAAGAATTGATCAAGATATTCGATGTACATAAGATGATAAGAATTTGTCCTCTAGGACTTTGAAAGGGATAGATTTCAAGAGTAATGAAAACCATCAGAAAAATTAATTTAACAATCTTAATGAGTACATCTTCTATCTTTTCACTGTGAGTCTTGACGAACTGAGAGGTGAACTTAGTGTGTTCAACTCAAATGCACCTAGATTTATAGATGAAGTAACAAAGCATGTTCACACTTGCACCTAATCAACCAAAGTTTTGTCAATAGTGGTGTTTTTCATGATGCACAAAATAATAGGACAATCGAGTTCTATATATTTTATGGGCATGAAGTTCGATAGGATCTCGCTGATGTTGGCCACTAGAAATATCTTCTTCAGTACACTAGTAGCTCTCTTTTTAATGCAAAAGTCCTTTAAAAATTCTTATAAAATGGGACCTATTAAATTGTACCTAGAAGGAAAATATCGATTGACTTATTTTAAGACTTTCAAGATCTTCTCTATTTGAATAGAATATTTTTTAGATTTGAGTCAATTTGAAAACAGAGCTAGGCTTTATTTAGGCACATCGTACTGTGGTTTAGATTTGAGCTCTTTAGATTTATCTTTGAGATAAGATGTTGTAATGGATTCAGAAGGAGATGTTGTGGATTGATTAGGCATGAAAACTTGATTGTCCACTTGCCATTCAGACTTTAATATGTAAATTATATTAATTTAAGTTGGAATAGAGTGAACCGGTTGACTTGAAAAGATTCTCTTTTCTATATCTCCTACTATACTAGCCAACTATTTGCTTGCATTTGTAATTGGGGTATGATTTGATTATTGGCATCGAGTAATTGATCAAAGTTTGTATGAAAGTACTTGGATTTTTATCTAGAGTGCTAAATCTTTCCTCTTGTTCATAAGTAAATCCTGGAGGCGGAAATAATACATTTGCAAAAGGGAGATTAGATATGGATGGATTGAAAAATGATTGATTGGTTTGTGAGTGCACAAAATTATTCAAATTTGTACTTTAGTATAGTCCTTCTTTAACCCTCATGTATTGTAAATCAGATTACTAGTTTAATTGGAGGTTAGACCTCTTTTTGTGTCACTTGAGTTCAAAAAAGTTAGGATAATTTGTCCACCTAGATTAAAGGTTGAGACATAGGGATCATATCTAGAATGCTAAAAAGCAATATCAAGTTGATCATCATTTTGAACTAGTGGGTTTCCTAGCAAGGGATATTTCTCTAATACATGATTTGGAGCTTGACATATATTACAACTAAATGCAGAGTTAATTGACTTGACTAACATTAGGAGAATATTTGACTTATGGGAATTCTATCTAATGCATTATGGTGATTATTCTTTCTTCAACGTCATCGATGTTTTAATGGAATTAATGTCATTTTTTATACGTGTCTTTGATAGTGCAGATTTACCGTTAAAACTCTCCCACTGTATAGTCATCTTGGATAGCTCCTCCAAATATTCCCATGCCTCTTCTTCCATCTTGCACATGCAATCTCTTTAGCACATAGATTGCAACAAGGTTTTAGATAAGTAGTCTAACTCTACATAGATAATTTAGGATAAATGCCATTTTCTAGTGGCGTGATGAGAATATCGATTTAAGACAATCTCCTAAATGAATGTAGCTTCGTTCTTTTGTTGCATTCATTTCTTCAACTTGACACTTCAAGTGGAATGAAATATTCTCGAAAAAGTTTTCCTACTATTTAGAATTGATTTGTGGTTTTTCTAATATGGACTATTTTAAGAATGAGATAAAATTTCTTAAGAAAAATCTTAATAAATTATCCATATAGAAATGATGTTAGCAGATATAATATGCGATCACTTCATAGCATTGTGTTTGATAGCAAAAGGGATAAACCTTAATTTAGTGACATCATAGCTAATTTACTGGATTTCCACCATGACACATACATACTCAAATTTACTGCTGAATACATTAGTATTTTCGAAATTGGAGCTAGTAAATTTGGAGAGTAATAAGTTATGGTTCAAGTTTAAAGGAAAACATTGATCTTGAAGAACCAGTGCTATAACAGGTTTGCTCATGATTGAACTAACTGGTCCAAAATGGACTAATGACCTGCTAAATCATGAAACAAAGCTGGCATACACTAGCAACACGAACTAATTAATTATTCAACTCTTTCCTTTATTGATTAGTGAGAAGTTAATAGTTGGAATTGACTACAATTTTTAACATGTTTACCTTATTTTTAGTTCTTTTTAAGGGAGGAGGAACATTATTTTTCTTGCAATGTAGAGTTACTTGGTTGCCTTCAACACATCTCACATGCTTTTGATTCCACACCTTAATTGGCTTGATCTTTTTTGAAGTTATGCTTCCACGAAACCAATTCAATGCTACATAGAATTAGTTGTGTTGTGCTTTGGTTAAATTTCTAGGATTTTTATTTGATATAGGGTTTGTGTCAAACCAATCTTATTTAATTTATGGTTTGTGCCAAATAATCCTATTTGATTTAAACCTTGTGCCAAACATCCCTAATTTTGGAGGTCAAATAGAGTCTTTAGAGGAGTCTCTTTTGCATCAATTAAAATATTTTAGATATTGAAAGATACTTTGTGAGGAGAAAACTTTTTTACATTTTTTTTTTAGAGTTTCTGTTTGTCTTCTAAATTCGAGAATTTTGAGAGATTTGAGAGATCACAAAATTTTTAATTTGCAAACATAATTGATAGTGAAGTCTAATTCAGCCTATAGATGTAAAACTTACTTTGAACTATGTAAATCCATGGTGTTATCTACTTTAATCTATTCTATTTAAAGTTTCTACTTTAATTGATTTATTTATTAAATCTCAATAAATCCTAATTTTCCATTTGGATAATTAATTGAACGCTTTCGTGTAACAAGTGGAATCAGAGCACCTCTTATTCCCAACAAGTGGTATGAGGGCACCTCTTATTTATAACAAGTGGTATCAGAGCATCCATATTTTATTCCTTGGATTTGGGATATTAGGGTTATTGGAGAATAATAAAAGTGTAATCTTTTCTGACTGTCATATTTCAGGTTAGTTATACCTCAATCGACTCTAAGAGAGTCTTTAAGTCTTAAATATCTTCAAGCTCCATAATGACGAACTCCAAGCTCAAGGAGGAGAAGTTCGATAAAATGAACAATTTTGACTTGAATAGGGGAACCAATAGCAACAGCTTCAATAGGAGTAGTAGTAGTAGCTTCAATAGGAGCAGCATCCTCAGCAATTTCAATAAAGACAGCAGCCTCAGTAGTTTCAACAGAAATAATAGTCGCAACAACTTCAGCAGGAGCAGCATCCTCAGTAGTTTCAATAAAGACAGCAGCCTCAGTAGCTTCAACAGAAATAGCAGTCGCAACAACTTCAGCAGGAGCAGCAGGTTCAGCAGTTTCAATAGTAGATGCAACTTTAGCTGTAACAATCTCAACAAAAGAAGCAACTACTTCAGATGCACCAGCAACATGAGCAATTTCAGATACAACCGTTGTTTGGACTTTGACTTTAGTGTGAGAAGCTTCATCTTCAGGCACATACTCCAAAGTTGGAGTAGAAGAAAGCATTTCTAGAAAAAAGAAGGGACATGGTTAAATAAAAAAAATGAATAATGATGAGTGTCATTTATTGCATATTTATAGCCTTCATATTATGTATTTTTGTATATAAATAATTATTACTTGGGTATTTTTAGTTTGTTTTTCAGATAATACGATTCCTACAAAGATATGGCATGAAATTAGAGTCGGATTAGGAAATCAAGCCCATAAAAATTTTCAAAGTGAGTAAAACTACAATACAGTGATGTTGCAAAGAGTCAAAGTCTAATACAGTCAGAAAAATTAAGAGATCAAGAAAAGAGACTCTTGCAGAAGAAAAATCAGAAACTTTCTCCAATTAATGCCGCTATTTAGCAACATTAGCCACAAATTGGCAGTAAAACGAGGGGCCCACATGGTAATTTTTCTGCGAGGTCTTCGACGTAATTTTGTAGTTTTTTAGTTGTATCAAAATTAGGGTTTGATATTTTGGAACCTATTTATTGGCTGTATACTTGTAACTAGGAGAGAATCCTGTAATTTTATACTCGTATTTTATTTAATAAAATTAGGATTAGGGTTTGCTGAAGGGATGACGACCACAATACCAACTCCAGAGGTAACCTTTGCTGTTCTTCAATTTTTCTTAACTAATTCTCTTCTAATTGCTTTCTACTTTAGATTTATTTGCTTTCTAGATTAGATTTAATTGCTTTTATGAATAAAAATAGGATTTTTCTTACTAGAATTATGAGCAACTAATTTAGCTTAGCTCTAGGATGTAGATAAAACTAGAATCCACCATGTAGTTACTCTATAATATTTTCTTCCTAATTAAAATAATAAAGACATGATTTTTCTATGAAAAGACTAAAATACAAGAACTTGTATATTAATATTTTGATAGGTTATACTTGAGTTAAGTTTCTTAATAGCCTACACTTAGTTAGGGTTTGCGGTTGTTGATTTTTATCTTCTTTATCGAATTATCTAATGATTTAGTTTGCATTCATTAACAGTAGTTTTTTTTTATATGTTATACTTGCACACTACTTGATAGCTCATACTTAGAGCACCTTAAATAAAGATTAAAGCAAAAAGATTAAATTTTTTTATAGGAAGAAGATAATAGAAGTAATTCATGGTTGAAAACTAGTAGATTCTATATTCTAGACTAATTAGAATAACTCTCAAATCCGACTTAGAATCCTTTGTTAGTCTGTTATACTATAGAATTAGTAAGAATCACAAAATGCCTGAGATCTCTATGGGATGACCTGTATAGCGCTACAACCGACACTGTACGCTTGCAGTAGAAATATACATCAAATTTTTGATGTCATTGCCGGGGATCGACGGTGTTTTTCTTGTTTTTTCTAATATTTTACGGATTAATAGTGTGTGTTGAGTGTGTAAGAACCTATAAGTTCAGATACCAGAAGAAAAACATAACAAGAGAAGAATTAGAGGTACACCACAAAAGCCAAGGAGCTAAACTCCCTAGTTTTGCCACCAAATAGCGGTATTTGCCGTTATTTAGCGGCAATTTGTGTGAATCTCACCCACTTTTTTCTCTAGTATTCTGTATCTTGGGTCTCTGGTTATGTAAAAAAAATATAAAAGATGTTCATTTTTTTTCCATCTCTTTCCCTCTTCACCTTTTTCAGACAAAAAATTAAAAAATAATATTTCAAAATCCAACTGGTTGCTATCATTGTCGTGATCCATATCATAATTATCATCAGTGTCCATAGATAGAAAATTCGGTATAACTAGGTCATAATCAAATTCACACCACATATCATGAACCTACGAGCACTTCCTATACACAAAATTACAAATGTGAATAGATAAATCGATCTAATTTTGCATATAATCAAAAATCGTACCAAAAGAGTCATCCATCTGGTCCTTTTTTTTTATAGGCTATTTATCTTCATGTTCTAAATACAATCATGAATAATATATTCAATTGAACATGTTAGATGAAAAATTAAAAAGATTAGAAGCGAGGTATGCATGCCATGAGAATTTACCTACAAATCCTTCATATCTGTCATCAAATATGTATACAGATCTATCATATCCACCATCAAACTTCACTAATGATCTCGAGATGTAATTATTTGAGAAAAATAAGAAAAATTATAATCGTGAGACTGAGAAGCGAGCATGTACAATAGAGGAAGGTATAGAAGTTTTGCTAAAATTATCCTTTCAAAATTCATCCTCTCAAACTGCATCTAGTATGAAAAATCTTCTCAAAATGATTTTTCAAACTAAACTTTTTGGAATCAACTATCTAATTGTTTGAACATATTTTACTCCAACGAGAAACCACTTCAGTCATCTTGTGAAGTAGATATGATTCAAAATGAGTTAAATAATTTTGTACATGATGAGTCTATACTTCAACATTGTGATCAACCAGTTTTAGACCATTGTGAAAATAATTATAAAGAAACTATAAAAAAAATCTGCTTGGTGATTCACCTCATGATGAACTTGCTAGTGACACAATATCATTTGATTCTTTTGATGAAGATTGTAAAGAAATTTGTAAAGAAAATTTTTTATTCCTTCACAATGATTTGACTAACGATAAGTCCACTAGCATGGCATTTTCTTTTGAGTATTTTGATGACAGATCTGAAGAAAATTTGTCTAACAATGTCAAAATACTAGAAAAATGGAAGGAATCACAAAAAGAAGAGGACATGCTACCTAATGATTTGAAAGACTGATCCAAAATTGAGCTCATAATTCCACAACACCAATGTGAGTATGTTATTTCGCATGATGATCAACCCAAAATACTTATTGATATGAAGATTCTCGTGGATGGAATATGGACGATGATAAAGGTATACTTTCCAATCTTAAAATTTTAATATTGAATAAAAAAAGAAGGTAGGAATAAATTAAGGAAAATTAAAAATAAGATGGAGAGATTGAATGCAAAACTGAAAAAAAAGGTTAAGTTTATCTATATCAAAACGTAAAAGGACACATTATGAGAGTGGAAAGCGATCAAAAAATCGTAACTGGCTTGAATTTTCTAATAAGTGTATAATATTTATATCATAGTTTTCTTATTTAATTACCACCCTTTGTTTGTGTGAGGTATACATGAGTTTAGGTATGGGGGAGTGGGTTAGGATATTTTCTTCATGTTTTTTTTTCCAGAGTTTTTAGTTTTTTACAAAAATATTTTATTTTTATATTTTTAGGATTTCTTTATTTTACACTTCGGGTATTTTTTAGGGTAACTAACTAAAAAAAATAATAAAAATCGAAAAAAATTATTTATATATTTTCATCAAGAGATCAATTTAATTACATATAAATAGATAAATTTAGATTTGAAATTTAATAGGATAGTAGATTGGACAATACACTTAGAATTTTATGAAAAAGATTAAAATTCAAAAAATAAATACTTCTAACAATAGTTTTAAGACAAGTATATATCTATTTTTCACTTCATAATAGTCTATTTGGTTAAGGATAAACATAATAACGATTGAGTAAGTCTTCTCTCTCTAAACCAAAAAAAGAAAAAAAGTGAGAATAAAAAAATGGGGTGCGCCTGGTATTAAGGCAATAGTTTCGAGAGTGATAAAAAAAATGGGGTGCACCTGGTATTAAGGAAATAGGCTCAAGAGTGAAAACAAAGTATAATCTGAGTAATCAGGTACTTTGCGCCTAAGCAAATATGAATATTCGCATGAAACGTGAAATATTCTTAAAAAAATAAAAAACGAAAAAAAGATTTTTGTTGTGAGAGAGGAGATGAAACATAAGTTAGAGTTGGAGTTCAAGGCCAAAGTAAACTATCACACATGCACGTAGACGTACATGAGCCAATGGATTATCTGTTAGTGAGTATTGAAAAATAGAATTTAAATTTTTGATTAAAACGATAAGTGTATCTGATATGACGCTCGATTTGAAAACCGATAATCTAAATGTGTTCTTGAGTTTGTATATTAGTGAGATTAATTGAAGAGAGTATATTAAAAAAAGATTTTTTTTCTTTTTGTTGAGATTAATTGAAGAAAGTATATTAAAAAAAAGATTTTTTCTTTTTCTTGTATAAAATTTTTATTTTTCTTGATTTTTTTTGTTATCCTTATTTTTCTTTTTTTTATTCCTTAATCTAATTTATTCATGAATTTTATGGGTATATTCACTGTAAACGCTCACGAGACAACATTCGTCAACTAGGGTAACTTAGGGGTTTAAAGACTTGTTGCACATGTTAAGTACAATCGTGATTCCTACGAAAGTTAGTTATAATTTTTCTTTTTCTTTTTAGAGTTAGGTTTTGCTCGAGAACTAGCAAAAAATAGGTGTGGGGGTGTGATGAGTGTCATAAATTGTATATTTATAGCCTCCATATTATCTATTTTGTATATAAATAATTGTTACTCGGGTATTTTTAGTTTGTTTTTCAATTAATCCAATTCCTATAAGGAAATTGCATGAAATCATAGCCAGATTAGAAAATCAAGCCCATAAAAGAATTCAAAGTGAGTAAAACTACAAGATAGTGATGCTTCAAAGAGTCAAAATCTAATACAGTCAGAAAAATCAAGATATCAAGACAAGAGACTCATGCAGAAGAAAAATCAGAAAATTTCTCCATATTAATGCCGCTATTTAGCGGCATTTTGCAGTCGATTGGAGGCAAAAACGCCCACATGGTGTTTTTTCTGCGAAAGCTTTGACGTAATTTTGTAGTTTTTCAGTTATATTAAAATTAGAGTTTGATATTTCGAAACCTATTTATTGGCCATATACTTGTAACATGGAGAGAATCCTGTAATTTTGTACTCGTATTTTATTTAATAAAATTAGGATTAGGGTTTGTTGAAGGGGTGACGCCACAATACCGACTCCAGAGATAAATTTTGCTGTTCTTCAATTTTTCTTAGCTAATTCTCTTCTAATTGCTTTTAAGTTTAGATTTATTTGGTTTCTAAATTAGGTTTAATTGCTTTCATAAATAAAAATAGGATTTTCCTTACTGGAATTATGAGTAGCTAATTTAGTTTAGCTCTAAGATGTAGATGAAACTAGAACCCACCACGTAGTTACTCTCTAATATTTTCTTCCTAATTAAAATAATAAAGACATGATTTTTCTATGAAAAGATTAAAATAGAAGAACTCGTAGATTAATACTTTGATAGGCTATACTTGAGTTAAGTTTCATGATAGCCTATACTTAGATAGGGTTTGGGGTTGTTAATTTTTATCATCTTTATCGATTTATCTAATGATTTAGTTTGCTTTCATGAAAAGTAGTTTTTTTGATGAGTTATACTTGCACACTAATTGATAGCTCATACTTAGATCAGTTTAAATAAAAATTAAAACTAAAAGATTGACTTTTATGATAAGAAGAAGATAATAGAAATAATTCATAGTTGGAAACTAGTAGATTCTATTTTCTAGGCTAATTAGAATAACTCTCAAATTTGACTTAGAATCATTTGTTAGTCCGTTAGACTATAGAATTAGTAAGAATTGCAAAACGTCTGAGATCTCTGTGGAACGATCTGTATAGCGCTACAACCGATAATGTACGCTTGCAGTAAAAATATCACATCAAATAACAATGAAAATGGCCAAAGTTTTGGAGAAACCTTGAGGCTGAGCACTGGATTCTCTAGGCCCATATATCTCAGTTCTCTTCTACTGTCAGAAAAGTGTATTTGCTATGGTCTGACGGAGGAGTAGAAGAGCGAATATCATCACTATCATCATCATCATCATCATCATCATCATCACTACCATCATCATCATCAGTAATTTGGATTACTGGAGGAGCAAGAGTTGTAGAATCCTTTGGGACAAGTTGGACTGGTTCTTCTAGAAGAGGTTTAATAGCAGATGAAGGCTCAGCCATCGGTGCGGCAGAGAGAGCCTCTATGATTGGGTCACTATGAAAAATAGGCCCTTGACTACGGTGCTTCTTAGATGAGCGAGGAAGCTAACTAGGTTCATCTTCTTCTTCTTGTTCCTCTCCAGCAGCCTCGAAGGTTGAACTAAGAATTGTTGCACCAGTTTCAACTAAAACAATTTCTTGAATGATTGGCAAATTGCAAGATCGCTTTGATCTTTTCTACTTAGTAGTCTTCTGCGAAGAAGAACCCGATTTAGAAGATGATCCTTTTGCCATAGGAGGAGAAGAAACTGGAATAGCGGGGGGCACATGCTGATCCATTGGAATTATGGTAGTGTCTCTTTCATCCCTGGAATCAAATTCCTCAAAGTCATATTCTTGACCAAATTCATCTATTCCAGCAACTCTAATGCTATCTACTTCTTTCTTTTGGGCATACCACGCTTTAATATCCCTCTGACAGGTATGATTCACATCAAAATTATGAGGCATGGAGTGAGCAGTTGAATACCACTTGCAAAAACTAAAAGTCATGTACAAATTTGGAGTCCTAATAGAAAGATTGAATTTGGCCTTTGTACCACCAGAGATAAAATGGAACCAACCTCTGGCTCCTTCAAATAAATTCTCCACAAAACTGATGTTTGTATTTAGATTCTTGGCATATAATTGATCGTATCCAAATTGTCGAGAGAAATGGCTCGGATAATAAAACTCAATATAACATGGTTCCCTAAACGGAGTACCAAGTGCCCTAGACGTATGCTTATTACCCACCAAAAATATCCAGGACATAAGGTGGTGAAGTTGTCAGCACCAATTGAGTCCGTGAATTCATCACCATAATCGGCGTTTGGTAAATAGGGAAAATACTTGTATAGCTTGTAGTTAGAATGATGTTGAAGCTAACTCCGAATTGCAACCATATAACCCTCTTTCCATTGTGATCTCTTATAATGTTGAACTCTGGGGGAATTTAAGTCTGTTTAAAAGTGAATAGGACTCATCAATGAAAGACAGTGCAGAACCATCCAAGTCATCAAATATGTGTATGGGAGCTCTACCTGCCGATTTAGAGTCTTAATCCTTGAGTTTCCATCATCATTAAAGACTTCCCTGACTTTATAGAACTTGCTAGTCAGTATTCTTAATCCACTCTGAAAATCGCAAACTATCGTCGGCAATAAACTAAGTGGACGGTCATATGCTAGCAATATTGTCTGGTATACTACTCTAACTGATAAGGGTTCTTGTGGTGCTGATAGAACCATGCATCGGTTTAGCCATAAGATCAAGAAATCTGTCAATAAGACAGGATCTGATAAAGGCTACTGGGCCTAATAATGAAAACTTTCAAAAGATGTCCCGGCCTTAAAAACATCCTCATCTGATTCAGCAATATAGGCATCCGTCCCAAAATGGGCAATCATTTCTTCAATCTCCTGCTCAGAAACTGTGGGAAGATGAGTAAAATTAGGATTATTTGCCACAAAGTTCGGGAAAAGATATTGCAACCACTTCCTTTGCTTTACATTACGAACACCAGTAATGTGAGTGTAGATGTTATAGTGACAAAGTAATTTCCAATAGGTATCATAAATTGCAAGATATTGAGCTTTTAGCAAATAGATTTCTTTTCCGGTGAGAACGTATTCCTCATAAGGAATATCTCCCATGGACAACCTTGAAATCTTATACATCTCATGAAGGGCGAGCCCTATTTCACCACAAGGTGTAAAGAAGGTACATATATCAGAATTATACATCTCCACTAAGCAAAAGAAATGGAATCTACTGGGAGGAATTCCATATTAAACTGCCCGTATAGTACGATAGAGATCTTTGTTCCTCAAATGATCTTCAAAGGTCTCCAAGAAGTAACTAGTTAATGTTGCCCATGGGCCCTTCGAAGAAGAATGAACCCATCCAACAGGATGAAAATCCTGAACTTGGAATTCAACCTTAGCATCAACAAACCAATGTAAAAAGGTTTGTGCAATAACCAGAGTTTCGCCTAAGGGACAGTCTTTCTTTAGGGACCGTGGAAATAATCCTGAAAAATATTTTCCAGTGGAATGAGGAAACACACCATGTGCACTAAAGCCACCTAACAAAATACCATCTTGCGCTTTGTTTAAATGTCAATCCATAGTTCTAGGGATAGAAAGGGATTGAAGATACAGAAAATGATAGGATCTCTCCATGTCAAGAAGAAATAAGTTGTGACTATTGATTTGACGGAGTCACTTATAGTCCCCATCATCTAAGTAATCATCAGGGATTAGTACATTATCACCAAACAGAAAAAGAGGCTTATTCAGTAAACACCTATTTTTCCCCTCAAAAGGAGCCGTTGTTATAATTTCTCTCAAGGTGGAACGAGTAGGAGTCAAAAATTTTCTCTTCCTTTCTCAACCATTAGATACTGCACATGCTGGGAAAACTTTATGGAGTCTTAACTGTTTTTCACCATCATACCCCCTACATGGCCGAAGTAGTAGTTCTTTGAAGGAGGGTTTAAAGCATAATTCACTACATTAAAAAAAAGGGTTAAAACAAAGTTATGAGAAAAGGATTGTCATTTCAGTCCAAGATGTGTATTGCACATCTGTTATGAAAATTAAAACAAGATACCCATCCTCAATAAAAGGTTCTTGCCAAACTACTATAGAGCCAGAAGCGACTCAAGGATTTTGAGAACCACTGCTGGATTGATAGAAGTTGAAGCCCTTTTCATCATCTTCTTTAAAATTTTAAGAAAACTTGATGCAAAAGGGCTCAAAGAAATTTGAAGACGAAAAGGAGCTTGAAGACGAAAGACCTTAAAAGTTTGGAGGCAAATAAAATTCAGAAGTTCAAAATTTCCAGAAAAGGTTAAAAATACATTTATTAAATGATAGAGATCTTAGCGCAGATGATTTGACGGACGAGATCTCTGGTCCAAATCTCATAAGGATCTTTTCATTAATGAGCGCAGAAGACGATTCGATCTCTATGCAAGAAAAAGTGGTAGCGTTCTGGATATACCGCATAAAGTGCAAAATCTACAGTTCTAATATAAAGTCGCGTATTCCTTCTCAAGAACAAATCTACGATTCTAATTCGGAGTCATATTTTTTGCAGATCTGCTACTCTAATACAGAGTTACAAAATCAAAATATTGATACAAGATTGCGATTCTCAAGTACAAATCCACACTATTTTTTCAAGTTATCCAAAGTGTTTCAAAATACCTCTAAAGCCATAGAGTTATAAAAATTTTGGAGGGGTTTTTGTTTGCAAAATTTTTGGAGAAGAGAAAAGAAAAGAAGAAAAAGAGAAAATTTAATAATAGCAATATGTAAATCATCTATCATAAGAGAGATTCACGAATAGAAACTAAAAAAGAGCTAAAACGTAACCCTTATAGAGTTGTGTTTCATTTCTCAAAGAAATCAAAACGTGGATCTCTAATTTGCGAATAAGGCTAAGGTGCGGACCCTACAAGATTGCATTATAAACTCGAGCGCAAGACCATCTCAGAGCCTATAGAAAGTCCATAAAATTCAAATGGGACAGTTAAGATATTCAAATGCGAATTATCTACCATAGAGTGATCCGCATCTGACTTGTTCTTTTCTAAGCACAATCAATACACGAACCCCGAAGGGTTGCCTTTCTACTTCAAAATTTCAAGGAGCGAAAACCATCTCCAACAACACTCGACTACGAGTCTAAGCATATCATGCAAGCCACGAGCAAATCACTAACATATCATGCAAGCCACTAAGCACCAAAACACGAATCTAAAGGTTGAGATCCGCATTTTAGTTACAATTCAAAGAATTAAAGACATCGGTTATAAACTCTGTAGATTTAATACAAATCTTCCAAATCAAAAAACAGAAAATTAATTCTCAAATCGTGAAGGCCATCAGTTAGATAGTTACATCAACTCAAAAGTCTCCAAACCTCTATAAATAGCAGAAGTTTGGACTAAAAAAGCCATATGGAGAGCAATATTATAGAGAGAATCATTTCTATCTGAGTGCTGGTGCTATCAAGAGTTCTAAACCCTTGTCAACTGAAGAAATTTATATAGAGTGTCAACGAAGAGTAAGATCGTTTTCCATGGCTACTACAGAATCCAGTTTTAAATAAGAAGAAATTAGACTTTTCTCATCTTCTGTAAATGGGTAACTGCTATTATAATCTTTCATTGAGAAGTTTTCAATAAAAAAATTTACAATTTTCATAGCGAACAAAACCAGAGCCAAGAAAGCCATACTCTTGGAGTTCAGCACAGGTCTGAAGGGATTTAGACTCTAGTGATTTGAGTCTAAAAAATAATATATAGCAGAGATGTGATATTTGATGAGCCATCTATGTTGAAGAATTAGTATGAGATATCCCAAGGTGATAGCAATTAAACAGTATGTAGAATTTGACTCCCACTTTGAAGGACTATGATAAATACGGAGTTGCTATGGAGGAGAATAGTGGTAGAGGTAATGTCAAATAGATAAATATTGAAGAACAACATGATGATTCAATTATAGTTAGTAGCCAAGAAGACATATCAAAATGCCTGCATGGTTCACTGACATGGTGGTATACACACTTCTATTTAATGAAGAAGTTGTTCCTGCTACCTATCAAGAAGCTAAGGTGAGTGGTAAAGTTAAGGATTAAAAGATGCGACAAATAAGGAGATGGATTATCTCCATAGGTACTTAACATGGGATTTAGTAAGTCTACTGAAAGGAAAGAAAGCAATCAGATGCAAATAAGTGTTTTCTAAGAATGATTATCCTTTTCACAAGAAAGAGTCAGATACAAAGTAAAGTTAATGGCAAAAAGGTACACTCAGCAGGAAAAAATAGACTATAATGAGATATTCTCTTCAGTTGTTAAACATTCTTCTATTTGTATTTTACTAGCTTTTTTGCACAGTTGGGTTTGGAACTATTTCAGATGGATGCTAAAATAGCTTTTTTGTATGGTGATTTGAATGAAGATATTTATGACTCAACAAGATAATTTAAGGTTACTAGTAAGGAAGATATAGTCCGAAAGTTGAAGAGATCTCTGCAGGATTTGAAGCAGTCTTTGAGATAATGGTATAAGAAATTTGATCAATTTATAACTAAGAATAAGTAAAACAGAAGTCAATTTGATTATTGTGTCTATCTCAAGAAGCTCAAAGATAGATTCTTTGTCCATTTGCTCTTGCATATTGATGATAAGTGATAGCATCAAATAGAGAAATGTGGAGATAGGGGAGTTTGACATTGACTAAGTTCATTCCCCTATGAGAATAATAGAAATGGGTCATCAATTCATGTAATAGCATTTGCAGAAGGTATTGAGTAAGTTCGACATTGACAAGTATGTTAAGTTATTTACTGTACCGTTAACCTTTCACTTCAAGTTGAGTTCCCAATTATCTCCAGATACCGACGAGGAATGGGAGTTTATAGGTCGAATCACATATCCTAGTCTTATTGGTAGTCTGATGTCTAAAATGGTATATGCAAGACCCGACATCTCTCAGACCATAAGCATGGTGAGTTTTTACATGCATAATCCTAGTGAAGGATACTAGCAAGCGATAAAATGGACTCTATGGTATGTTCTGGGTACCATAGATATTGGTTTGAAGTTTGCGAAAGATTAGGATCTTGGTGAAATAGTGGGATTTGTTGATTCTGATTTTGCAAGAGATTTGGATAAGTGTCGTTCGATTACGGGATATTTATTTACTCTTACTAGATGTCCAGTAAATTAGTGATCGATTTTGTTGTCTATCATGGATTCATCTATAATAGAAGCATAATATATGGCGATGATAGAGGCCTTCAAGGAGACAATTTGGCTTCTAGATGTATTTAATAACTTGGGTGTCTTTCAAGAGTATGTAGATGTTCATTGTGACATTCAGAATTCTATTGAGTTAGCAAAGATTCAGGTTTATTATTCAAGGATAGAGAACATTTATGTTCAAGTTCACTTCATTTAGAAAATACTTGATGAAATCAATATTCCTCTGAGGAAAATTAGCAATACAAATAATCCAGTTGACATATTGACCAATATGATGTATGGAGTTAAGTTTCAATAATGGAGGGATTTGACCAATATCTTGCAAATTTAATGAATTATGGACCATTTTGGCCAACTAATATTTGCATTCACATTCGTGCTGATATTATTTATACTTTTAAGTTTTGGGAATTGAAAATTAGAAATCTTGTCAAGGTAGAGATTTATTAAATTTTGGCTCAATTTCTAGAATTGTTATTTGACTTGGAATTTGTGCCAAATCAAGCATATTTGACTTAGATTTTGTACCAAACTAATTCTATTTGATTTAGATCTTGTGTCAAATGTCCATAATATATATAAGGGTGTTAGATAGGACCATTAGAGGCATCTCTTTTACATCCCTCTAAGTCTTTTGGAGATTGAGAGAGATCTTTTATAAGGGGAAAACTCTTTCACATTTTCTTGATAGTTTTTGCTTGTCTTCTTAATTTGAAAACTTTTCTAGATTTGAGTGATCTTAAGTTTTATAATGGCAAACATCATGAATAGTAAAGTTTGATTCAGCCTCTAGATGTAGGACTTGCTCCGAATCATGTAAATTCTTGGTGTTCTTTGGTTTGGCCCATTCTCCTTAAAATTTCTTTTTTTTACCGATTTATCTGTTGAATCTCAATAAAACTCTATTTCTCTAATTGGATTATACTTAAACTTTCATGCAACAAGTGATATTAGAGCACCTAGATTTACAACAAGTGGTATAGAGCACCTCTAATTGCAACAAGTTGTTCCCATGAGACATCTCTATGTTCCATAATTGGCTAAATGATTCCACAAAGAAGGAAAATAAGTCTTTGTCCTTTTTAATGCACAAGACATCATGTAAACTAGAAGCATAGACTTTAGGCTCATTCAAGAATAACTTTTTTTATGGTAAGGATGGAACTCCCATTTCTGTTTCCTTAAGGAGGAAGCAACAAAACATACATCAAATAAAATACAGTCTCAACTAACAACAAAAACACATAATATTTACCACTAATAAATGGTATTAGGCCCCATTCACAATGAATTTTGAATCCAAGCCAACCCCTGATAACTATTGAACACTATCAAGTTCCTCTTCTTTCCTTACAAATTACTCCTTTCTCAGTTTGTGGTAGCCCCTTCGAAATATTGTCTATATTTCCTGGTCCATTATTGTGCATTTATGAATGACAACAAGAATAGCTATAGAAGAATATATGATGAAACAATCATGGATGCTTTTTTAGCCTTCTCTAAAGTAAGTGTTTTACGATCTTATCAAAAACCCCACCATATAGCTAAAATGACAATATTCTGAACCTTTCTATAGGCCACTATACGTTTTGCTCCCAGAACACCTCCTAAAAGCCTGTGATTGCTTGTGGCATCCCTAAATTTGGAAAGTCATTGTAAGGACATTCCATACTTCTTTATCTCTATCATAGTTGATAAATAAAGTGGTTAACTGTTTCATCTTCAATCTCATACATCCAAGATTTAGAGTCCTCTAACATGTCTTGATGGACCAAATTAACTCTAGTTACAAATGCCTGATTACAAACAAACTAGGCATAGATTTTAATCTTTTTCTTGATATATAATGTCGCAAGTAGTAAGATTAAACTCCTTGTGTTTTTCCAATTGAATAGCTCTTATTTGACTTAACCCTTCCTCTCACCATGTTGGGAGAGTCAATGAAATAAATTGTATTAACTATGAGATATTAGTTTTCATATTGAGAGAATCAATGAGAAATATTAGTTTCAATATTAAGAGAGTCAGGGAGATAAATTATATGAACTATGAGATATTAGTTTTACATTATACTTAGACTACATGGAATAGATTAACACAATTGTAGAAAAATATATACTCGTATACTACCATCTGATTCAATAAAAAATATCTAATGCAAAATATTTTCTTCTCCTTCTTCTCATGGAATCAGTGTAAGAAACGTTACCTTACCTTTCTACCTATTCTATTCTTTTGCTTTTTGTTATTTCTCATCATCATAAAGAATGAGCAATCTTTAATTGGAGGCAAGTCTGATATTGCCAATCCTTATTTCCTCTGCTATTTCGAACATCTTGGTATGGTGCTTGTTTCCAAGCCTCTCAATGGAGATAATTATTCGACCTGGTGTATAGCCATGGTCATCTCTTTGAACACTAAATCCAATTTGGATTCTATAGATGGGACTACCACAATGCCATCTATCACAACCAACCGAAACGAGTATGCATTCTGGAAAAAGTTCAACAATATAGTTCTATTCTAAATCCTCACTTCGCTCACTTAGGATATTGCAGAGAGCATTATTTTTTCAACCATTGTTGGGAGGTATGGACAAACCTTCGAGGTCATTTTTCTTAGAGCAATGCCCCTTGCATATTTCAAATTAAAGGGATATTTCTTATCTTACTCATAATTAGATGACTTCATGACATACTATACAAGGCTTAAAAAATTATGGGTTAAATTGGTATCCTACAAAAAACCAGCTTGTACTTGTAGGGCTCACAATAAGAGACACATCTTGACGCAGTTACTCATGGGACTCAATAAATTCTATAATGCAATTCTAGGATAGATTCTTTTAATGAATCTATTACTTGGTGTTGCAAAGGCTTACTCTTCTATTATATAGAAAGAAAAACAGTGAATCCTGGATATTGTACATGAGACAACAAAAATTTTAGCCATGGCAGTCCAAAGGGATGAACAGTAGCCATGGTTGTTCAACGTCAGCAAGGCTTTGCTTTTCGCTCCAAATCTAATTGCAAACCTTTACATTGCTTTTATTATGGTCGAGACTATTATACATGAGAGACCTATTAGAAGTTGAATGGATATCCACCAAGACACACAAAACATGCTTCAACCAATTAATCGAGATACCAATTAATCGAGATACTCATTCTAAGTACAAAAATAGTATTAGTTTTCGGTCAACAATATCAAGAATGGTCCAGTATTGCAGGAAATGCAATTCATGATGAATGGACTATCTGGTTTGCAAATCTTGCAAATATATTACATCATGAACGATAAAAGGATATCATAATCCACTAATTCTAAAGCTAATGATGTTAGTGCTTCCAATATTTGTTACGGTTCTCTCGGTTAATCATTGATAGTGGTGTAACAAATCATATTTCTCTCCAAAATTTACTTATCAGTGAAAGTAAAAACACTATATTATCATTTGTAATTATGCCAAGTAGAAAACAGGATCTAATTACATCTATTGGGACTCTACCTTTGAATCATGTTATCTCTTTAAAAAATATACTTGGTGTGCCATCTTCTTAGGTGGATTTAATGTTTGTAAGCTGAGTCATTAGAGATGTCAATTGTTCAGTAAACTTCTCTCGGTGGTGTGTTTTGCAGGACTTGATGACAAGGGTGGGATTGGTTTGGGTAAACAATGAGACAACATTTATTACTTAGTTGTGATAGTAGGAGAGAGATCAAAAACCCGATCTACAGCAGTTATTCTTGATCGTTCCTCCTGCTCTTAGGTCACCTCTACTAATTTATAGCGTCATAGAGTGGGGTAATTATCTTCCTCTAGACTAGATTTCATAACTAAAAATTTGTTATATTTCCATTTCAAGTCTAATGATGCTTGTGATGTTTGTGTACTTGCAAAGCAGAGTCAGCTTCCATTTTCTGTTACTTTAATTTTGTCTATTAGACTTTTGAATTAATTTATTGTGACATTTGGAGTCCTTACAAAATTCCCTCACATTCTAGTGCTAAATATTTTTTTGACTATTTTAAATGACTAATCTCAATTCACAGAGATTTTATTTATGCACCACAAAAGTGCCACACAATGCTTACTTCCTAATTTATTTATTTATTTTCCTTTTGTCCAAACACAATTCAATGATCCTACAGATAACATTTGGGTTGACAATGGAGGGGAATTCTATTCTATGTGGGATTTTTTTTTAAATAAAAGGGCACAACTTATCAATACTCTTGTATCTATGCTCCTCAACAAAATGGGATTGTAGAATATAAATATAGATATATTCTTAAGTCCGCACGAGCCCTTCGCTTTCAAACCCATCTACCCTTTGCTTCTTTTTTTTTTTTTTTTGGGTAGAATGTGTTTAAGCTGCATTCATATGATTAATTGTTTACCCATGCTACTTCTTTCTCGATAAACCCCTTTTGAAGGGTTTTATGGTAAGATTCCTACTTATTCTCATCTTAGATTTTCAATCGTCTTGTATGTGATACTGATGTGCATGTTTTCCCCAAATTCACTCCTCGAACCAAACACTGTGTTTTTCTTGGTTATTCAATGACCAAAAAGCTTACAAACTTTATGACCATCTAATCCATCAAATATTCACTAGCCGTGATGTTATTCTTCATGAAAATATTTTTCCTTACGGGAATGTTCAATTACACTTGGTCTCTCACTTCTCTTCCTCCTAGCAAGAAGCCCATTGGTTGTCACTGTGTTTATAAAAACAATCTACACATAGATGGTATTATTGAGTGTTACAAAGCTCATTTGGTTGCAAAATATTATACACAACTAGAGGGTATCGATTATCATGATGCTTTTTTTCTCCTATTGCTAAAATGATTGTTCAGAATTGGTCTCTTCACCAACTTGACATCCATAATGCTTTTCTTCGTAATGAACTTGATGAAGAAATTAATTTATATGTCTCCACCTCCTAGCATTCTAGCAATAGGGGAAAAACCTAGTGTTTTGCCTCAACAAATCGTTATATAGTCTTTGCCAAATTCTCTACAGTCATTCAAGCCACTGGACTTATTTAATCTAAAGCAAATTATTCGTTGTTCACGTGCCAGAAAGGTAAAATCATTTACAGCTTTGTTGTTATATATCGATGACATCCTTATTACCAGTAATGATCTCACCGCCATATATTTGCTTTTAAGCAATTTTTACATCATCATTTGAAGTACCTTTAGTAATCGAAGTCTCTTAGTCAAAGATATGTATCTCTGACCATAACGTAAATACACTGACAATTCTAAATGATGGTTGGTTTTTGAGTGCTAAATCCAAAAACTAGACATTAAGCTTTCAGATTAAAGAGAATTGCTTAAAAATCTATTTCAATATAAACAGCTTGCTGAACGTCTAATTTATTTGACCATTACCCGATCGGATGTCACTTATTTGGTGCATGTGTTGAGCTGATTCATGCATGCACCATGCAAACCGCATATTGAAGCTGCCTTGCATGTGTTTTTGATATTTGAAAAATAATCTAGGGCAAGATTTTTTTTTTTTCCTTCTCAAAATTATTTATCTCTGTCAGCCTTTTGTGATTCTAATTGAGCTCGTTGCCCAACATACCTTAAATCCATATAGAATATTGCGTATCTTTGGATCTTTCCCTATTTCCTGATGGACAAAGAGACAGAAAATAGTATCTCTATCTTTAGTAGAAGCAGAATATAGATCATAAATACATGTTGTGAGTTATTTTGGTTATGCCCATTGTTTAAGGATTTAAGAATATTACATCCGAAGTCAACATTGTTGTCTTGCAACAAAAAGCAACCTTACATAAAGCAAGCAATCCCGTTTTCCATGAGAGAACCATATATACAAAGATGGATTATCATTTTATTCGTGACAAGATACGAGACGATTCAGTTATATCCAAATATGTAACTTTGGCAAATTCACTTGTGGGCATGTTTACTGAGCCATTGGGAAAGGAAGTTTTCCCAACCATGATATCCAAGTTGAGAGTTCTTGACATTCACTCTTCAACTTGAGGGGAGTATTGAGAGAGTCGACAAAATAAACTATATTAATGGTGAGATATTAGTTTCCATATTAAGTGAGTTAATGAGATATGTTAATTTTCATATTGTGAGAGTTAATGAGAAAATGTATTAATGATGTGATATTAGTTTCCTATTATATATTATATATTGACTACTTAGAATAGATTAGTACAATTATAAGAAAATATATAGTTGTATAAAGTAAATCTTGCTCTTCTTCTCACACCCGATATTGGTGTTTCAAAGACCCCTTCTTCCAATTGGTTTGAAACATTGTTGAACGTTAAGATAAGAATAGACAGGTTCAAAAATCAATTTTTAGCCTACCTTATTTAAAATTTTAGATTAAAAATAAAATTTTCATTTATGTAAGTCAAAAATTAAATAAAACGGTCCAAAAATTGACCAATGAATCCATCAATTCTCATATCTAGTTGTATGAATTATTGACACACTTCCACTCAACCATATGCCTAGTGATTAAACTCGGTGAATGATAAAAGATCAGATGCAAGTGGAAAACATTACACCCTCTTGCATACTCTAAAAATACTTTACTGCAGTTGCGCTACATCCTGCAAATCTCTCTCTCTCTGCATCCCTTACCGTACCATTCGATCTAAATTTGGAAGTATTTAGAACAACTTTTGGACAATAACAGAGCATCTGTTTTGATTTTGTCTAATATGGAAAGAAATGAAGAGACAGAACCTACCTTCTCATGTGTTCCACTCTTTCAGTCTAATCTTTCACAACATCCTTCCGATTGGACACTTTCACAGGTCAATTTTTAATCTGCCATGAAAAAAAAATTAACTTAGAAATATAAAATTTGTATTTTTCATTAAAAAAAAATTGTATAGTACGTGTCCGCGTACCTTACCATCCCCGGACCACTTCAATCAAAACTATGCTCACTCTTAAATGGAATCTTTCGAATTTATTTCTTATTTTCTTCCTCTACTTGTGGCACCTCTCATTTATCTGCATAGACCATCAAATGACCGTTATACATTTTTTTTTTTTTCCTCTCCTTTTCGCTTGAACCCGAAACATTTCGGGTTAACCAGTCATAAGAATTAAAACTAATGTTGGATTCAAAGTAAAAGTTAAGAATATTTTATTTTTATTGTTTATGAAAGCAAGTATAAATTGTGCGTTTAAGTTCAGATCATCTTGTTTCAATAATTAAATATTAGTTTTGAGAACTCAAGAACCAAACTTCAGAGCTAGTAACATGTTTTAGAGCTAGCAACATGTTACAACCAAACACACCCTAGAAGGCTAGAATCATACCCAAGATAGGGAAGAAACAATCAAACCCAAATCGAAGAGACCCTCCTCCCTCACTAAGGTCCCTTTTGATTTTGGATTGGGCTGTACCCTTCTCACAAGCTTTTGGTGCATGGCAATGCGAAGGGGATAAATCCAAAGATTAATTTTTAAACCATCATATTTAATATTCTGAATTAAAAATAAAATTAAAAAAATAATTTTTAGATCCGTCTATTCTCACCCCTACATGAGAGCCCTTCTAGTAGAGGAAAGCACCATAGTAGTCAAGACTCAGTTGAGCCATTTGAAACAAGGAGGAACTATTTCTACTTGGAATGTGGACATGTTCGTAATCCCAAAGGCTTGCGATCTATTTCCTCGGTGTTTCTTGTTTACATTCTCATCCACAGGCAAGTAAAGGTACAGCGACTCCAAAATAACATCAGCTCCAATAATACCGACTTCTAGCGTTACAGACCAACACTCTAACCAACTGAGCTCCTTGGAAAGACAAAAAAGAAAGGGTATTCAGACGAGAACTAACGGGCCACTTGCTCATGCTTGGCTCAAAATAACCTGATTTATGGGCATGTATCTCAAGATTACATGATATTTTGCATACAAGTCTTAAAGAAAAATGATATGAAGGAACATATAGTCAAGCATATTTGCTACCAAAGAAAGTATTTAGATTCTATTTCCTAATAATTATGTGATGTGTTGGTTATGATATGCATTCTCATGTCATTTATATTATTCAAGCTTTGTCGAACAGACTACAACATTTGAAAATAATACCAGCCAGAGTCGAGCAATATTCACCAAACTCACTCTCGAAGTAACTTACCATCAGCAAATTTGCATTGCAAAACCCCACAAGAAAGGAAAAACTAAAAAAAAGATTCACTCAAGAGCTATCTAAATCACAAGTGTGATTATTTACATCAAGGATTGAAACCAGTAGTTCATCTGCTCTGCTTTGGACGAGAATACAAGCTGGACAACTAACTCCTATTACGTAGAAAAACCATTGCACAAGCAAAAGAGTACAGATATGACAGACTAACAAACTCTTATATGTCCCATTCATCTACTATATCAACAATCATTCTCCTATTCTACTTTACAACAGTCGCATATGATAATTACCATCATTTTTCATATATAAGCACACAATGATCTACAAAAAGCTTGGCTTCAAATGATCAGCTGGCCAAGCCTGCTAATGTTACAATCAATTTTCAAGTTACTTCACAGCTTTAGTAATTTATTTATGTACCTTGGAACTTCTCTTGCACTCAATTATTGCCTCAGTATATGCTGTAATAACTTATGAAAAAATATATGCTTATACCTTCTGCTAATCACATATCACGGTAAATTGGCTGCGGTGACCACTCGAGACGCAAGTTCAGCCTTCCTGATTTAGCGTTCTCTAAGGGGAAGCTATCCTCGTATTCCTCCTCCAGTATAACCCTTGTTAGGGTCAAAATACATCTGCCGATGCGATCCTAATGTGATGAATGAGATTTGTCAATATTGATTATCTCAAATGATTAAGGCCAAACTTTTACTATTTGACTCAAGATTATGTTGATCAAAATCATCCATTAAAGCTCTTCAAACATTCTCCATGTAATCCAGAAATCACAAAATGTTCAACGTAAAACGTTGATGCAAAACGAAAAGGAACTAGGGAGACTGGTAGAATAACTTCCTGTTGCAGAGGGATTTCCTCTGCTGCTATTCAAGGGTCCCTATGCGACACGGGAACTTATTTTCTACAGTATCAACAAGAAAGAGGAATGGAGACAATATAATACTATTTCTTCCCTAAAAATCTTTTTGCACGCTATCCTAATATATATTGAGCTATTAAAATGAAAAGGATCCAAGGTTTATAATCCGAACCTTGCCAAATGTATCATGATCCCAAACTTCCAGAACTAGCATATCATGGAGTCCATCTTCCACTAAAAAGTCAAACTTCTGATTCCAGGCAGGACTCAGGCTATTGTTCACGACCTGCAAGACAATGCACACCATTATACAACTAACTTAGTAAATAGATTTCAGAAGCTATGCGAATCGGGATCTACCCTTGTCTTATTTTTTGTTCCTGTCTTTTTCATGGTTAGCACAACATATGGATCAGCCTTGCCCATGACATCCATCGCAGGTAAATCTTCTGCTGATATAACTGTAACAGAAAGCACGCCTCTCGTGATAACATCCTTCTTCCTTGTTGTTATGTCAATACTTCCGTTTGTCTCAGTCTTGAGGACTTTCTCCAAAGAAGTCATGGAGGTCTGATTTTTAAAAGGATTAACGAATCCATTCTCTGTGCCGTAAGGACAGTATAGAAGCTCCAGGTGCACCTGATGCCATATCACATATTAGATGTTGATCACAATTCAACAGCTAAAATATGCCAAGTCAATAGCTTTCATTTATATATATCATTTTTAAATTAAATTCTAGCAAGTAAATATCTTTTTCAGGCATTGAGTTTATTTAGTTATTTGTTTGTTGGGTTTTGAACATTCCCATTCACCATTTGAGAAGACTATCTAAATAACTTTGGTTATGGTCAGGTATGAACCTACATAGAGTACAAATGCATATTTACCTGGTTGTATGGAGCAATAAAAGGATTTTTGGCCCTTATAAGGGTCGCATTCCAAAATGGACAGAGCTGGGAATGACAATTCCACTAGGATTGCTGAGATCCTAATTCTTTCTGGCATACAAAATGCTGATAAAAGCATGCAACTACAGGCTCCAGCCCTAAATTCAAGTTGACGAACTTGATGTGAGTGCTGGGTTAATCGCACAAAGTAGTAATGACCACAATAAGATGCATTGGTCTAAATATCGGCAGTATGATCGATATATCTTCAATGATATCCTTTTGGAGGGTCTGCCAATACAATACGAAATCTTGATATTGGTTCACATTCTCGATATATCATCCGACATCTTGCTAACCAATATGAAAATCTCCTATCCATATGAACCCAATATCTTATATTAAGAACCCAGATAAGATGCGACCAAATGCATCTTGCAAAGTGCTCATATCTTGTGTGTAATAGGGCACCACAACCCAGGTGTAAAAAAAAGGCTGATGAAAAAGTGATGAATATATAGTTTTCAAAATGTGATATTTATAACATGTAAGTTCTGATATAGGATTCAGTATTCTGTTCCTGTCAATGTTAGTTACATGCAGATATCAATTACGGAATTCAACAGTAACTGAACACACACAAGTTACAAAATAGAAGGAAAATCAAAAAGAGAAATAATAAAATAAAATAAAATAATTGTCTTGTAGATATAGAACAAACCTGGCCTCGATATTTTTGATCTCTCTGCACTTCCAAATCTTTAACAAGATTCAACCATATATCTTTAACTTTTCCAGGTTGCAGGTCCTTTAGCATCACTCGTCCACAACCAAGAAGTTCAGCTGCCTGGAGCCCTTCATCATCATAGATCTTTACCACCAAATGCTGCGTAGATGCATCCTCAACTATAAATTCAAAGTGTTCATTCCAAACTGGGTTCAAATCATTGCTCTGCAAAGACGTAAAATTAACCGTAAGTAGCTGAAGTATGAAGAAGAAAAGAGAACATTTGTAGGATGCAGAATACAATTATCTTGCTCTTCTTCATTCTATCCGGTAGTGGCCGAATGTAAAGCACAGCAAAGGGGTCAGATTTTCCAATTATGTCCTTATTAGTTAAATCTTTTGCTTGGACAAGTTTCGCTTCTAATATTCCAACAGGTTTCAATTCTAGGTCACTGCATAAGGAGAAAAAAGAAAGAAAGAAAATATTGTAAATTGCTGTGATTAGCAGATTGTAGGAAAAGCAAACATCTCTATTAGAACAATAATTGTAATTTTGAGGGATAATACCTATAATCGCCAGGTATTATAGGAATTACTTTTCGAACGGGCCACATCAAGGTATCTTCAATAGCATCATGTATTGTTCCCTGGATAAATATAACCGTTTAATAACCACATGAAAAGGCATAAATGCATATACCTCAAAGATGAAACATTCAGAAGAAGGGAGATTCTTAAACCTCAATAGCAGAAGAAATTCCAGGAAAAGATGATAGTTCCCCACCAATAACCTTTAAAGTGAAATCCAACTTTTTCTACATTCAAACCATAAAGAAACAAATTTAGGTAACATAACTAGACATGAAAAGGTTAAGAATTTGATAGAAATTGTGCAGAGGTACCTTCTCTCTCATGGAATAAGAAACAGCTCCAAAACATGGAAACTCCGCTACAAGTGGTTTGAAGATTAAACGGAAGACCCCCGAGAAGCCAACGTTTTTTACCTAAATTAGTACGTAGCCAATAAGAATCATTAGTAAACTGTTAATTGATATGATTGGAAGGTTAAAGCTGTTTTTAACTGATTAAACTAATCATAGAAGTTCCATGAGAACGAGTGATCTTCTAATAGAATCAACATTTGCACCTGCATCAACATATTAGATTCTTGAAAGTTAAATTTGAGTATGGATGAAAACACATTACATATAAATATGCTCTGATTATCAGTCTCGCAAGTTAGAGGATGACGGTGTTGTAACAATTCCCCACTAAAAACAATGTTGTAACAATCTTTAATCTCAAGGAATAAAATATGCTCTCTCCTCTATACTAGTTGGCTTTTACTAGCCCTCTCCCCTTGCTGCTATTTAGATCCCATCACTCCTTTCTCACTCTTTTCCTATCAGAAGTTAAAGGACACATTAGTATCGTTTTATAATAACCTACGTTCCTAACTGAATCCCTTTTTTTCTAATCTTGCTCTTCTTCTCCAAACCTTTGATACCTTTCCTTCATTAGCTCCCTTTCAACTAAGCATGTCATTCCTATGGAGTATATTTCACGACTTACAAGTAGGGTTGACGTAGGACGGAGGCGAAATTAGGGTTAGGGTTTTGAAAATTAGGGTTTTTTTTTGGATGAATTAGGAAAAATAGATAAATTGGGGAAGAACTTACGGGGTTTGGGAATCCACCCAGGCGAATCTACGTCCACTTTCCACGAATCTACGAGGAAAGATTTGCTCAAGCGAAATCCACACCAGAAATTTTCAAATATTATTCTTTTTTTTTTTTTAATACTTCATAAAAAGCCCATATATATAGGAAAACCCTAACAAAGCAAATCCTAATAGAATTCAAAATCCTAATAAAATCAAAATTCTAATAAAATCATAATCCAATCAAATATTCTAAAATCCTAACGTGATCCAAATAAAATTAAATCTAATCTATAGAATCAAATCTGATTTCCATCAATTCTCCCCGGCTTCAAAGCATTCATCCCCGATGAATGCGGAGATAAGAAATGATAAACACGTCCAGATTGAACTGATTGGTATCCACGAAGTATCCCAATTGGGCCATTGTGGTGGTTGAGAAACCGTATCTAGCACATCACATCTAAACCAAGGTGGTAGAGGTGGAACTGGATTTTTTCGTGAATCAGTTTCAAATGACTGTAAATCCCACAAATTATTCTAGCCATAAATAGTACAAGCAAATCTCTTCGAAACTTTATATGAATCTGTATATTGAGTCGGTAATTTCTTCATAATTTCTGTAATGAATCTCTCAAGAGGAACTGAAAGTTTTACCTCATCATTAACAATAACTTCTTTTCTGTCTGAAGTCTCGCTTTGGATTGGAAGTTCATATACTCCCTGTACATCTGCAACTGATATGCAAATACTATCAGTAAATACGAATTGTCGACGAAGTTTCTTACGAAATTTTAGCAGAAAGTTTTCTAAAAAAACTGTCGGTTTCATGGACATGTGATATAGGAGAGTAGGAGGTACTTCTATTGGCTTCTACTCATGAATATGATAATCAGATGTATTTTTATGTAGCTAAAACTTCTTAGTTGGTTCCACTGAAAGATCGTCAGAAATCTGAACTTTTAAATTTTCAACTTCTATGGATGGAAAAGTTCTATCTGGCATTAATAGTGGCTCATTGATGAATATTATATATTGTATTTTTTCCTCTCATACTTTATCTATTTTTGTATATAAATAAATGCTACTCGGGTATTTTTAGTGTCTTTTTCAGGTAATTCCATTCGTACAAGGAGATGGCAAGAAATCAATGTTGGAGTAGGAAATCAGAGTCCGAAAAGTTACTAAAGCGGGCAAGACTACGAGACTACGATGCTGCAGAGATTCAAAGTCGAATACAGTCAGGAAAACTAAATAAACAAGACAAGAGCTTCACGTGCAAAAAGTTTCAAGCAATTTCTACAATGTTAGGCCGCTAATTAGCGGCATTTACCGCTAAATAGCGGCCAAAGTATGGGCCCACACGCCGAGTTTTTTTTCCGTGGCTTCGATGTAATTTTGTGTTTTTCAAGTTATGCTAGAAATAGGGTTTGGTTTCCGAGGCCTATATATTGGCCGATCCTTGTATTTTGACGGGAGTCTGGAATTTTTGCACTCGTTTTCTAATTAATAAAGTTAGGATTTTTACTGAAGGTTGACGGCCACAACACCGTGTTTCAGAGGTAAACTATTGTTCTTGAGATTTTTACTTGCTTTCTAGATAGAATTTATCGCTTTCTACTTTAGGTTTTACTGTTTTCTAGATTAGGGTTTATCATTTCATGAATAAAAATTTGATCTTCCTTAGTAAAAATATGAGTAGCTAATTAAATTAGCTCTAGGATGTAGATAAAGCTAAGATCCACCATGTAATTATTTTCTAATATTTTTCTTCTTAAATAAAATTTAAAGACAAGATTTTTCAATAAAAAGATTAAAATACAAGGACTCGAAGATTAGGACTTTGATAGATTATATTATACTTGAATTCGGTTTCTTGATAATCTATACTTAGTTAGGATTTGGGGTTGCTGGTTTTATCTTTTTCTTTGAATTATCTAAAAGATTTAGTTTGTTTTTATAAAAAGTAGCATTTTTGATGAGTTATACTTGCACAACACTTGATAGCTCATTCTTAGGGCACTTTAAGTAAAAAAATTAAACTAAAAATATCGAATTTTTATGATAGAAGAAAATAATAGAAGTAAGAACATTGTTGGAAATTAGTGGATTCTAGATTCTAGGCTATTTAGATTAATTCAAGTTCAAGCTAGAATTTTTGGTTAGTCCGTTAGACTAAGAAAAGAGTAAGAAACGCAGAAACACCTTAGATCCCTATGAGACGACCTGTACAGCGCTACAACGATTCTGTGCGCTTGCAGTAAATATATCATATCAAGATTTTGGCACCGTTGTCGGGGATCGACGGTGTTTTTCTTGCTTTTTCTAGCATTTTACGGCTTAACAGTGTGTGTGAGTGTGCAGGAAATAGAAATTGCAGATACAAGAAGATTTAAAGGATTGGAAGAGTCTCTAGACCAAGTGGAAAAAAAAGCAGAAATCAAATTCGCTAGTTTAGCCGCTATTCAGCGGCTAAAACCGCTATTTGGCGGCCCATAAGGTACTTTCTGAACCCAAATTTTCTCTATTTCTGTAGTTTTGTTTCCTGGTTCTTTAGAAAAAAAAAAAAAAAAATTAGGAACAGTAGAAATCACATTTTTATTTGATCATATCTATTCCACCGTTTTATCTCTCCACCACACCCCACTTCTTGCATTAGTTTAGGAAGTTCACGCAAACACTCACGTCGCTGGTTCATGCCACATTGGACCCGTGATCAATTTGGTCGACTTGTAAGATCAGATTTGTTCATGGGAGACAAGATGGACCAGCCGATCCCGATCCTTCAGGATCGATGTTACCCGTTGCGTACATCATTACCATCATGTATCAAACTTCCACACAGCGGATAATCACTATGAATTGAAACCACAGTACATTAGTATGCTTCCTAAATTCACTGGTTCTGATTCAGAAGATGTATATCTCTTTATCAGTGAATTTCAAGAAGTATGCGTAATGATTAAACTGCAAAATTTATCGGAGGACGCAATTAAGCTCCGCTTCATCCCTTTTGCACTTAAGGATAATGCCAAGAAGTGGTTGTACAGTATGCCTACTGATTCAATAACTACTTGGGATGAATTCGTTACAGTGTTTCTCAAGAAGTATTATCCTACGCACAAGACGACAAAAATCAGAAATCAAATTAACCAATTCCATCAAGTGCCAGGAGAACCCTTCTGGAAATATTTAGAACGGTTTAAGGATTTATTAGCTCAGTGCCCCCACCATGCGATAGAAAAGTGGCGGTTGTGTCAAATCATATACGAAGAACTTGATTACACATCCAAAACTCTTCTGGAATCCATGTGTCAAGGGAAGTTTATGAGGAAAAACGAGGATGAAGCATGGAATTTTCTTGAGGACCTATCGTGGAAGACCATGCAGTGGGAGAGTCCCGCTGAGAAGTCTAGTGCATCAACTTCTTCACATAAGTGTGGGATTCATAGCGTCGACAGTTCTATAGCTGCTGAAGCAAGGATAAGAATTGAGGCACTGGAGACTCCTAGTGCTCCACCAGTGGGTCAAGTGAATCAACTCCAATGTCCCACATGTTTTAATTGCGGAACTCCCAATCACGTTATAGAGGAGTGTCCATTGTTAGTAAATCATATGGGTCCCACACATATGGGTCCCACACTTGAGCAGGCTAACGCCATGTATCAAAGACCCGTTAAAAATCCATACGCTCCGACATACAATCCTGGTTGGAAGAGCTATCCAAATCTCTCATGGGGTCAAGGGCAATATCAGGGAGCCCCGAACTCCAACATGCAGCCTCCAGCTACTGGTCAGTTCTCAAGACCAAATATGGGTGCTTATCAACACCCAAATGCTTCAAACCATGGGAACAACCAGAATAGACCACCTGCACAAAACCACTCATATCCACAACAGGGGTCTAATAATGATCAAGAAAAGCGACTTCAATCACTTGAGAAGAATGTTGAAAATCTTCTCAAGTCTCAGTCTAACCTTGACACATACATGCAGAATCTTATGAAAGTGTCAACTGATTTTATTCAAAGAACAGCTGAGCACCTGCTCGTGAACTCTCAATCTATTAAGAATGTAGAGCAGCAGATTGGACAACTAGCAAATTAAATGAGTGAACATGACAAGGGCACTTTTCCAAGTCAACCCATAACAAATCCTAATGTCAGTTCATCAAATTCTAATCAGTCGCATGTCAATCAAATTAATGTCATTCACACACTTCGATCTGGCAAACTGGTTGACAATCACGTAGCCATGCCACCTGATTCCACTCCTATTGCACGGCAAGCTACACTCCCTGATACCACGATTCCATCATTACCTCATGATTTATCATCATCATCATCCCACGATCTACCCACTGGCACGACAAAAGAATCTGATCCTTCTAATTCTGATCCTCCTATTGACCATACTTATAAACCAAAGGCTCCCTATCCAAATCGATTGAAGAAAAATTCTCCTCAGGTAGAGCACATTCTTGAGTTATTCAAGCAAGTTAAGGTCAATGTTGCTCTTCTTGATGCAATCCAACAAGTACCTGCTTATGCAAAATTCTTAAAGGATTTATGCACAAAGAAGAGAACAACCAATGTTCCAAAGAAAGTCTTCCTAGCTGCTAACATATCTAGCATCCTCTCTCAGTCAGCACCCGTAAAGTATAAAGACCCTGGAAGTCCTACTGTCTCCTGCACTATAGGGACTACAGTGATTAGTGATTGAAAGGGCTTTACTACATTTAGGAGCAAGTGTCAACTTGCTTCCTTATTCAGTGTACCAGCAGTTAGGACTGGGAGAGTTGAGACCTACAAGGATTACGTTACAGCTAGCTGATAGATCTGTGAAGACACCTATGGGAGAGATTGAGCATGTCGTGATTAAGATTGGGGAGTTTATCTTCCCAGTTGATTTCATAGTCCTCGAGACTCAACCTGTGGTGAATCCACACCATTGTATCCCAGTTATTTTGGGACATCCATTCTTGGCTACTTCTAATGTTGTTATTAATTGCCAGAGTGGATCAATGAGACTTTCCTTTGGAAATATGACACTTGACTTGAATATATTCAATCTAGGGCGCCAACCAAGTGATCCACATGACGAGCCCCTAGAAGTGAATATGATCTAAGGGTTGTCCAGTAAACACCAAGAGGAGAAATTCTTTGATGAGCTGAATGGTTTAGTTGATGAGAGTGTATTCTTGGAGACACTCGATGAATCATCTAATTATGTGTCTTCCACTCAATGGAAACTTCCGGCTCAGGTGATGACTGAACCACGAGTTCAGTTACGACCATCTATTGAGTATCCACCTGAGCTTGAGATGAAGACCCTTCCGAGTCATCTCAAGTACGCTTTCTTGGGTGAACACGACACACTACCAGTCATTATCTCTGCAGAATTGACTGACGCTCAGGAGGAAAAACTCGTATCAGTGTTGAAAGCACATAGGGAAGCCATAGGCAGGAGTATGGCCAATATTAAGGGCATAAGTCCTTCTATAGTCCAACATAGAATTTATTTACTAGACAATGTACGACCTACAAGAGATCCTCAGCGTAGGTTGAATCCGGTAATGAAAGAAGCTGTGAGGAAGGATATTCTTAAGTATCTTGACAATGGGATTATCTATCCTATTTCTGATAGTGCATTGGTAAGCCCAGTTCAAGTAGTGCCTAAAAAATCCGGAATCACTGTAGTCAAGAACGATAAAAATGAACTTATCCCGATGCGTTTGCAGACGGGATGGCGAGTCTGCATTAATTATAGGAAGCTTAATGCTGCAACTAGGAAGGACCACTTCCCCTTACCATTTATTAATCAGATGTTGGAACGGTAGGCCGGACATGAGTTCTATTGTTTTCTAGATGGATACTGTGGCTACAACCAAATTTCCATCGCTCCGGAGGATCAAGAAAAGACCACGTTCACATGTCCATTCGGCACCTTTGCGTACAGACGCATGCCTTTTGGGTTATGCAACGCACCTGCCACGTTCCAAAAATGCATGGTAAGTATTTTTTCTGACATGGTTGAACGATTTCTTGAAATTTTTATGGATGATTTCTCTATTTTCGGAGATTCATTCCAAGAGTGTCTGCATAATCTAGAGTTAGTTCTCACGCGTTGTAATGAGAAGCATTTGACACTCAATTGGGAAAAATGCCATTTTATGGTCAAAAATGGCATAGTGTTAGGGCATGTCATCTCGAAGAATGGTATCGAGGTTGACAAAACCAAGGTAGACCTCATCAATAATCTGCCACCTCCGCGATCAGTGAAACATATACGATCCTTCCTTGGTCATGCTGGTTTTTATAGAAGATTTATCAAACTTTAGCAAATTGCTAGACCTTTGACACATCTACTAGCCAAGAAAGTACAATTCAATTTCACACCTGATTGTCTAAGAGCATTTGAGCAGCTCAAGAAGGCGCTGACCACCACTCCTATTATTCATGCGCCAGACCGGAGCTTACCCTTCGAGCTCATGTGTGATGCATCCGATTACGCTATCGGTGCCGTCCTTGGTCAACGTATTAATAAGCAGCCACATGTGATTTACTATGCAAGTAAGACACTCAATAATGCCCAGTTGAATTACTCTACCACAGAGAAAGAGATTCTGACAGTCGTCTTTGCACTTGAGAAGTTTCGTTCCTACTTGATTGGATCACGAATTAGCAAAAGCAAGGCTTATTCGATGGATCCTCTTGCTATAAGAGTTTGATCTTGAGATATTAGACAAGAAAGGTGCTGATAATTCAGTAGCTGATCACTTGTCTCGTCTGCCCAACGCTCCAACTAATCCGTGCCCCATAAACGAATCATTTCCTGACGAGCAACTGTTTGCATTGATGCACGAACCATGGTTTGCTGATATTGTGAACTATCTTGTGACTAAGGAGATTCCATCTCATTGGTTCAAGCAAGATCGATATAGATTCTTGTCCCAAATAAAATTCTTTTACTAGGATGAACCATATCTGTTCAAATGTTGTCCAGACCAGATCATACGTCGATGCATATCTAACGATAAGATACAAAGTGTCCTCTCTTTTTGTCATGATTTAGCTTGTGGAGGACATTTTGGTCCCAGGAAAACAGCTGAAAAGGTATTGCAGAGTGGTTTCTATTGGTCAACTCTTTTCAAAGACGCCGTGGAATATTGCAAAGCATGCACACGATGCCAATTCGTAGGCAAAATTTCACAGCGCAATATGCCTCTGCAACCCATCCTTGAGGTCGAAATCTTTGATGTATGGGGTATAGATTTTATGGGACCGTTACCCAACTCGTTTGGAAACCAATACATATTAGTCGTTGTCGATTATGTTTCCAAATGGGTAGAGGCAATAGCCGCAAAATCAAATGACAACAAAATTGTTGTCAAGTTCTTGAAAGAGAATATCTTTTCTCGATTTGGCGTTCCTCGAGCTATTATTAGCGATAACGGTACCCATTTTACCAACCGGTCATTTGAAGCGCTTATGCGGAAATATTCCATTACCCACAAATTAGCTACACCGTATCATCCGCAAACTAGTAGGCAAGTGGAAGTTTCCAATTGCCAAATCAAACTGATTTTGGAGAAGACAGTAAATCACAATAGAAAATATTGGTCTTGTAAACTAGCGGATGCATTATGGGCCTACCGTACCGCTTACAAGACTAATCTAGGCATGTCTCCATATCATTTGATACTTGGAAAAGCGTGTCATTTACCGGTGGAGCTTGAGCATAAGGCTTTATGGGCAATCAAATTTCTAAACTTTGAGCTCGAAAAAGCTGGCGAGCAGCGGAAACTACAACTGAATGAGCTTGATGAGATTAGACGGGATGCATATGATAGTGCTAAGATTTATAAAGAGAAAACTAAAGTGTTTCATGACAAAGCGATCATTCGCAAGTCATTTACACCTGGACAAAAAATTCTCTTATATAATTCGAGACTACATTTATTCCCAGGAAAATTGAGGTCAAGATGGAGTGGACCGTACATAGTACGGACGGTGCACCATCACGGTGCAATTGATCTCGAGCATCCTAAAAATGGTAGTTTATTCAAAGTAAACGGTCACCGATTAAAATCATTTTTAGAACCTCGAGTGAGCAATAATGTGGAGGTCATGACACTTCACGATCCGATCTATGCGTAAAGGCATATAGTTATTTGTACAATAGCATGTATATTATGTACTAACATGATGCAGGGTTCAACAGCAAAACGAGGGAAAGATGAGGAGCTGATTGTAATTTTCCACCCCTATATAAACCCAAGCAGACCTCTTCTTCCCCAAATCCCCTCTTCCAAACCCTAGTTGCCTCCCCCTTTACCCCATTTTCTTCCTTTGTCTTTTGCTTCTCTACTTGCAGGATAGTGCAAAATCTCCAATGTTTTCTCTACCCAAGGCAATTAAACCGTTAGAAATTCAACTCTCCTCCACCAGCTCCACGGGTTTGGCCATCGGACCACCTTGATCCGCTGATCAGCGGGTTTTACCGCTATTTGGCGGTCATAGTTGGGAATTTCTACCTGAAACTTCAGGGAAGGTAATTTCTACCTTATCTCTATTTACTGGATTTATTAGAAATATTTTGTGTGATTAAAATTAAGAAGAAAATGGCTAGATTTGCTTGTGAGAAGTTTTTCGGTGAAATTTTTGCGGCATTTAGTGTTAATTTTGCCGCTGCGATTGAAACTCTGGGTTAGAATTACCTCATTTATTCACCTAATGCATTCTACATCCCAGAGTTGGAGGAATTTTATGCAAGTTTTGCGAAATCCGACATTTCGGACGATCGCAAAACCATAAACCTCCATTGGCGCGGCCAATTATATGAAATGCACGCAGTGGCCATCTCGGCTTCTACGGGTATCCTCCTTCACACCGGGAATCACACTCCCGGTAGGATTGAGGATTATCTTACACGGATGGGTCCAAACTGCAAAATAACACGTGATAAAGGGATCAGCAGCAAGACACTCTATCGCAATATTCACGCAACTTGCCAATAGATCAACACTAATGTTATAGACATTACACATATGTCATCTTTTTACACGCCCACACTTTATGTTATTGATTGTATTATGCGTCAAGATACTCACTTCTATATGTGCACACAGCTACTCGACACTATTATTGATGCTAAGATGCAGTCGATGACTAGTTTGCCTCTGCCGTGTTTAATTACACAGTTGTCGCAAGTTTATATCTAGTGCCGAATTTGACGCATACGCACCCTCTATTTATTGCTACCGAACATATTTCAGTGACATATCATGCAGCTGTTTCAGAAGATTGGAACAGACATGCTGATAACGAGAATATATACGCCACTGACTTGACACAAGAGGAGGAAGATGATACCTTCTTTGACCAAGACTTGCCAGCTGATCCCACTGAGCAAATCAATGTTGTCTGGCAAGGTCTTGGAAAAATTTGGTACCGGTTGAAACAAATTGATAGGGTGAGTCTTCTACAACACGAGAACGTCCTGCACCCGGTGAATCTAGTAGAAGGCAAAGAGGACGGCACCAATGATTTGTGTATGAGAGCATACACAAGTTTAGGTATGGGAAAGTGTATTGAGAGATTTTTATTTTTTAGGATTTTTAAGATTTTATTTTTATTTTTATTTTTAGGTTTTTGGGTTTCTTTATTTTACACTTTGGGTAGTTTTTAGGGTGACCAACAAGAAAAAAAATGATGAAAAAAAAAAATTGTTTTCATCAATAGATCAAACTAATTACAGATAAAGGAACAAATTTAGATTTAAAATTGGATATGAGAGTAGATTGGATGATACACTTTGAATTTTATGAAAAAATATTAAAATCCGAAAAATAAATATCACTAACAGTAGTTTTGAGGCAAGTATACATCTATTTTTCACTTCACAATAGTTTATTAGGTTAAGGATAAAGATGATAACGAATGAGTAAGTCTTCTCTCTCTAAACAAACAAAAAAAAAGTGAGAATAAAATAATGGGGTGCACCTGGTATTAAGGCAATAGGCTCAAGAGTGAAAAAAGAGTATGATCCAAGTAATCGGGTATTTTGCGCCTAAGTAAGCGTAAATATTCGCATGAAAGGTGAAATATTCTAAAAAAAAAAAAAGAGAAAAAAAAAAGAGTATGAACTGAGTAATCGGGTATGTTGCGCCTAAGCAAGCGTAAATATTCGCATGAAAGGTGAAATATTCTTAAAAAAAAAAAATTGTTATGAGAGAGGAGATGAATCATGAGTTAGAGTTGGAGTCCAAAACCAAAATAGACTATCACACATACACGTAGATGTATAGGAGCCAATAGATTATCTGTTAGTAGGTATTGAAAGATAAGATTTAAATTTTTGACTAAAATGATAAGTGTATCTGATATGGCGCTCGATTTAAAAATTGATAATCTAAATGTGTTCTTGAGTTTGTATATTAGTTAGACTAATTGATGAAAATATTAAAAAAAAAACAGAGATTTTTCTTTCTTTTGTATAAAATTTTTATTTTTCTTGATTTTCGGTTATCCTTATTTTTTTTTTCTTTATTCCTTAATCTATTTTCTTCTTGAATTTTGTGGGTATATTCACTGCAAACCCTCATGAGACACAACTCGTCCATTAGGATAATCTAGGGGTTTAAAGGCTTATTGCACGTGCTAAGTGCAATCGCGATTCCTGCGAAAGTGAGTTAGGATTTTTATTTTTCTTTTTAGATTTAGATTTTGCTCAAGAACTAGCAAAAGATAGGTGTGGAGGTGTGATGAATATCATATATTGTATTTTTTCCTCTCATACTTTATCTATTTTTGTATATAAATAAATGCTACTCGGGTATATTTAGTATTTTTTTCAGGTAATTCTATTCGTACAAAGAGATGGCAAGAAATCAATGTTGGAGTAGGAAATCAGAGTCCGAAAAGTTACTAAAGCGGGCAAGACTACGAGACTACGATGCTGCAGAGATTCAAAGTCGAATACAGTCAGGAAAACTAAATAAACAAGACAAGAGCTTCACGTGCAAAAAGTTCAAGCAATTTTTACAATGTTAGGCCGCTAATTAGCAGCATTTACCGCTAAATAGAGGCCAAAGCATGGGCCCACACGCCGAGTTTTTTTTCCGTGGCTTCGATGTAATTTTGTGGTTTTCGAGTTCTGCTAGAAATAGGGTTTGGTTTTCGAGGCCTATATATTGGCCGATCCTTATATTTTGACGGGAGTCTGGAATTTTTGTACTCGTTTTCTGATTAATAAAGTTAGGGTTAGGATGTAGATGAAGCTAAGATCCACCATGTAATTATTTTCTAATATTTTTCTTCTTAAATAAAATTAATAAAGACAAGATTTTTCAATAAAAAAATTAAAATACAAGGACTCGAAGATTAAGACTTTGATAAATTATATACTTGAATTAGGTTTCTTGATAATCTATACTTAGTTAGGGTTTGGGGTTGCTGGTTTTATTTTTTTTTTCTTTGAATTATCTAAAAGATTTAGTTTGTTTTTATAAGAAGTAGCATTTTTGATGAGTTATACTTGCACAACACTTGATAGCTCATGCTTAGGGCACTTTAAGTAAAAAATTAAACTAAAAAAATTGAATTTTTATGATAGAAGAAAATAATAGAAGTAAGAACATTGTTGGAAATTAGTGGATTCTAGATCCTAGACCATTTAGATTAATTCAAGTTCAAGCTAGAATTTTTGGTTAGTCCGTTAGACTAAGAGTAGGGAATGCAGAAACACCTTAGATCCCTGTGAAACGACCTGTACAGCGTTACAACGATACTGTGCACTTGCAGTAAATATATCACATCACTCATCATGAACTTCTGTATCCAATATAGGCTGCAATTCGCAATCAACAATATAAATACTTGCTTCGATGTTGTTGGCAATCTATCATCGTTAACTATTTGACTTCTTTCATCCCTATATTTAAGTGTTTTGTTGAAACTGTCAAGTATTCGGCTACAGTTTTCAAGTTTATGAATCATATATTGAAGTTTTTCATCAGTGATTATTGTTTTAGGCTCAGACGATTGAAACCGATGAGATGATAAATTTAGAATGTGTGTTGAGTATACCGATAACGAAGTAGACGTCGCAAAATATCTCAATCCAAGCATAATTTATACTCTTTACTCCAAATATAAACTTCTCCACCCAACTTTTGTCAGACGTAACGATATTTCTGTACTGATGTTGGATCAAAATATCTAAAGAAATCTTCGAAATGATTCTCCCAATCTTTATAATTTTGCCAATTGTCAAAACCGAAAAAAATAGGTATAGTAGCATACATATCACGCTCAACTCGTGATATTTTAGTATTGGTGTTAATGTAGCGACCATGAAATATGAACTCCATATATAATCAACTCAAAATTTTAGTTCAAAAAGTTTAGAAAATACCCAAGAATTACGGAGGCTCGAAAACGGTTTGAATCGGAGTTGAAACGGGCTCTAAATTAAAAGAAAACTCTTAACGGGTATGCTGTTCTTAACGGGTCTGCACTGTTGTCGAATCGGATCCACTGCTATACTAAACCCAATAAAAGTAAATAGGTTAATTATAGTTGCGAATCGGCTCTAACTGAATTAAATCCAACCTTTTTCTTTTCTCCTTGGATGTGAGTTTAATTAAATGGGTCCAACTGAAATTCAAATCAAACCCAATAACTGAAACTAAGTCCAAATTCTTTTCTTTCTTCTCCTTTTTTCTCTCTTTGTTTTTTATCTGAATTTCTCTCTTTTCTTTTTTTCTTTCTTCTCTTTTTTTTCTCCTCTTTTTTTCCTTCAAATCTGAACTGTTCTTTTTTTTTTCAAATCTTAACTCTCTTTTTTTTAGATCAGTTTTTTTTTGTTGACCTGTACTTTTTTTAAATAAAAAAAACTGAAATAAAATAAAAAGAGAATAGAGATGTGGAAGAAGATGATGGAGAATAAAATCTAGGCTCTGATACGAAATTTGATGCAGAACAGAGGCGTAATTAGGGTTAGGGTTTTGAAAATTAGGATTTTTTTGGATGAATTGGGGAAAATAGATAAATTGGGGAAGAACTTACCGGGTTTGGCAATCCACTCAAGCAAATCTACGCCCACTCTCCACGAATCCACAAGAAAAGATTTGCTCAAGCGAAATCCATGCCAGAAATTTCTCAAGAAATTTTCAAATATTATTTCTCTTTTTTTTTAATACTTCATACAAAGCCCATATATATAGGAAAACCCTAACAAACCAAATTCTAATAGAATTTAAAATCCTAATAAAATCATAATTCTAATAAAATCAGAATCCAATCAAATATTCTAAAATCCTAACGTGATCCAAATAAAATCAAATCTAATCTATAGAATCAAATATGATGTCCATCAAGGGTTCTTCCAGCTAACACAATATGGTCAGGCCATTCCTTCGTTGATGTTTTCTTTCATCTACCTTGTTCTTCCCATCTATAGATTGTTGTCACTTGTTTGCTACCTATGATTATTGTCATCCAAATAGATTCATAGTGCTAGCCGTCAAACCATTGTACACTTTTGGGCACACAACTCTCATAAAACATCCACAATAATAAATGGAAATTTTAATGGCTGATAGTCACCCCTTCATGACTTGGTAGTCCGTACAAAAATTATAGCAGACATAATTACAAGCAAGCAGGCATCTGCCATTTAACATAGAGAAGCACTTAGCAACAAGGGAGGCGTATTTTTCCTGCATGAAGACATTTAGAACAATAGGTGCCAATTATCTATCTTTACTTTTATGCAGATTTTAAATACACATTGACAAATATCACGAATGTGATTTACAGAAGCAGATTAGTTCATACTTATAACTGCTTAATGATTATACCTGCTTAATGAACATATACTGCATATGAGAAGTTATATCCAGAACTTCACATGCAAGTTCTTCAGCTGCTCAAGTTACACAATTAACTGAGAGTGGGATTCATTCAGTATTAGAGTATTTTAGGCGCCCATTTTTTATTATCAAGCAAACATTTGCATGATCATATATTCCTGCAATGCCACACAGCTATGCATTGTTTAACAGACAGGAATGCCCATGATGGAGGTGCTGACATTTTTAGGGATAATGTTATCTATTATACTTAACAGAAAAAAATATATGATAAAGGTTGTCTCTGTCAATTCCTCTTACTCCCTATTGCTATAATATGTGGGACACTTCTCCCAGCCCAAAAAAAAAAAATAGCATGGCCAGCTATGTCGGACACGACAACCGTATCCCCATGTCCAACGCTTATATATGTCTATACTTTAAACCTCCATTTACATAGAAAAATTTACAATATGGAGTATGTTATGCCATTCTTTTGAAAAGAACTAAATATTTTATGGCTCACTTTATTATTCTAGCTTTTTCATATGTGAATAGTAACCCAATGCATATATTTATAAGTTAGATATAAAAATATTTTTAAGAGTACACATATATTGCAATGAACCGTGTCTAGATATTCGAGGGTTGCCATGTCCGACAACCCATGCCTATGTCCACAAATCATAGCCCTATTGTTAAAATTAAATAATATGCATATGAACTACACAGAGGGAATAGAACTTCACCTGTATAGGAAGTGACACACCAAGTCTAGTTCGAACATCAAGCACTAAGTTCGGATTTCCATCCCAATTCACCTCCAACTCCATGGTTATGCCAGAACCATCAACTTCAATGATGGAAACCCCTAGAGGAATAATAATATCACATTAGAATTTGGACAGACATCTACTAGATACAGATAAAGAAATTAATGGACTAATTTGGTGAAAAGACTAGAATATTCAAGTGGAATTTTTTGCTATCAGTTATGGATCACAAGTATCTATATAAACTTATCAAAATGCAAAACCCATCTAACAATAATTGAAAGATGTAAAAGTTTACTCCATAAAGACCATGCTGGCATGAAAGCCTGGCTCATATCCAAGATAGTCATGTTCTGGTAGGATCCAGTACCATAAGAGGAACATTTTAACTCAGAGACTCGGATTAACTTTTTGCTTGAATACGATTTTTGATGAACTGTTAGTTCTTTTTTTTTTTTTTTTTTTTTTTTTGAGAATAAATGATAAAGGGGTAAACCCATTTAGCCAAAAACTCCATTAAGCATATAAAAAAGTACAATGTCCTATTATCAGAAATACACAAAAAAATCTGACATTTTAAGGCCACCAAAGTCAGGCCATATTGCAATATTAACCAGTAGTCTATCAAAGAAGTTCACCATCAAATTGTATTACAAAAAATCTTAAGAGTCATTACTCCGAAAAAATAATAGCTTGAGAAGAAACACTTGCAGTTGTAGGAACACCAACACCAGCATCAGCAGAAGAAAAGACACCACCACTAGCTACTACAACACCATCACCACCAAAGTCAGCATCAGCAGAAGAAAAGACACCACCACTAGCTACTACAACACCATCACCACCAAAGTCAGAAGACATAGCATCAACATCAAGAACAGCAACACCCCCACCAACTCTATCAAAACCTCCAGCATCCACATTCATATTATCCACTGAATTAACAACCATAGAACCAGCCACCCCCTTACAACCTGAACCATTATAGAATTTAAACCATTTTTTCAAAGGAAGATTTTTAATTCAAAAGAAAATAAATGAATTAATGGTTGACAATAAAGCCAATGAAGATCTATTTTTTTTTTTTTTAAAATCCTGCTGTTCCTCTCATTCCAAATGCACCATAGCCATAACTGTCAAATCCCATGCTATCTTAATACCATAATGAATATTATCACTTCTCTAATTGGTTAACAACTCCTTAATATTATTACGCAAATTACTCGCTTGTAAATTGAACTATAAACTCCTCCAAATAGATCTAGTGAATGGACATTGTAAGAAGATATGATCACAGGATTCAATAGAACTGCAACAAAGCACACAATTTAAATCTCAAAAAATACCTTTTGCTGACATTCTACTTTTTGCATGTAATTTCCCTAGCAAAGTAAGCCAAACTAAATTTTTTACCTCGAAGAAACTGATACTTTCCATATTTAAGAATATGAAACAAATGAAACTTCATTCACTAGCTTATCATAACATGATTTAACTGAAAATTCTTCTTCTAAAGAAGAAACCCAAACTCTTTTATCATCAGTCAAAAAAAAACTGAACAGAAGATATCAAATTATTCAATTCAAACCATTGATATATCAAATTTCCTGACAGAGTTCTTCTAAACTGAATATTCCATCTTCAAGCATCATCAGAACAAAATCTCTTATCAGAAATTCTAGCATCTGCATCATAAGAAAGCTCAAACAAATCATTAAAAATAATTGTCAATAGTCTATCTTTACAGCATTTATCCCACCAAAAGGAAGTGAAAGAGCCATCACCAATACTGACTCTAGTATTTTCCAAGCAAATATCCAAAGCATTCAAACTTCCTTTCCAAAAATGAGACTAAATAGGAACATGTTTAGAGATATCTCTAAAATCTTTATTCTGAAAGTTTGAGATTTAATAATTTTGCAACAAGTAAGATCACAAGACCGACAAAATCTCCATAACCACTTCATCAATAAAGCAGTATACATACTCTTCAAGTCTAAAATTCCTAAACCCCCAAAACCTTTGGGATTACAGACTTCATTCCATTTAACTAAATAGAAGAAAAATTTACATTCCTTATCTCATTTCCTGAAAAAACTTCTTCTGATTTTTATCAATTCTTTTAATAACTTATCTGGGTAATTGATAAAAAGACATTATATATAGAGATAGAGCAGATAGAACATAATTGACCATAATCAATCTACCCCATCTCAAAAGACTAGAACCTTTCCATCTTGCCAGTCTTTTAGCAATTTTATTAATCAAAGGAAACCAATCATCATGAATTAATTTGTTTGGTCTAACAAGAATGCCCAAATATATCAAAGGATATTCCACTTTCTGACAATTAAGCAGACAAGAAACCCTTTTACAATCCTCTTCATTATCATCCAATTGATATACTAAACTTTTATGAAAATTCGTTTTAAAACTAAAAACTAACTCAAATCCATATAATAGCAATTTTAAAGCCCGGATAGCAGATGTATCAGTATTCACAAAAATAACAGTATTCTCTACATACTCTCTACATACTGTAAACTTAATAATTGTTGGGGATTGAATCCTCCATCGAGATCATAAGAAAACAATACAATCACAAAAAGAATACAAGAATTAACGTGATTCGACCGACCAAATTCGACCTACGTCCACGGGAGTAACGAGAGAAATATCCACTATGAGAAAAATACGTTACAAGAAGAGATTCAAATATCCCTCTATCTCTCGCATCTCTCATAATAACAGAACTATCTCTCTCAGCCAATTGCTCTCGTCTCTCGTATCACATATAAGAGATATATATATATAGTGTTGCTATCATAATCCTATTAGAATAGCACTATCACCATCTAATTGGTGTTCCAATCCAATTAGAACTCTGGTCTTATAACTCAAATCCAACTGGAACTCCTTATAATCCTTGATCACATCTGGATACTCAATGAATGTGAGACACAAACCCAACAATTTTCACCTTGGCTCATATCCGATGAGCCATACATCTTGGAAAAACTCCGTTGTTCTCACTATCCACTTCGCAAATATCCACCGCACGATCACCATCCTCCACCGATCGGAAACAACTTGTATAATCATCACCGCCTCTATACTTGAGCACTCATTATCACTAAATCATGCTCTCCTCCGAGCACTCATGATCATTGAACCGTACTCCTTTGAACACTCACAATTACTACACCACGCTCTTCACCAAGCGCTCATAATTGCTACACCATACTCCACCTCAGTCAAAATACCTGGACCTCCTGAGTACTCAATCACTTATCATGTTGTGCATCACAGAAAAATGATCGATACACCGTATTCCAACTTGATCCAAAAACTATGACCAACTCTAGAAACAGATGATTATATATTACCATATCCTTTATCATATCACGAAATAATTGTATCCATCAACATGAAATACCACGCCATACTTCATCATCGTACGATCAACCAAGTATCAACCATCGATCATCTCGATCAATATTGATCCATCGATCATCGTCGATCACTGCTGGTCTGCACAAAATCTGCTCTAAACAGTGAATTTTGCCCAATCTACATCCACCACTGCATCCGAAATGCTGAAAGACATGCATAGGATTCGACTCCTGGATCACCTTAATCGGACACTGATTCTTCGATCCATACTCCGATCAACCATAGCCGTCAATCTGTGCCTCAGAATCTATCTCAGTTATCAGCCACTCCTTTTGGTGCACATTGCTAGAGCCTCCGGTTGTACACATCACCAATTGTACCCGACTGTTTTTTTTTCTTCTTATTGTATTTTGCCTTGATACCTCTACCAACCTCCTTGTCGACTCGACATCAAATCCACCACTTCGCGATCTCGATTCCGAATCCATAACCATAACTCTGATACCACTTGTTGGGGATCGTACGATGATATACGATGTGGTACTTCATATTGATGGATACGATTACTTCGTGACATGATAAAGCACATGGTAATATATAATCATCTGTTTCTAGAGTTGGCCATAATTTTTGGATCAAGGTGGAGTACGGTGTATCAATTATTTTTTTTGATGCACAACATGATAAGTGATTGTGAGTACACTCAAAATCAATACCGATCTAAGAAAAATCTGATCTGAACCAAGCTCTGATACCACTTGTTGGGAATCGAATCCCCCATCGAGATCATAGAGACGAAGAAAATAACACAATCACAAGAATACAAGAATTAACGTGGTTCAGCCAACCAAATTCGACCTACGTCCACGGGAGCAACGAGAAAAATATCCACTATGAGAAAAATACGTTACAAGAAGAGATCCAAGTATTTCTCTATCTCTCGCATCTCTCATAATAACAAAAGCATCTCTCTCAGCCAATTGCTCACCTCTCTCGTATCACATACAAGATATATATATATATATAGTGTTTCTATCATAATCCTATTAGAATAGCACTATCACCATTTAATTGGTGTTCTAATCCAATTAGAACTCTGGTCTTCTAACCCAAGTCCAACTGGGACTCATTGTGATCCTTGATCACATCTGAATACTCTAAATACTCAAAAGATGGGAGACACAAATCCAACAATAATCTGCCCTTAAAATTAAAAGGAGCTAATCCAGAAATAATACCATTCTGATCTGCCAATCTTAACACTTTAGTAAACGTATATACAACCAAAACAAACAATAAAGGGGATAAATGATCACCTTGTCTCAATCCTCTTTTAGATATAATCAAATTACCCAACATTACCATTGACAACAATTTGAAATTTACCTTCAAGCAATATCAATTTCATCAAATGAATCCACCTATTACCAAAACCTCTAGCTTTTAAAACATCAAATATAAAATTCCACTCCAACATATCATAAACCTTAGCAAAATCCAACTTCAAAAGAACACCTCAAGTCCTTTTGTCTTTTCCAAGTAGACATAAATTCTTGTATTGCAACAATTTCATCAAGAATGAACCTTCCTTAAATAAATCCAGATTGAGATGAATCAATCAAATTATTCAAAACAGAATTTAGCCTGATAGTCAAAATTTTAGTAACAATTTTATAAACAATATTTAACAGATTAATAGGCCTAAAATCTGTCACACAATTTGCACCTTCCTTCTTAGGTAATAGAATGACATGAGCATAGTTAAATCTTTCGATATCTAAGCAGTCATACTAAAACTCAGTCATCATATCAATCAAATCATTCTTCACAATATGCGAAGACTCTTGAAAAAATTAAGCAAAGAATCCATCAAGACCAAGAGAAATATCAGCATTTAATGAAACTACTGCCAACTTGATTTCATCTTCAGAAAATGGTCTTTCAATAATCTCATAATTCCAACTTTGATTAGGATATAACTGTTACCAAAATAAATCAGCTTTATGAATCATACAATTGCTAAAAATCTGCTTGAAACGGCTAATAAACACACAATTCAATTTAGCTTGATTGGTTAATTCCATATTATCATGAACAATACAATCAATATGATTGACTTGAAATTTGTCATTAGCAACTCTACAAAAGTAAGATGTATTAGCATCACCTTCTTTCAGCCAATGTGTTTTAGCCCTTTGCTTCCATAAAATTCCTTCTTGGGCAAGAATATTATTAAAGGCGATTTTCTATACCATCTACATTTTTCATCATCAGACAAGGATCTTTGTTCTTCAATCACCCTAATTTCTTTCAAATTTTGTAACAACTTGATTTTAGTACTTTTGATACTATAAAAATTATTTTTAATCCACCTTTTAATCTCTTTTCTCAATAATTTGTGTTTTAAGCTTATTCTGACAGCAGCATTCTCTTCAACCTGACAATTATGCCAAAAGTTAGAAATAAAATCTTTAATACCAAATACAGAGAACCAACATTTTTCAAATCTAAACCTTTTGGGCACAGAAGAGTATGAGGTATCCAGTAAAGAGGACAATAATCTGACAACTGGCTAAATAAACCTTTTTGAATGAAAAAAGGAAATTTATCATTCCATAGCGTAGAATAGAGAAATCTATCCAATTTAGCAAAAGAAGGTATTTCCCTTTTATTTGTCCACGTAAATTTTCTACCATGAAGCGGAGGATCAATCAATTCCATTTCTCTAACAAAATTACAAAAATCAACATTATCTCTGTCATTTGATCTTTTCCCTTTTCTCTCATCATCTGACAAAGTAACATTAAAATCTCCAACCAACAACCAAATTTCATCAAAAGAACTTCTAAAATCTTTCAACTCCCACCAAAGAATCTGTCATTGAAGTCATGAGAACCATATATATTAGAAATAGCTAATATTGATAGATTCAATGATAACTGACAAACAAAAATTAACAGACATCACTTATTTTTCTTCGGTATTGACTTTTCAAACCAATCATCAAACCATCAGAAGACCCATTAGCATCTTTTACAGTCAAATCATTTATAACAGAACCACCCAATAATCTTAAAATAGAATCATTACAACATTCTAATTTTGATTCTTGTATGCATATAATATTAGCCTTATTTAATTGACAAAAGTCTCTAATACCTCCTCTTTTAACTGAATCACCTAAACCTCTAACACTCCAAGTTATTATAATCATTTAAAATGAGCTCTTCTCCTTACCATATCCTTTACTTCCACCACAAGATTAAAAGAAGATTTAGAAGAACGGTTAGTTGAGATAGCCAGATATAATATAGCACACTCAACTTTTCCCTTGACTTATATTAAGAAAGATTTCACATTGACGATACTGACAACAAACTTTTTTTTAAGACACCTTAATTTTATACTTGATTGTCTTAGAGCCTTTAAGTAGCTCAAAAAGTGCTTACTACTACCCCAATCATTCATACACCAGATTGGTACACCAGATTGAACTTTGCCTTCTGAACTTATGTGTGATGCATCTGATTTTGCCATCAGTGTTGTGCTTGGACAACACACCAAGAAGCAGCCTCATGTGATCTATTACGCAAGTAGAACACTAAATGGAAAATAGTTGAAATGCTCTACTACAGAGAAAGAATCATGCTGCTCTGAAATACCTATTGACCAAGAAAGATGCAAAGGCCTGGCTCATTCGATGGATTCTCTTATTATAAGAGTTTGATCTTGAAATACAAGACAAGAAAGTTGTCGATAATCTAGTAGATGATTATTTATCTCACCCACCCAATGCTCAACTATTGCTTATCCCATAAACGAATCTTTTCATGACGAGCAAATGCTAGTATTAGTTCGTGAATCCTTGTTTGCAGATATTGTGAACTATTTTGTAACTAAAGAGATCCCACCTCATTGGTCCAAGATACTGTCCCAAATGAAGTTCTTCTATTGGGACAATCCACACTTTTTCAAAAACTGTCCAGACCAGATCATGAGACGATGTATACCTGAAGATAAGATATAAAGTGTCATATCCTTTAGTCATCATCTCGTTTATGGAGGATACTTTGGTACCAGGAAAACAACCACCAAGATATTGCAGAGTGGTATTCATTGGCCTATTCTTTTTTAAAACGCTATGGAATTTTGCAAGATATGTGCACGATGCCAACAAGTAGGTAGAATCACAGGGTATAACATGATGCCTCTGCAACCTATCCTTGAGGTTGAAATACTCAATAGATAGGGAATTAGACTTTATGGATCCATTATCGAACTCGTTTGGAACCAGTATATACTAGTTGTTGTGGATTATATTTTCAAATGGGTTAAGACAACAAAGTTGTTATCAAGTTCTTAAAAGAGAACATTTTTAACCGATTTGGCACTTCTCGTGCTATTATTAGTGATAACGGAAGCTATAAGTCATTTGAAGCGTTAATGATGAAATACTCCATGACCCATAAGCTAGCCACACCGTACCTTCCACAGACTGGTGGGCAAGCGGAGATTTCCAATCAAAATATCGAACAAATTTTGGAGAAAACGATGCAACATAACCGAAAAGATTGGTTCTGTAAATTAGCAGATGCATTATGAGCCTATCGTAACCTTATAGTACTAATTTAGGCATGTCTCCATATCATTTGATTTTTGCCAAAACATGTTGTTTGCCAATGGAGCTTGAACATAGAACTTTGTGGGCTATCAAATTCTTGAATTTTGAATTCGACAAAGCTGGGACCAGTGGAGGCTGCAACTCAATGAATTAGATGTGATCATGAGAGACGCGTATGAAAACACCAAGATTTATAAAGAGAAAACAAAACTATTCTGCGACCAAACGATCATGTGCAAGTTGTTTACATCAGGCTAGAAAGTTCTCTGTTATAACTCGAGACTACATCTATTATTGGGAAAGAGATCACTGTGGAGTGGACCATACATTGTATGGGCGGTGCACCATCACGGTGTGATAAATATTGAGAATCCAAAAAGCGGTAATATAATCAAAGTTAAGAGGCAAAAATTGAAACCATTATTAGAATGTCGACTGCATGATAACGTCAAGGTCATGAAGAGTCATGACCTGCAATATGCTTAAAGACATGTAACACACCTAGTACAATAGTTTTTTGTCTTAATGTAAATAAATTTGTAAAATAATTTAGGATTATTTGTAAATTTATATGATAATTTGGGGTCATTTGCATGACCTGACTCTTCACAACTCGCAATATGCTTAAAGGCATGTAACACACGTTGTACAATAGTTTTCTTTTTATCTTATAGTGTAAATAAATTTGTATGACAATTTAGGGTTATTTGTAAATTTTGGTGTCTACAAAGCACTGTTACGGCACAATGGTGGTCTGGAAGTATTTTTTCCACCCCATCTCCAATAAACAAACCCACTACCTCAAAACCCTAGCTTTTCAAATCCCCTTCAACCATTGTGTCCAAACCAGATCCATGAAGCTCAGAAACATCGTCGCATCCCCACGACTGCTCCAATCAGCCGGCGCCGACCACCCAAACCACCGCCGCCAAACCACAGCAAACACCACCGTTTAGAGGCAAGAGTTTGGACTTTCCCTTGTAACTTTTGGGACAGTAAACACTCATCTACCTCTTGTCTCTCTAATAAATTAGGGTTAATTCAGTTAGCTATGGCTAATATTTTGCCTGTACAATTGCATTGATGAGGTGGGAATAGTTAATTTATGAATCAAACTCTTATTATATTCCCACACTGGTCGAAGAATTTTACAATGAATTTTCTAAATCCAATATATTCGAAGACCACAAGCAATTGAAACTTCAATGGCGATGACAGATAATCACTATGCACACAAGGAATATATAAGCAACCACTAGTATAATTCTTAATAACGGAAACTAGATTCCCCATGCAATTGAGGAGTACATTACCAAGATTGGACCCAAATGTACAATTACAAGCGAGATCAGCAGCAAAATGATTTTTCATAATATTTATGCTACTTGTCGTTGGATCAACTAGCACATAATGAGTGTATCTCATATGTCTTTTTTTTACACACCCACTCTATATATTGTTGATTGTCTCATATCACGGGATCCTAATTTTTGCATATGCATACTACTTAGCACAATTATTGACATCAAAATGCGGTCTAGGCCCACTTTGCCCTTTCCGTGTTTGGTGACACAAATGTGTCGCAATTTTGTATTTGACGCTGAGTTCGAAGAATATAAGCGGGATTGTGTATACTTAGGAAGTGAGCGGGTCATAGTGGCTTACAATGTCACTTTTGCTGAAGATTAGAATACAACCACCGCTGACGAAGATGTGCACGCCTCTGATCCTGCACAGGAGAAAGAGTACGACGCCTTTTTACCAAGGGTCCAAAACCTTCCTTAGATACTTGAGAGTATTTGGAAGGGTTTAGGTAAAGTATGGCTCCGGCTCAAGAAACATAAGGGGGTCAAGAGCTTGAGTTCATGCACACGGCGTCGACAAGCGGATACGGGGAGACAACAGTGAGGTCATCACCACCGATTCGTATATGAGGGCATCACGAGTTAAGGTGTGGGGGGAGTTGTTTAGTATCATGTATTTTCATTTTTAAAATTTTTATTTTAGGATTTTAGTTTTATTTTATATTTTTGTGTTTCATTATTTTTCATTTTGGGTAGTTTTTAGGTTCTTTTTGTATGTTTTTCATTATCTAAAAATATGATTTTTGTGTTCATTTTCTTTTCAAAAATATATAAAAAGATTTTTTGTCTTCTCTAAAAATTCTAAAGATAAGAGGTTAAAAATTTAAAAATTATTTTTCCTAAGAAATCAAGCTAATTACAAATGATAGAATAAATTTAGATTTTAAATTTTATAGGAAACTAGATAGATAATACATATGGAATTTATGAAAAAAAATAAAATTCATAAAAAAGATTCCCTTAATGGTGATTTTTAGGTAATTATAAATTTTTTCTATTCATTTCTTAACGGTTTATTACTTAAGGATAAAAACAACAATAATTAGTAATCTTTTCTCTCTAAAAAAGTAATTAAAAAAGGATAAGGGATTAAAAAAAGAATAAAAAAAGTCAGTCTCGTATTAAGGTGATGATTATTTGCAAATAAATAAAAAAAATTAAAATACTAAGTAGCTGGGTATGTGCGCCGCATGAAGCATACATATTCACAAGAACGGTACTTTCAAGAAATTGAATATGATCCTAGTAATCTAGTATTTGCGTCTAAGTAAGTATGAATATTTGCATGAAGGTGAAATATAAAAAAAGAAAAAATATAAATATATTTTTAGAGAAAAGATGAATTAAGAGCTAGGATTTGAAACCAAAACCAAAATAAAGTATCACACATGCACGTAGATGTATAGGAGCCGAAAATTAGTAATTAGTAGGTATTGAAAACTTATATTTTTGATTTAAATGATAAGTGTATTTGATATGAAACTAGATTTTAAAAATTGATAATCTAAAAAATCTCACTAACATATAAGTGTATTTTATATGTTAGTGAGATTAATTACAAAAAATTTTAAAATTATTTTTCTTTCATATGTATATATTATTTTATTTTGTTATTAGTTTAGGAATATTTATTTTGTTGATTTTCGGTTATCCTTATTTTTCTTCTTATTTATTTCTTAATTTCTTTTCTTTATGAATTTTGTAGGTATATTCACTGTAAATCCTCATGAGACACAACTCGTCTATTAGGATAATTTAAGAGTTTAACAGTTTGTTACACGTGCTACATGCTAAGTACAACAGCAGTTCCTGCGAAAATGAGAGGATTTTTATTTTTTTTTAGATTTAGATTTCGTTTGAGAACTAGCAAAACATAAGTGTGGGGTATAATAAGTATCATATTTTGCATATTTGTATCCCTCATTTTGTTTATTTTTCATACAACTAATTCAACAACAACAAAGCCTGTTATCCCAAGTACTCGGGGTATTTGTCATATAAATAATTTTACTCGGTTATTTTTAGTTGTTTTTCATGTTAGTTACTATTACAATAAGGATTACATGAAATTAGTTAAAGACCCGTAAAAACCAAGTCTAGAAGAAGCTGAAAAGAAAAATCGAAAGAATCACATAGTTCAGAGCCACAAATTCTGAATCCAATCATAAAAATATGAAGACCAAAACTTGAAGATCTAGTGCCAAAAATCCAAAAGCCATTCAGTGGCAATTGCCGCTAATTGGTGGCACAGAGAAATTGCCGCATCATCTTTTTGATGCAGATTCATATGTGGAGTAGGAGTCTTCTCATTAGTGTTGACCACCGCAGATTAGCAGTCAATTCTACTATTGGGCAGCAAAACTAATGAGTCAACAGCTGATATTTTTTAAGGACTTTCGTGTAATTTTATGACTTTTTTGGACTATCTGGACTAGGGTTTTAAATTTAGAGTCGATGTATTTGTTATAATTCTTGAAAATTGATGTCTTTTTGTACTCCTTGATTATTTTAATAAAAATTCAAGATTGAGTGCTATGGAGGGGCGACCACCATAGCTTGATTTCTTCTCTCCATTGATTTGTTCTTAGGTAACATCTTTTATTGCTTTCTAGTTAGGACTTATTGCTTCCGTAGTTAGATTTAATTGCTTTCTTAAGTAAATTTAATTGTTTTCTTAGAATAATTAGTTTTTCCTTTTACTTTTATAAATAAAAAACATGAGCTTTTTACATAAAACCATACATAACTAATTTTCATTAGCTCTAGGATGTAGAAGAAGTTAAATTAATAATTCTAATATGAGTTCTTCTCTCCTATCTACAAATTAATGTTTCAATTTTTCTATTGATAAACATAGAGATGCAAATTCGTAAATCTTTGCTTTTGATAGATTATTCGTAAGGCAATTTTGATAATCTATGTTTAAATTAAGTTTGGAATAGGTACTCTTTATTTTTTCTATATAATTATAAGTTTGAAGTAATTTGGATTAATAAAAATGACATTTTTGATGGTTTATACTTGCAAGGCACTTGACAGATCATACTTAGGGACATTATATTAAAATCGAATTAAAAAGATCACATTTTTAATATGTTACTTGATTGTGCATCTTAAAAAACAATGAAATAAGAAAAAATTTCACTGTTAAGTTGTTAGTTTAATGGATCCGAACATCTTAGGTTAGCTTTTTAGAATAGTAAATAACACTCTTTTCAATTATAATCATCATAGTTAACTTGCAAGAATTAAGGAACTAGTAAGATCACAAAATAATCTGAAACCTTGTGGGAACGACCTATTTGTATTACAATTAACACTATGCATTAATAGTAGTTTGATACACAGGGATCAAGGGTGTTCTGCGATCATACTAGATTGACTAATTTCTAAATTCCCAACCCTAAATTGACTTTTGTGCTACGTCAAGAGGACTTAGAGGTGTGCAACCAACCTATGAATCCAACCACAGGGGTTCTAGATGTGGTACTGAGCCCACCATACTATATTGTTTACTGTTGTCACTATTATTATTGTAAGTTCAATCGCAGAGACTGCGATCATAGTCTCAGGTATGTATGAGATCTCCTGAAACACGTGCTCTTCTGCTGCAGTTTCAATTCTAAATACTTAGTACCACGACAAGATTGTATATCGAGTGAGGACTAATGTCACTTAGAGCTAAATGCTATATAAAACAAAGTGGAGGCCACCTCTTAGATCTGTGGAAATTACCTCTAAAATTTATAGCGTGTTACATAACATTGGATATGTACTGGTGTTTTCCTCCAGTTCTCACCTAGGTATATAGGATATGTGTGGAGTTATACACCAGATTTTCCATGAATGTCATTATTGCTATTCAATGTTTAATCATGCTATTGACCATTATAACTGAACACTTAATATTTACTTTCCACATTTATATCCATATTACACACGCATGATCATGATTCCTAGTCAATTCAATTCATCTAATATTGTTCATGGGTTCTGCGTCATTTTCTCCTTCGTGTTCTACTTGTCGGGTTTAAACCTCTGAGCTCTCATGCCCTAGGTGTTGCCAATGAGAGCGAGAGACTGCCGATGGACGATCATTACTTTGTGGAACAGCCAAACAGGTGAAGCAACAGTAATTCTTCAAGCTCTCCATCTCTTGGTTCTTTTGCTAGTATAAACTGGGTTTTTTCATATGTATCTTCATTTGTTGAGCATTGACTCAGTTTTTTTTATGTAGATAGTCAGTACCAGAGAGTTTGCTATATCATATATTTAGACTTTCATAGTATCTTTCAATATAGCAGTAAAACCTAACTTCCAAGATCTTGAATATGTTAATGTTGGATTTAGTTGTTCTTTCATTAACTAAGACCTCACACATGCTATATTTTATTTATTTTTTTCTTTTGATGTGCGTGCCTGCAAATAACACATTCCGTTTTCACAAACAGAACATTAGAGATTGTAGTCAATCTGCCACAAAAACTAGTTCTACCTCCATCGCCTTGGTCAGACTAGATCCACAAGTGAAAGTTCCACTACCACTAATATTGCTTGATTGAGATGTTCCATGCGCGAAGATTTGAGTAGCTCAATCTGATATGTTTAATGTTTATCATCCTTGCATTCATTGCAGATGAATGTTCTAAATATAGGGAAAATTGACTACATATGATTAGTAAGGATTTATCGGACAATACGAGGACCTAGTAACAAGGATGAATAATTTTCAAAATGAAGAATGATTATTGAAAATGAAACGGTTTCTTGAGCGCATGTGATTTGCTTCCGAAAATCTCCCAACATGGATTTGTTTGTAATAGATGTGTCATTCACCTAGGTGTGACGCCTGAAGTTTATGTTCTGTTTTTCCCCCCCCCCCCTTATCAAACCCTAATTCTTCCACAAATCCATAAGATCCCTAAAACCTACGAAATCCCCACAACAAACCTAACCTTGTTTTGTGCTATGTTCAGTAGGCCTCTGAGCAAATTAGTTATTTCTATTTTGGTCATACACAGCATAACCTCTGGGCAGTTAATGAGCTTGCAAGTAGCATACCACATGTAAATTCCAACTCCCAAAATTTTATACATCTGATACTAGTGGTTACTCACCAAGAGAAATTGTGTTTTCTTCGTCAGTTTTGACTTACACTTCCATTTCTGGATTATATCATGCATATTGTCATAACCCAAATTTATAATGGTTAAAAATACACTTATAATTCCACAACTTCAAAGGTAACATCCAATCACGAGGTTCACTCAAAAACAGTATGCTACTTTTGGGGGACTTCTTTCTCTATACTAGCAATAGTTAAAAATAATTAGTTCCGTTAAGAAACTATGCAAGAGCCATAACTATTCATCATCCAACGCTTAAAAAACAACAATTTTTACATAATTAAAATTTGATGCTAGAAAGATAACAAACATAATGAGTTAATGACCAAAACTCCACCAAATCCTTCAGTCTCAAATTTAATTATGCAATTGTCTAGGCCTCTCTCTTAGAGGAAAAAATTACTTCTGCAATGAAAATAACTATAAGAAATAAATGTTATGTAAAAGGTTAAACAACAAGGTTCATAAGCTCATCTATAGAATATGTCTAAGAGTATTCTAGTTCTCAAACTACAACAGTAAAATATATGAAAACTCACCAGTAAACTGTGGAGCAACAGTACCAAGTGTTAGCTTTGAGAATTTGAGTGAAGACAACACAAAAGGTCTGTACTGTTCAAGCACTGGTTCAACCGAAGTTCTTATTAACTCAGATGCTGCCTGCAGGAATTAAAATATAAAGATAATACACCATCCCAGTAGCACATTGCATCATTCCAACTATAAGAAACTCCTCTTGTATTGCTAAGCATCCTAATCCTAAAGCATTAAGCTCAAGTAATAAGGGAAGACAATAAAACAAATACCTCATTGACATAAGGCCAGATTTTTGTCATTTCGAGATTGAGCCAATTCAACTGCAGGAATAACAAAGACAATGTCAATAAGCAGAAACAGATTTACACTTAGGAATAAAAGTGACATGAAAGTAATTACAAGTATAGACAAAATCACCAACTAACTCAACTTTTGCCGGTGAGAGAAAATAACCCAGGAAGGATAAAATTCAGCCGGAAGTAGCTTCCTTGAATCCTCAACTGTCAACTTTGAGAAAGACGCTATCGTCATAGCCTGTGGCAAGAAACAAAGCAGCTATCTGCTCAGCTAGGCTATTTCAAACACAATGTTCAAACTATGTTCTACAAAAACCAAATTACAGCTAAGAGAATTCCGCATGTTCCAATACCAACTGTGACCCACACCACACTCAATTGACTAGTTTTGTTCTTGAGAATTTGGGTAATGAGTTATAGTTTTCCTCTATCTGTGATAATATTGTTCGGTCTTTTGCCTCATAGCCCATCAAGAGCACCCTTTGGAAAGAAGGGCTGTTGGTCTGCAACCTTAGTCCCACATCAGAAACGGAGTAGAAATCGTTAGAATGTGATAGGGATCTAGACATGATGGGCTACCCATTTGGGTCTACAGTGAAGTCAGTCTACATTTATTGCCTCACTATCGACTTCTACCACCTTATTATCTACGTCATTAGTCAAATGTAAGCTTAATTTCCAAATCTATAAACTATCATATTCTTATCAACTCTCTCTGTCATGGAGATTTTGTCAGCTTGATCCATAGTTACTTGAAGTTAAAATCATATCCAAAATTATGTAACCCTTTCCACCCCTTGGTTCCCTAGATTTTCCAACATATCCCTCTCTTGTGAATGGTTTCCTTAACCCACAATTAGCAACACCTGACAAAGCCAAATAAATTGCACGCTCAGTTGCATATGAATAATCCCAAACTTTCTAGCCTCTTATTGCCTGAAAAGGGGGCAAAAGACCACCACACAAAGACAACAACCCAAAGACATTCATTGGATCTCTGGAGCAACCTCTACTAAAAACCGTTGTAACAAGCCTAGATGGCAACAGTATTCAGGATCCACGGTATGAAACACTCAGCAAATCTCACTTACCAAAACCATTGTAACAAGCAAATCTCGTCTATCCAAACACACTAGAAGAAACGTCCTGAGAGTTTCACAACCCATAAGTAACGTCCCCTCCATGGAGGAGAGGGGGACGACTCTTCGCCATAGAAGGATCTTTGTTTAATAGAGGAGAGAAAAGAGTGATTTGTAATCCTGTTTTCTTTGTTAACTTCTATAAACACACGCCAAAATAGTCATTACCACCAAGGATGTAGATTGAGAGTCCCCTCAATCGAACCTCGTTATCTCTGTATCTTATGTATGCCTTCTCTGTTTGATCTTGTTCATTCGGTTTATGCTGAATACAGCTACGCAATGTAGTCAGCAAATTTCAGCGCAAGCATTTGACATCATATATAGGAACGTAGATCATAATCCATAGTGAACACACATTCTAAATGAGTATAGAACAAACAAAACCCATCATCTTCCCAAGCAAAGGTGGCAATCGGGCTGTGCCCGACCCGGCTCGGGCCCAGCCCATGCCTAGCACGGACATGCCGTGCCCGTGCACATCCTGAACCTATTTTCAGGACGTGCCATGCCTTAGGCACAGCACGTGCGCCCAGGTATTGGCCCGGGTTCGGCCCGTCAACACAACCCACTGGGCACGTGCCCGTGCCTGGCCATGCCAGCACGTTTGTTTATTTTTTTTAAATTATTATAAGTTAGTTTAATAGGTTAGCTAATTTAATAAGATCTAACAAGAAAAACGATAGTAAAAATAAAAATTTATTATATAAAATCTCATTACATTAACAAAATTAATCTATAAATCTTTTTGGAAATTATACAAAGCTCGAAAAAAGGAGAGAGGATCCTTATTGTCACCCTCAACTAGTTATTAGTATCTTTTCCTAGAGATTTATGAGTTCTAAAATTATATGAAAAAATTACAAATGTTGAAATTAGAATTCAAAAAAAATACAAAAGTTTTCCATTTCCATTCATCCACAGGTGAGTTCTCTTACTCTACGTAGTTAAATAGTCCTTGCTCCTTTTGTTCTACATCGAGCCGGTCCTTCAAACAAACACACATCTCCAATGTATTTGCTGTCATTGAACTTCTTCACTCCGTTAGCACTCTACCACCTGTACTAAAAGCAGACTCTGATACTACTATGGATACCGGAGGGGTCAGTAGATTACGGACCATGTTGGAAACCACAAGGTATGTTTTTTCCTGTAATTTTCACCAAGCCAAAATATCAAAATCTTCATAACGTTCAGAGGACAAGTCATTTGCATAGTTGGCTATTTCTAAATAATAATGAAATTCATTAAAAGAAGTATTAGATTACCTAGATTTTTTTTGGTGAAATATGGATAACATTATTGGGTTTCGGATTTTTTTAACAGTGGGTTTCTTTTATCAGTGGGTTTCTTTGCAGTTTATGATTTATCACCATACATATCTTCATATATATGATACATAATATCTAAACAAGTTTTAATATCTTTAATAAAATCCTTAACATTATCTTAATAACATGTTTATAAAATAAATCGATTAAAATTTTCATTCCATTTAACTTACAACGTAGATCTATAATGGTTGCAAAATATAATAAGTATGGAGAATTTGTAAAATATTGATTAAATTTAGTTTCCATAAGTTGAACAATATCTTCAAGTATTAGGTTATTTCTACTTGCATTAAAAACCGAACTAATTTCGGTTAAATAATAAAGTGCAATGTGTATAGTTGGGTAATAACTGTCCGAAAGTGCTCTAATTGCATCTTCAAATTTACTTTAAAAATTACAAATGCAATGCAAATGGTTCTATTCATTAAAATCTAAACTACAATATAGTAATTCCATTTCATTAAACATATTTACTAATCTTTATATTTAATTGCAGCGTCTAACATTTATATGTAGAATTTCATCTTGTTTTTATATCTAGAGGTAAAATTTTAGGTAATATTTTAAAATTCTTACATATTTGTTTAAATGATTGTCTTCTTGGCCCACTATTTTTTATAAATACTATTGTATTTCTAAATTTAGTTATTGAATTTACTACCCTTAATCCATTTTACACACACAAATTAAGTATGTGACAAAGACACCTAATATGAAATAACTTGCCATCTAAAATTGATTTAGTAATAATTTTTAAAATTTCTATTATGGTCGTATTTTCGAAAGCATTATCGAAAGAAATGGAAAAAAAATTCTTTCTATTCCAAATGCCACAAAAACACTAAGGATTGTAAAAGATTATATGCATTATATGAAAATTTAAATCTCCTAAACCTAATTTTTCTTTTTTGTATCATCCAATTTTGATCTATATAGTGGGCCGTTACACATAAATAATGACAACTATTTAAGCCCTTCCAACAATCCGAGATTCTTGTAACTCTGTAAATTAAAGAAGTTAAAATAGCAATTAAAGTTTATCTCTTATTTTTATATATTTTTACAATGTCGGATTTACATGTTGAATGTTAAACTCTTTCAAATTCGGGATTATGTGCCTTTCTTATAAATTTTTCCAATTTTAGGTCTCCGACTATAGAGAAAGGTTGTTCGATATATACTATATATGTTGTTAATTCTTCTCTACCGGCTAGGGCCGCCTATCGGTCCCCCAAACGGGACTTGCCGTGCCGCCGGCACGTCACGGTTGCCCGGGCCTAGGCCCGGGTTGGGCCCGCCGGCACGGCACGGCACGGCGGGCCCGTGCCGTGCCCGGGCCGGCCCGGCTTTTTTAGAAAACAAAAAAAAAATTAAAAATAAAGAGGAAACATATTACATATAGCTTCATTTAACAAGATTTAACAAGAAGTAATAACAATAAAAATAAATATTATATTATATCTAATCTCATTACATTCATATAATTGCTCTATTAATCTCTTTAGAAGTTATACAAAGCCCAAAGAGAGGGGAGAGGACCCTACCCGTCACGCTCAACTTGTTCTTAATATATTTTCTAAGAGATTTATGAGTTAAAAATTACAAAAAAAAAATTAAAAATACATGAAAATCCTTGCAAATTTAAATACTTTTTATCAAACTTCATTTTCTTCTGCTAAGTCTAAGGTCTCTAGTACAACTTCATTAGTCAAGTCTTGTTCCCTATATTCTGCGTCGTATCAATCCTTCAAGCAGACACACATCTCCAATGTGTCCGACGCCATTGAGGTTCTCAAGTCCGTGAGCGCTCTACCACCTGCGCTAAAAGTAGACTCCGATACTACAGTAGACACTAGAGGAGTTAGTAGATCACGGGCCATATTGGAAAGCACGGAATATGTTTTTTCCTGTGATTTCCACCATGCCAAAATATCAAAGGATTCATAATTTTCAAGAGATGCGTTATCTTCATAGTTAGCTCTCTCTAAATAATAATGTAATTCATTAAAATATATACTAGTTTGTCTTGCCTTTTTTCTGTGAAATACAGATGATATTATTGGATTACGAATTTTCCTAGTAGATGGTTCTTTTGTAGTTTGTATTGGCACATCATATATATCTTCATATATTTTATACATAATATCTAAACATAAACATATTGTAATATCATTAACTAAATCCCTCACATTATTTTCATAAGACATATTTGTATAAAATAAATCTATTAATATTTCAAGTCCATCTAACTTGCAACGGGGATCCACAACAGTTGCAAAATATAATAAATATGAAAAATCTTTAAAATATTTATTAAATTTAATTTCCATAGGTTCAACAATACTTTCAAGTATAGAGTAATTTCTACATTCATTAAAAACCGAACTAATTTCGGTGAGATAATATAATGCAATGTGTTTAGTTGGGTAATAAGTTCCTGACAGTGCTCTAGATGCATTTTCAAATTTGCCTAAAAACTTAGAAATGCAATGCAACTGGTGTCATTCATTATTATCTAAACTATACATTGGTGACTCTATTTCATTAAAAGTATTTATTATATTTTTATACTGAATAGCTATGTTTAACATTTTATATGTAGAATTTCATCTTGTTCTAACATCTATAGGTACAATTCTAGGTGATATTTTCATATTTTTACATATTTGTTTAAATGCTTGTCTTCTTGGCCCACTATCTTTAATAAAAAGGAATGTATATCTAAGTTTCATTAGTGAATCATTTACTATTTTTAATCCATCTTGAACGCATAAGTTTAGTATGTGGCAAATACACCTAACGTGGAATAATTTTCCATTTAGAATTGGTTTTGTCATACTTTTAAGAATTCTAATTGCGGCCGTATTTTTAGAAGCATTATCCAAAGAAATGGTAAATATTTTTTTATCTATTCCAAAATCTGAAAAAACACTTAGAAGGGATTGTGATAAGTTATATGCATTGTGAGGAAATTCAAATACCCTAAACCCTATTATTCTTTTCTGTATGCACCATTCTTGATCTATATAGTGTGCCGTTACGCATAAATAATTAGTCATATTTTTAGCTTCCCAACAATCTGCAGTTATAGCAACTCTAAAAATTAAAGAAGTAAAAATAGCTATTAAAATGTCACTCTGCTCTTTATATAGTTTGAACATGTCGGATGTACATGTTGAACGTGGGACTTTTTTATATTCGTCAGTAAATGCTGATTTACAAAATCTTTCAAATTTGTGATTTTCCGAAAAAGTAAATAATTGTTCGTCATGTATTATAAATCTTGCTAAATGTTCTCTTGTTTTAATTGGATCATATTTACGTATACCTAATGATCTACCAAATGTGCTTATTTGTGTTTGATGTGGTACATTTGGTGGGTGATTTTTTTCTAGGTGTCTTTTAAGATGATCCGTTCCGCTACCTAAAGGAAACGAATAAATTTTATGACAGTGTTTACACTTAGCTTTCCTAACATTGTTTTCTATCATTTTTTTCAAAATGTTTCCATATGTCCGATCTAACAACCCTAGTAGATGTGGTAGTTTGTATTTCGAGTATGGTTGTATTAGTTGGTTCTTTCTCAGATATAGAAAATGGTACTTGAGGAGATTGTTCTAAGGGTTGAAATAAATTTTGATACTCTTCATCAGTTAAAAATGGAGTAAAAGAACCCGTGGCTTGAGAGCAAGAAGCGCCAGACGAGTGTGGATCCATTTTAATAAAATCCCAAAAAAACAAATTAAAATTCTCAAAAAAACTTTAAATTATAAATATCTGTTAACCGGTGAACTATTTGAGAGAGTGAAATATCTAGCAAGAGAGATGAAGCTGGAAACCGAAATAGCGAAGAAAATCTTGCTTCAATGAGAAAACTTACTTGGATCTTGTTTGGAAGACTTGCTTACTTTAGACTTCTTGATCACTTGATTGAAACTTGCTACTTGCTTTACTTGAGACTTCTTGAGAATTAAAGATTTTAAAAGATTTTTGAGAATGAATTTGGTGTATAAGAATAATGAATGGTAAGAAAAGATAACGAGGTATTTATTGAGAAAGAAAGGTTTTAATTTGCAAAAAAAAATTACAAAAATCCCCCAACGGCTATTTTGACCGTTAGGGAAAAAACTGCAATTTAAAATTGCAAGAAACCCCCAACGGCTATTAAAAAAAAATTACAAAAATCCCCCAACGGCTATTTTGACCGTTAGGGGAAAAACTGCAATTTAAAATTGCAAGAAACCCCCAACGGCTATAAAAATAGCCGTTGGGCGGCTATTTGCAAAAAAAATTGCAAAAACCCCCCTAAACACCCCCAACGGCTATATTTTAAAAAAAAGAAAAATTTCGGCCGTGCCAGGCACGGCCCGAGCCGAGGTGCCGGGCACATGCCCGGCACGTGCCGTGCCGGGCCGAGCGTGCCCAACGAGCCGCCCGGCACGATAGGCAGGGCTACTACCGGCTATAGGATTGTATTTAAAAATTCCTAAAGTTCCTCCATAAGTATTAATTGTGTTTGTTATAGTTCATTTGGTGGGTGTGCTTTATCAAAATATCTTTTAAGGTGACCCGTTTCACTTCCTAAAAGGAAGAATTAGGGCCTTTGACAATACTTACATCTAACTTTCCTTGCACCATTTTTCATAAATTTTACAAAATGCTTCTATATGTCCGATTTTGAAGTCCTACCGGGGTGATTATTTGGATTTTGGATATGATAGTTTTGGTGGCTCTTCTTCGGGCATATTAGATTATTCTATATTTTTATATGATTATGATGCAAATAGAAGTTGAGGAGGATGTTTTAATGGTTGGTAAAGAGTTTGATATTCTTCATTTGATAAAAAAGGAAAAAAGTACCCATAGCTTGAGAGGAAGAAGCGTCGAACGAGTATGGATCCATTTCGAAAAACCATAAAAAACCGAATAAAAAATTCAAATTATAAATAGCTCAACGCTGCAAGCCGAAAAAAGAGCTTGAAAGTTGAGAGTTGAAACCGCTTGTAACCTTGTTGATGTTTGAGAGTTGAGAGATGCGAGATTGAGAGAGGAAGCCGGAAGATTTTCTTCTTGATCACTTGATACTTGCTTGAGCCTTGATTCTTGAAACTTGATCGAATATAGAAGAAGTTTTTTGAAAAAAAATTGTACATGAAAATTTTTAAAAGAGTTGAAAATTGAAAAGAGTTTGAGATAATTGTAAATTGTGAGGAAGAATGAAAATGGAGAATAAGAGGGTTATTTATAGGGAAAGAAACGAATTCAAAAAATACAAAAAAAACCCCAACGGCCATTTTGACTATTGGGGGGTAAAATTTACAAATTTTATTTGTAAGAAACCCCCCAACGACTACTTTTATAGCCATTGAGTTCTATCCCAATGGCTATAAACGGTCGTATTTAAAAAAAATAATAATTTTGATGAGTTGGGCCATGCCCGGCACGTGCCAAGCATTACTCGGCTCGGCCGGGCTGAGTCACACTGACAGTCCGGGCTATCTCGGCTCGGGCACGGCCTGAGCCAAAGACCCGAGCTATGTTAGGCACGGCACAGCTCCGGCAAGCCATGTCGGGCACATGCCCGGCACGTACCAGGCCGGGCGGCCCATTTGCCACCCCTATTCCCAAGTGATCCAAGAGATGAGACGAATGGTACAGCAGAGTCAAATTCAGACGCCTCGATCACCCAGCTCAGTTGAAGATGCTCGCCAACCAGATAGCTTTGCGGGCCAACATAATCTAATAGAGTCAAGTCAATCAACTCGGGACGACAAGCCCCGTAGTGAAGACCCTCAAAGAATGCAATAGGGAGTGGAAATCATCCTCGTGCCTCCCAATCTCATGACCAAGACAAGACCCGAGGCAAGAACAATTACAAACGTCAAGACTAGGACGATAAAGTGTCTTCTGCCCATCGGAGGAACTCCAAGCTGATCCATGATGATCTTCGACTATCGTAAGCACCTCTACAAAGAAATTCTTAAGCATGAGTTTAAATTTAAACTTCCCAACTTGGTCAAGAAATATGATGGTGCAAGCGACCTTATGATCACGCAGCCAACTACCAGCGCGCTATGCATCTTAAGGGGGCAACCGATGACATCATGTATCAAGTTTTTTCCATGACGCTGGATAAAGAAGCACAGACTTAGTAGCATAACCTCCCCTCCAGGTCAATCGAGAAACAAACTAACCAAATAAGGCAAGCATTTATTCAGCAGTTCTTGGACAATAAGAACACCAAAAAGACTGTTGCCTCCCACCTTAACCTTGAACAAGAACGCAACGAATCCCTTAGGGATTTCTTGAGGCATTTCAATGAAGCCCAACTTCAAACCGAAGACTGTTCCTCTGACATCATTCTGGCTATACTAACGAATGGAGTACGTAATGTACATATGAGGCTCTCCATCAGAAAATGGATGTCTCTAGATGACTTTCTCAAGCGAATGGACAAATATATCACCCAAGAAAAGTCTGAATCGATCATTAAAGACTGGGATTCTCAGAAAAGTAAGGAGTTTACAAATGGAAAATGCAAGGAGCACAAGAGAAAATGGAGTCCACCAAATACTGCATGGACCAGCAAGGGAGCATCGGGGCGATATTCGTCGAGCTCCCAAAGATGTTCACCCCCTTAACTCATCCAGGACTCATGTTCTCAATCGAGTCCAGAAGGATGACTACCTCATACGACCTCCTTGTATCATCAAGACACCCGCTGGCAAGCAGGATTTGTAGCAATTTTGCGAGTACCACAAAGATATACATCATTCGATCAAAGAGTGCATCCAAATGAAAGAAATATTGAGAGCATCATCTAGAGAGGCCATCTCAAAAGATTTGTACAAAACGACAGACCCAAGACCACTCCAACAAAAATAGTGAGAACAAACCCCTTGATGACAACTCCAAAAATCTAGTTCTGAACTTTTCGGGTTGGCTATAGGAGGTAACTCCTATTCTGTCAGAAAGAAATACGTCTGTCGGTCAATGCCACCAATCATTGCCCGAAGTGTTTCATAGGACAAGAGAATCTCCTCATCCAAAAACCTGGAAGAATCGAAGTGCCACACAATGATGTCATCGTCATTATTGCTAACATTGGCAATTTCAAAGTGAGGATCTTGGTCAACTAGGAGCTCCTATGATACGATCTTTCTCGATGAAATTAAGTGAATGGGGATCAATGAAAATGAGCTCAACAGGACAGCTGGACCCCTTACAGGGTTCAATGGCACTGTTCCCACCATCAGCTCAGTTTCTCCTATACTACATTAGGAGAGGCACCAAGGCAACTCATTTTAAAAGCCGAGTATGTCATTATGAATGTTAAATCGCCATACAATGCAATTCTCAAGCCTTTTCTTAATACCTTGGGGACTGTTGTTTCAAGCTTTTACCAAATGATGAAGTTCCCTATGGAGAAGAGGGTCGGGAGAGAAACTCACCAACTAGAGAACCTTGTGCAAGTATTACCTAATAACCACCAAGAAAGATGGCCACAGTGATGATTATCAAACAGCAAGTGACTACCAAGACAGGCTAGCGTTACGCGCAAGTCAACAAACCACATTGAAGTAGCTGTCCTAAGAGATGAGTCAAGAGAATCGCTACCATCTCATATAGAAGAAACTACCTCCATCCTCCGTGATGGTCTAACCAGGAAATCCAGATCGGCTTGAATCTCAAGGAGTCATTCCAATCTCAGCCTCAGCTTGGGCATTTCCTCAAAAATAACCATGATGTCTTTGCTTGGTCATTAGCGAACATGCCAGGAATAGGTCGGGGAGTCATTTGCCACCGCCTGAACATCGAACCAAGCTTCACTCGGTCAAACAAAAGAAAAATATTGGGTCCAAGAAGAAGGCAGCGAAGGAAGAGGTCAACAAGTTGTTCGTTGCAGGCTTTATTAGGGAAGTTAACTATCTTAGTTGGCTAGCCAATATAGTCCTAATGAAGAAACATAGCAGCAAGTGGAGGATGTGTGGATTACAGCTACATCAACAAACCATATCCCAAGGATTGCTTCCCCCTACCTCAATTAGACTAACTCGTCAACTTAGTGTCCAGGCACCAACCGTTAAGCTTTATAGACGCTAGCTACAAGCAGATAATGACGGCCAAATAGGATGATACAAAGACATCCTTTGACCAAGGCATCTACTGTAACCAAGTCATGTCCATCGATATCAAAAAATCTCAAAAATGCAAGGGCAACGTACCAAAATTGGTCAATAAAGGACGGATAGAAAACCTAAGACCTAGCTTCAAAATATGGTAGTACGCTCCCAAGCAATGATCAGGAGATGACAGATTAGAAGGTCGAAATGAGGAATGATAACAGAGGAATCTAGAGGTAAACGGATCATGCTCCGGAGAGGTTCAACCTCAAAAGCTCAGACGACGAGAAGTCTTCGTCTTCTCGTCTGACTTGTTCATAATGTCTTCATCTCAGGATTTTTTGACTCGTCATGGAAAATTTACGAGTATACCTCTCAGAGATGACTTCTCGGATACCTTCATTTTCAAAGATCTCCCTAGCTACATCGACGTGTTCAAATAAGCTCGATCAAGGAGAATTCAAAAACAAGAGAGGACCAGGAATCTAAGTCACAAGAAGTGCAAGATCGATGGTGGGTAAGAGTCTTAGGGCAAGCCCAGGTTACATGCGACATAAAACACAAATAGGTTTAAATTCATGAGAAAGAACTATCCTTAAAAATGCAAACAACCTCAAGACAGTGATAACAAGAATTCCTTTTAGTATACAAAGATTTTGAGCATGTAAAGAACATCCACAACTGGGGGGTATAAAAAGGCTTCGTCCAAAGGCTAGGTTTCGAAAGAAGGCAAAAAGCAGAGCGACAATGGTTGCATCATTTCGCCTACCCTTAGGACCCATCTTAACCATCCAATCTGATGATGCTTTGAATTTAAATCGGCATCACATCCTGACCACATGATCAGATGTGCAAATCCAAGGGCGTGGTACGAGGCAATCTTTGTGTGTTAGCAAATATCTCATTGACATAGTAGCGATGAGGCATCTCATCCACCCAACGTAACAATTGATGTGATAAATCAATACTAAACCGCGCATCTTCCCCAACCCTCTAATCAACCCAAAAACCAAAGAACCTATCTCAGTCGTGCAATAACAAAGATCAAGGAATTAAGAAATCCTATCACCCTTGCGATAATAAATCTTAGTTTTGGCGACAAGTCGCCCCAAGGCAATTTGGCATTGAATAATCCCCAAAATTTACTCTTTTGCGAAGACCCTCTTACCAAGTTGGGTCAAGTAGCTCAACCAAGTGAGGACATAAAAGGCGACAAGTCAACGCCAGTACACAAGGCCCTCCCTTCTATTACTTTACTTCGAATTCAAAATAAGTATGCAAGAATAAGATAACCTTCCGCCACCAGCCAAGAAGGCCACGGCAATAATGGAAGGCCCCGTGGAAGCTCGATGCTTATCCGACATCCATAAAGAGCGTAACGATGGTCTATCACGGCGAGTCTTCTCGTTTCAAGCGGGCAAGCACCTAATGTTGAGGTAATTAGCCACCAAATCTTTCATCATTGGCAGCTAATGCTTTGACATAATTGGAAGTCTAATGGAAACTCGACAATCACCGAGTCACCACAATAGAATGTGATAATGGTCGATTGCAATAAATCAACCTCCTACAAACGGGTGTAGTACCTAGCATTAAAAACGAATAAGCCAAAATCCTCCTATGACCTTCAAGGCCAAGACACCAAAAATGCATGCGAGGCGCAAGCTAACCGAGTACCCAACTCAATAAGGTTACGAAATGACGCAGAGACTAACCGCCATGGTGGGTTATCTCACTTTAATCGGACAGGGCCGGGGGAGGGAGGAGTACCTAGTATTTAAGCTTAACTCTTTACCTGCAATGCCAGTTCGAAATCAAAAGTAATTCATTTTCTTATAAGGCGACTATGCTCACACTCCTAGAGCTCGGCGGATCAAACTCTGGAGTAGGAGACTAATACTATCAATTAATTTTTGAGATCTTGGTCTTAGGCAAAAACACATTGGATAGGCCCACATGCAGGTGAAATCTGCAAGCCCAAAGTCAACCCTAAAAAGCAACAAAATTCGGGATCAATATGATCCATCCAAACACTTGGTAAATCCTAGTTACCAAAATCATTGTAAGAAGTGGATCTCATATATCCGAACATACCAGAAGAAAAGATCCTGAGATCCTCTACAACTTACAAATACCCCTTCCCCCACAGAGGGAGGGGGGACGACTCTTCGGCTATAGAAAGATCTCTACTTAATAGTCGAGAGAAAAATAGAGTAATTTTATAATCCCTTTTTCTTTACCACTCTATATAAACACTCGCCAAATCAGTCATTACTACCAAGGGCGTAAATTAAGAATCCTCCAAATCGAACCTTGTTATCTCTGTATCTTCGCTTTGCCTTCTCTGCTTTCATCTTGGTTATTCAGTTTGTACTGAATTCGGCTGGGCAATCTAGTTGGGAAAATTTCAGCGCTATATATATATATATATATATATAACAGAGTTCTGATTCATCGACTTAGTTGCACTAAACTTTTTTATTTAAGAACTCAGATAACTTCGATACCTAGAATCATGTTCTAAATAGAAACTACAACAAAAATCCATAACTTTCAATATATTCAAATGGAGTAATAGAAGTTACCAGCTCAGTCCTGCTCTTGTGCCGGCTATTCTCGGATCGAACGAAAAGCATCACCAGCCCAATCCCGACGGCGAGCCCAAGAATCAGACCCAAGAAGAACGACATTATCTCCCTTTCTAAAACCCTAGCTCAAATAACCTGCTGAGAGAGAATGAGTAGAAGAGCTCGATGACCGAAAACCAAGGGCTTAGGTCAATGAAGGGTCGACAGGTGAGAGTGGCGATGATTAGGATCGAAAGGGATAGTAAAGATTTGATCTTTATGAAGATTGGATTTTGAGAAGTTGAAGCTGGGGTAATTTCTTTTTCTTTTTAAGTATGAATTTTTGGTTTTTCTTTTTCTTTTCCCCTATTGGAGTGGGTTGATCCGAGAGGTAACAAGGACAGGGTGCAAACAAAAAGGGGGGCGCTTTCTGTGCTGGCTTGCCGACCGTCTATTTTGTTCGAATTGAATAATTTGGACCTGACAAGTATTTTTACTTTTATATTTTAGTTAAGATGTTTTTAAAATAATAAATCTTTCTACACTGCTAAGCAAAGAGTGGAGAAAAAATATGGATTTATAATTTTTAAAAATATCATAAAACTGAGAAAAAAAAATTGCCTCAATTAAATTCTTAAATAAACTAATTATATTATTATCATATATACTAAACAGTTTAGAAATCCTAAATTTTGGTAATAACTTCTTAACAACTGCCCACTTACTCCATAAAAAAGGAGGAGAGAGAAAATTTCATATTTAAAAGATAAATCCTCTTTATTTTTTCTCAAGAAAATCCTCTTTGTTCATCTTACCATAAAATTAAATTTCAAGAATTTATTCTCATATAGTATTCTTTAGTTTCAAATTGCCAAGATATTATTTTCGAAGAAATATTCCACGATGTCTTTCATATGGTAAGTAATAATAACTCCGATAATGTTCTTATTTTAAAAATATGTGATTATTAACCCATGTTTATGTTTCTCTTTTTTTTCACTCCATAAATTAGATTTTTTAGTATTTATTTTTTAAATTTTATATTATATATAGTCTTAAATATATTCTTATGTCATATTCTTTTCTTTCAACTTGTGAAAATATCCTTTCCCTAAATAATTTTCTTCCATAAATATGTAATAGCAATCTCCATTATGTTTTATTTTAAGTATATATGTTTATATAATGATTAGCACTAAAAGTTCAAACAAGTTTGGTATCGAGTTTAATAGTATGCAAGAAATTTTATTTATCATAAAAAAATACGAGGAATTGAGGTTATCTCTCTCTCTCTCTTTATATATATATATATATATATATATATATATATATATATATATATATATATATATATATATATATATATATAATAATTTTGGAACTTCTATTTTGAAAATTTAATATTGTATTTTATGCTAATTAATTTCCTTTTCAATACTTCTTTTGGATTTGGGTCTTTATCAAAAGAAAAGCTTCTATTTTTTAAATCTTTCTTTTTCGTTCCATTGTTCTATTTTTTATTTGTGTTCTTTTTTATTCACTAACATCCTATTTTTATGTTTCAAAAGTAAATTTCACATATGATATCTGAATAAAGGTTTCAAAATAAGTATCCATCTAATTTTCATAGTTTAATTATATATATATATATATATATATATATATATATATATATATATATATGAGAAAAATTGAAATGAGCTAACAATTCACGTAATTTACTTGAACCACAATTCATTTTTACTATCTCCAATAATTTTTTTTTAATTTCTTATGATCTCGACCCCTTTTAATTTGGTCATCCACCAAGTTGACACAATTTTTAATTTCAATGAATAAACATTTCGTATCCACTTGATGAAAGTTTAAATGGACTCAAAAATGTATGAAATTTAATCTTATTAAGGTTAAACACATAGAGATCCTAATTTTGGCTGCTAGCTCACGTAATTTTTTTGAGCTGACGATTCACCTATTTATATAAATTTTTCTCATATATATATATATATATATATATATATATATATATATATATATATATATATATATATATATATATATATATATAAACAAGTCATAAGTAATCCTCAAATTAAGTTCTTAAAGTCAATGGGGTACTATGCTTAATATCTAAATGGATTTCTCAATTACTTTTTAATTAGTTTTATTTTTTATGTTGAATATTATTTGCTATATAGGGAATAAGTATACAATTATAGTTATATATTTAATTTTGTATATTTTTATTTTGAATTTTAAGAAAAAAAAATGTAACAAATTCTTTATAGATGGTAATGCCTATTTTATGTGACTTCAAAGGCCTATAATAATTCGCATACATAAGAAAATAGTAGCTTATCAGATTCTTTTGAATGATTATTTTAATTTAGTTTTTATTTTTATGTTGAATATTTTTTTCATCTAACCACCCTTCTTACTACTATATAGATAATAATAATATATTTATAGGTCTATATTTAATTTTGTATTGTTTTTATTTTCAATTTTAAGAAAAGAATGTATTAAAATATTTATAAATGACAATGGCTATTCTTTGATACTTCGAAGGCCTATAATAATTCATATATATATAAAAAAAATAGTAATATTAGGTTTGGAAGAATAAATTTTTACTCTACCTTCCAAAAAATAAGCACATCCAAGTATTTCCAAGCTATATTACTAAGCAAAACCCCTTTAGAGTTTTTGGAATAAAAAGTTATGATAAATCAATAAAGGGGTTGGGGGGATGTGAAGGAATAAGCATATAACATATGTTATGTAGTTACATAGTTACAACATAAGACAATAATTTTGCATAATAGAAAGTTTTAAGTTTAAAATTTTGCTAAATCATCAATCTTTAAATTGGGATAGATCCTCAATTTTTAATTTCAAATAAATTTTAATATTTTAGTTTTTTATTCTTATATATATATATATATATATATATATATATATATATATATATATATATATATATATATATATATATATATATATATATATCAATGTTTAAAATAGCGATAACAGTAACGTAACGTTTTGCCTTTGTTAGGTTATGTCACAAATAGCGTAACGCATAACGAAGGCTATGCAATTTTTTATTTATTTAATAAAAATAAATATAAAACCATATAAAATAATTTTAATAAATTGAAAAATAAATATAAAATTATTTTATAATACATAATCTATTCAAATGTTATATTAAAACTTACAATAATTTTCGTATATCTTCATAAATTATATTAAGTCTGCAACCGTAATTCCAATTATCATTTAAATAAAAAAAAACAAGATTCCAATTTTTTATTTCAATTCCAATTATTATCATTGTTGTAATTTGTAGTTTGTAATGTTCAATTTATCTTATTTATGATTGTTGATTTCAGTTCAATTAAAAATTCAATAAAATCAACAAGTAAAATATTTTAGCAACCGGGCGAGAAATACAACAAGTGAATAAGGAAACAAACTTAAATTATCAAGTTAAAAATTCCAAAAGTAATCAAACAAGCCAACAATTAATTAAGAAAGAAAATTACAGCAATTCGCTAATAATCAAAATAATAATTAATAACAATATATAAATTACTAAAAAAAATAATTGTAAATAACGTAGTATAACGTAATTTAACGTAATGTTATATAATATAACGTAAAATAACGTAAAAAACGTATTGTTACGGTGCACTGAGTTATTTCTAGTTGTTACGTAGCATTGAGATTCCGTTAAGTTACGTAACGCAATATAACGGGTTTCATAACACGTTATTTTCAACAATGATATACATATACATATATATATATATATATATATATATATATATATATATATATATATATATATATATATATATATATATATATATGAGTAAACGGGAAATTCAACGGCTGTGAAGGGAGTTCTTTCGCTGCCGCGTAGGTGGCCCAATAAAATTATTACACATGACGTCACTCAAAGGGCAGTTAAGAAAATTCTTTTATTTATTATCTTAAGTGGTGCCACGTGTAATGATTTTATTGGGCTACCTAAGCGGCGGTGAAGGAACTCCTTTCACCACCGGTGAATTTTCCATTTTATCTCTCTCTATATGTGTGTGTAAGATTATTTATAACATTAAAGAATAAATTTTACTCCATCATTTTCAAAAATAAACAACTCAATACATTCTAAGTATTTGTTCTAAGCATTTGCGCGGATTCCCACTAATTATTACTATGGAATCATTGACATAAAACTTAATTAGTTGGGTGTGTGCGCATGTTGAGTGAGCGTATTGGTGGTGGGGTTTCTTTTTTTTGGGGGGGTGGGGTCATGGCAGTCATACATAGCCCCATAATTCCATTCCATCAAACCGAATTTGAGGTTTTGAACCAAATTTGTATTGAGTATAGATCCTTGAAAAAAAAATTGATTCCTAAATCCTAATGGATCTTGAAGTCGATTCCTAGCTTCTTAAGAATCAAAATTTGTTAGCCCCATAGTCAATAAGTATTTAAATATATTAATGAGTCACTTTTGGATGAGTTCATCTATTTTCTTCTTAAAATGATTTATGTTCAGTTTTGCATACAATTTTGACCAAGTCAATTGCATATGGTAAATTGTTTTATAGATTCAGCTCACAGTATGCAATTAATAGCAATCTAGCAACGTGTGAATCTGACGCCTCTGGATGGATAGCTTTTGGTTTGGGGAACCTCGAATCCCGTACCCTTCGAGAGCTGGTTCAATTATGCTCGCAAGGGTATTCAATTGAAAAGCCATGGTTCCTGAGAGATGCTATGGACATCTCATTGGGACTGATCATTCGATAAGTCCAGTGGTGGTCACCAACTAGTAAAAGAAATAAATAGGATCATATGTATAGTTTAGAAAGTATAATCAAGAAAAGATGATTAAACATTTTTGTTCATTTCCTTGCTTTGATAAACTAGTAGATACAAGGTCTAAATGAGCCATAAGGTCAATCTGATTTTACATATTTGTAACGTCCCTATACGAAATACTATTTAATTATTTTCATTTCTATTTATATATTTTTTTTTCCTTGAATTTATATTTTGTGGATCGCACATTAATAAGTCACTAATGCTAAATGACCCACTTTCCTATAGGCCCAAAAAAAGCCAGCAGTCCATAGTAATTATAATTAATTAATTAGATTTATGGATATTATGGTTTTAAATTTTAAACCTACTTTAACAAATCTTATTATAACTAACAATTATTGTCTAACTAATTGGACCCTCCTCAAAACCATTAGACATAGTAAATTAGAAAATAAAATAATACTAAAGAAAAAGGTGGAGAATGAGGAAGTTTTCAATATCTACATTTCTGTTTCAAGGACTTTAGATCATCGAGACAAGTGCTTTTTCCATCTTTCCCTTTTATTATTTTTTTTTCCTTTGATCCATGTTATAAATTTTGAAACAAAAGCCACTAGTAAACCTAAATTCTCCATTCTAATTATTTTTATGTAAATTAAAAATCATAATTCTTTATCTTTATCTTTACATTCTATGTATCTCTCTTTATATAAATTTGTATGTTTTGATCTCAATGTTCTTTTTCCTAATTTGTTCACTGGCACATTAAAAATCTTGTTGACTAGTATATATTCAAGTATTAATTTACATCTTCTATTTCTCTTTAATATTCTATTTATTCATGAATTAGGAATCTCTTTACTTTTGTATAGATGCAAGAGTGCTCCTTTAGTTTTCTTTCAATTTATGAAGTGTTGGCAGTGAAAATTTCTAAGTAAATAGGATTTTCTATAACAGAACGCGGAGCTAACTCTATAGCTCAGCGTTTTGGCTGTTTTAGCCTCGCGTTTGAGCAAAATGCGGAGTTATTCAATAGCTCCGCGTTCTGGATCCTTAGCTCCGCGTTTTAGTGAGATTAACTCCGCGTGAGCAGATAACCAGAATCTCAAATTGATTGAGATTATGATTTGGGCTTATCCAAATACCCAAATTAAATCCGATCAGAACTCTAAAATCAAGAGATTTAAATCAAAACTAAGATATTTGATTGGAATCCTTGATGAGTACAAATTCTATTTAGATAGAAACTCTCATATCATCCTAAATCTATAAATACCCCTTTGAGGAAGCCCTAGGGATCTTTTTCTGAAAATCTTTCAAGCATCTTAGAGAATTCGAGTTACGCATAGAGCCTTGAATTCGTGAAGAGCAGAGAAGATCAAGATCCAAGTCGGCCGACATCTTCTTCATCAAGAGCAAGAAGACCATCTTCGTCAGATCGTCCAAAGGAACTACTTCGATAGATCTCATCGCCACACAGATTTCACATCTTATTGTAAAAGAGAGCGATATAATATAAATCCTTTCGTTTGTTCTCTTTTTTTTTCTTTTGTTCTCTTTCGTTGTAATCTAAGTTGAACTCAATAGAAAGAAAACAACAAATTTCTGCTGCGAATAAACTGGCGACCACAGTGGGAGACGTCTCTTTCACCAAAAAAGATATCGTTGCGCAATCTGACGTCGATAGGATCAGATCCGACGTAGATATGCTAGTCGTGGAAATCGACCAGTAGAAGTATGATGAGTATCTCTCCTCTGAATTAGGTAACCTGAACGAAATGCGATACTATCGTCGCTTGCGCTCCAATACCCGAAGAATGGGTAAAAAGGTATCTACCGATGAACGAGGATCCTTGGAGACCGCGGCCATAGAGCCGTTATTTGGGTAGAAAATCTTAACAGAGGAAGGCCTCTCTACTGCCGAAGAAAGCATGGAAACTGGATTGACCAGAACCCAACTCCGAAATAGAAATCGGAGAGCCAGGCGAAAGGCCTTCAAAGCCCACGTTGAACGCGAGGCTAACTTCATAAAACGCGAGGTTATGGTCCCTTGCAAACTGGCTCGCATTAATCGCAACACCAGTTAGTATCGCATTAAACGCGAAGCTGCAACTTGCGTTAATAGTAAAGATAAGCCAGTGTGTGATTCTCCACACGAGGCTATTACTGGACTTAGCGATAAAAGCAAAGCCAGTAAGATTTGCGTTAATCGCAAAATTTCTAATACTCGCGATAAACGCGAGGATAAAATTTCCTCAAAACTAGCGTGTGATTCTCCACGTGAGACTGTTACTGAGCTTAGCGATAAATGCGAAGCCAGTTCAATTTGCGATAAACGCAAGATTTTTGACACTCGTGATAAACGCAAGGATAAAATTTCCTTAAAACTAGCGTGCGATTCTCCACGCGAGGCTCTTACTGGGCTTAGTGATGAACGCAAAACCAGTACAACTTGCGATAAACGCAAGATTTTTGACACTCGCGATAAATGTGAGGATAAAATTTTCTTAAAGCCGACGTGCGATTCTCCACGCGAGGCTAATACTGAGCTTAGCGATAAAAGCGAAGTCAGTAGTACTTGCGATAAACACAAGATTCCTCAGCTCCACGTAAATCGCGAAGATGATTGGCAAATTATCGTTAATCACAAAAATCGCACTAAACGCGAAGTTGTGACTTGCGTTAATCGCAAGAGTAAGCTAGCGTGCAAGAATTTTCTTCCACGTGGGGCTAAGATTTCAGAAGATAAACTTCTGCGGGAACACCAAGCCAGCGTAAAATGCGAGGCTAGCGTAGCAAAATGCGGAGCTATTTCTCAGCCCTGCGACATAAATACGAAGCTAATTCTCAGCTCCGCGTTCCAAAACGCAAAACTATCTCTCAGCTCCGTGTAAATCAATCCGAATACAAAATCAGGGCTGATCGTCACACTAATGGACCAGAACTGGACTCCAGTAATCTCAAGAAGGTTCAGTGGGCTCCTGGACCCTCTAAACATTTGAATGGGTCCCACAATTCCATATCTAAAGTTACTGACCTCAGGGAGTACTTAACTAAGAAGAGAAGTATAGAACAAGTTCAATATGAACCGACTTGTCACTGCCAGCAGTTTATGACAGCGATATCCGCTGTAATCGATAATTGTTGCTGCAGCAAGAACAGGGTATCGATGTTTGACCGATTAAATAGGTCAGACAAGAACCCTGCTAAGAAAACAAAGGCTACTCCCTGAGAAGAATGGAGAGTTGTAAATTCCAACATGGTCGGCAAGGGTAAGAAAATCATAGAAAAGAATGGTAATTCAGAATCAAGTGACGAAGAACCTAATCATTTTACCAAGCTTAAATCAGGCGCTATCCCGGCCCGAAATTATAAGAAACTTGTGAAAGGTTCTTATGATGACGATAGTGATAATTCGGTCATAGCCTCTTCTCATTCTTCAGCATCATCCAAATTGAAGTCAGTATCATATATGATGAATAGATCTGACGATATCAACCAGAGATTTGAAGCTCAAGAACAAATGATTCGAGAGCAACAAAAGACAATCGAGGATCTTAAAATAATGCTCTCAAAAGTGGTCGAGAATACCCAAAAAATCGTCGAGTATAACGTTAAGAAAGGAAAAGAAACTCCGTTCAATAAAATGAACAAAGAAGATAAAGAAGAAAAAACCCACTCGACGCATAAGAATGAGGATGCGTATTCTTTTCATGATCCACATGAAGAGAAAATAGAGAAATTACAAAGTCAACTCGAAGTATTAATGCACAAGAAGGAATTGAAAGAATCAGGGGTCTCAAGACCATATCCGCCTGAATGGGATTTGGCACCATACCCTGAAAAATATAAATAGCTTAAATTAGAGCCGTATGACGGGAAAGAATCTTCCAGTCAATATATTTACTACTTCTTGTCCCAAGCAGGACACTTAATGGGCAATGACCCAGTAATGACCAAGGTATTCGCAAGTACCTTACGAGGGCCTACTTTCACTTGGTTTATGCAGCTGCCCTCAGGAATTATTAATATCTGGTTTGATGTTGAGAAATTATTTCTCTCACGTTTCTTTGAGGATGATACCAAAATACGGTTCAATCCCTCCTTGCGACTAAACAAGAGGAACAAGAAACAATAAAAGACTTCATAGAAAGGTTCTGGGAGAAGTCCGTGCATTGCAAACACGGAATGGTCAAGGAAACTCTGGTAGAGACATGTAGATATAATCTTAAGACTAACGTGCTACTAAAAATGGGGGCCGTAGAGTCTAAGACATGGAGGAATTTGCTCAAATAAGGAGAGCAAGCCGAGGACTTGATCCGTCTAGTTGAAGAGTCTCGTAGATCGAGAAATACCGAAAATAATAGGCCGTACACCCAAAATAATAATAAGAATAAAGGGAAAGCGGCAATGGCATCAGAGACAGCTCCACAAAAAACAAATCCTTCGAACTCAAAACCCCAAAATCAAAAGGGCGCGAGACAAAATACGCCCCAGCAAGAGAGGATCTATACCTTCAAGGTAGAGCAAACGCCTACACTTTTTCATCTACTCCTTAGAAAGAGAATGTTGAAACTCCCGGAGAATAGAAAACCAGAGGAAGCTGGTAAAACCAATGACCACAATTATTGTCTCTACTGCAGAAATGTCGGACACCCTACCAGGGATTGTTACCCTCTGAAAAACAGAATCCAAGCACTGATCGAAGCTGGAGTTCTAACACTAAAAGAGGAACGAAAAGAAGATCACTACCAATATAGCAACTCTAGTGGTTGGAACCCATGAGTTCCCCACGGGGGTGACCCCAATACCAAAGGAGAAGTTGGTTATGAAAAACCATGACCCGCATAATAAAGCACAAGAAGGACTTGTCCTCGTAACAACTCAAAAGGGGAAAGTCATGTGGGTCTACCCTGATTTATTATACGATGAACAGTGGACTACCGCAGGGGGTCAAAAGAAAAAGCGGACTAGCAATACTATTTTCGCAAAAATAAAAGATGAATATATAATTGCAGGGGCATTTACAGACTCTGAAGGAGAGCCCGAAACCATGGCCACTTATCAGGACAGGGCAGGCCCTTCCGGCACTCGATCTGGTAAAATATATCTCAAGGACTACACCAGAGTAAACCCGAAAGATATATACGGGGAACTCACAAAACCTGCAAAACAAAAAGGGCTTCGTTTCTAGAAAAATCCTGGAAAAGATGAAGGAGTTAAGGACACTACCTTCAAATTTGACATAATAACTCAGTTGGCAAATATTCCGGCTCGAGTCACGCTTTACGAGTTGTTACGATTATCGAAATCAACTCGCGAGGCGTTAAGAGAAGTTTTGGCAGACTCTGAGTCATTCCTAGCTCAGACAGTCGAGCCAGCCGATGAAGAACAGGACTCTTGCCCTCGCTGTCATCAAGTGAGGAGGCGAGTCCCACGGATTACTCTCTCCAAAAGATATGCAGGTAAGAAATATAAAGCACAACAGGCCTTTATATTTCACTGGATATGTCGGATCCACGAAGGTGGATCGCATCCAGATTGATCCAGGATCTGGACTAAGCATCATCTCCAGAAAGTTGATGCAGCTATTGCGAATTTCTCCCAATCGCCTGACACCAACTAATACTATAATATATGGGTTTAATGTCAACTTGGAAAGATCCGACTCCGATGTCAAATCAGAAATTTGAGGACGAAGATCACATGCTACGTCATTGACGCAGACACTTCCTACAATATTTTATTGGGACGGCCTTGGATCCACGCCTATATGATAGTCCCGTCGACTCTCCACCAGTGTATGAAATACTGCGATGAATAAGGAGAAGTCCGGACTTTAGTTGCAGATAGGCAACCATTTAAAGGACTGGAAAACTACTTCACGGATGCTATGCTCTACAAGCTATCCCACGAAGTCTCGAACGACAACCTCAGTAAGCCTCAAAAGTTTGACGAAATCGGCAACGAGGTGGATACTGAGTACGAGCCTCCCGAAGATAACGATGAGGGTGATTATGAAATCAATCCTCACATAGATTTTAATTTGAATTTTGACAATAAAGTAGCTGATGTAGTAGAGGATGAGTGGATTATCAATGAAAATATAAAGTTAGTCTACAAGCCTGCTGTAGCTACAGAGTCTGAACCTTCTTATACTTCCACCGAAGTGGATGACCTATCCGAGCTTGAAGTTCTGGCGGCATACTATTTGCCACTCAAGTCATCCCTCCTCTCTCAATCAAAAATAAATAAGGGACAAGGTCACTTCTTTGAAGTTCCTCCTCGACAGGGGTCCCAAAACCCGATCATGTTCGGCAAAGTAATTACGTCACCTCGACAAAGACAAACCAGTGAAAGTGATGAACAATTATCACCTCAATTTCACTTATATGAACAGAAATCCCGACAAATGATGGAAAATATGGATTATAATTTTACCCAGAAACCGGGATTAAACTTTGAAAAAGGGTAACGAAATCTCATACCCTCGTTTAGACCGAGAGGAAAGAGCCCAGACTATTATCAAAAGACTCGCAGGGCGTTGGGCTATATATCTACTCCTCCCTCATCACTACACAAATACAAAGAAAGTTTTTCGGCCAATGAGGACTTACATTCACTTGACCATGACTCGGATCAAAGTACCAGCGCTTGGTTTCAATTTTTAACGGTAAATATAGTTTCAGCCGCACCGGAAAGTGACGAGAAACCAATTGACGTTCAAGATGATTCCTGGGCTAAACACATGGACAATCTTTGGGATGTCCGCTTTGAACAGCGTGACCCGCCCACAGAAGACAAATTGGTATAAGTTAATATAGGAATGGAGGAGAACCTGAAACCCATCTTCATAAGCAACACGCTAACTCCCTTAGAAAATGAGGAATTTATATCTCTTATCAAGGAGTATAAAGATATGTTTGCATGGAGCTATGAAGACATGCCTGGTCTTGATCCTTGGATTACCATGCACCGGCTAAATATCAAAGAAGATGCCAAACTAGTAAAGCAACAACAAAGGCGTTTTTGATCGGAGTTGATAGAAGCAATAATTGTTGAGGTCAACAAACTTATAAGATTCGGATTCATCCGTGAAGAGCAATATCCTGATTGGGTGGCTAACATAATACCGGTTCGTAAGAAGAACGACAAAATCAGGATATGCATCGACTTTCGTGATCTAAATGCTGCATGCCCTAAGCATGAATTTTCACTCCCAATCACCGATGTGATGATTGATAACACCTGCGGTTATGAGAGAATATCCTTTATGGATGGCTTCTCAGGCTATAACCAGATTAAAATGCACCCGGATGATAAAAAACATACAACTTTCAGAACGCCGCTGGAGTATACTGTTATACGGTAATGCCTTTCGGATTGAAAAATGCCGGTGCCACTTACAATGTGCAATGAGCATAAAATTTAAAGAACATCTACGAAAAACGGTAGACTGTTACGTGGACGATTTGGTGGTCAAAAGTAAGAAGAATGAAAATCATCTGCATGACTTAAGGACAGTCTTCGACCTTATGCGAAAATATCACTTGAAAATGAATCCCGCTAAGTCTTTCATGGGGTGTCCAGCGGGAAATTCCTTGGATTTGTAGTCACCTCAAAAGGAATTTTTCTTGATCCTGAGAAAGTAAAAGCGATCAACGAGATGTCACCTCCCCGCAATCTTAAAGAGTTAAGAGGGTTGCAAGGAAAGCTCACCTATATTCGGAGCTTTATTTCTAACCTATCTGGATGATACCAGCCATTCTCCAAACTTATGAAGAAGGGGGTTTCTTTCGTATGGGATGAGGCATGTCAACAGGCATTTGACGATCTCAAATAATATCTCACGAAGCCTCATGTTCTTATGGCACCGGTCCTTGGACAGCCATTCCTTATATACGTAAGAGCCATGGATGATACTTTAGGAGCATTACTTGATCAATATAATGAGCATGGCTATGAACACACCCTTTATTACTTAAGCAGAACAATGATCGGGGCCGAGCGTCGGTATACCCCGATTGAAAAAGAATGTTTAGCCCTAATGTTCGCTGTTTAGAAAATGCGACACTACCTTTCAGGGCAAATAATTCATGTCATATCACGGGTTAACCCCTTGAAAATCCTGATGACAAAATCGGAATTCTTAAACGGCCGATTGGCGAAATGGGTATTATTGCTATCGCCGTATGATATACACTTCATTCCTCAAAAAGCAATAAAGGGACATGTGATCGCCGATTTCCTTGCAGACCATCCAATTTGGTCTAAACAGACGTTAGAGGTGAACACAACCAGTAAAGAACAATCATGACAGATATTTTTTGATGGTGCTGCCAGACGGTCTACTGCTGGAGTGGGGGTTGTGCTGATATCCTCACATAAACACATACAGTCTAACGGTTACTCATTAACAGAACCGTGCACGAATAATATGGCGGAATACAACGAGCTCATTTTCGGCTTAAAAATAGCTCTGCAACTGGGGGTGAATTATCTAGAGGCATATGGAGACTCTAAACTCATCGTCAACCAAATAACGGGTGAGTATGAAGTCAGACATGAAGCCCTCATTCCCTATCATCAACTAGCCATTGAGCTAGCAGGATATTTTGAACAGTTTTATATCTATCATATATATCGGAATGAGAACGTCTATGCAGATGCTCTTTCTGCACTAGCTGCATTGGCGATCTCGCCGGGTGAGGCTAAAAGCATTACTATTGGTAGCAGAGAACTCCTCCACCCAGATACGATATTCCAAACCAAAGAGGTGTGCCAGACAGGCTTAATTCTGGAACCCCGTGATTAGCGATTTCCATTTATAGATTACGCCCTATATGGGATACTACCAGATAATCCAAAGGAAGCCGCCTCGATAAAGAGGAAGGTCCCGAGATTTTACTTTGATCGTACACTTCAAATTTTATACAAAAAGTCAAATGATGGTCTGCTGCTACGCTGCATATCAAAAGCAGAAGCAGATGAAGTGCTGAGAGAAACACATGATGGAGTGTGTGGAGCTCATCAGCCCGGTCCAAAACTCAGAGACCGCATAAGAAGGCTGGAATGCTACTGGCCGAAAATGATTACAGAGGCAATGTCATACCCTAAATGGTGCCATGAGTATCAAGTACATGCCAATTTTATTCATCAACACCAGAATACTTGCACAATACCGTTGCTAGTTGGCCATTTGAGGCATAGAGAATGGATATTGTAGGGCCAATAACTCCCCTGTCATCCAGAGGACATCGGTTTATTCTTGCAATAACCGATTATTTTTCAAGATAGGCCGAAGCCGTGCCCATGAGAGAGGTGAAAACGACAGATATGATTAAATTCATTAAGCATCATGTCATTTACCGTTTTGGCATCCCCCGAAAAATCATTCATGATAATGGACCGCAATTTATCAGCCAGGGGTTCTCAAAATTCTGTGATAAGTTCAAAATAAAAGATATTGCTTCAACGCTATATAACCCCGCGGAAAATGGATTGGCCGAAACTTTCAACAAGACGATCATTAAACTGCTTCGAAAGTTTGTCTCTTCCAACAAACGAGACTGGGATGAAAAGCTAGGAGAGTGTTTGTGGGCTTATCGCACCACCGTTCGCACCCCAACAAAGGCTACTTCGTTCTCCTTAGTTTATGGAAGTGAGGCCGTCCTGCCTCTCGAAATCCAGATACCATCGTTAAGAGTGGCCTTAGCTGCAAAGATGACGACATAAGAGCGTCATCAACAAAGATTGCAGGAACTAGAGGCGTTAGATGAAAAACGTCTCAGGGCTCAACAACAAATTGAGTTGTTTTAAGCCCGGATATCGCAAACGTTCAATAAGAGCGTTAAGCCAAGGACCTTTAAGTAAGGAGACTTGGTTTTGGCTATTAAAAGGCCAATAATTTTAACCCACAAGACTAAGGGTAAATTTGAACCCAAGTAGGAAGGACCATTTATTGTAGAGACGGTATACTCTAGTGGAGCCTATCGCTTAATGAATCAGAATGGCGATAGGATGATGATGCCGATCAATGGTAAATTTCTGAAGAAATACTATGCTTAATGAACCAGAACGGTGACAGAGTAACTGTTACATCTGGTTTATAATCCCTGGAAGTATAACCATCCACTTGTTCAAGTTACGCAAATGAGCACTTGAACTTCTTTATTAAACTAAGGCATGTGCAATTAGGCGCCTCTGTCTAAGTTTATAATCCTGATTTGGTCATCTTGGAGTGGACAGTTCAAGTTATACAAATGAGCACTTGAGCTTTTTTATTAAATTAAGGCATGTGCAATTAGGCGCCTCTGTTTAAGTTTATGATCCTGATTTGGTCATCTTGGAGTGGACAGTTCAAGTTACGCAAATGAGCACTTGAGCTTCTTTTATCAAACTAAGACATGTGAAATTAAGCGCCTCTGCCAAAATCTGATAACCATCACTCGATTATTTTGGCAAGTGCAAATTCAAGTTACGCAATAGAGCCTTAAATTGCCTCCATTAAAACTAAGGCATGTGCAATTAGGCGCCTCTGTCTAAATTAATGATCCTGACCTGATCATCCTGGTGTAAGTGTTTAAACATCTTCACCAAACTATCATTTTGCTCTTTCAATGGGCTTTACCGAGGTTAAATAGTCATAACCCGGTCAATATTAATGATCTAAGTTACGCAGATGAGCCTTGGATTGTTTTACCAAAACAGTGAACTATTTTGATGACAAGTTATTTGTTGTGCAAGCAAATTTTTGAAGCCAACAGATAAAAGAATCAAAAGAGCTATCGTTATTCGTAAATTAAAAGAATAAAGTTACAAAAGAATCACTAAGTTCTTTCTTCCATTACAAGTTCTTTTACAAAAAAGAATAAAGAATAAATAATGAAGAATGAAGAATTAAATAAAAAGGAGTTATGGATCTACCAAAAACTTCAATTTATTCGTCGTCTCATCAATGACTCGACGGCGAGACTTCTCGACTGAGTGTTGAGCTTGCCGGCACAAATCATCGTCATTTATTGCGAGTTGCTAGCTCAACCGCTGATGAGACTCTTCGATAACGCGGCTCCTTATTATGCCCTCTTGCTCAAGCTGTCCTTGTTGGAGGATCAGCTCTTCCCGTTTCTTAACGGATTCCCTAGCCGAGACTCGCTGGCTTCTAGTATAGTCCAAGCCTTAGCAATAGTCTCTCTGGCTCTAAGAATGGCGGCCTGGCACCCCTCAATTTCGAAGTCCATCTCCAACCCCCTGAGAATAGACTCCTGATTGGCTCGTAGTTCTGCCAACTCCCGCGACCATCCTTCTTCCTGTCGCCTCAACTCTTCTTGGCGAGCTATTAACTCTGTCCGTAGCCGACCAACTCTATTTCAGTAATCGCTTTCACATCCGCTTGATGAACTGTGTTTAGCGTGTTCACCTGCTCTTCTAAATCTTCAAGGCGGCCCCGGTAAGGAGCTGCTCGGTCACGTCCCCCAATCCTTTCGATGTTATCCAGATAGCTGGACAACATTGGACGTCCAAGATTAAGGAAGTCTCTTCCATCCAAGATCATCCCGATACATCTCCTTAGCAACCGTATAAAGTCATTAACATTGTGGTTGAAGAATTCTTCAAGAGGGTCCACAGTGTCTGTATTTAAAACAGGCAGCGCTAAGGAAGATGTCGCTGGGAGAGGAGTGTCGTTCGTTGGAGTCGAGGAAGAAGAAACCGTTCCTGTACCAGACTCATTACATGTGGAGCCGGTAAAGCCAATAAAGACTTGGCAAAACTGGGAACTCGAGGCGAGTTTTTGCTGGTATAGATCATTCGAGTAACACCGCCAGCTGGGACAGACGATGGAGTGTCTTCACCCGAAGCTCCTCCTATGACAGAAGTGGCTTCGAATGAGAAATTCAAGTTTTCTTCGTCTCCTGTTGGCAGATGACTTGGAGCTGGAGGAGTCACCGGTGTTTCAACAGTCATAATGGTGGAAGGCGTTAATACTACTGGCTGAGGAGCAGAGGGCACACCAATAACCACTGGAAAGGTTCCTTCGGAGCAGACCCTGGGTGTTGGAGATGACAGACTTGGGGACGGGGTAGCCTCTCTTGCTGCGGCCGCGACAACGACCTCTGTCCTATCATCACTCCCGAGTTCATCAATTGAGGGAATTGAAGTAGGAACAGAGAGAGGAGCTGACGTGAAAATATCCATGTCAAACTCCCCACCGAATTACATAGACCACCCACCGAGCCGGTGGTACCAGAATAGTCGACCAGCTCCTCGGACTCCACCCTGGTAGTTGAATGCATGGGAGAGTGGAGTTGACTACCTGCATCTCAGAAAAGCAAACAAGAAGTGTTACATATAATATAGAAAAAGGAACAGAAGATAAAATATAAAATTTAAAAGAACCATACCAGGGGATATAAGTCCTGTGATCGGACTTGAAGGAGGAACCGTCGTTGTCTCTAAAAGTACACCCATCTCGCTGCCCAAGGGTTGCATCGTAGTGTACTCTGCCAATTCTTGAGTCGGCAGGCGAACCGCAGCATCAGGAGCGTGGGGAGCTTCACAGGGCGTATTCTCGTTTGCTGGCCCAGATGGCAGAGTTGAGGCCAGCAAGTCTAAATCAAACGTGACCGCTGCCTCTTGGGGGACTAATAGGGTTCCCAGAGCCAATTTCTTCTTCTTCTTCGCCGGTTCGCCCCTTACAGATCCACGGCGTTTGATGGCTGGACTCCGGGAGTGGGGAGCCAAGTCTTGAGGAGCACCACCAGCATCGCCGTCATTGTCATCACCATCATCGTCATCTCCATCAGAGTTGCCAATATCTGACGAATCGGCCGCCGTTGCCAAGAAATTCATCCATCCCTTTTACCCTCACTCTTTTAGCCCTTTTGCGGCTAGAGTAGAAGGCATCTATCTCCTTACTGCAGCTGTGGTTGATAGAGAAATTGGGTACATCAGTATTGGCAATGCTGTACTAGGTGCAGAAGCTTAATACCATGCTTAGCTCTGGCGATTTCAGGGGTAGCATAAATTCTGCTCCGGTTCCTCCAGCAACAAAATGGAACCAGCCCCATGCCCCTGCGTATAGGTTCCCCTCGTACGCCAACCCTTTATTTAGATTTCCTACATAAAGCTGCGTATATCCAAATTGACGAGCAAATCTACTCGGGATATACGGCTCTATGTAGCACATGGTGTCTTGCCTGTACACCAAGTGTCCGAGGCGAATGTTCAACAACCATCAGAAGGCCCCTGAAGATAAGTTGGTGAACTTGTTTGCTCCCAAAATATCTTTTAACTTAGGTCCATACTCTCCCCTAGGGAAGTCTGGGAAGCAGCGGAAGATCTCATAGTTTTGATGATGACGGAGTATTCTGCGGATTTGAGACATATAATTGCTCTTCCATACGGAGTGCTCATCTTCTCTACGAAGAACGGCTTGTCAATCGGGCAGTAATGCGCAGCACTTATCAGCGACGGGCAGTGCATGACTAGCCACGCCATTAAATATGTATAGGGCATCTCTACCCTTGGGTTCGGTGCCTTTACCGTAGCAGCCTCTTTGGCTACTTTACCCTTTCCAGCTTTGTCTTTGTTCTTCTCTGCTGGCATAAAGCTGTTGCATAGGGCCCGGAGCCCGCTTTGGAGGTTAGTAACCATTGGTGGTAATAGCCCGAACGGTCGCCCGTAAGCCAATAAAACAACGGGATAGACGATGTTCTGTGCAATGGCCTCCTTGGGAAGTGAAGGGACAACGCATCTCTTTAACCAAAGCATCAGGAATCCCGCAAGCAGACCTCTATTTGAAATTGGGAACTGTGCCTGGTAGTGAAATCTTTGAAAAATGGTATCAGGACTGAATCCTCCTTCATTGGAGTCAGTCATATAAGTTGTAGCTTCCAGTTTGGAGATACGCTCCTTTATTTCTTCAACACTTATAGGTGGGCATCCTCGAACCATTGGGAGACTCTCCTTCAAATTAATGAAGAGGTAGTCAGCCCACTTTTTATAGCTAACTCCCTGGTTCCTCACCCCGGCCAAGTCGGTACAAATATGATAATGGCACATCATTTCCCAATAGGTTTGGTAGATGTGCTCATCCCCCGCTTTTAGCATATTCAATTCTTCAGCGGTGGGGATATATTCCTCATAAGGGACTTCGCCCATTGATAACTCCGACACTTCGAACATCTCGTGGAGAGCGAATCCCAGCTCACCCACTGGTGTAAAGAAGGTGCCAGTTTAGGGGTTATACATCTCTAGCAAGCTGAACAAGTGGTATGAACTTTGGGGCAAGCCGAACTGGACGTTTCTAATGGCTTTGTATAAGCCAATTTCCTTCAGGGTCTGTTCATGAGTGTCCAGTATGTGTTCGACAAGCCTGAACCACAACATATTGCACGAGGAATGGACCCATCCGGGCATTCTGAAATCTTTGCAGGGTACTGTCCACCCTTGGCCAAGAATTCGCTAAGGAAGGTCTTAGCACGAATGGGAACTTCATCAACAGGGTGCTCTTTGGTGACTCTGTCTGGGAGGAGCCCCGTAATACATCTGGGGGACCGTCTTGAAAAGCCCCATTCGCGCCGAATTTGCCAGTCGCAACACCATCATACTCACGAGTTAACTCATATTCTAACTCACGGTGGGAAGATAGCCTCTGGAGATACACTAAGGGGTAGCTACGCTCCATGTCAGGCAGAAACATGAGCAGATCCCCGCCTGGTACAACCACTTACTCTCTTCTTCAAAGAGGATCTCATCCGAGTGCTCCATCGCATCCCCAAAGAGAAATGCGGGCTTCTCCAGTATCTCTCGGTTCATTGCTTCAAAAGGAGCATCAGTGATAATCTCCCTCACAGTCGCAGTGCTGCATCTTATCAATTTCTCCCTGCGCTCTCTAAGACCTGGCTTGAAGGCGGGAAGATTAGTGGTGAAACGGAACTGAGTTGCTGAGTCTAACGAAGCCGAAATGATTCCCTTGGGAGATTGGATCCATTGAATAGCCAACTGCAAAAGAAGAATCAAGAGTTAGAAAAGTTATTATAAGATCAGAAAATTTAAGAGTTAGAAAAATTATTACAAGATCAGAAAATTTTCCAAGTATGGAGACACGGAGTTAAATATAACTCCGCGTGAAATTAAGGAAATAGCCTCGCGTTTTGACAAAACACGAGGATGATAACTTCACGCGTAAAAACGCGATAGTTAGCGAAAATAACTTCATGTTTAGAAACGCGAAGATAACACGATAGCTTCACGTAGAAGAAGACCAGAGGCCTTCTCCTTCTTCTCCAAGCCTTATGGCTGGAAAACAGCGATCTTGCCGGTAAAGAAGTGATTGGTTGGTTAAAACCGAGCCAAAACACTCCAAAATTGTTCTAAAGGAGTCCAAAAGTTGAGATTTTTAACTCCAATGGGCGCAGCATGAACTGGTTCATGACTGTGTCCGCTCCCTCGGCCACTGCTACCGCTGCTTGCGCCGACCGCCGATGGTGAGGAGGCGCGCGAGGTCACGATCCTCTTGGGTGCCATTTGACTTGAAATCGACGAGAAATCAAGGAAGATATGGAACAAAGTCGCTCGGGTCGCCTGGTCGCCAGTCGCCTGAAGCTTTGGATTCTTGAATTCTTCGAATGAAGTAAGGAAGAAGAAGAAGATACTCTATTTAAATGAAAAAACCCACCCCTTGGTATTCGGCGCGAGATTCGGTGTAGTTGCTCACTGAAACGCAAAGCTATTAGCTCCGCGCAAGTGAACAAAACGCGAAGATAAACTTGATATTTTAACTCCGCATTTTCAATTTGAAGATCCAAAGTATTTCAAAATTTGCTAAATTCTAAGCCATTTTGAAAACTTTGGAGGGAGTTCTGTTGGCAGTGAAAATTTCTAAGTAAATAGGATTTTCCACAGCAGAATGCGGAGCTAACTCTATAGCTCCGCGTTTTGGCTGTTTTAGCCTCGCGTTTGAGCAAAATGCGGAGTTATTTAATAGCTCCGCGTTCTGGATCCTTAGCTCCACGTTTTGGTGAGATTAACTCCGCATGAGCAGATAACCAGAATCTCAAATTGATTGAGATTATAATTTGGGCTTATCCAAATACCCAAATTAAATCCGATCAGAACTCTAAAATCAAGAGATTTAAATCAAAACTAAGATATTTGATTGGAATCCTTGATGAGTACAAATTCTATTTAGATAGAAACTCTAATATCATCCTAAGGCTATAAATACCCCTTTGGGGAAGCCCTAGGGATCTTTTTCTGAAAATCTTTCTAGCATCTTAGAGAATTCGAGTTACGCATAGAGTCTTGAATTCGTGAAGAGCAGAAAAGATCAAGATCCAAGTCAGTCGGCATCTTGTTCATCAAGAGCAATAAGACAATTTTCGTCAGATTGTCCAAAGGAACTACTTCAATAGATCTCATCGCCATACAGATCCCATATCTTATTGTAAAAGAGAGCGATATTATATAAATCCTCTCGTTTGTTCTCTTTTTTTCTTTTGTTCTCTTTCGTTGTAATCTAAGTTGAATTCAATGGAAGGAAAGCAACAAATTTCTGCTGCGAACATGAAGTCGCATACTTAAAATCCTAATTTTTTTCTTTTGATTTATCCTATATTGTTTGTAGGGAAATTTTTATTCAAATTCATGTGTTTATTTTTGACATCATGTGAAACCAACTTTGTGCTTAAACAAAGTACAAGGATTAACCAATTAGAGAAAAAAAATGAAATTAAAAAAAAGAAAAATACAAGAAAACACTATCTTGCTATTGAGACAAAGAGGCACGGTCGTTAACCATTGCCTATAGTCCTGTCAACCACAATGCTCTGTCATCCACGATAGGATACCACTATAAATGGCAGCAAGTCACTATCGACAACAATCTATGTTGTGGCTCTATGTCAGTATGCATGTGTGTGTGTCTGAACAAATTTCTCGCTTACTCTTCACTCACATTTATGTCATCATAACAAGAAACCGATATTGACATGTATTCATTCATATAATATTTTTCATGACAATTATGAAATCGTTACGCTAATATAAGAGATAAAAATCATGGAGTTCGAGGTGAAACTGAAAGAAGGAACTATACATATATTTTAGAGGTTTTATTATCATATGCTTGCATCCAATTTAAGAGACCTAACCTAGGAGTTTTTGGATGATTACTTGGTCATTATATTACATGAGCTATGCGTCTGGAACTTTCTGCTCATATTATATTACATTCTCTCAAGTATCTAGTGGCATGTCTTGAGGCAATACTATAAATAATGGTAAGATTCTAGATATGCATTTGATACTCGTAAAACATATGACATAATTATCTTTTAGTTCCAAATTCGTTCACAATTAAACATCAATGCGATAGAACCCATTTTATATGCATATTTATTTCCATCTTACTATGCTTGTTCCAACATTTTTCATGACATGCTTATACTACTACATATTTGATTATCACCATCTTACTATATTACTTATAAGACTAATTTGGGCATATCTTCACATAGTTTGATTTTTAGCAAAGCATGTCTCTACCAGTGGACCTTGAACATAGAGCTTTGTGGGCCATCAAATTTCTAATTTTTGAATTAGACAAAGTTGATTAGCAGTGGAGACTGCAATTAAGTGAACTGAATGAGATCATGAGGGATGCATATGATAATGCTAAGATTTATAAAGAGAAAACAAAGGTGGTTCACGACCAAGTTATTATATGTAAGTCATTCACACCAGAATAAAAGGTTCTCTTATATAATTTGGGCTACACTTATTTATAGAAAAATTGAGATTAGGGAGGAGCAAACCGTATATTGTTCGAATTGTGCACCCTCATGGTGTCATCAATGTTGAGAAGCCTAAAAACGGTAACATATTTAAAGTTAATGGGTAAAAACTAAAGTGTTTCTAGAGTTTCAACTGAGCAAGAAAGTTGAGTTCGTGACTTCGCAATCCTCATTATGTATAAAGGCATGTACCAATTCTCTTACGTTAGTTTTTCTTTTTATTGTATATCATAAAGTGTGCATATTAGCATAGGGTTAGTTTTAACGCTGCTAGGGTCTAATAAAATTCATGCAGAATTGCAGGGAGCTGTACTAAAATTTTCACCCTCTATTTAAAGCCCCAACATAAGTCACTTCGAACAAACCCTACCCCTTTCCTTTTCTCCTCTACTGACATATCCTTTTCCGGATCCAGGAGGTCTAATGGAAGGCCCTGCCAGATCACCCAGATCTAACTGGCCAACACTAGTCAGCCCACAGCCACTGCCATACAGTGGCAAAACTCACTACATAACAACAAAATCTAGGAATTTTAGCATGTAACTTTAGGGGCGGTAAGCTCTCTTTCCTCTTTCTTCTGTGCTAAATTAGAATTATTTCATTACATAATGACCACTATTTTTGCCGAGAAAAGTTATAGAGATTTTTGAGAGATTCCATGTTTACTTTTATTCTATTTTAGAGGATATGGGTTAGGAATGTTTGGTTTATGAGCCTGATTCTTACTACATCCTCGTACACGAATTTTATGATGGATTTTCCAAATCTAACATAGTAAGGAACAATACAAATTTTACAAAGAAATGGCAGAGACGTACTATCAATATCATTCTGGAATATCTGCAGTCACTGGAATAATTCTCGGCTATGCGAATCAAATTTCCAAAACTATTGAGGAGTATATCCCAGCTGCACAATCACATGCGAACATGGGACACCATGATTTATTATACCATGTGCAGCTGGATCCACCATAATGTGATTGGTGTCTTTCACACATCCTATATCTGTACTACATCATTACATATAGCAGACTGCATACGCTCGAGGATCGGAATTTCCGTATCGATATACAATTATTAGGAAAATTGTAACTACCAAATTGTTCCAATTTTAGATATAATTGTAGTCCCATCCCTAGTACTTGGGATAAAAGACTTAGTTGTTTTTGTAGCTAGGTCTAAAACTATCTTGTCTCTACCATGTTTGGTTACCAAGATTTATTGCACACTCATGTTCAAGGCAGAATCTGCAGCATACGAGAGGAATCACATACTTTTTGGGAGTGAGTGAGTGAGTTTCCATGTCCTACATGCTATTGTTCCAGAGGATTGGACATTGAAAGCTACTAATGCAGATTGGACATTGAAAGCTACTAATGCAGATGTATATTCTGCTAACGCCACACAGGAGGAGGAGGATGACGTATTATTCGACCAAGACTTTCCTAAAATTACATGAGATTATTTAGACATGATATGGAGGGGCTTAGGTAATGTCTGGTATTGACTAAAGAAGAACGAGCATGGGAAAAGCTCTAGTTTTTGAATCTCCTGAGGGTGGTCAGACACGGGCCGATGGTAGAGGGGTTACCACCATTGATTTGTGCATAAGGACATGCATGAGTTTAGGTGTATGGGGTTTGTATTTTTCTAGGATTTTTATTTTTCCATTTAGATTTATTTTATTTTTCACTTTTGTGGTTAATTTTTTTCTAGGATTTTTAGATTTCTTTATTCCCCACTGTAGATAGTTTTTGGTCTTTTTTTACCTTTTAATTTCTTCAAAAAAATAAAAATAAAAAGATTTTATTTCTTTATTGTTTTCTTAAAAACAAAAAAATTAGAAAAATAAAAAATAATTTGTAGTAAATCAAGCTAGTTACAAAGAATAAAGTAATTTAGATTTGATTTTTGACAGGAAAGTAGAATAGATAATACACTTAGAGTTTTATGAAAAAATTTAAATCAAAAAATAAATACTTAGTATTAAAGCAAATACACTTAGATTTTTTAGACAAATATGCATTTATTATTCACTTCACAATAGTTTATTAAGTTAAGAATAAAAATAATAATGATTAAGTAAATCTTTTCTCAATAAAAAAAGAATAAAGAATAAAGATGTGAGCTTAGTATTAAAGCAATGATCCTTTGTAAATAAAAAATTATTAAAATACTAAGTAGTTGGGTATGTGTGTCTCAGAAACATATGTATTCACACGAATTATATTCTTAAGAAATTACATATGATCGAGTAATCGAGTATTTATGTATCAGCAAACGTCGATATTTACATGAAATGTGAAATATTTATATAGAAAAACTTAGAGAAAATGATGAATCAAAGTTGGAATTTGAGTCCAAAACTGAAATAAAAAACCACATATGTACGTAACTATATAGGAGTCGAGAATTATTGTTTAGTGGTTATTAAAAAAATATAATTTATATTTTTTATTAAAATATTGTGCATGTTTGATATGAAACTTGACTTGAAAATTGATAATTTAGATGCACTTTTGAATTTGTCTACTAGTGAGATTATTGCAGAACATTCAAAAAGATTTTTTTTTATTGTTGTATATATTTTTCTCTCTTTTATCTTTTTTTTTTTGTTAGTTTGTATGACTTTTCTTCTTTATTTATTTATTTTTGTTATCCTTATTTTTAATTAGTTTATTTTCATAACCTATTTTCTTCTTGAATTTTACAGGTATATTCATTGCAAACTCTTATGAGATATCAATCGTCTACTAAGACAACCTAGGAATTTAGCGGCTTATTGCACATGCTAAGTGCAACCATGATTTCTACGAAAGTGAGTAAGAATTTTTATTTTCTTTTTACATTTAGATTTTACTAAAGAACTAGTAAAAAGATAGGTATGAGATTGTGAGTAACGTCATATTTTATCTATTTATATCCCATATTTTATCTATTATTATATATAAATAATACTATTCGGATATTTTTAATTGTTTTTCAGATTAAATACATTTTGCAACAAGGAGTATATCAATTGTGCAAAAGAACTGCTAAAATCAAGTTAAAAAAGAGTCAAATCGAGAAGATTCAATAGGTAGTAAATTCAGTGCAGCTGATCCGGTATCAAACTATATTAAGAGAAAGAGAAGAACTCATGGATTTACTGTCAAAAAGATCGAAGCCAGAAACAAAATTTATTTTGCCGCTACCTAATAATAGCAATTACTGTGAGCAGAAACAAAAAGGAGGTCAATAATAATGGTCAAACTTTCTATACTGAATCCCATGCGGAATTGAAAATTAAAAAATGTACACTGATCACCACTACCTAGCGGTCAAATAGAATAATTGCAAATGACAAACAAAATACTCTGCCAATGATAGGGAAAATATTCTCTGATATCATATCTGCAATTGATTTTGAACCAACACAAAAACTACCTCGATTTGAACGAAGACAATCACGTGACAGAGGTTCAAGAGGCATCAATTACAAATTAATGAGGTCCAGAGACAGCACCCTATTAACATACATTTAGACATAGGTAATAACAAAAGGTAAAAAAAAAATCAAGAGAGAGATTTATTTAGTTACAATCTCTCAGACAAATTCATACTCCAAATTGTCTTTGTCCTTGTGCCAGTCACTCTTGTCACGGGTGAACATTTTGCCCTGCAGTTTCTCAAGTGCCTGGTCGTGGTCATTTTGGCTGAACCGCAACCACTGATTTGAGGAAATCAGAGAATGGTCCTGATCAGCAGCCTCTATAGACCGTGAAAACCTATTCCTCTTCAGCAGGATGACATTGTCGCCTTCCTCCTGCTCACTGTAAGAATCATCATCTCTGTTGCTCATCTGTTGCCTGGTTTCAGTGGATGCACCCGTTTCTCTCAGCACAACAGGTGTATCGAACCAGTTATCAAGGTACTGCGGGGGTTGTCGCTTCGGTTGCTTCAGTGCTTGTTCGACGCACCTGAGATTGATCAACCTCCTGTTCAGAATCACCTTTCTCCTCCTTCATTACTGAGGAAGAGCTCTCAGCTACAGCAGGCTGGGGTTCAGGATTGTGCTGATCTTGCATTTCTTCAACAGGCTGGAAAATAATTGCTTGTTAGGAGAAAATCTCAGTCACAACTGGCCAACAAAATCATAATTTGACTACTTCCATAGGGTACTGCCATAGGGGACAAAAATAGAAATCATTCCAACTATACTATATATTAGCAAAAACAATTTTCCAACAAAAATCATTCCAACTAGACAGAAATTTCCCAAAAAAAAAAACACAACTTTTTTCAAAGTAATCGTACCCAGATTGCAGAATGTGATGAAAAGAGATTTTCAATCACCAAAAAGTGACTTAGCTGTGATATCCTAACATTAGCATGGAAAGATTGACATTATATAATTATAAGAAAGAAGACATGCTGCCCTACTACTAAATTTAAAAAAAAGAAAAAAATAAAAAATCAAACACAGATGTTAAATGACACAACTATTAAGCAACACATATTTTTTAACTATGTGAACTGTTAAAACTATGACCAACAGAATGGGAGGCCAAATTAGTGTCTTTGTAATTTCTATTTTACAGCTTGCTTCTAGGTGACTCGGTCTTCAAAGTCTGGTCATATCAGGAAATAAAGTACTTACTAAATTTCAGCATTTTATACTGCTATTACATTGTAATTTCTGTCTAGATTAAATAAATCAGAATTTAAAGAAAACAAAAGACAGTTAACAGAATGATTTTCCATGCATATTTTATCAAACTCTTATGCCTACTTTATTTTCTGCAGCAAATAGCAGCTCACTCGTGCTGTTTTTCTTGTTGACAAGACAAATCTGGAGTTGCGGATGTAAGCTCCTGCTCCAATGACTCCCAAGCTTGGATACAGTGCTTGCAGCCAGATGCAAAATACTCCTCTAATACCCCTGACCAAGACACACACGGTTCATGTCTCCATGACATGGTGCACAAGATGCCATTGTTCTATATCCTTGCTGTTCATATTACTACAATCAGCTATGACCAAATATGTCTGACATCTTGGTTTACATCTTTGCTTTCCCAAAACTTCTGCAATCAGTTACGACTGGACATGCCTAAGGGTGCAAGTGTGTCGGATTGCCCAAGCCAAACCTGAATTCAACTGGAAATTTATCCAGGCCCATTACGAAAGACTAGTCAGGCGTGTGTGGGTCCAAAATCAGGCCCATAAAGAATTTTGGTTCAGCCATAGATCCTCAACAAGTTTGTGCAAGAGCATGAAGTCTCTAGCTGACCTGACCCGATTGTTATATGGATCTATACAGGTCTTATAGTTTCCAAATGTCCCAATACCTGAACTACAGACTATAGTTGACACGTGGTCAGAGTTCAGAGACTGGGAATTTATGATAGTATCATGCTTCCAGTAACCTCTCATCTGTTCTCCACTCTAGTAGAAATATACAAAAGGATTATAAATTTAGGGTTATTAGAAGTCACCATTATCTATATCATGTTCCAATAATTAAGATGACCTTTAATTTGTTCCCACATTGCTCAATTGAATTTTTAAGAAGAATTTGAAGGGAAATATACTTTAAAGCATGGGGGGAATGTACTTGAAATCACGGAGCTCTTACCTTACAAAGCAAATTCCTGAAACAAATCATGCTATTTCAGGGCAAATAGTAACTGATGGAGAAAATGAGTGGGGACTCTTTTGCTTGTCCCCATTGTTCTGTGTTCCATGTTACCATTTGGCTAAAGAAATACAGTCCATCATACAATCGCTTGTTTAATTCATTATATGATGAAAATTTAGGTTGATGTACAATTCAGCCTCAACTATCAACAATTCATGTTCCTGGCTTCGAGCTCGAGTACTACTACTTATGCGGGTTGTTGCTGGATACAACCTTATTATTGGTAGAGAATCCAATTGGCAATATAGGATTAATAGATGGATCCATGCCCATGTCATGGCTGTACTGTTTTTTAATGCTTAGAACCTAAGAACTATGAGGTTACGCTTATTAATTAATTTTGCTAGTTCATACGCTTATTTGTACATAACACAAAATCATGCATGAACTCTACCATACAGGACACAAGTCGAATTGTTTCGAATTAGATATGGGTCTAAGTACTATATATGTTTTGGATCTAAGATTCTGACCTGTTCCCCAGTCATGTCTGGGGATGGATAACTGTAAAATGGGATCCAACTGCCCATTTGGACCCCTATATATGCCATCAACTTGGCCCATCGACACAACTACTCAAAAACACCAACTCCAACAATAAAGCATTCTATTGCAACTAGCTAATCAAACACTCAAAATAGGGGGAAAACCAAGATTATTTTCATATATATAGGAATAGGGACACATCTTTTTTTGTGTGCAAATGCAGTTCCACATATCATGAAGAACTGTCACAACATTTGCAAGGAATGTAAGTTAAAAGTACTTTGCGCTTTCATGAAAATGAAGCTATAGTAGTCCTCAAAAGAATTATCAAGTGAAGGAAGATCAAATTATTATCTTATCCAGAAAACAGTTAAAAGAGATTATAATTTTTCAATCTTGGTAAGGATAGATTCAAGCAAAGGATGAGGTCTTTTGGAACTCTTATTTTATCTAAACAAAGGATTAAAAAGTACTTAAATTCCTAACCTATACTGAAAAGGTAAGAAGGAAGCATTATTTCTGATCTTATCACAACAACAACAACAACAATTAAGTTTTTTATCCTAAGTACTTGGGGTATGCTACATGAACCAAAAGAGAATCACGTTGGATCGATCACGTTGATAATTCTTCTCCATTCATTCTGATCTTATCACAAGATGGATTAATTTGGATAAGACTTTCGAATCAAATCAAATCTGTTGCTGATTAAATTCTTTCCTATCCTATCTATATGCAAGTCATTCAATGAATCACAAGGACTTACGATGTGATTAAATTGAAAATCATATCGGAAGTTATTATCTTATCCTAAACCAAATATTTGATCTTATTATCTCCAAACCAACACCTCTTATAAGTACCTTCCTCATCTATGAGAAAAGAGCTTCTCTCTATGAAGGCCATCTTCTACCTTCAAGAAGAAAATTAAAGAGGTTATCCTTTTCCTTGGAAAAGATTATCTTACTTCCTTTAGGAGAAGATTAAGAGTTCATACTCTCAAGGAATAAGCTATCATAAAGGAAATTAAGGATTATCCTTCAAGGACATGCCAGCCATCATCAATTCAAAGATAATAGTTGTCATCATCTTCTTCATCAAGATTAAGATCAAAGAGAGCATTAAACAAAAATTCATTCAATTTTCACCTGGAAGAACGATAAGTATTTCTTCTTCCTCAACTCTCCACCATTGTTGGAACGCTAAAAGGATCAAAGAGCCGCTCGGGCTTGATCTCCACCGTCACTCTCCAAAATAGAGAGAGAGAGAGAGAGAGAGAGTTGTAATCTTTTGTAATCGAAGATTATTAATACAAGTATTGCAAATTTCTTGTCTTCTCTTTTACTTTTTTTTTTAAAGTTTCCAACTTTTATTTTCGTTTATCGAAAACCACCGGACACAATTTTAAGCATTAAAAGGTGATAGAAGATTATTTTCAATAGGGATATACAATCAGATGGGCCCTACCTAGAAGATTATTTTCAATAGGGATATACAATTAGATGGGCCTGCCCATCAAACAGATCTCTAATCATTGTCGTGAGATGTAGATGTCCTTAGCCCTTGATATCTCTGCGCATTTTGAGCACGAAAGGAATACTTTGAGAAGTTTAACTGATGCACAATGTCCATCATCATTAAAGAGGAAAAGTTTTAGCCCAAAAAAATGAGGTTTAAGGGAACATGATGTCCGAAAGATGGTTTAATGTAGGAGAATTTTGGCAGCACTAAAGAAGGAAAATGAAGAAAGAAAATGTAGTAATAATAAAAAGTTGGGTCCCAGAGCTGTCATTCTATAGATAATACATTTTGCCCCTTTCGGGTTGCATTCAACAAATTTGCCCTCCATTTGTGAAGTCAAAGGTTGGAAGAAACCAAGAAAAATTATTGGGTGGAAAATGATTGTATGGGGGCTGAATGGCCCAATAAAAATGTAGTAAGTATCATATATTGTATTTTCCTCCCATATTTTATCTATTTTTTTATATAAATAAATGCTACTCGGGTATTTTTAGTGTTTTTTTCAGATAATCCAATTCATACAAGGAAATTGCATGAAATCAGAGCCGGATTAGGAAACAAAGTACGGAAAAAAGTTCAAAGAGAGCAAAACTATAAGATTAAAATACTTTAGAGAGTCAAAATCAAATACAGTCAGAAAAATCAGAAGTACAAGACAAGAGACTCATGCGGAAGAAATTTCAACCAATTTTCTCAAAATATTGCAGCTAAATAGCAGCATTTGCCGCCATTTAGCGGCAAAAAGGTGGGATCACAGGGTGATTTTTCTTCGAGGGTTTCGATATAATTTTGTAGTTTTTCAGTTGTATTAGAATTATGGTTTGATTTTCGAAACCTATATATTGGTCGTATCCTTATATTCTAAGATTTGATAATGCAGTAGTTAATATAGAATTAGGATATAATTTGTACTCGAATTTTTCATTAATAAAATTAGCATTTTGCTAAAAGGGTGACGGCCACAATACCATACTCCAGAGGTACGCAATTGCTTTCAAGTCTTTATTTGCTTTTTAGATAGAGTTAATTGCTTTCTAATTTAGATTTATTTGTTTTCTAGATTAGATTTATTTGCTTTCATGAATAAAAATAGGATTTTGTTAACTAGAACTATGAGTAGCTAATTTAGTTTAATCCAAGGATATATATGAAGCTAGGATCCACCATGTAGTTGCTCTATAGTATTTTCATCCTAAAATAAATTAATAAAGATATGATTTTTTAATGAAAGATTTAAAGATAACAACTCGCAGATTAATACTTTGTTAGGTTATACTTGAATTAGATTTCTTGATAGCCTATATTTAGTTAGAGTTTGGAGTTGTTGGTTTTCATCTTTATCATAGATTTATCTAATAATTTAGTTTATTTTTATGAGAAGTAGTTTCTTTGATGGATTATATTTGCACACTACTTGATAGTCCATACTTAGGATACTTTAAATAGAAACTAAACTAAAAGATCAAACTTTTATGATAGGAAGAAGATAATGAAAATAATTCATAGTTGGAAACTAGTGGATTCTATATTTTAGGCTAATTAGAACAACCAAAATCCCACTTAGAACTCGTAGTTAATCCGCTAAAATAGTGGAATTAGTAGGAATAGCAAAACACCTTAGGTCCCTATGGGACGACTTGTACAGCGCTACACCGATACTGTACGCTTGCAGTAAATATCATATCAAGTTTTTGACGCCGTTGCCGGGGATCGATGGTGTTTTTCTTACTTTTTCTAACGTTTTACGGGCTAACAGTGTGTGTTGAGTGTGTATGGAATAGAAATTGTAGATATAGAAAGATAAAAAGGATTAGAAGAGCCTCTGGATTAAACAGCAAAAATCAGAGAGTCAAGCTCTCTGGTTTAGCCACTATTTGGCAGCTAAACCTGCCAATTGGCGGCCTATCAGATACACTCTGAGTCCAAGTTTTCTCCAGTTCTATAGTTTGATTCCCTGGTTCTGTAAAAAAAAAAACATATTAGGTACTGTAGTAATCACAGTTTCTATTTGATCATATATATTCCACCGTTTTTCTCTCCACCACACCCCACTTCTTGCATTAGTTTAGGAAATTCACGCACATCTTCACGGTCGCTGGTTCATGCCATATTAGACCCGTGATCAATTTGGTCGACTAGTGAGATCAGATTTGTTCATGGGGGACAAGATGGACCAGTCGATCCCGATCCTTCAGAATCGATGTTATCTGTTGTGCACATTACTTCTTTCATGCATCAAACTTCCACAAGCAGCGGGTAATCACTATGAGTTAAAGCCGCAGTACATCAGTATGCTTTCTAAATTCACTGGTTCTGATTCAGAGGATGCATATCTCTTTATCAGTGAATTTCAGGAAGTATGCATAATGATAAAATTGCAACACTTATCGGAGGACACAATTAAGCTCCACTTCATCCCCTTTGCACTCAAGGATAATACCAAGAAGTGGTTGTATAGTATACCTACTGATTCAATCACTACTTGGGATGAATTCGTTGCAGTATTTCTTAAAAAGTATTATCCCACGCATAAGACGACAATGATTCGAAATTAAATCAATCAATTCCGTTAAGTGCTGGGAGAACCCTTCTGGAAATACTTGGAACGGTTCAAAAACTTATTAGCTCAGTGCCCCCACCATACAATAGAAATGTGGTGGTTGTGTCAAATCGTATACAAAGAACTTGATTAAACATCCAAAACTCTTTTTGAGTCCATGTGTCAGGGAAAGTTCATGAAAAAGAACGAGGATGAAGCATGAGACTTTTTTGAGGACCTATCGTGGAAGATTATGCAGTGGAAGAGTCCCACTGAGAAGCCCAGTGCATCAACTTCTGCACATAAGGGTGGGATCTATAACATCGACAGCTTTATGCTGCCGAAGCTAAGATTGCAACCCTTATGAGGAGAATTGAGATATTTGAGACTACTCGTGCTCCACAGGTAGGCCAGGTAAATCAAATATAAGTTCCCATATGCTTTAATTGCGGAACTCCGAATCATATTATGAAGGAGTGTCTATTATTAATAAATCCCATGGGTTCCACATTTGAGCAGGCTAACGCCTTGTATCAAGAACCTATGAATAATCCATACGCTCCGACATACAATCCTGGCTGGAGGAACCATCCAAATCTCTCATGGGGTCAGAGCAATATTAGGGGGCCCATAATCCTAACATACAGTTTCTAGCTAATGGTCAGTTTCCAAGACAAAATGTTGGTGCTTATCAATACCTAAACGCTTCAAATCATGGGAACAACCAGAATAAACCACCTGCACAAAACTACCCACATCCACAACAGGGGTCTAATAATGATCAAGAAAAGTGACTTCAGTCACTTGAGAAGAATGTTGAAAATCTTCTCAAGTCTCATTCCAAATTTGACACGCATATGTCCAAGCTTGACATACACATGTAAAATCTTATGACAGTGTCAACTAATTTTATTCAAAATACAGGTCAGTAACTGCTCGTGAACTCTCAATCTATTAGGAACATAGAACAGCAGGTTGGACAATTAGTGAGTCAAATGAGTGAACGTGGTCAGGATACTTTTCCAAGTCAACCCATAACGCTAATGCCAATTCCTCAAACTCCAATCAGTCGCATGTCCACCAATGCAATGCCATTCACACACTCAGATCTGACAAGCAAATGGATAATAATGTAGTCATGCCCCGTGATCTCACTCCTACTATCTCGCAGGCTACACCATCTCTTCCACCCCCTTCTCCACGACTATCTCTATCACCTCCATCACCGTCATATACTCATTGAGAAGAACCTGTTCCTGAGCTGAAAGCACCATATCCAAATTGATTTAGGAAGCCTTCACTGCAAATAGAAAAGATTCTTGAAATATTTCAGCAGATGAAGATTAATATTCCACTTCTTGACATTATACAACAGGTTTCTATTTATGCTAAGTTCCTCAAGGATTTGTGTACTAAGAAACGAGCAAGAAACGTTCCTCAGAAAATTTTTCTTACTGCAAATATATTGCAAATTCTCTCTAACTCCTTACCTATCAAGTACAAAAATCCAGATTCCCCTACAATCTCATGCACTATTGGGAACACTACATTTGACAGGGCGTTGCTTGATTTAGGAGCAAGTGTCAACTTACTTCCTTACACTGTTTATCAGCAACTGAGATTAGGAAAACTTCAACCTACCAAGGTCACATTACAGTTAACTGATCGTTTGATTAAGAGACCACTTGGTATGGTTGAAGATGTGCTCATTAAGGTCGGTGAGTTTATTTTTCCTGTAGACTTCATTGTCTTAGAAACTGAGCCGATCTCCAATCCATGGAATCAAACTCCCGTTATCTTGGGTAGACCATTCTTTTTAACATCAAATGTATTAATTGATTGTAGGAGTGGCCTCATAAAACTATCATTTGGAAATATGACTGTGACACTAAACATATTCAATATGGATGAGCACACAACGAGCTCTCTCATTGAGGTCAACATGATTCACAGTTTGCACTCTTATTCGACCTCTTGTATTGATGATGAACCCTCATTTGAGCAAAATTTCAAAAATGAGCTCATATTATTAGATGAATTGACACATACAGATTCTATATATGATGATACTTATGCAAGTGTGCCATTGATTTATGAGCAAACTTTTGAGAATTTGTTTGCAAAAGAGCTCACATTACTTCGTGAGTTAGAAGGGTCACCACCACATTCACTTGATTATATTACACTCTTCCCATCTTATGATATTTCTACATGTAAGTTTGTTATTAATGATAATTGACAGGTTTATAATAAAGAATTTTTTAATCCAATTATTAATACTTACATGTGGACAAAGAAAAAGCGAGGACGACATAAGAAACAGACAGATAATTTCGTGACTTGTAGGAGGTTGATGAGATATAATAATGCACCCACTTCACGTTTAAAACGCACACACTATAAAAGTGGGAAGCGATCGAGAGGTCGTAACTGTTTTCCATGCGTTAATAGGGTAATGATATTGAGATCGTAACTTTTACGACTCTCATTATTTGTATAGTATTTGCATAATAGTTTTTATATTTATTTTACCACACTTGATTTGTGTATGAGGGCATACACAAGTTTAGGTATGGGTGAGTGGGTTAGAATATTTTCATTGTAGTGGGTTAGGATATTTTCTTTGTGTTTTTCTAAGATTTTAGTTTTTTTAGAGTTTTTATTTTATTTTTAGATGATTTTTAGGTTTCTTTATTTTTGCACTTTGAGTAGTTTTTAAGGTAACTAAAAAAAACTAGAAAAAACCAGAGAATTTATTTATTTCATTAATAAATCAACCTAATTATAGATAAAGGGATAAATTTAGATTTGAAATTGGATATAAGAGTAGATTGGACGATACACTTTGAATTTTATGAAAAAAAAATTAAAATCCGAAAAATAAATACCGCTAACAGTAGTTTTGAGGCAAGTATACATCTATTTTTCACTTCACAATAGTTTATTAGGCTAAGGATAAAAATGATAACGATTGAGTAAGTTTTCTCTCTCTAAATAAAGAAAAAAAGTGAGTATAAAATAGTGGGGTGAGCCTGGCATTAAGGCAATAGCCTCGAGAGTGATAAAATAATGGGGTGTGCCTGGTATTAAGGTAATAGCCTCAAGAGTGAAAAAAAAGAGAGTATGATCTGAGTAATCGGGTACTTTATGCCTAAGCAAACGTGAATATTCACATGAAAAGTGAAATATTCTTAAAAAAAGAGAGTATGATTCTAGTAATCGGGTACTTTGCGCCTAAGAAAGCGTGAATATTCGCATGAAAGGTGAAATATTCTTAAAAAAAGAAAAGAGAGAGAGAGTGTATGATCCGAGTAATCGGGTACTTTATGCCTAAGCAAGCGTGAATATTCACATGAAAAGTGAAATATTCTTAAAAAAAGAAGAAAAAAGAAAAAAAATTATTATGAGAGAGATAAATTATGAGTTAGAGTTGGGAGTCCAAGGCCGAAATAAACTATCACACGTGCACGTAGATGTATATGAGCCAATGGATTATCTGTTAGTGAATATTGAAAGATAGGATTTGAATTTTTTATTAAAATGATAAGTGTATCTGATATAACGCTCGATTTGAAAATTGAATATCTAAATGTATTCTTGAGTTTATATATTAGTGAGATTAATTGATGAAAATATTATTAAAAAAAAGATTTTTCTTTCTTTTGTATAAAATTTTTTATTTTTCTTAATTTTCGGTTATCCTTATTTTTCTTTTCTTTATTCCTTAATCTAATTTCTTCACGAATTTTTTTGGTATATTCACTACAAACCCTCACGAGACAACACTCATCCACTAGGGTAATTTAGGAGTTTAAAGGCTTGTTGCACATGCTAAGTGCAATCGCAATTTCTGCGAAAGTGAGTTAGGATTTTTCATTTTTAGGTTTAACTTTTACTCGAGAACTATCAAAAAATAGGTGTGGGGGTGTGATAAGTATTATATATTGTATTTTTCCTCCCATATTTTATCTATTTTTGTATATAAATAAATATTAATCGGGTATTTTTAGTGTCTTTTCAGATAATCCGATTTATATAAGGAGATGGTATGAAATCAGAGTCGGATTGGGAAATAAAACCCAAAAAAGAGTTCAAAGAGAGCAAAACTACAATATTAAAATACTTCAGAGAGTCAAAATCAAATACAGTCAGGAAAATCAAAAGTACAAGATAAGAGACTCATGCGGAAGAAATTTCAACCAATTTTCTCAAAATATTGCAGCTAAATAGCGGCATTTGCCGCCATTTAGCGGCAAAAGGGTAGGATCACAGGGTGATTTTTCTTCGAGGGTTTTGATGTAATTTTGTAATATTTCAGTTGTATTAGAATTAGGGTTTGATTTCCAAAACTTATATATTGGCCATATCTTTTTATTCTAGGGTTTGAGAATGCAGTAGTTAATATAGAATCAGGATATAGCTTGTACTCAAATTTTTCATTAATAAAATTAGCATTTTGCTGAAGGGGTGACGGCCACAATACCATACTCCAAAGGTACGCTATTCCTTTCAAGTATTTATTTGCTTTTTAGATAGAGTTAATTACTTTCTAGTTTAGATTTATTTGCTTTCTAAATTAGATTTATTTGTTTTCATGAATAAAAATAGGATTTTGTTAATTAGAACTATGAGTAGCTAATTTAGTTTAGTTTTAGGATGTAGATGAAGCTAGGATTTACCATGTAGTTGTTCTCTAGTATTTTCTTTCTAAAATAAAGTAATAAAGATATGATTTTTCAATGAAAGATTAAAAGATAACAACTCGTAGATTAATACTTTGATAGGTTATAATTGAATTAGATTTCTTGATAGCTTATATTTAATTAGAGTTTGGAGTTGTTGGTTTTCATTTTTATTATAGATTTATCTAATGATTTAGTTTATTTTTATGAAAAGTAATTTTTTTGATGGAATATACTTGCACACTACTTGATAGTCCATACTTAGGATACTTTAAGTAGAAACTAAACTAAAAGATCAAATTTTTATGATAGGAAGAAAATAATAGAAGTAATGCATTGTTGAAAACTAGTGGATTCTATATCCTAGGCTAATTAGAACAACCAAAATCACTTAGAACTCGTAGTTAACCCACTAGAACAGTAGAATTTGTAGAAATAGCAAAATATCTTAGATCTCTATGGGACGACCTGTACAGCGCTACACCGACACTGTATGCTTGTAGTAAATATCACATCAAAATGCTACTTTTTTTTAAATTTTAGAGAGACAACAAACATGATTAGCTAGGAAACACGAACACTTCCATTCTCAAGCCATGTTGTGTCAGATACCAACAGATTTTGATGTGTCATTACCATCTTGTATCTCTCTTTCAGAATTTATCGTGTCCAAGAATCGTGTCATGTCACACTCGCATCCACTGTTTTAAATATCGGCCGGTATACCGGTATACCGATCGATATATCGGATTTTCCCTACAAACGAGATGATATGGCCAATTTTATATCGCGTATCGTTTTCGACCGGTATGGGCTGATATATCGGTCACGTGGCAATATATCGGCCGGTATCCGGTATGATAAATACAGGCCGGTATGAGCCAATATCGGTTTTTTTATTAACGGGTTTGAATTGCGATTAAAATTTGTTTACCCTTTCGATCCGACCCGATAGGAAAAAAATAAAATCCGCTTCTCTCGCGTTCTCCCCCAAATCCATCGCTCGCGAACCCTAATCTCCCGTTCTTCCTCGACTTCTCTCTCCTTCTCGACCGATCGAAAGGTCGCAACTCAAAATCCACCAAAAAAACATAAAAAACTGCTCAGCGAGACTTTGATAGTTCTCTCTTTCGATTGATTTTCGCTAAAAAAAAGTTCGGCATTTGCCCTAAAACAACTTCGCCAGCCTACCGACTTTCCTCTACTCCTATTGCTTAGCTTCCAGCGGTGCCGACGAGGAGCTTGGTGTCAGTGCCTCACTGGTAAAGTGGTAAGTCCAGCTAGTCCCAAATTTCTTTTCTTTATAAATATTTTATTTTGATTGTTATATGTGTTTGAGAATTTGGGTGCTTAAGATTTGAGATAATTTGGTTGTTTGCACATATTGATTGGGTGGAGTATCACTGTTTCAGTCAGTGAATCAAATTCACTGATTCAGTCCGAATCAGTGAATCGATTTACTGATTCGGTGTGAATCAGTGAATTTGATTCACTGACTGAAAGGGGAGTGGCCGAAACAGTAAAATTAGAATTTAGAAATTAATTTGTTTGATAATTTGTTTGAACAGTCTAATTAGAATTTAGAACTTAATTTGTTTGATAATTTGTTGATTGATGAGTAATTACTAATTAGAAGTGAATTTGAATGAGAATTTTCATACTGAAAATATGTAGCAATATAGTATATTTTAATTGTGTGCATATAGAAAACTTATTTTTATCTTGAAAACTTATTTTTCTTAATTTTATGATTATATGTCGCTTTGTGCATATGTGAACGTTCTAAACGGTATCTGCAAATTTGTAAGTTGAATGAAAATAAACCAATGTAAGTACTATAAACTTATTTTATGTGTTTTATTATGTTCTATATAGCCAATTATATGATTATTCTTTAACCGATATGACATCGATATGATACTCCGGTATTTAGAGTCATATCGTGATATCCTGTCCGGTATGCGATAACCGGTATGTAATTTGGCTGACCGGTATGAGATCGGTATCCGATATTTAGAACACTGCTAGCATCAAATTGTTCGTGCAACCTAGGATGATTAGTAATTTTAGCAAAAAATAAGTAGAGACAGATTGTTCTATAATTGTTTGAATTTTCAGAGTTGCCATTACACACCAGCTAGTTCAAACTCATATTTCAGGACCACAAATTTTGAAAAGTAATGTTTCATAATACGCTTAATGGTGAATAAAAAGGAACAAAATCCCGTACATATTCTTAGAACGCTTAATGGTGAATAAAAAGGAACAAAATCCCGTACATATTCTTAGAATGTGTATGAGGGTAGTAAAATTGTGCTGAGAAACATAAACCTATATTCCATCTTAGATTTGAATGAAGCTACACCATGCGGCATCAAACGGAAGCTCAAAACTAAACTTACTCCGGTTGACGACCCTGCATACTGAGACGTAATTATACGGCACTACACGGCCTGCATATAGGCATCAGCCATGAACTTTATATAGTTAAAAATGTATAAAATCTGCAGAAAATAGAAAACATGCCTTATCTGTAGATAAAATCACCGACTGGCGTTTGTCTAACTCCGGCGACGCAATCAACTCTCTTGTAAATTGAAGGATTTCCTCTCTTACGCCGCCGCCGCCGCTCCTGCCTCTCAGCGCCGCCGCCGCCCTCAAATTGGGGCAAGGGCCAGGGTTAGGACCCTCTGTGTGCGTCGGCGACGGCGAAGCTTCATGATCGTTGCAAACCAACTCCCTGAACAGCGGCCGAAACAGCCTGGCGAGGCCGAGGATTTGCTGGCCGAGCTCGGAGAGATCGGCTTTAACCCCCTCGAATCCTCGCGCCATGGGGTTAGGGTTTTAGGACGGATGATCGATTATCGATTAGGGTTTGGTAATTCGATCGGAAAGGGAGAGGAGAGTAGCCACATAAAGACGGCTCGGAAAAATTTTGGATTTGCAGGGATTTTTGCCCGCAATTATCGAACTCCCCATATTTACTCCTTTTAAATTTAAATAGAATTGGATTGATTCTTTCCACAATTCCAGATTGCAAGCAATTTCAGTCTCCCTCAACTATCCTCATAATCTATTTCAAGTCAGATTGGATTCTCTTCTAAGCTCAACCGAGGAATTTTATCCATTTTCTTGGAAAATTCTAAATGCCTCCATTTTTGTTTTTAAAGTACCTCCGCTTTTAAATGTATCCAAGTTCAAAGGGAGTATCTACAGGAGTATAATAAACCCACTTAATAACTGTTAGGTCTGGATCAAGTAAAATAAGCTTGTTAGAAAAGTGTGTGCTCCTTTGGAAACTCCCAAGTAAAAAAAAAAAAAAATAATGGTGTTTTCTAAATATAGCCCTCAATAATTTCAAGTTACTTTTGAATCTATTTTCTTTCTACTTTTGAATCTATTTTCTTTCTTTTCTCTCTCCTCTCTATCGTGTTCCATTGCCCTCTTTTATTTCGATATGATCTTAATATCCAAACGATTTTATGACTCATTCTATTTAAATGGCTATTTGCCTCGTTCTCGTTAGGGTCTTACCTAAATAATGTTCGAACTCTAAATCCTCCTTGTTTTCAAATCAGAATTGAGTATCAATATTTAATTAAAAATATAGAGATATTTGCTTTAAAATACTAAGAAAATAAGTAAAAAAAAATAACTTAGAATATGTGGATATTTGGGGAAAATAAATGGCACTTTTTTGAATTTACGACTACTTATTGGGTTCTATATGAATAGAATATAATTGAGAAAATGAGGATAACTTAGTATAAAATTTATAATGGCAAAATAATAATAGCAATGAACTTTTCAATGAATTACTCAGAAAAAATGTGCGTGACCTTTTTTCATTTCTATTTTTACTCTCGTACACTTACATGTTAGCACTTGTTGTTATTGGTTTTGACATTATTAGACTTTAGTTTATAAAAATTTAAGTAAACTCATGCGATTGTACCTATACTTTCTTTAACAAATACAGATATTGCTAATTAGTTTTGTCTTTATCAATAACATAGAACCCCCAATTTATTGGAGATTCCAAATTAGATTCCTGATGGGAACTCAATTTTAACAATATTGAAAAAAATATGTGCATATGAGTTATTCAAGCAAAAAAAAAAAATATGTATGTTGGATTATACATATTATAATTATAAATATTAAAAATAAACTTAGTAGTTGATCTAGAGTTAATTTTGATATGATTAATGGTTGTAGTACGAAAATATGATTATTTTTTCATATAATTTCTTTTTAGCATGTAAAAAAATATGGTTAATGGTTGGATTTCTTTTTTCTTTTTTCTCATAAAGTCAATTTTGAGCTATTACGATATAAATATAAAAAACATTAAATATATGTCATAACAAATTTTACAGATTTGGTAATGTTTATACTCTTTATGCTTTTGGGGAATATGTATGAATACCAATTTCTAAACATATGTAAATACTATATTTTATAAAAAAAAAACATGAATAATTTAGCTAGATTGCATATTCCACTAGCATTGCACCAAAATATTTCTATTCTGAAATGACTTGATGGATGATATTAATTATTTGTAAGATTTAGGAATATGCTTTTTAAAAAAGAATTTCTAAGAGTATATGGTATATTAATTTGATTTGTTTAAATACAATATTATAAGAATTACGGGGTTGATATTATAAAATACAATAACTTTTGCACATTGATCCATGAAGGTAAATTTTGGCTGCTAATTTTATTTTATAATTTTTTTTTATGACAAGTCAATAATAATTGGTTATGATATTTTTCAATTTCACAGAAATCAAATTTGCAACTTATGTATCTCCTGATAGAATAAATATACTGATCAATTTGACTTGCCCACCAAGCAAAATAACTGGCATTTGGCTTGGAATATGAAATTTCTAAATACACCCTCCAATTTTAAATTACCCATTCTTACTAAGCATACTCTCTATGAAATTCAAATATATATTTTTTCTAAGTATACCATCTTATATTCCTAAATTACTCTTCATGTTTTTCTGTCAATTTCTAAAGGACACTCTCTCCCAACTATTTTCTCTCTTCTAAAAAATTCTAATCAACAAAACATCTCAAAAGTTTTTAATCTATTTTTTTTTTAAAAAAATAAAAAAACGAGATGTGGAAAAAAAAACTCTTAATAAATTACTTTATGTATTTATCACATTTTATTCTTTCGCTAAAGTTAAATTATTTTTTAAAAAACAATCTACCTTTATTAAACTCCTGATTGCGAGATTCTTCCTTTGAATCTCTTGAATTTTATTTCATCATTATTTATCATATAGATTTATAGAGAGACCTAGAAATATTTATTATTTATGTTTTGAGAGAATGATTAGGTTTTTTAAAAAAGATTTAGAAAGAAAAGAGGGGAAGAAGGCGAGAATAAAAACCCCAAATATTTAGTAATAAAATTGCAATAAAAATATTTTCTCATAGTTGTGATTAGAAATTAGAGAAGCGCATTTAGAAGTTTCCAATAAGAAATAGTATGCGAGTAAATGCATCCACTCGAGATGAAGACTGCATAAATGACATGGTAAAAAATTGAAAATATAACTAAAAATAATAATAGGTTGTTAAGTGTATTAAGACAAGAGAGGATCTTGGAGAAGTGGTGGGCTAATTATAGAGGGTTCAGTAAGGTACAGGTAGATCCGATCATGATCTGGTTTGACTGCATGTGGCCTCTATATGAAAGCCAGGTAATTATAAAGGTACACCTCAAATATACAGGGATACATCCCAGTAAAAATTTATTTTCATTATAAATTTGCAATTTTTTTTGGACCAGTATGCACTCTTCTTTAACTTAGTTCTAAAAGAATAGGGTTAGGGCTAGCCGGGGTGACAGTGATAACAACAGCGGTGAATAAAGGGGATGGAGTGGAGGTTGGCAGATTTGTAGAGAGATGAGGAGGAGGAGGAGGAGGAGTTAGGTTTTGGAAAGGAGAATATATTCTTGGAAAAAAGGGTGTGACCTTAGGAAATATTAATATTTTTAACAATAAAATGGTGCGTTCTTATGAAATATAAATGCTTTAAAAATAGAAGGGTGTGTATTTAAAAGAGGTGTCCCATTGGACTTATAATTACCCATGAAAGCGCAACTTGTACTTGATTGTTGAACTTAGTATATTTTGTTCTAGTTTAACTAACATTTATTTGAATAGTTTGTTCTAGTTTAACTAACATTAATTTGAAAACTCTTAATGCAACTAATAAATTTTGATTAATGGAAAAAAGAAAGTCATTAATCAAGAGCAAACCCGAAAGGTAATACGAGTCACACTTTGTGGACCTTAGTTAGCAAATTGTAGAATTTCATTTCCGTTTTTACTTTAGTTTTGGTACATTTCTTGTTATTAGATTTTGAGCATATGTAATTCAAAAAGAGGTATAAACTGCATTTAGTCGTTAGTAAAAAATTTAAACATAACAATATTTATATAGAGCAATAATCTTATTGAGAATTTAAAATTTAGATATAACATTTATAATTTATGAAATTATAAATATTCCTGTTTTTGTTTTCCTCACTGAAAGTTGCATTTTCTTGATTTTTTTCCCTTAAAATTGAGAATTAGGTTATATCTGATTAATTACTCAAGTTAAATTCCAAACAATATCCATAAAATTGAACCTAAAACCATCCTCTTTGGAAGAAAGGGTGTCACCTTTAGTTTATCTTTGGTTGAATCTTTAATGTCACAATATTAGAGATGTTAAGGTGGTGGTATTTTCATAATTTTTAGAATATTCATTGTATTGATGCCAGATCCGTCCATCAAAACGGAAATAATTTGGACACCTAACAGATAATGGAACGAGTAACCTACAAGAGAAAGTTAGAGAGTAACTAGTGTAACAATCAAGTAGATAATAAATATGATTTAACGAGTTTCAACCAAGATGGTTCTCTTTGCCTATGTCCTTGGAGTAAAGTTAGTCATTCAACGAATTCTTTATTAAGGAATAGTGTCGTTATAATCTCTCAATGATACTCTTATCTCTTGAAGTTACAAGTTGTAGATTATCTTGATACAGAAAGAATCATCTCTCTCTCATCTGCCAGAGGAGTATTCATGTTATAGATGTTATTTGGGGATAAAAAATTTTTAACCTCCAAGAGTACAGATGGAGTGATGACTGTTGACACATATTTTTGTGGTCATTTCATGATAACGAGAATCATAATTTTCTTGATTATGATGTCTAAAAATTCTATTTAAGAGTTATGCTCATTCAAAGTTCATAATCGGTTATGAAAGTTCTTATCGATCTAGTAATATTTGTCTTCACCCATTGAGATCTTCCAATCCAACCCGATATTTGATGAGATTATATCATCTCATACTCATCCTAATAGAGTTTCCATATTTGATGAATCTAGAAAATGCAATTTCCAAATAAAACCCAATCGATTTCAGGATCCTGTCATCATACATCGTGTATATTCAATTATTTTCATATCAAATCAGCTTGGGTTTAGTCCCATCTCGTCCAAGGGGTCCTTGGTGAAATCCACCACCTAGATAGTCAACCATTGGCTATCCTAGGTTATTCGATTCTCAAACTCACCAAAAACTGTTATAAGCCCTTGACCCTCCCACTATAACAGAGATGTAGAATTCTTAGTTTATAGCGAGAATTATGCAATTTTCGGAGGAGAAAGAGGCAAATTTTGTTATTCCAACAAGGATTTTCAAGTTTTTAATTAATCCTTCTTCATATTATTCACTTCAACTCTTCTCAAATATCTTCCTTGCTGTATTCTGGATAAGCGAAGTTTTCTAAAAGTGTCATTTTTAATTTAATGAATTTCAATAATTTTTAATCAAATTTCCAATCTAAATATTTCTTGGATTATTGTTTGCTTACACAAAACAGATTTCTTTTAAAAAAAACTACCCTTGCCAATGTTTTATTTAGAAGTCGATCGAAACTAATAACATATGAGAAAAAGGATGATTTTATAAAATTAAACGATTACAATAATATGAATAAATAGTTCAACCATCAAAATAATATAAATACATAGTTCAATTGTTACAATTTTTTCATTAACAACAATCACTCAAGAAAATTCATAACTTTTATCTGAATAATATGGGCACATGTGATGTTGGGTACTTAGCTAGAGTAGCATTTTGGCCTGTTAACAATCCAACACCAAAGTATTGCAGAGATCCATGAGGAAGATAAAAAAGGAGCAAGGAGATGAGTAATTTTACTTGTTAGAGGTTTAGTTTTAAATGTAGTAAAGTATCCTCATAGTAATGTGAGCCGTTTCCTCAATAAGCTTGATGTGAAATCTCTCTTCTTCTTCATGCACATTGGAGGAGTTGATGGATAGAAAGCAAAAATTTTATCGACATAAAGATCATTCTCTTAAAAAGATGTAACGATAGCTCTCTCGCGAGTCCTTCAGAAATTCTGAAGAGATCAGTTAGAGGCCCCTTACAATATTTGAGTCATGGGGTATAAATAGGGTCTATAGATGTTCAAATCATTCAATAAATCCTACCCCTTAAGTCTGAGGAACGGTAGGAATTTATGGTTGATTAGGAGTCCAGAATTATTCCAACTCAACCCAAAATCCTCAAAAAAGACATATTTATGACCTGAGCCATAGGCGGTGTAACTATGGGTCCATCGATACTTTATCGGTGGCTAAGTTCTGGTTGGGCTAATTATAGCTTATCTATTGGTGGTGCCAACTATGCTTCAAGGAAACAACTCCAAATGCTGATATGTTGTGCATACTTCAGTAAAATAGACATAACTTTTGATTTAGAAGTTCGATTGATATGACTCAAGCATCGTTGGAATGAGAATTCAGAAATCTATTACTTCTTCCTATAAAAGTTTTCTAGTTTTACTTGTATCATAGTCAAAATTGGTATTGAAGTGGATATATATAGGCTTCAACAAGCTTGATTTTGCTCGATTTCGTTATCCACTTCGAGTTATCCTTCCACCATAAATCCTATTCAAGATCTCCCATCACTATTTTTTAGTGTTCACTCAAAGTTTACGAAGCGATTTGCAATAAGTTTTAGAATACTTTGGACCCCTTGCATGGTTTCAGAATCTCTGGGAGTATTGTGATTTTGTCTCCATTCATCTTAGTGAGACTTATGTGCATCAAGTAGGCCTTGGTAGCACAAACTGAAATATGCACTATGCTATCTATGGTAACACTTGAATAGCATGAACAAAGCTATCTTTAGTAGGACGAAATGTGATATACACCAAGCTGACCTTGGCAGCACGAGAGATGTTGTTAGAGCTAGAATCATAATGGTATCTGGGATCAAACATGGGGATGAATCCATTATCGATAGAGGTGTAATGTTGAACATGTCGATGAAGTTGAAATTACTTAATAGAGGTTTAACTAGGACATATCGAGACAAAAGGGATTTGATAGAGGTTTACACATAATGTCTCAAAGAATTTGCTAGACAGTTACATAGAACATAACAAAAAAAGGATAGTTCTGTAAAGGTTTAGTATTAATGATATCAAATAGCAAAGGACTTATTAGAGGTTTATGCAAAATGTGATAAGAGATTGGTTTGATTGACAAAGATTTCACAAAATGTGCCAAAAGTTTGCAAGAGGTGTATTGTTAACATTACGAAGGAGAGAAGCCAAAAGAACCTTGATGAAGAGGTAATATTAAACATATTTAGGGATCATAAGAGGTTACACAGACATTGTGAAAAAGATTTGTTTGACAGAGGATTACATAGATAATATTGAGAGAAGGCAAAACTTATCAGAGATGACAGGGCTGGACATGATAAAATGTTTACAGAGGTATAATGTTAACATAAGAAATAGAAACTCAATAGAGATGTCATATTAACTTGTCAAAAAGAGAAAGGCTTCACCATTAAGAGACACCTAATGGTACTAAAAAGGATTTTGTCATCAGAGGCTGACAGGTTGGACATGCTGAAAAAGAGGGCTTATTTTAATAATCAGAGATATAGTGTTAACATGACGAAATACAAGAGGATGAACTTATCAGAGGTATAACATGATAAGGAATTTCACTGGGGAGAGAGAAAGTTGATGATTCAGTTGAAGAGAGTTTTGAGATGATAGGAATTTCCTTATTAGAGGTAAAAACTTAACATGACAAGTAGAAGAATATCACTGATCCACTAGAGAAAGAGTGATTAGGGAGGATATGATTTTGTATGGAATTTACATGGATCATGTAGCAGAGACCTCATTGGGGAAGTTAGAGAAAACTCCATTAGGAAAAGAAGAAAAACTTCATTGGGAAATTCCATGAAAACTTACAAGTCATGGATGTCGGCAGCCCATAGAACTTAGTTGGGGATGTTGTGAAGCATCGACTATAGTTAAGGCACACTATACCCAACTATACCAAGAAATTGCTATTGGAAGGCGGAAAAGTACCCTTGATGGTCAGAGATGCCATATTAAGGTGATTGGGTATAAAATATGGCAGAAAGAGTTGTAAGTTGTATAGTGACTAAGGGTATAATAACAACCGAAATAGAATGATATCAAAAGTAATCATTAACATGATAGATTTGGAATGTCAAAGGTAATCATTAAAATAAAGATTGGTAAAAAAATTGAACCTTTCAGAGGTAATCATTAACATTATAATACCAAGATACTTGTTACCATCTCAACTAAAATTTCTTTTGGAGAGAGGATCACCCTCTTCCGAGTCTTCACATGACTCGTCTACAAGAAGATGTGTAAAATTGCTTTCCTCTTTGGAATAGTCTTCATCGGTTTCAAATCTATCATCAGTGGATGCTCTTGCATTATTACGTAGTTCGAAGATTTCATACTTTGCAAGTGATCATTCAACGATCTCAGATTGTCGAATGAGCTCTTTCTAGGAGGGATCTCTTACAACACCCTCATAGATCTTAATTTCTGTCAAGAAATTGTACTGACATATCTATAGTAGCATCATAGTGGCATACCATCTGTGCATCGAATGGCAACATGTCTAAATCTCTCGATGAAATTGCACATAGGCTTCCCATCTCTTTGTTCCTCAACAATGAGTTTGGGAATTGTCACCTTAAAATTATCCTTAAAGAAATGAGAGAAAACCCAAGCTCCAAGTTAACCTAGGACTTAATGGAGCCAGGTGGAAGCTTATAAAACTATTCAAACAATACCCCTTGTAAACTACTGATGAATAGCCTGTGCTAGGACATAGTCGTTCTGTCGCATTACCAGTAAGTGAATAAAAGTAGTAGATATGCCAATTATGGACCCTTACTCTCAAAATATTATAGTATTGGCAGATTAAATTTGGAAGGGTAAGATATCGAGTCCCACTTAGGAGGATATGGATGGACCACCCCAGTTGCTTTTGACTCATTTTTACATGTGAGTGCATTGAGACGAGCTTGAATATCTTCTGAGATTGCCTCAAATCTTGGAGCTGCTGGCATTGGCTTCTGGGTTGGCTTCGGTATTTGAAGTGGAGTTACCAACATTTGAGATCATATCATTGGAAGTGTAATTGGTACCCCAAGTACACTTGATTGGTTGTTCAAGAGATGAGCTATTTAAGCTTTTATCTTGTCGAGAGTGGCATGATGTTATTTGGAAATTTATTCTTGGACTTCCAACCATTTAAAAGGTCTTCACGGTCATTGCTAGGCATATGTGCAGTAAGTTGGCATGGTTGGAAGAAGTCCATCATATTTGTCGATGCAAAGACATAACCTCGTAATCTATTAACAACTTACCATGAGCTTCAGACGATATGCCATACTCAAATGGTATAGCCACCCTCCAGTCTTCTGGGGTTGTTGCCTTGTGTGCCATGATCGACCATGTAGCCGGTAGCTAACAGTAACTCAAACTCTATATGGAGCCTTTGCCTTCAACATCGGGACTATTGAGAAAAAGTAACTATTAATACCATAATTGGTTGCATATTTGATATCCTGCTGAAGACTGATAACCATTTCGATAGCGGTCATGCATGTTTCATGTGGTATGAGTGCTCTAGATGATACCTTAAATCAAATGCATGAGCTTCATCACCTGAGGATATTTCCATAGTTGTTTTAGCACATGGGTGATCTATTGTGGTTCCATTACACCTTCTTTCTAGGGTTCTCGTCTTGGACTTATTGGAAGTGGAAAGGGTAGCATTTGCATCATCATATGCCTCACTGATAAGCTTCCTCCTTGCAACGTATTTCTCCACGATGGACTTGAAGAAAGCCATCTTTCACTTTTATCAGTGTGCAGACACTGTTACTGAGTTGCCTCAATGGGTAGGGTGTTCTCCATAATCTCAGGGTAAAGATGTTATACCTGGAGTCATTCCAACAGGCGTGTTTTGCTCCATAAGTGATGGACACACCCTTGTTACTTGCTGCTATGTGATCAACCTCCTTGGTAGCCATCATGCATAGAGAGGGCCTTGTAACTAATCGGGCCTCATGGTAAGGTGTGCATTTAGGCGATGCATCGTGAGAGCACGACAGACGATAGAGGTATTTCTTGTGCTTTCCTTCGTCAAATTCAATACCGAGGGTCCATGATGTCGGATTACGCACAACCTCTTCAATGAAGGAAGAAGTAGCACTTAGTGAAGTCATCATTTTATTTTGTTTAGATATCAATTGAAACTGATTTAATATTTGAAAAGAGAGGACTTTATAAAATCAAGCAATTATAAGAGTATGAATACATAGTTCAACCCTCAAAACAATATGAATTCATAGTTCAATTATTAAATCATTCAAAGAAATTCACAACTTTCCTCTGAATAGTCTGGGAATCTATCACGATGGGTATTTAGACAGACAACTCTTGGCCCATTGATGATCCAACACTAGTCTACAGAGATCAATGAGGAAGATTAATCGGAACAAGGAGATGAGGAATTTTACTTGTCAGATGCAGGTATTGAACGTAGTAAAGGATTCTTGCGGGGGTGTGAGCCCTCTCCTCGATGAAGTTGATTTGAGAGCTCCCTTCTTGATTACGCTTGAAAAGTATAATATTTTTAGTTCCTTTTATGGAAGTGTAATCCAATTTTGTTGATTAATACTAGAAATTGATAAAAAATTATTTTTATTAATCAAATTCCTCACTATGATATTTTTCTAGTATTTACTAGTGTTTTTGCAGAGTTTAATATATAAGAAAATCGAAGTATCGAAGCATATCTCAAGTATTAGTTCAGATCTGTATAAATACAGAACTGACTATCAACAGCTATGGGATAGCTGTCGACAGTCATCGACTGTAAAAGACACCTGAGGGTTGTTGTCGAATCAGCTGTCAAAGGGAGCGGTTGCAGATTGATTTTTTGAGAATTTTTGAGAAGAATCAAGAGTTTTCTTATAAATAGAAATTCTATTAGGGTATTATAAAGCTATAAATAGCCATGCAACTCAGATTTTGATAAATATAGCTGAATATTTAGAATAGAATTTTATAGTTTTAGATTCAAGATTTAGTTTTTGTACTCGTTCATAGAAATCAATAAAAAAATTCCTTTTCTCTTTATTCATGATTGTGATGAGTATGAGTAGCTAAATTCTTGAGTTGGATCAAATGGAATAATAAGCCGTAGGTGATTTACTATATATTTTTTTTTCTATGCTTACTGATTTTAATTGTTTTATGTGAAAAATTAATATCTTTGATTCAACGTTATGTTTGAAGGGATTTAGATATGATTTTGAGTCTTTGATATTTTATTGTTTGATGATATGTTCATTATTTAGTTTTTGATATACTGTAGACTCTTTAGACATGGTGTATGCTTAGACTTTGAACGTTTATTTTTGTTATTCATATTGCATGTTTTGATAAAATTCAAAGTTCATATAGAATTAATTAGGAGAAATTATTTAAAGTATCAAAGTTTGCAACTTTATATATTTCATGCTTAATTGAATTGTTTTCAGTTGTAGGAAGACCACATGATCTATGCAAGTGAGATAAAAAGTATAAATATATCCAGTAAATTATCCTATAGGGAGTTACATCCATTTAACTAATAATTTTAGTTAAAGTAAATTTTCAACTTTAATTTTAGTTTTTGTTTAATAAAAATCTAATCTTTACTTTTATTTTTAGTACCATACTTTATTTCTAGTGTTACACAATTACAAAATGATTCTTAAGAGAATGATCTTGGATTATTATCCTTTTACTACTTACTGATCTCTTATACTTGGAAATGTATGATTTTGCCAGGGATCATACTATTATGTTACACTTTGGTATAAATTATGGTTCTTGCATCATTAATTTTTGTGATTCTGAATTTGCATGACCAGTTGAAGGAAAACTTCAAATGGTAAACTAATTCGATCGTACTCAGATCCACAAACACTTCCAATTCATCAAACACTTCACAACATGAGCACTGATAATAATAATAATAACAGATTTGGAGATAATGATAATACTAATGACAACTATTTTTTATCATGGAGGCAATGCGAGGACTTTACTTGACTATCTACAACTCGATCGGACAATGCAACCTTCATATATTGCAATTTCTTTGACTATGGGACTTTGAGATTAAATTTGGAGTAGTCCAATTTTTGCCTAAATTCCATGGATGGATTCGAAGAACTTTGCTCAACTTTCAGAGAGTTCATATTTCCACCCTCGAGAATTTGAAGAGTTTTGCTCAACCATTAATCTTCAAAATATTACTGCAGAGCAACTTAAACCTAAACTCTTTCCATTCTCCCCAAAAAGATAAAGCGAAGACATGGCTGCATTCATTACGTCCAAATTATAGAAAGATAAGATGAGATGCAAAGAGAATTATTAAAAAAATTCTTTTCTTTACATTGAACAAATTATATATGAAAGCAAATTCTCAACATTCGACAAAAAAAAATGAACCATTGTTTGAGTATTGGGATAGATTTAAAAATTTGTTTCTCTCATACCCACATCACGATTTTGATATACGGTGGACTGTAAGTACTTTCTATCAAGGGTTAAATACTATAGCCCTGCAATTTGTTGAAACTATATGCAATGGTAAATTCTTAAATAAAGCTACTAAAGAAGCATTAGACTATCTTGATTCACTTCCCGAGAATTTGCAAGCCTGAAAAACTGAGGATATCTCGGATAGATACCAATTTAACGGATAAACCTCAGAATAGAGGTAGACATCTTAAATTGGAGGAAATCAAAGATATAACTGCACATTTAATTTCCATTACTAAGAAATTTGAAGATTTGCTTACAAAGAAAAGTGAAATAGTTAAGAAAATAGAAAAGTTCTGGAACATTGTGATATTTGCAAATTACAGAGAAACGTAACTCGTGAATGTCCAACACTTCTTGCTTTTAAAAAAGTATTAAAATGAACAAGCTAATGCCTTAAACACCGCTTCTCAAATAGCAAACAACCCATATTATCAAACATATAATTCTGGTTAAAGGAATCATCCAAATCTTCAACAGATGCAGAATCCTCAATAACAATCTAATAATCAAAATAAACCACCTACTAATCCACCTTAATAATATGTCCAACGTACTAATCAACTTTCGGTGTACCAACTCCCACCGAAGAGAAATTTTGAGGGATTTCTTGTAGATATAGTATAAAATGGATCAGATGATCCAAGTGCAATAGCAGTTTATTCAGTCATAGTAAACAATCAATAGTCAAAATGTGATGGCTTTCAACGATATCTGCTCACAGATAAGCCACCTCAGTTTTGCATTTCAAACAAAGAAAAAAGGTAAGGTACCATCACAACCAGATGCCATTACTTCAGGTAAAGTCGAAGGCATAAATGCTATTATTTCTTCCATTAATAATGATATATCTGAGATAACTGCTGTAATAAATTTGAGAAGTGGTAAAGTACTTGATGAGCCCATCAAAAAGAAACACCGAGGAGAAACATGATAGTAATTCAATGTAACAATCTAAAGAAGATAATTCTAAAGAACCCATATGTACCGTTTCCATTAAAATTAAAGTCTAAGAATATTAAGGCATCTTATGCTAATATTTTGGAGATTTTCAAATAAGTACAGATCAATATACCTCCGCTGGAAGCGATTAAACGAGTTCTCTCATATGCAAAATTCTTGAAAGACTTGTGTACCATGAAATAACGTTACAACATACAGAAGAAGGCAAATGCCTCTTAAATATAAGGATCCTACATGTCATACTATTTCTTTTGTGATAGGTTAACATACTATAGAGAAAGTTTTACTAGATTTGGGGGCAAGTGTAAATATTTTACTATTTTCAGTTTACAAGTACCTAGGTCTAGAACTTAAACCTATACCGGTCATAGCACAATTAGCTGGTAGATCAGAAAGGTTTCCTAAGGGCGTTGTGAAAGATATTCTAGTGCAAATCGAAAGCTTTTATTTTCCTGTGGACTTTATAGTTATCAATACTACACTGGTAAAGAACTCACGTTTTATATTCCAGTTATGCTCGAACGCCCATTCTTAGCTACGACAAATGGAGTTATAACTTGCATGAATGGTGTGGTGAAATTTTTATTCAGAAATATGACTCTTGAACTCAATTTTTTTAATGTTTGCAAACAATCAAACATAGATAATGATGAATTGCAAGACATTAGTTAGATTGAACAAATCCATAATAAAGGAGATATCATATCATTATGCATGTCTAACCCTTTAGAGATGACATTAATAATGAGCGAAGACTTCCTTAAATATCACCAATCCGAACATAACATATCAATGAAATAATAAAATACTTAACTAATGCTCAATGTTTAAATATACTGGATGGACCTCAATAAAAGAAGTGTATGAAGAGTTATCTCAAATTACAAAGAAATTGATACCATCTGACATCTAAGCACTAATACTTGAGCTAAAACTATTACTTGAAAATCTCAAGTATGTATCTTTGGGACCTAAGAAAACTTTTTCGGTGGTCATCTTAGTGCATCTTAATGAGAATCAGGAAGAGCAACAACTATCAACACTCCGAAAGTATAAACAAGCTCTTGGATGGAATATGGTGGACATCCAAGATATTGACCCCTTATACGCACACATCACATTACTTTGGAAGATGAAGCCAAGCCTACTAGGCAAATGTAATGAAAACTTAACTCTGCTATGAAGAAAGTTGTTAAAGCTGAAGTATTTAAATTTCTTGATACTAGCATCATCTATCCAATTGCTGATAGTAAGAAGGTAAGTCTAACCCAAGTTGTTACAAAAAAGAGTGGGGTAATATTAGTTAAAAACGAGGATGGAGAGATGATACCCACTAGTAGTAGTAGAGTTGGCGTATGTGCATCGATTACCGAAAGTTAAATCAAGTAACATGCAAAGATCATTTTCCATTATCATTTCTTGATCAAATACTTGATTGCTCGGCATGAATTTTATTATTTTCTTGATGGTTACTATGCTATTATCAAATCAAAATTGCTTTAGAGAATCAAGAAAAGATAATTTTTATCTATCCCTTTGGTACTTTTAGTACTTTTGCTTTTAGAAGAATATCATTTGGATTATGTAATGCATCCGCAATATTTGGATAATTATCTAGAGGTATTTATGGATGATTTCTCTATATTTGGAAAAAATTTTGAATCTTATTTAACTAATTTAGGATCAGTGCTTCGAAAATATCAACAGAAAAATCTACTCATAAATTGGAAAATTTGTCACTTCATGATTACTAAAGGTATTGTGTTGGGCCAAAAGTTTCATTTTAGGGGATGGAAGTAGATAAGATTAAGATTGAGTCTATTTTTGAAGCACCAATACCTAAAACTATGAAAGATATACGTATGTTCTTAAAACATCAGGTTTCTATAGAATGTTTATAAAGGATTTTAGTACTATTACTAGACTCCTTTCTCACTTTATTGCACAAGATATGCAAATTGACTGAACACAAGCATGCCAAACAACTTTTGAAACCCTCAAAGAGATGCTTATCACGATGCTAATAATGCAACATTCAGATTGGTCACTTCCATTCAAGATTACGTATGATACAAGTGATTAAATAATTGGTGCTATACTAGGGCGAAGGAGGGATAAAAAGCCTTATGAAGTCTACTACACTAGCAAGACTCTCAATGATACTCAGACAAATTATACCACAATAGAGAAGGAGTTTCTAGTTGTAGTTTTTGCTCTTGATAAATTTCGTTCATATATTTTGGGCTTACATACAGTTATTTTTACAGATTATTCGATATTCAAATATCTTTTGTCAAAGAAAAATGAAAAGCCACGGCTAATACGATGGATATTATTGCTCCGAGAGTTCGATCTTGAAATCAGAGACAAAAAGAGAGTAGAGAATGTGGTTGTAAGCCAACTCTCTAGACTAACTTTTGAAAATGATAAGCTACCTATTAGGGACACATTTTCTGATGAGTAACTCTCTAGACTCGTGTCGGTCGATCATGTCCTTAAATGGATAGAAGCTACAGCATGCAGAAACAATAATCAACAGGCTGTTATTAAATTTTTAAAAGCGCATATATTGTTCAAATTCGGAGTAGCTAATGCCATAATAAGCAATGGGGTTCTTACTTATGTAATAAAGCCTTTGAAAATTTAATGAAAAAAATATCATATCATGCACAATATTTCTACACCTTATTACTCACAGTCAAAATGGACAAGTTGAGCTAGCCAATATGTTTATTAAGCAAATACTAGAGAAAACGGTTAATCTGTCTTGCAAATATTGGCCGTTTAGACTGACTGATATTTTATAGGCTAACCATATAGCATATAAAACACCCTTAGGTAAGTCTACATATAGAATAGTCTATAAAAGAATTGTCATTTTCCTGTAGAAATAGAGCATAAGGCATATTTGGCAATTAAATTGATAAATCTTGATCTCAATTCAGCTGGCCCATTTGCAAGTTACAAATAAACGAGTTGGAAGGAAAAAATTTGATACATATGATAATTCACGTATTTCAAAGAAGAAAATGAGAATATGGCATGATTTGCTCATTACATGCTATGTTTTTCATCCTTCTGATATAGTGCTATTATATGATTCACACCTTCATCTATTTCCAAGAAAATTGCATTCATGGTGGACATGATCATTCATAGTTAAAACTATGTATCCACACAGCGTAATCGATATAAAAAATCCAAAAAATGGTCATACATTTAAAGTAAATGGAAAACTATTAAAGCACTATTTGGAATTTCCATAGCACTCGGAGGAATCTTACGATCTAGTGCATCCTCCAACATCTTATTAATAAGAGCTAAATGAAGACACTATGTATATTATTATATTTTATATACTAACAATTTTGTTTTACAGTTATTACGTCATGAGTATTGGACCAAGATAATTTTTAAACTCTCTTTCTTAAATTTTTACTTGTTCTTCATTAATTATATGAATATATTGATTCATTAGGACAATGTGCATTTAAAGTTGGGGATGGCTTACAAAGATAACTTAGTTTTAATACCTATGATAATTTATAACAATTGTTTTTAAATAATTCTAAAAATAATCATTCATAGTTATTAACTTTAGAATTATGAGCTAAATTTTAGTTTAGAATTAATTTTAGAACTAGGGATTAACAATTTAAAATTAAAAATAATATTAGTTTAGGAACTAATAAAAATAAAAATAAAAATTCTGGCTTGACAGAAACACCCATGCCCAAAATTTTTTCTTTCGATAGCCAAAGCTATTCCCGCGCAATTTTCTTCAAATTTTCATCAATCTCCAGGCAAATAAGCTCTCTTCTCTTCGATTTTTATTTAATTTGTTCTTTGCAAAAAGTAGATTTTTATCTCAAAAACCTAAATCTACAATTTATATGAACGAATTTGAGTAAATCAGAGTTAGATCTTTACTTCTTAGAAACTTAGGGATAGTTTAGTAAAGTTATGAGGATTTTTGGCAAATTTCACGAAATTATTGATATTATGCTGTAATCAAGGGTAGAAAAAGTAAAAGTCTCACTTTTTTAGCATCATATTTCATGGGTTGCTTATATATTTGTCATATATCAGATTCATGCAATTATAATTACATTAAAGTAGAATTTGATAGTTTTTGAAAAAGGAATTGGAAAAATATGAAATTATGTTGATGAATTTACTCTAAAAAAAACAATAAGAGAAAAAATAAATTAACCAAAAGAAAAATAATAATAGAATAATTATGTAATAAATTCATGCATAAATTTTTGAAATAATAATTATACTAAGTTGTGTATTTTGGCTAAGAAACAGATAGTTTTTAATAGGCCAAGAGTGGAATCCTCTTGCTCATCTTCTCCACAATGAACAAGACCATAAAGGCAAAAAAGAAAATTTTGGATAAGTATGAGGATTTCAAATTTTGGCCCGAATGTGCAGTCAACTACTCGAAGATAAATGAAAATTTGGCTTTCAGAGCACATATACAAGCTTTAGAGTTAGAAGCATACACAAGGCATATACATACGCCGGCATAGTGCATGAGTTTTATGCTAACTTGCAACCGACAATTGAGATCAGTATGGATACTCCATTGTAAGGGGCAGAAAGATACCATTCATAGAAGAAAAAATCATAAGGACAATCCCTTTACCTGACGTGCCTAATGAACACCCTTCTTTTGTAGAGACTGTGAATGAGAGACCAAGCAGCTCTTGCCGGTTCAAAGAGCTCTGCGAGAATTTAAGTGATGCTGCATTCAACAAGAGTTTTTTGAAGGTTGGCTATGTTAAAAAGGAGTACGTCTTGGAGAGTATTTTTATTAAATATAACATACTACAGTTCTTCACAACAACGAAATTATATTCAAGAGATGTAGTATTGTTAAACATGATTGGAAAGGCATGCATTCGATGTCGCATCCATTATGTACTTCGCGATAGTTCAATGCATGGGTCAAGCCTATAAGTGTATCCAGCATCCGAGATTAGTGAAGCCTTACTTAGTTTTGCTATTTTTGATTACAAAAATCTGCATGAATTATGGAGTCCATCCATCACGAGATGATACATTTAAACCTCCTATGCGACTATTTACGGATACCACTATGCGAAGAAGCAGAGTGTCCGACCTGCCCAGCAGGAATAACAGGTGCAACAAGAACAATAACATGCTACTGTCCCACCTGCCCATCATGGAGATTAAGATCAAGAATGTGTCGAGTAAGTGTAAGAACATCGAGATGTAATAGATGCAATGGCCCGACCAGCTGAAGTAACACTCCATGCGATAAATGAGTCGATCATAAGGATGATAAAGGAGTTCTTTACAAGAATGAAAATCATTTAAGAACAACAAGCCGAACCTAGCATCGTCAACAACGTCAATATCGACTTCTCACTTGAGTATTAAGACAAGTGGTTAGTGAGGATGCTTCTATTTCTGCAGATGAGGACAAAGGGACAAGCTAGAAGACGATATGATTCTACCGGTATAAAAAATGCAAGTGACAAGAAGGTCTTCATCAGAGGCGTCATTGATATCGACTACAAAAGGGAGTAAGTTTTTTTAGAGAACTGATAAAGTCAAGTGTACTCTAACCTTAACCTCTTACATTATTTCTTAGTATATTATTTTCATAGTTATATTTTTGATGCACTGAAAACATTGTATAATTTAAATTGGAGGTGGGATAGATATACTATATTTTACTATATTATAATTAACTAACATAGTCTAATTTTTTTCATTTCTTTGAAATAAAAAGTAAGATTAATGATCTTGCTTGAAAATGGTAATATTTTTAATTTATTTTGTGCAAGTATAATCCAATTTTGTTGATTAATACAAGAAATTATTAAAAAAATATTTTTATTAATCAAATTCCTCACTATGATATTTTTCTAGTATTTTTAAATATTTTTGTAGGGTTTTATATGCAAGGAAATCGATGTATCAAAGTGCATCTTAAGTATCAGCACAAAACTGTGCATTTTTAGGAATAGTTATCGACAGCCAGAGTTCTGTTGTCGACAACCATTGACTGAAAAACATGATCGAGAGCAGCCGTCGATAGGTCCGTCGAAGGGAGCGGCCGTATATTTAATTTCTAAGAATTTTTGAGAAGAATTAAGAGTTTCCTTATAAATAAAATTCTTATTAGGGTTTGTATGGCTATAAATAGCCAATGAATATCAAGATTTATAATCCTAAACAACGTTTGAGAGAGAATAATATAGAGTTTTAGATTTAAGATTTGATTTTTGTATTCGTCCATATAAATCAATAAAAGAATTGTTTTTCTCTTTATTCAAGGTTGTGATGAGTATGAGTGGCTAAATTTATGAGTTGGATCAGATAGAATAATAAACCCTACATGATCTACTGTTATGTTTTCTATGCTTATTGGTTTTAATTGTTTTATCTAAAAATTTATATATTTAATTCTCTTTTATCTTTGAAGGGATTTAGATATGATTTTGAGTTTTTGATATTTTATTATTTGATGATATATTCGTTGCTCAATTTTTGATATACCATAGACTCTTTAGACATGGTATATATTTAGACTTTGAATATTTATTTTTATTATTCATATTGAATGCTTAGAACTCAAAATTCATATATGATTAATTATGAGAAATTATTCAAAGTATCAAAGTTTGAAACTTTATATATTTTTGTGGTTAATTGAATTATTTTCTGGTTGTAAGAACACCACGTGATCTATGTAACTGAGATAAAAAGTATAAATATATCCAATAAATTATTCTATGTCGAAGTTACATCTAATTGACCAATAGTTTTAGTTAAAATAAATTTCCATCTTTAATTTTAGTTTTTAGTTAATAAAAATCCAATCTTTACTTTTATTTTTTGTACTGTAATTTATTTCTAGTGTCACACAAATACAAAACAATCCTCAAGAAAATTATTATGGGTTACTACCATTATACTACTTACCGATCTCTTGCATTTGGGAGTGTACGATTTTGATCACAGTCACTTCTCTTTGGCGCAAAGTAGTGGAGTTGATGGATATGAAACAAAGATTTTGTAGATGTAAAGATCTTACTTTTGAAGAAGATGGGTTGACGGTTCTCTTGTGAATCCTTCATAATTTTTTCAGAGAGATCATTGGAGGCCTCTTGAAACATAGGTGTTATGGAGTTTAAATAGAGTCCATGGATATTTAAATCTTTCAAATAAATTCTACATCTTAAATTCGAAGAAAGATAGTAATCCATTGATAAAAGGAGTAAAAAAAAAAAAACTGCTAAATTTATCCCAAAATCCTCATAATAGTTGGATTTACAACCTGAGCCACAGGTAGGGTCACCAGTAGGTTTACTGATGACTTATCAGTAGTAGTTAGACTAGGTTGGAATCATTACAATTTATTTATCAGTGATCATAAAAGTTTATCCAACAGTGATGCCACTGGTGGTGTCACCCATGGCATTGAGGAAACAACACCATATGCTGATTTGTTGTGTCGTGTTTCAGTAAAATAGTCATAATATTTGATCAGAAGTCTGCTTGATACGATTCAAGTACCTACGGAAAGAGGATTTAGATAGATATAACTTCTTCTTCCTATATAAAATTATCCACTTCAACATTTATCATGATCAAAACTGGTACTAAATTGGATAAGCTTTAACAAACATAATTCTGCTCAATTCCGATCTTTATTTTGATTTGTTTTTCGACCATAGAGTTTATTAATGATCTCCAACCACTAATTTCTTAATGTATAAAAACCAAATAGGGATTTGGAGTAAGACTCAGATCAAAATAAATACGATGAAAGTTACAAACTACAATGGAACTATCAACAATGGATTAGAAATCAGATAAGATATAAAAAGATATAACGAGGTTCAACTAAGAATATCTCCAAGTCTACATCCTCGGAGGAACATCGACAGATTAACAGGATATTTATGCTAATGAGAAATATAATATATCTGTCTCTCTTCTTTTTTATTAGAAGTTATGTATAAAGTTTTTTGTTTTTCCATCCCTTTTCTCATGGAGGAAGATGATATTTATAGAATCATCAAATTAGTAAAAGTTACCACCATCGTTAGATGCTCAACGAACTCTTCACGTCTCGAGCTATACACTGCTGTCTCATCCAAGAATTGACTCGCTATAAACTTGGAAGTCTTAAGCTTTCTTTGTACATGCTGAGAAGAAAGTCTTGATACATTAGATATAGATTTTGAGTAGTAAATTTAAAGATATCAAGTGACAAGATTATGGTATTTGAAATCGTGTTTGGACTGGAATATTTTTATATGAATCTTCATGGGCCCTTGTAAAGTATCTTTCTTATAAGGCCTCATGTCCCTAGGCCTAGACCGGTTAATTTTTGAAACAACAATAGTTCTCCATTCCTTAGCTCATTCCAATAAGCTCTTGAAGTGTACATGTGGCGACTTTAATTGGTCTAAAGAATAAGTCTCTCCTACCAACTTGTCATATTTTAAAGGAAAATAATAGAGTTTTAACTCCAATCCAAGTGTAAATAAACCTTTGCAATCTCTAGGTATTCTAATATTGTGCCTGAAGAAAAATAGAAGTTGACTGTTTTACTCAAATGAAGGCAAGTTGGGTACTCGACTTAAGATTGGATATCAATGATTTTGGGAATATAGATCTTAGGAATTTTATATTGTTCGAAAGACAAAGAATTTGGAGCCCGGAGGACTTAAACCATAGCACTAGATTATCTTGTTCAAGTGAAGTTTGACATGAACTAAGGTCCCATGCTCGTGTTTTGGAAATATAAATATTAGGAATTTTATATTGTCCGAAGGACTTTAAGAATTTGGAGCCTGAAGGACTTAAACCTTAGCACTAGGTTATCCTGTTCAAGCACAGTTTGACATGAACAGAGGTCCCATGTTCATGCTCTTTCATAAGTTTTTTCGGATTTTTGACCATCCTGAGGACTTATTGTTGATACTAGATTACCTTACCCACTTTATTAAGGTACTTACATGTGTAGAGGATTCATATTGGCGCTCTTCTATAAAAGTCTATGGGAATTAAACTTGCATGTGACAAGTTGGTTTGAATATCCAGAGGACTTAGTCTGATATGTTGAAGACACCAAACTACTATGATTTGTTAATTTTCTATATGGCACCTGTTCATGTGGATACTTTCTATGTGGCAGCTTTCCATATGAAAACTTTCCACATGATGACCTTTCATGTGGCTATTTCCATTGTGTTGTTGATTTACTTAGTTATATTATTTAGATATTACTAGATCTTGCTAGATTTTATTTGAGATTTCATTGTTTTTATTTAATCTTATACCAGTTATTATGACGAACTTTTATTTGTAATTGCCTATATAGATACCCAGAATTTATCAATAAAATTAGACTTGATTGGATGAAAAATATTATAGATGCAAAAGTGGCATGCAACCCAATAGATTAGAGTGTTTTGATTAGATTATTTACTCATGTTGGCAAAATTTCTGGAGAAAAGAAAAGAAAAAGAAGAAAAAGAGAAAATTTAATAATAGCTAATACGTGGATCATCTTTCATTAGAGAGATCCACGAATAGAAGCTAAAGAAGAGCTTAAACACAATCTTTACAGAGTTGTGTTTCATTTTCCAAAGAAACCAAAATGCGGATCTCTGATTCGTGAATGAGGCTAAGGCGCAAATCTCTGTTTATAGAGATCCGCAGATTGAATTAATAGGAATGGACCCCATAAGGTTGCATCATCGCATCAGGGCCCACAGAAAGCCCATAAAATTTAAGAGTACAGTTAAAATATTAAAAATGCGGATCACCCACCATAAAAAGATCCGCATCTTACTTGTTTTTTTCTAAACACAATCAATACGTGAACCGCGAAGGGTCGCATTTCTACTTGAAGATTTCAAAGAGTGAAAACCATCTACAGTAGCACTCAAATACCAGTCCAAGCATACCATGCAAGCAACTAGACACCAAAACGTAAATCTAAAGGTTGAGATCCATATTTTGGTTACATTTTAGAGAATTAAAGACGTCAGTTACAAATTCTGGAGATTTAATACAAATCTTTTAGATCAAAAAATGGAAAATTAATTCTCAAGTCATGGAGGCCATCAGTTAGACAGTTACATCAACTCAAAAGTCTCCAAACTTCTATAAATAGCAAGAGTTTATACTGAAAAAAAATATCTGGAGATCAATATTTTAGAGAATTCTATCTAAGTGCTGGTGCTATCAAGAACTCTAAACCCTTGCCAACTTAAGAAATTTATACGAAGTATTAACGGAGGGCAGGATCATCCTCCACGGCTACTATATAACCTAGTTTTAAACAAAAAGAAAATTAGACTTTCTTCATCATTTGTAAACGGACAACCTTTCTTATTGTAATCTTTTATTAAAAAATCTTCAATAAAGAAATTTATAATTTTTATGGAGAACAGAAGATTGGTGACTCGCTGGGGAAACCTATCATTTTTTATGATAAGGTTGTAGCCCAAACCGATAAAATTTCAGTTGGCACCATGATCGAGTCACTCGTCATTGAGTTCGACTAGGAGAAGAACAAGGAATTCCTCACCTCTGGCTCCATGAGCCCCAACTCTTTACATAAATATTGTAAGGTCTCTAACAGCTCAGCCTTCAAGGAGACTCCAAAGATGATGGTTCTGTTAAAGGACTCTTTAAACCAATCTGGTTTCAAAAGAGAGTTATCTTCTTCACCAGCACAAGACCCAGGGTTTGCTATACTCAAGACCTACATTGATCTTAAGAGAATGGACTAGGATCCTCATAATAATATGGGGAAACGACCATGCTCTGATTGTCAAATAGATGATTCAGAAAATAAGTTTCCTCTCGCCCGTACCATGAGAAGGAACCTGAGAAGAAGTGAGACTCGCGCTTCCCGCAGAGCCATGAAACAAAGAACTATTGTTGAACCACAATCACGTAGGCCTCTAGTTCAAGTATGGAGACAAAAAAGTAAAGTAGTGGTTCCAAACAAAAAGATGGATCGAGATGCAGATGGATTCATTCGTTTTTCCTATAAGAAACGCCGTTCACCCACCAAGTTCATCTATGACTTCAAACGCAAAGTTTACATCCACGTTTCACAAACAAGACGAGGGTCCCACAGCCATATCGTAGGAACAAAATGTGACTCTCAAGATCGCATTTCCAGAGGTAAACGCGGATCTCAAATTCGCATACCAATAGAAAAGTGCAGTCCTCAAAATCGCTTTTCTAAAGAAGAATCAGCCTCTAAGGCTCATGTTTCGGTTTCACCAGAAGTTCATCCATTCGCTACTATGGCTGAAGTAAAATCTGCTCCTGGACTTTTCAAAAGAATAGAAACTCCTATCCCAAAGATATCATTTGAAGGCAATGTTGCATCCACTAACAAAACAATGAATTCCAATATAAGAGACCTCAGGGAATTTTTCAATAGGAAGAGAAAAAAATCCCAAATGTCTCATTGTCATTGCGAACAATTGATCAATGCAGTGTTATCACATTGTCAATGTGTGGCAATCCCGGCCAAACAGTCGGTCTTCAACCAACTTACGACGTCTTCAGCCCAACTATCAAAAAGAAGATGACGCAACAAACAAGAATTTTCTGAACCTGAATATCCCGAAGTATCATCTAATATGATAAAATTTGGGAAGAAGAAGAAGAAAACAAAGAGTTTTCCTAGAACAGACTCTTCCAACACTGAACACTCTTCAGGCTTGAAGAGTATGTTTAGTGAGATGCGGGGTATTTTTCAAAATACCCGACTCAAGAGAGGGGTAATAACGATATTAGATTACAGAAAAATAGCCGGGGTCTCTTCTGATGAAGAAGATATGACAAACTCAGTCGTAGCCTAGTCCCAGACATCAGACTCATTTTTTGAAGATTCTACATCTGCATATATGATACAAGGAACACTAAAATAATTCATGATGGATGAGCAAGACAAAACCATCCAACAACAACAAGGTGCCAACAACGAGATTAGAGATATGCTTCATCTCCTGATCAAAGAGAGAAAGAATGACAAGAGAGAATCTTTCTCTAAAGGTTTCCGCAATTCAAAGAAAGACAAGGAAAAAATTCCAAAAGATGAATCTCATGCTCCTAAAAATACCAATGATAATAATGAGGATCATCGTTAAAAAGATAATTATTCTGAGCATTCCCACCATCAAGACAGAAATCTAGAACATGAAGAAATGCTGTTTAGATGGAGAGTTTATAGAATCAACTCAACACTCTCATGAATAGGAATAACTTGCAAGAGCTGGGGGTTGTGAGGCCGTATCCGATAGAATGGAAAAATATATCATTTCCGAAGAACTACAAACTATTGAAGCTTAAGTCATTTGATCGTATAGGATCATCGAACCAGCACATTTACTATTTTAAATCTCAAACGGGGCACTTGACTGGAAATGACCCGATCATTACATGAGCCTTTGTTAGTACCTTGACAGGTCTAGTATTTGAGTGGTTCCGGAGGTTGCAACCGGGAACCATCAACTCGTTGAATGATATGGAGAAAACCTTGTTAACAAGGTTTTACGAAGATGATATGGAAATCAATGCCAGCACTTTTTGCTACAAAGCAAAAACAAGGAGAATCAGCTCGAGATTTTATTAAAAAGTTTAAAAGCGATTATCTGAGATGTCCGCATGGGATGCTCGAGAAAATATTAGTAGAAACTTATAAACACAATCTTTCCACCAAAGTTCTTGCCAGAATGGGGCTGTGAAGTCCTCTACTTGGAAAGATCTTTCGTTACAAGCTGAAAGACTGAAGAAATTACATAAAGGCTTAAATTTGAGGAAGGAGGGAAACAAAGATGAAACAATTTTGTAGCACCTCAATCTTCTCGACCAAAAGGGAAAGAGACGATGACGACTGATACTTCAAATCCTACAAAATCTTCTCCAATGACTCCTCCATTGCGGATTCCTCAGAAGAAATATTCTTTCAAAGATGAGCACACCAATACCATCTTAATCTGCTTATAACAAAGAATATGTTGAAATTGGCAAAATCAAAACGACCTGAAGAAGCAGGAAAGGTTAATGATTCTAATTACTGCATGTATCATAGGATCATTAACCATCCTACCAAAAATTGTTATATTCTCAAGAATAAGATTCAGGCTCTAGTGAACACTAAGATCATCAAGTTACGAGAAGATTATAAGAAAGTAACAACAAATATGGTGACTTTTAAATTCGAAAAATCTCCAGACTGGATAGAATTAACTATTCAAAATGGAGTTCAATCCATTCCTAAAAGCATGATGAGGGTCGTAAACTATGATCCTCATCAATAATAAAAGAAAGGGTTATGTCCTTTTGAAACTTTCAAAGGAGAAATAATGTGGGTACATCCAGAAATCCTTGAAGATGAGCAATGGATTTCAAGTTCGCCTAAGAAGAAATCAAAAGGAAAAACTTTTACTTCCAATGCTGTTCTGCAATTTCTGAAGATAATACAGGAGTTCCCCCCTCTCTCAGATTCAGAAGAAGAGGTCAAGGACTCTTTGGCAGTCAACGTGGACCAACAAAAACCTTTTGGGACTCGTTAAGAAAAAGACTACTTGAAGAATTATGATCAAGTAGTGGATCCTCAACCTCGGGAGAAGAACAAGTTAAAAGAGCTTAAGTTCGACAAAACTCTTAAAAATCAAAATAAGAACCAGCAAGAAGTTCCAAAAAGCCTTTCCAATTTGATGAATTGACACAATTGGCCAATATTCCTACGAGAATTATTTTGTATGAGCTCCTAAACCTTTCCAAGCAAGCAAGAGAAGTTTTAAGAGAAGCTCCATAAGACTCCGAAGTATTTTTGGCACAAATTCCAGAAACAATGGAGGAAGAAGAAGGAGTCTATGCAACATGCCATCAGATTTCTAAAAAGATTCCTTGCATAACTCTCTCCAGAAGATATGCAAGTAAACAATAACAAGCATTACCGGCCTTTATATTACAAGGGTTACATAAGGTTAATAGAGATTGACCAAATCTACATTGATCCTAGATCTGCTCTAAGCATGATGCCAAGACGGGTATTGCGATATCTTGGAGTCTGTATTAATAGACTAGCATCAACAAATACTACTATTTTCGGATTCAACGCTAATGGTAGTAAATAATTGGGCAGTGCCAGATCGGTGATTTAAAGATGGAGGTCACATACTATATAATAGATACTGACACGTCTTATAATTTTCTACTTGGAAGGCCATGAATTCATCTCAAGCTCATTGTCTCTTCTACACTTCATCACTGTATGAAGTACATAGACAAAGATGGAAGCGTGAAGACCATGGTGGCAGAAAAGCAATCATTTAAAGGAGTTAAAAACTACTTTATAGATGCGTTGTTATATCAAGACGCATTTGAAGCAGCTAAACAACTGCTCCAGATGAATCTGATAGTGGCAATGAGGTTGATACTGAATCAAGATCTGAAAACTCAGAATCCTATGATGAAGCTTGGGATATAGAATCATTGTAATATGCCTTGAAGGTTTTGATGTAAATGACACCGCTAATTCTGATGGCGAGTGGATAATTAATGAAAATATAGAGTTTGCTTATTGCTAAGATCTCAATCATATCATTAAAGTATTCTTAACTCTTTCTGAAAAATTTGAACTCTTGAATTTCTTTGCTTCCAAGCTATTAAGATCCTTCGTCTTCAAGATCCTTTTCATCTTCAAGTTTCTTCGGGCTTCTTCTGCATCAAGTTTTCTTAAAATTTTTTAAAGAAGTTGACGAAAAAGGCTTCAACTTCTGGTCAATCCAGTAGTGATTCTCAAAATCCTCAAGCTACTTCTGGCTCTATAGTAGTCCGGCAGGAACCTTTGGGTGGGGTGAGTTTCTCGTTTTAATCTTCATAACAGATTTGCAATTCATAATTTGGTTTTAAAAGATAATCTTTTTCTCATAACTTTGTTTTAACTCTTTCCCACCTTATGCAGTGAATATGCTTTAAACTCTCTTCAAAGTGTCACTACTTCGGCCATGTAGGGGGATATGATGGTGAAAAGAGATTTAGGTTTCATAAAGTTTTCCCAGTTTATGCAGCATCTAATGGACAAGAGAGGAAGAGAAAAATTTTGAATCCTCTTCATTTCACTATGAGGAAAGTTATAACAACAGCTCTTTTTGAGGGAAAAATAGGAGTTCTCTGAATAAGCCTCCTTTTCTATTTGGTGATAATATACTAGTTCCTGATGACTGCTTGGATGATGGGGAATACAAGTGGCTCCATCAAATCAATGGTCGCAATTTGTTTCTTCCTAACATGGAGAGGTCCTATTCTTTCCTGTATCTTAAATCCCTTTCTATCCCTAGAATCATGAATCGGCATTTAAACGAAGCACAAGATGGCATTTTGTTAGATGGATTTAGTGCACAAAGTGCATTTCTTCTTCCACCAGGAAACATGTTTTAGGGTTATTTCCAGGATCCCTAAAAAGGCCGCCCTTTAGGCGAGACTCCGGTGATTGCTCAAATCTTTTAACACCGGTTTGTTGATGACTGAAGTGGTTGCTCATTGGAGTTAGATATGTTCAAACAATTATATAGTTGATCTTCAAAAAGTTTAGTATGAGAAATTATTTTTGAGAAAATCTTTCATATAAGATGCAGTTTGAAAGGATGATTTTAGCAAAACTTTCATACTTTCCTCTATTCTACGAGCTCGCTCCTCAGTCTTAAGATTGTAATTTTTCTTGTTTTCTTCGAATGATTACATCTCGAGATCATGAGTAAAATTTGAAGAAGAATATGATGGATCCGTGTACATATTTGATGACATATATGGAGTGGTTGTAGGTAGATTCTCATGACATGCATACCCCGCTTCTAATCTTTTTAATCTTTTATCTAATATGTTCAATTGAATATCTTATTCATGATTGAATTTAGAATATGGAGATGAATAGTTTATGAAGAAAGGATCAGATGGAGGATTCTTTTGATACGACTCTTGATTAGAATGATTCATCCATTCACAATTGTTATTTTGTATATAAGAAGTGCTCGTAGGTTCATGATATGTAGTGTGAATTGATCATTACCTAATCCTAACAAACTTCCTATCCATGGACACTGATAATAATTATGATATAAATCACAACAATGATGGCAACCAATTTGATTTTGAAACATATTTTTTTAAAATATTTTTTTTATTTTGAAAAGGTGGGGAGGGAAAGAGATGCAAGAGAAAAAAGAAAAAAAAAAAAATCAAAAAGTTCTGTTTTTTATTTTATTTTTTGTATTTTTTTACAGAAGCAAAGACCCCCAAAATATAGAACTGAAGAAAAATGGGGGGAGATTTTCACTTGAATTGCCGATAAATGGCAGCAATTGTTGCTATTTGGCGGCAAAATCAGAGAGCCTGGCTCTCTGTTTTTTTTAAGTGTGCTCCTGAGACATCTCTTGTCCATTTTTGCTTCTTGTATATGAACTTCCTGGTCCCTTCACACTCAACACATACTGTTAACCTGTAAAACGTTAGAAAAAGTAAGAAAACAATATCGATTCCCGGCAACGGCACCAAAAACTTGATGTGATAAATTTACTGCAAGTGTACAGTGTCGGTCTTAGCTTCCCATAGGGATCTAAGGATTTTACTATCTTACTAATCCTATTATTCTAACGAGCTAACTAAGGGTTCTAAATTGATGTCAAGTTATTCTAATTAGCTTAGGATTAGGATATGGAATCTACTAGTTGATAACCAAATATTATCTATTTATTTTCTTTCTTCCATACAAATCTGATCTTTTGGTTTAATTCGTACTTAAAGCATCCTAAACATAGACTATCAAGTGGCATGCAAGTATAATCCATCAAAAAAATTACTTTTGAATAAAAATAAACTAAATCATTAGATTAATTCAACAAAACAAATAAAAACCAACAACTCTAAATCCTAACTAAGTATAAGCTATCAAAAATACTTAAATTAAGCATAACCTATCAAAGTTCTAATCTATGAGTTCTTGTATTTTTATTGTTTCATAGAAAAATCCAATCTTTATTATTTTTATTTTAGAGAAAACACAAATAGAATAATATAAGGTTGATCTCTAGTTTCATCTACATCTTAGGATTAAGCTAATTAGATACTCATACTCCTAATTAACAAGATCCTATTTTTATTTATAAAAGCGATTAAAAATCCAATTTTCCTAGAAAGCAATTAATGATCTACATTAGAAAGCGATTAAATCTATATAAGCAAAGAAAAATAATGGAATTACCTCTGGAGCTCGGTATGGCGGCCGTTACCCCTTTGGCAAAACCCTAATATTTATTAATAAAAAGTGCATCTAAAAGTACATCTAAAAAACTTTCCCTAATTACAAGTATTCATCGGGTATTTATAACCCAAACCCAATCCTGCTCCTATTTAAACTCAATACAAAAGTTGTAATCCTCATCCAACACAAACTAATTTCAAGATATATAATATTAATCCAATCCATGGGTATTAGAAACCAATGGTTGAGATTAGATGGCATAAAATACTAATTTTCAGGTCCAAAATTCGAAATTAAGTTTATAGACCCGTAGCTCGCTGGATCAGATTTTTCACTCTATAGTACTTCAGTAAAATGACCCTAAATTTTGCATACAAACTCGGATTGATCTGTTCTTGGACTCGTTTCAAACATAATTCCGAGATCTACAAATATTTTCTATACAAAGTTTTCTACTTTAAGCTTTATCTTGACCGAATATGCACTTGAAGTTGTTACTACTGCACTTGAGTTTTTGTCGTCACCAAAATTGATTTTCTTTACTTATATTCTTGACAAATTTGCTTTATCTTTTTCTCTTCCTTACAAATCGTTTGTTACCTATAAAAAAAAAATACTAAATATACCTGAGTAGAAATTATTTATATATAAAAATCGATAAAATATGAGAGAAAATATACAAAATATGATACAAGCATACCCTCACACCTATTCTTTGCTTGTTCTCGAGCAAAATCTGGATCTAAAAAGAAAAATTCTAACTCACTTTCGCAGGAATCATGATTGCACTTAGCATGTGTAACAAGGCGTTAAACTCTTAGGTTATCTTAATTGACGAGTTGTGTCTCATGAGGGTTTGTAGTGAATATACCTACAAAATTCGTGAATAAGATAGATTAAGGAATAAAGAAAAGAAAAATAAGGATAACCAAAAATAAAAAAATAAAAAATTTATACAAAAGAAAGAAAAATCTTTTTTTTGGGTGATATTTTCTTCAATTAATCTCACTAATATACAAACTTAAGAACGCATTTAGATTATCAATTTTCAAGTCAAGCATCATATAAAATATACTTATTATTTTAATCAAAAATTTAAATCCTATCTTTCAATACCTACTAATAGATAATTCATTGGCTCCTATACATTTATAAGCACGTGTGATAATCTACTTTGGCTTTGGACTACAACTCTAACTCATGATTCATCTCCTCTCTCATAACAAATTTTTTTTCTCTTTTTTTGCAAATATTTCACATTTCATGCAAATATTCATGCTTGCTTAGGCGCAACGTACCCGATTACTCGGATCATACTCTTTTTTTTTTTCATTTCTTAGGATATTGCCTTAATATCAGGCTCACTCCTTTTTTTATTTTTTTAATTTCTAAGGCTATTGTCTTAAATACCATTCTCAACTTTTTTTTTCTTTTTTTAGGATTATGTCCTTAAATACCAGGCTCATCCTTTTTTTTTCTTTTTTTTTTCTTATTTAGAGAGAGAACACTACTCAATCATTATCATTTTTGTCCTTAGCCTAATAAACTATTGTGAAGTAAAAAAATAGATGTATATTTATCTCCAAATTTCTATTAACGGTATTTATTTTTTGAATTTTAATCTTTTACATAAAATTCTTAATGTATCATCCAATCTACTCTCCTATCAAATTTCAAATCTAAATTTATTCTTTTATTTGTAATTAGGTTGATTTATTGAAGAAAATATTTTTGTATTTTTTAAAGATTTTTTAACTTTATTTTTAGATTTTTTTACTTTTTTTTTTTTCAATTTTTTTTAGCTACCAAAAAAAAAAACTACCCAAAGTGTAAAATAAAGAAACCCACAAAAAAATTATAGAAAAAACTAAAAATCTTAGAAAAATATAAAAATCTCCTAACCCACTCTCCCACACCTAAACTTGTGTATGCCCTCATGCACGAATCAAGAGTGATAAAATAAATATGAAAACTATTATATACAAGTTATATACTTACTAGAAAATTCTGACTGGTTACGATCTCTTGATCGCTTCCCATTCTCTTAGTGTGTCTTTTTATGTTTTGATATGGATGAATTTAGCTTTTTTGTCAATTTTGCATTTAATCTCTCCATCTTGTTTTTGATTATTCTCAATTTATTCTTACCCTTCTTTCTTTTATTCAATGGTAAAATTTTAAAGTTAGAAATCATACATTTATCGTCCATATTCGACTCACGAGGATTTTTCATAGCAGTAAGTATTTTGGTTTTTATCAATATGTAAAATAATATACTCACTTTGATGTGGCTGAATCATGAGCTCGATTTTGGATCACTCTTTCAAATTATTAGGTACCATAACCTCTTTTTTTTTATAGTTCCTATTTTCTAGTGTTCTTGGCTCGTCATGCAAATTTTATTCAAACCTGTCTACAAAATTTTTAAAAGAAAATGCCATACTAGTGGACTTATCATTAGTCAAGTTATTATGAAGGGATAAAAATTTTTCTTCACAAATTTCTTCACAATTTTTAACAAAATAATCAAAAGATAATATGTCACTAGCAAACTTATCATTAGGCAAATCACCAAGCAAATTTTTTTCTTTATTATAAGTTTTTTATAATTATTTTAATAATAGTCCAAAGTAGTTTGATAGTAATGTCAATGTATGGACTCATCACACACAAACTTATTTGATTCATTTTGAATCATATCCACTTCAAAAAGATGACTGAAATGGTTGCTCGTTGGAGTTAGATATGCTCAAACAATTATATAGTTGATCTTCAAAAAGTTTAGTATGAGAAATTATTTTGAGAAAATCTTTAATATAAGATGCAGTTTGAGAGGATGATTTTGGCAAAACTTCCATACTTTGCTCTATTTTACGTGCTCGCTTCTCAGTCTCATTATTGTACTTTTCTTATATTTCTCGAATGATTGCATCTCGAGATCATGAGTGAAATTTGAAGAAGGATATGATGGATCCGTGTACATATTTGATGACATATATGAAGTGGTTATAGGTAGATTCTCATAACATGCATACCCCACTTCTAATCTTTTTAATCTTTCATCTAACATGTTCAATTGAATATCTTGTTCATGATTGAATTTAGAACATGGAGATGAATAGTATATGAAGAAAGGATAAGATGAAGAACTCTTTTGATACGACTCTTGATTAGAATGACTTATCAATTGTAATTTTTTATATAGGAAGTGCTTGTAGGTTCATGATATATGGTGTGAATTTGATCATTACCTAGTTTTAGCGAACTTCCTATCCATGGATACTGATAATAATTATGATATGGATCACGACAATAATGGCAACAAGTTTGATTTTGAAACATATTTTTTTAAAGATTTTTTTTATTTTGAAAAGGTGGAGAGGGAAAGAGATGCAAAAGAAAAAAGAAAAAAGAAAAAAATTGAAAAGTTCTTTTTTTTTATTTTTTTTGTATTTTTTACAGAAGCAGAGACCCAAAATACAGAATTGAAGAGAAATAGGGGGAGATTTTCACCTGAATTGCCACTAAATGGCAGCAATTGCCGTTATGTGACGGAAAAAATCAGGGAGCCTGGCTCTCTGCTTTTTTAAGTGTGCTCATGAGACTTTTCTTGTCCATTTTTGCTTCTTGTATCTGAACTTCTAGGTCCCTGCATATTTAACACACACTGTTAACCCGTAAAATGTTAGAAAAAACAAGAAAACAACGTCGATTCCCAGCAACAGCGCCAAAAATTTGATGCGATAAATTTACTGCGAGTGTACAGTGTCAGTTGTAGCGCTTTACAGGTTGTTCCCACATAGATCTGAGGTGTTTTGCTATCTTGCTAATCCTATTATTCTTAAGAGCTAACTAAGGGTTCTAAATTGATGTCAAGTTATTCTAATTAGCCTATGATATGTAATCTATTAGTTGACAACCAAATATTATCTATTTATTTTCTTTCTTCCATAAAAATCTGACTTTTTAGTTTAATTCCTACTTAAAGCATCCTAAACATGAACTATCAAGTGGCGTGCAAGTATAATCCATCAAAAAAATTACTTTTGAATAGAAATAAACTAAATCATTAGATTAATTCAACAAAACGAATAAAAACCAACAACTCCAAACCCTAGCTAAGTATAGGCTATCAAAAATACTTAAATTGCACATAACCTATTAAAGTTCTAATCTACGAGTTCTTGTATTTTTATTGTTTCATAGAAAAATCCTATCTTTATTATTTTTATTTTAGAGAGAACACAAATAGAATAATATAAGGTTAATCTCTAGTTTCATCTACATCTTAGGACTAAACTAATTAGCTACTCTTACTACTAATTAACAAGATCCTATTTTTATTTATAAAAGTGATTAAAAATCCTATTTTTCATATAAAGCAATTTAAAATCTACACTAGAAAGCGATTAAATCTATCTAAAAAGCAAAGAAAAATAATAGAATTACCTCCGGAGTTCGGTATGGCGGCCGTCATCCCTTTGGCAAAACCCTAATATTTATTAATAGAAAGTACATCTAAAATTACATCGAAATTTTTTTTCCTAATTACAAGGATTCTGGGGTATTTATAATCCAAATACAATTCTGCTCCTACTAAACACAATACAAAAGTTATAGTTCTCATCCAACACAAGTTAATCTCAAGATATCTAATATTAATCCAATCCATAGGTATTAGAAATCAATGGTTGAGATTAGATGTCATAAAATACTAATTTTCGGGTTCAAAATCCAAAATTAAGTTCAGCAGACTGTAGCCCGTTGGACCAGATTTTCAACTCTGCAACACTTCAGTAAAATGGCCCTAAATTTTGCTTCCGAACTCGGATTGATCTGATCTTAGGCTCGTTTCAAAGATAATTCTGAGATCTACAAATATTTCCCACACCAATGTTTCCAATTTAAGCTTTATCCTAGCCGAAAATATGCACTTGAAGTTGCTACTGCTGTACTTGAGTTTTTGTCTTCACTAAAATTGACTTCTTTGCTTATATTCTTGACAAATTTGCTTTATCCTTTTTTCTTCCTTGCAAATCCTTTGTTACCTATAAAAACACACTAAATATACCTGAGTAGCAATTATTTATATATAAAAATAGATAAAATAAGGGAGAAAATATGCAAAATATGATACTAATCAGTTGATGTGAAGGAAGAGTTTCAAGTTCAGGATTTTTGTCCAGTTGGGTGGGTTCATTCTTCTTCAAAGGGCCCATGGGCGACATTAACTGGTTACTTCTTGAAAATCTTTGCAAATCATTTGAAGAGCATAGATCTCTATCGTGCTATAAGGGTAATTCAATATGGAATTTCTCCTAGTCGATTCCATTTCTTGTGCTTACTGGAGATGTATAATCTTGGTACTTGTACCTTCTTCATACTTTGTTGTGAAATAGGGCTCACTCTTCATGAAATATATAAGATTTTAGGGTTGCGCATAGTAGACATTTCTCATGAAGAATATGTTCCCGCAGAAGAAGAACTCCTTTTGCTAAAGCTCAGCATCATGTAATTTATGAAACTTATTGGGAATTATTTTGTCACTATTACATTTGCGCTCACATATCTGGTGTCCGCAATGTGAAGTAAAAGAAATAGTTGCAATATCTTTTCCCAAACTTTGTGGCAGACAATACTGATTTTAGTCGTCCTCCCCCAGTTTCTGAGCAGAAGATTAAACAAAAGGTTGTCCGTTTTGGAACGGATTCCTGCGTCACTAAGTCAGATGAGCATGTCTTCAAGACTGGGACATCCTTTGAAAGTTTCATTACCAGGCCCAACAACCTTTATCAGATCCTGCTATGGCTGAAATGATGCGTGGTTCCATCAGCACCACAAGAAGGTTTATCAGTTGTAGTGGTATACCTGGCAGTATTGCTAGTACTCGGGCGTCTACTTAGTTTATTGCCAACGATGGTTTGCGACATTCAAAGTAGATTGAGAAGACTGACTGATAAATTTTGTAACATCAGGAAAGTCTTTAATGGTGATGGAAACTTAAGTATTAAGACTCCAAATCTGTGGGTAGAGCTTCCATACACTTATTTGATGGTTTGGATAGTTCTACACTACTCTTCATTGATGAGTCTTCTTCATTCTCAAATGGACTTAAGTTTTCTCAGATTTCAACACTATGAGAAATCACAATGGAAAGGGGGTCATATGATTGCCATTCTGAGACAGCTTCAACATCATTCTAACTATGAGTTGTACAAGTATTTTCCTTATTTTCCAAACACCGATTATGGTGATGAATTCACGGACTCAATTTATGCTGATAACTTCACCACTTTATCTACTGGATATTTTTGGTGGTTAATAAGCATTCATTCAGAACACTTGGTACTCCGTTTAGGGAATCATTGTTATGTTAAGCCTTATTACCCCAGTCGTTTCTCTTGATAATTTAGATATGATTAATTATATGTCGGGAATCCAAATACAGATATCAGCTTTGTGGGGAATTTGTTTGAGAGAGCCAGAGCTTGGTTCCATTTTATCTCTGGTGGTACAAAGGTCAGATTTAATCTTCCTCTTAGGACTCCAAATTTATAAATGACTTTTAGTTTTTGCAACTAGTATTCTAATGCACATTCCATGCCTCACAGTTTCAATGTGAATCACACCTGTCTGAGGGACAGTAGAGCGTGGTATGCTCAAAAGAAAAAAGCCGACAGCACTAGAGTCGCTGGAATAGATGAATTTGGCCAGGACTATGACTTCGAGGGATTTTATTCAAGGGATGAAAGAGATACTGCCATAATCCCAATAGATCAGTTTGTATCCCCCACTATTCCAGTTTCTCTTTCTCCTATAGCAAAATAATCATCTTCTAAGCTAGGATCTTCTCCTCAGAAGACTATTTCTAAGCGGAAAAGGCTGAGGCGGCTCCGCAACCGGCCAATCATCCCAGAGGTTGTATTAGCTGAAGTTGGTACAACAATTCTTAGTTCGACCTCTGAAGCTGCTGGAGAGGAACAAGAAGAAGAAGATAACTCGGGTTTCTTCCTCGCTCATCTAAGAAGTGCTGTAGTCGAGGGCCTATTTTTTCCAGTGATCCAATCATAGAGGCTCCCTCCACTAGATCGGCAACTGAGCCTTCATCTGTTACTGCGCCTCCTTTATAAGAACCAGTTCAACTTGCCTAAAAGGACTCTGCAACCTCTGCTCCTCCAGTAATCCAAATTACTGTTGACCCGTGCACCAGGCTCTTCTTCAATGATAGTACCTTCTTCAGGAGATGCTGATGATCCTGATGATGATGATGATGATGATGATGATGATAATGATGATGATGATGCTGATGATGATGTTGATAGCGATGATATTCGCTATTCTACTCCTCCGTTAGACCATAGTAAATACACTTTTCTGACGGCAAAAGAGAGAGCTAAGGTGTATGAACCTAGAGAATCCAGTGCCTAGCCTCAAGGTTTATTAAAAAATTTAATCATTTTCATCATCATTTGTTTATTTCATCTAACCATGTCCTTTTTTAAGAAAAGCTTTCTTCTACTCCAATTTCGGAGTATGTGCCTGAAGCTGAACCTTCTTTTACTGAAGTTGAAGTTCAGATTGAAGTTGTATCTAGAGTTGTTGCAGCTGCTGCCCCTGTTGAGGCTACTGTGGCTGCTGCCCCTATTGAAGTTGTTGAAGCTGCTACTACTGTTGCCCCTATTGAAGTTGTTGAAGCTACTGCTACTGCTACTGCTACTGCTGCCCCTGTTGAAACTGCTGAGGTTGTTGCCCCTATTGAAGCTGCTGAGACTGCTGCCCCTGTTGCCCCTATTAAAGCTGCTGAGGCTGCTTTTGCTGAAGTTATTACTCCTTCAACTCAGGGTACAACACAGGTTACACCTACTCCTGTGGTTGTTTCTGCTGCAGCTACTTCTTCATCAATAAGCTATGCAGAAGTTGATGCACTTGCTAATGATTTACTCCAGTATACAATTAAGGTCTTTTTTTGACTTTATGAACCATTGCATTGATAAAATTCTGAAAGAGAGTTATTTCGCTTTAATTGCCACTGTCCTTAATCTTTATGCGACTGGGATAACAAGTATTGGTGGAGAAGAATGGGCTACTTCTTTCAAACTTATGGTAGCTCAACTTTAGGAACATGCTGACACTTTGTTAAAGATCCACAATGCAGATAAGTTAAAAATGGTTGAGGTCACTTTCCAAAGATTAATGAAGGAACGACTCAAGTTCCAGGAAGACATCAAGGAAAAAGTCAATGCTTGCTAGACCTGTGTTGAGAAAAATAAATCAACTAGCCAATCTTTATGTTCTCAGATAGAGAATGCTGCTACAACTGTCAAAGGCCATGATTAAGTCATTGCAAGAACTTAGGAGACCATTGCCAAAGCTCAGGATTTACTTGAAAAGATTTCCAAGGAGTGCGAGGGGACATTGAGGAACCTTGCTGACTTATCTAGGTAGCATGGCAGTATGAACAAAGCCCTCTTGGCTGATCACGCGGAGTTGGATGCAATGAAGTCTGATCCAATGAACAATACAACTGTCAATGAGGAAGAACTGCACAGACAGGCTGCTATTCAGGCTTATGAAACCATTTAGTTGGAAATAAGTGATGTGGAAGAAAATATTAAGGCTCTCTTGACCCATTAAGTTGTAATAATTTTCTAGTATTGTTCAAGGAGCTCTTGTAATCTTTAATTTTGATGATGAAAACTTGGATGTGCTAATTCTCCTAATCTTGTAGAAGAAGCTTTTGAATTTTTGAATTTGATAATAAAAACTCGGAACAATTTCTATTTGTCATAAAATTGATGCTTTTGGATTCATCTTTGTATCAACTTCATGTGTTTACTCTTAGATATGATTTTGTGCTCAATTCCACGGGTTTGTGTATAAACAAGATTCTGCGCTCAGATCCGTAGGTTTGCATATAAGTGCAACCCCGCGTTAAAATTTGCGGTTTTACATATAAATGCAACCCTATGTTCAAATCTGTGGGTTTACATATAAGTGCAATCCTACGTTTAAATCCACAGATTTACATATTAAAAATGAATTGCCGCCAGTTTAATTGCCTTTTTGCTGCAAAGATCTAAGCACTGCATGCATTCATTAATGATAGGATTCTAATCAAAGATCTCAACCAAATATCTCATCTCTTTTGGTGCAGAGATCTAAGGTTCCCATGGATTAATAAATATCTTAGTGAGATTCGAGTCAAAAATCTCAACTGAAGAATTCGCCTATAAAATCTCTTGGCCGAAGATTTTGATCATGAAATTCTCTATACTCTATATAAAGCACCAAGCCTTTCTTCAAAAACTATTCTGACTTAAGAATTTTTCTGAACTCTCTTCTTTTCTAAATTTCTTTGAATTCTTTTTGGGCTATTCTGACTTGAACTCTTCTTAGAGCTTTTATGATGAAAAAATCTTCATCCTTTAATCAATCCATTAGCGTTCAGGTTTTTCCAGCCAATTCTGTCATGACTCTGCCCATGTTTCATTCTTTATTTTTTTTATTGATGCAATGAACTGGTATTGGCATGTAACAAGACCTCCAGATAATACGCCTCTTGTAAATGTTGGCCAATCTGTGACTGGTCAGTTGCCTGGTTTGTTAAAGAAAGAATATCCCATTGAAAAGATTCTTATAACTATAATCATCTTTCTTAATTATGATAAGTTTTCTTATCACAATCATAACTCATATATTTTCTTTTATGTCTCTTGACAAAGTTTTGATCTATTGCAGGATATAACCGTAGTCATCTTCCTTAACAATGCTCTACACCTGTCTGGTCCTCAACTTTTTCCAATATTTTTGGAGAACCAGAATATCTCATGTACTTTTCATGAGATAAAAGATTTCGGGGTCTGTGGCATTTTTGTCTTTTCGCCTTTCATCTTTAAATAAGGATGATAAATGGTTATAGGCAGCTCCCAATTTCAGCAGTTCCACATACTGTATATTTGGGAACATGCATTTGGTATACCCAGTTTTGAACTAATCAAGTCATCGCGACGTTGATCATGACTGAGCGAGCAAACTTGGAAGTTCTTAACCATCAGCGAGAAGAAATTACAGAAGCAACATTTTTGTCTAAGCGTACGAAGCCATCCCATTAGAGATAATAGATATTGATGAAAAATTTCAATGTTCTTTTGACTCAATTGATTTGTAGTTATTTCCATTCATTGTATGATGTCAAGGAACTCTTTGTAATATTGAACTGATAATGAATAAAGTTTGTTTTTTTTATTTATTTTAAGGATGGAAATATGTTTTTATGGAAATAAAATTTTTATTGTCATTCATTCAGAGCTAACTGTTAACTTGAAGAATGATTTTGGTATTGATAATCAAAAGTAACTGTTAACTTGATGATCATCGACTCTTCAAAATATTGTTCAGAGGTAATCATTAACTTGACAATATAGAGTCATTATTCAAACATCCAAATAGATTTTTCCACGAAAGAATAATTTTCTTGAACCAGCATAGAGGTAACTGTTAACTTTTCTAAACAAGTTATGATCTCAGCTGTTCAGTGACTTTTAGTATGACAACTTTTGAATTACTAGAGATAATTTTTAACTTAGTAAATTTGGAGAAATGAAAATATTGTTTGCCAGAGATAATTTTTAACTTAGTAAATTTGGAGGAAAGAAAATTTTGTTTGCTAGATGTAATTTATAACTTAGCAAATTTAGAAGAATGATAGTTTTATTTACTAGAGGTAATTTTTAACTTAGCAAATTTAGAAGAATGAAAATTTTATTTGTTAGAGATAATTTTTAATGTAACAAATTTAAAGGAATGACCTTTGGAGACAGAACGCGACTTTGTGAAAATTTGTGTTTTTGAAATTCAATGCTGCATTTTTGAACTTCATTTAGTGACAAAACGCGATTTTATAAAATTCGCGTTTTGAGCTTCTTTGACTCCAGAATGCGGATCAAACCTGTCAGAGGTAGGAACTTAATATGATAGGATCATGAGATTTTTAGCGAACCTCTAGGTATAAACGGATTTGATTAGCCTTTACTAATCTCCGTTTGTGTTGGGCTAGTCATGCTATTCCCCTCACCATGATGAATTATCGAAAATTTCATTTGGATTTTAAATGCCAAATTTTCCTCTTCTGTAAATGTTAATAGGTTAGAGCTGTTCATGCTTTTTACTCCTAGCACGGTAGAGTTGTGGAGAATTTCATTTGGATTTAAGTGTCAAACTTTTCCCTATCCTTAGTCATGGAGACATAGGATTCTTTTAGCACTTCTATTATTGACAAGAGTGACATACTAGCATATCTTCATCCATTATACTCCGTTAGGGAAGTTAATGAAGTAACGGATCTCAAAATATTTATTGCACCATGCTGAAACTTGGTAAAAATGGACTCCTCCTTGCAGATGAGTTTTATTTGATTGATGGACAAATTGGTCATGTTTTGGAGATAATAATGTCAAGAATTTGACACATTCATTAGTCTCTTTATAGCTTTTAAATGCTTGGCATTCGAATGGATCGATAATCAAATCAAAGCGTTGAATTTTTCTTTTGTTAGGGGAAAATTCAAGTATGTGTATTACACAGCTTGATACTTTTGTGTTCCCTTTTTTGCAGTACCGGTCAAAAATGCAATTGAGAGTTATTGAAGAAGATATATATCTCAAACCACTCAATGTTTAACTTGATTATTTCTTACTATTATATAAGCTATTTTTATACAATCTATTCAACTCTTTGAATAGTTCAGGGTTTTTCCCTTCGGTTGAAAATTGACTTAGCCCTTTATTAGGAGTAATATTTCTTCAGAACTTTTCCATTGATTGGCATCATTATTTCAACGTCATTCGGTTTTACCAATCGGTATGTACCATTTGAATAAATTGCGTCAATGACGAAAGGTCCCTTCCATTTTGGCTAAAATTTTCCTTTGGATTTTTAATTAGTTATGATCGATCTTCTTACCAAATGGACTAGATCACCTTTCTTGAAAGTTCTCTATTTGACTTTTTTGTTAAAGGTTTTGGAAATCCGCGCTTAGTAAAGTTCAATACTTTGTTGAGCTTTCAAGCGTTTGTCATCGAGAGCTTCTAACTCTAAAAGTCTCTGCCGATGTCTTTCTTCTTGCATCATCTTAGTTGCTAATGCAATCTGTAATGATGAAATTTGAATCTCCAAAGGCAACACTGCTTTAGACCCGTACACCAAAGAAAACGGGTAGCATTGGTAGGAGTCCTGACAGTAGTTCGATAGACCCAAAGACATTCTCCATGATTTTCTTCCCAATCACATTGGTTGGATGAAACGACCTTTTTAAGGAGCTTCATAATGATTTTATTAAAAACTTCTGCTAAATCATTGGCTGCAGGATAGTATAGAGATGAAGCCACACTTTCAATCCTATATTTGTTACAAAATCTAGAGAATGACTGACTCACGAACTGAATCCATTGTCATGAATAATCCTCCTAGATACTCCGAAGTGGTATATAACATGGTGTTTGATGAATTTAATTACATCTAATGACTTTACTTCAGTTAGGGGTACTACTTCGGTCTACTTTGAGAAGTAATCTGTTATGACTAATATGAATCGATGACCCCTCGTCGATGGTGGGAAAATTGATCCAATAATGTCCATTCCCCATTGTTCAAATGGCCATAATGTAGCCGTTGGGTGGAGATATTCTGGTAGTTGATGTATAAAGTCTATATGTATTTGACAGGCTCCACATCTTTTAGCATAGGTAACCGCGTCTGTCATCGTCTTGGGCCAATAATAGTCCATTCTTCAGAGTCTATCCTAGAGTTTTGGTCCTTGTTGATGTGCTCTGTAGATGCCGCTATGAGCTTCTTCAACCTCATTGTTAGACATACAACAAAGTAAAATCCCATCATAAAATTTTCTATACAATATCCAAACTTCGACATTTTAATAGAATCGAACAACTTTTTTACAAATTGCTGTTGCTTTTTTAGGATCTTTTGGTAATATCCCATAAAAAATATAGTCTATATAAGGAAATCACCAATCTCTTGGTTCAAAATCAGACTCAAGAGCATCCACTTCATATGCTTCTTATTTCTTATCTGAATTTAACTCCACTTCAAGTTTATTCTTCGGACAAAATAATTCTTTACTTTCTACTATTATACGTTTGTTGGAGTCTTTAGGCAATGCTAAAGTAGCAGCCAAGGAGGCTAATGAATCCGCATAACTATTTTGATGGCACGATACATGACTAATTAGAAACCATTAAAACTATCAGCCATTTTTATGACTGCTTGGTAATATGACAAGAAGTCTTCATTTTTAACATCATATTCTCCTCTAACTTGCTTTATGATAAGTTGAGAATCTCCATATACTTCTAAATTCTTCACCCCTAGTTGTTTGGCTATTTTAGACCAATCATTAAAGTGTTGTATTCAGCAACATTGTTAGAACATGAGTTTATCAATGAGTATGCTCGAGGGATAATGTGATTATAGCGGGGAACAAAAACAACTCTTACTCTTACTACCATCTTTCCTTTGAGTCCCATTCTAGAGGCACCGTCAAAGAAAAGTTGCCATACGTCTTCTGTAATAGCATTTGCTTCAGGAATTTCTTATGAAATGTTTTCCTTTTGAATCGTATTTTCTTCACCTAATTCACCAGGGATATCTTCATATAATTTTGAAGGTGCTGAAATCGGATATTTAGTTAGGAAATCAGCTATATCTTGTCCCTTAACTGACTTTTGTGGGATAAAATGCATATCATATTATGATAGTAAAATAGCCCAGTTGAATAGTCTTGAATTTAATGACCTTAGCTCAGTCATTAATATTCTTAAAAGATTAACTCTCGATAAAACGTGAATTGTTTGCCTCACTAAATTGTGCCGCATTTTCTGTATTACAAACACAAAAACCAGGCATTCTCTTTCTGTTGGGTTATATCGATATTTAGCCCCTATCATCATCCTTCTAAGATAATAAATGGCTTGTTCATATCCTAATTTATTCTTTTGTTCCAGTAAAGCTCCCAAGGAATGGTCTATAGCTCTCACATATAACATGAAAGGTATTCCTGAAACTGGAGCTATAAGAACAGGTGGTTTAGTTAGATTTTCTTGATTTCTTCGAAAGCTTTCTGACACGCATCATCTCAAATGAATGATACTCGTTTCTTCATCAACCATATAAAAGGTTGACATTTTCCAGACAAGTTTGGTATGAAACTGCGAGTGTATGCCAGTGTGCCTTGCAGTCCTCTCAATTCTTTGAGATTTTTGGGTAGTAACTTATCTTGAATTGCTTTGATTTTGTCTAGATCAAGATGAATTCCCCGAAAAGTGACTACAAGCCAATAAACTTTCCACTAGAAACTTCTAAAAAAGATTTAGTAAGATTCATCTTAAACTGGTGGTTTTGCATGAGGTCAGACACTGTTCTCAAATCATGAAGATGATCGTCTTTGCTTTTGCTTTTGATCGCCAGATCATCTACATAACATTCCACCAATTTTCAGAGATGTTCTTGGAATATCATGTTCATGGCGCATTGATATGTGGTGCCAGCATTTTCAAACCGAATGGCATGACTATATAACAGTACAATCTAAGTGGCGTTCTGAAAGACGTATATTTTTCATCATCATAGTACATCTTGATTTGATTGTATCTTGAGAATCCATCCATGAATGACATCCGTTCATAGCCACAAGTGTTGTTAACATGACATCTATAATGGGCAAAGGAAATTTGTCCTTCACAGATGCTTCGTTCAACTCTCTGAAATTAATGTAGATCATAATCTTTCCATTCTTTTTTGTCACAGGAACTATATTCCCGACCCAGTCTGGATGTTGTTTTTAATGGATGAAGCCTAATTCAATTAACTTTTTGATTTCAGCTTCAATTGCTTCCATAATTTCAGGACAGAATCTTCATTGTTATAGTTTTACTGGCTTCACATCCGACCGGATATTTAATTTGTGTACTGCGACTTTTGGATCAAGTCCTGGCATATCCTCATAGTTCCAAGCAAAAATATCAATGTATTCTCGAATGAGAGAAATCATTTCTTCTTATGCTTCTGAAGATAAATTTTCACTTATAAATATGGGTTTATAGTTAGCTTCATCACCCATATTTATTTAAATCACTTTATTTTCAATTGGAGGTTCTCATTGTTCAAACTGAACTTCCCACTTCATGTTGAGGTGCTTCGCCCAGGGATCATCCTTGATTGGTGATAACTCTTCAACGTCCTCTTCTTCTTGGTCTGCGGAGACCATGTTGATAGAGACGTTTCGAAAAATTGCTCCAACACTTACATCTGAATTCCAGTATGACGATTTCGATGAATGAGTTTGCTGCAACTCTTCGAAATTTATTTCCGAAAGATCTTCAGAAGTGATAACATATCCCAACCACCTTCTAGTCTTATCATAGTAATCTGACATCTTTCCTTTCGGAACAAAATGTTGAAGTATTTCTTTTCTTTCTTTTCCAAAATTCAATGCCTGCCTTTGGCTAGGTTATATCTCATTTTTTTCATCATTTTATAAAAATTTTCATCATAATGGAAGAACTCAAGACTTCCCTATTCTTTCTCAGAATCTAAGTATTTTTTTATTTTTATTCTTTGCTTTTCCAAATATTATAGATTTCTGATCTTTATGTTTATAAGGAATTTCAAAGATTACTTCATTTGCATCTCTATCGTCATCACTTTGTATGCAAAAGGATGATCGCATAGGTGGTTGAAATAATGCTAAGAAATATATTTGTCTAGTTTATCACTAACCACGTCAATACTAGTACTTGAGGGTTCAGAGTCAGCACCAGATGAATAAGCAAGCTCTATATTTTCATTAATCATCCACTCGCCATCAGAATTTGTGGTGTCATTTACATTAAGGCCTTCAATGCTTATTACAATGGATTCTATATCCTAAGCTTCATCGTAAAATTTGAATTTTCGGATTCTGATTCAGTATCAGCCTCATTGCCACTATGAGATTTCTCTAGAAGGTTGTTTAGCTGCTTCAAATACGTCTTGATATAACAATGCATCTGTAAAGTAGTTTTCAACTCCTTTAAGGAGTTGCTTTTCTATCACTAGGATATTCACACTTCCATCTCTGTCTACGTACTTCATACATTGATGAAGCGCAGAAGGGACAATGAGGTTGAGATGAATCCATGGCCTTCCGAGTAGAAGGTTATAAGACATGTTAGCATCTATTACATAGCATGTGACCTCCGTCTTTAGATCACCGATCTAGCATTTCAACTTCACCTTGCCCAATGGTTTACTACTATAAGCGTTAAATCCGAAAATAATAGTATTTGTTGATGCCAGTCTATTCATAGGGATTCCGAGATATTGCAATACCTGTTTTGGCATTATACTTAGAGTGGATCTAGGATCAACTTGGATTCGGTCGATTTTTGTTGACCCTATGTAACCTTTGTAATATAAAAGCAGGTGATGCTTGTTATTCTTTACTTGCATATCTTCTGGAAAGAAAATTATGCAAGGAATCTTTTTTGAAGTCCGATGACAAATTGCACAAACTTCTTTTTTCTCCATTGTTTCTAGAATTTGTGTCAAAAACACTTCGGAATCTTACAGAGCTTATCCTAAAACTTTTCTTGTTTGCTTAGAGAGCTTTAAGAGCTCATACAAAGTAATTCTTGCAAGAATATTGGCTAATTGCGCTAATACATCAAATTGGAAAGGCTTCTTAGAACTTACTGCTGATTCTTTATCTTTATTTTTAAGAGATTTGTCGAACACAAGCTCTTTTTGCTTGTTTTTCTTTGGAGGCGGATGAGATTTCACTACTTAATCATAATTTTTCAAGTAGTTTTTTCCTGAACAAAAGGTTTCTGCTGGTCCGTGTTAATTGTCAAAGAGTCCTTGACCTCTTCTTCTGAATCTGAGAGAGGAGGAACTCCTGTATCATCATCAGAAATTGCAGTAACAGTGTTAAAAGTAAGAACTTTTCCTTTCGGCTTCTTCTTAGATGAACTTGAAGTCTAATTCTCATCTTCAAGGAGGTCTGGATGTACCACATTATCTCTCCTTTGGAAATTTCAAATGGACATAACCCTTTCTTTTGTTGCTGATGAGAATCATAGTTTACAACCCTCATCGTGCCTTTAGGAATGGATTGAACTCTGTCTTGAGCAGTTGATTCTATGCAGTTAGAAGATTTTTCAAATTTAAAAGTCACCATATTTGTTGTTACTTTCTTCTGATCTTCTAGTAACTTGATGACCTTAGCATCTACCAAAGCCTGAATCTTATCCTTGAGAATATAATAATTTTTAGTAGGATGATTAATGATGTTATGATACATGCAGTAATTAGGGTCATTAACCTTTCTGCTTCTTCAGGTCAAAATTTCGGCAATTTCAACATATTCTTTGTCATGAGCAGATTAAAGATGGTATTGATGGCTCATCTTTGAAAGAATATTACTTCTGAGAAATCCGCGATGGAGGAGGAGTCTTTGGAGAAGATTTTGTAGGATTTGAAGTATTAGTCGCCATTATTTCTTTCCCTTTTGGGCAAGAAGACTGAATCATTCCAGTATTTTTTCGTCGTTATTTTCCTCCTTCCTTAGCCTCAAATCTCTGTGTAATTTCTTCAACTTCTTCAGCTTATAACGAAAGATCTTTCCAAGTAGAGTACTTCACAGTCTCCATTCTGGCAAAAACTTTAGTGGAGAGATTGTGTTTATAAGTTTCTACTAATGTTTTCTCGAACATCCTATGCGGAAATCTCAGAGAATCATTTCTAAACCTTTTAACGAAATCTCGAACTGATTTTCCTTTCTTTTGCTTTGTAGCAAGGAGTGCTGGCATTGAGATTTCCATATCATCTTCGTAAAACCTTGTTAAAAAGGCTTCTCCATGTCATTTCATGTGTTGATGGTTCCAGGTTCCAACCTCCGAAACCATTTAAATGCTAGACCCATTAAGGTACTAACAAAGACTTGCATAATGATCGGGTCATTAATAGTCAAGTGCTCCGTCTAAGATTTAAAATAGTAAAGGTGTTATTTTGGCGACCCTTTACAATCAAATGACTTAAGCTTCAATGGTTTGTAGTTTTTCGGGAATGGTATACTTTCCCATTCCATCGGATACGGTCTCACAACCTCTAGCTCTTTCAAATTATTTCTATGCATGAGAGCATTGAGTTGATTCTAAAAATTCTCCATCCAAGCAGCATTTGAATTATCTTCCTATTCTAGATTTTCATTTTGATGGTGGGAATGCTCAGAGCGATTATTTTCTTCTTCACAATGATCCTCATTATTATCATTAGCATTTTTAGGAGAAGTATGAGGTTCATCTTCTAGATTCTTCCTCTTGTCTTTCTTTGAATTCTGAGAGCCTTTAGAGGAAGATTCTCTTTTGTCCTTCTTTCTTTCTTCGATTAGGAGATAAAGCATATCTCTAATCTCATTGATGGTACCTTACTATTGTTGGATAGTTTTGTCTTGTTTATCCATTATCTTCATAAATTCTTCTGAAGTTCCTTATATCATATATGCAGATACGGAATCTCCCAAAAATGAGTCCGATCTCTGCGACTCGGCTATAGTTGAGTTTGCTGTAACTTCTTCATCAAAAGAGGCCCCGGCCATTTGCCTATAATATAATGACGCTGTTACCCCTCTCTTGAGTTAGTTATTTTGAAAAACACCCCGCATCTCACTAAACACACTTTTCAAGTCTGAAGAATGTGCAGACTCGGAAGAGTCAGTTATATGAAAGCTCTTTGTTTTCTTCTTCTTCTTTCCGAACTTTATCATATTAGATGATATTTCGGGGTATTCAGATTTAGAAAATTCTTGTTTGTTGTGTCGTCTTCTTTTTTATGGTTGGCTGAAAACGTCGTAAGTCGGTTAAAAACTGACTGTTTGGCAGGGGCTGCCACACATTGATAATGCGATAACACTACATTGATCAATTGTTCGCAATGACAATAAGACATTTGAGATTTTTCTCTCTTCTTGTTGAGAAATTCCCTAACATCCCTTGTATTGGAACTCATTGTTTTGTTAGTGGAGGCAACATTGCCCCCAAAAGATATCTATGGCATAGGAGTTTCTATTCGCTTGAAAATTCCAGTAGCAAATTTTACTTTAGCTATAATGGCAGATGGATGAGCTTTTGATGAAACTGGAACATGAGTCTTAGAGGCTGATTCTTTTTTAGAAACGTGATCTTGAGGATCGTGCTTTTCTATTGGTATGCGAATTTGAGAACTAAGTTTATCTGTGGAAATGCAATCGTGAGAGTTGCATTTTGTTCCTGTGACATGAGTGTGGAACCCTCGTCTTGTTTGTGAAATGCAGATGTAAACTTTGCGATTGAAATCATATATGAACTTGGTGGATGAACTGCGTTTCTTGTAGGAAACACGAACGAACCCATCTACATCTTGATCCCTCTTTTTGTCTGGAACCACTACTTCACTTTTTGGTCTTTATACTTGAACTGGAGGCCTGTGCGATTGTGGTTCAATAATAGTTCTTTGTTTCATGGCTCTGTGGGAAGCGCGTGCCTTACTTCTTCTCAGGTTCTTTCTGATAGTGCGGATGAGAGGAGCCTTATTTGCTAAATCATCTATTTGATAATAAGAGAATGGTTGTTTTTCCTTATTGTTATGAGGATCCTGGTCCATCCTCTTGAGATCAACATGGGTCTTGAGTGGAGCAGACTCTGAGTTTTGTGCTGGTGAAAGAGATAACTCTTCTTTAAGATTAGATTGGTCTAAGGAGTCCTTTGATAGGACCACTATCTTTGGAGCCTCCTTGCAGGCTGATTTATTAAGACCTTGCAGTATTTCCATAAGGAGTTAGGGCTCATGGAGCCAGAAGAGAAGAATTTTTCATTCTTCTCCTGATTGAACTCAATGACGAGTGACTCGACCATAATGCCAACTAAAATTTTGTTGGATTGAGATACAATCTTATCATCAGAGATGATAGGTTTTCTCAGCAGACTCGCCAATCTTCTGTTCGCCATAAAAATTGTAAAGATTCTTTATTGAAATTCTCAATAAAAGATTACAATTAGAACAGTTGCTTGTTTACAGGATATGAGGAAAATCTAATTCCCTCTTTGTTTAAAGTTGGGTTGTATACTAACTGTGGAGGACGATCTTACTCTCCATGACACTTCGAACAAATTTCTTCAGTTGGCAAGGGTTTAGAGCTCTTGATAGCACTAGCACTTAGATAAAAGTGATTCTCTCTATAACATTGATCTCCAGATACTTTTTTAGCCTAAGCTCTCGCTATTTATAGTGGTTTGGAGGTTTTTGAGTTGATATAACTGTCCAACTAATGGCCTCTATGACTTGAGAATTAATTTTCTGTCTTTTGATCTGAAAGATTTGTATTAAATCTCCAGAATTTATAATTGACGTTTTTAATTCTCTGAATTGTAACTGAAACATGGATCTCAACATTTAGATTCACGCTTTGGTGTTTAGTGGCTTGTATGGTATGCTTGGACTCATATTTGAGTGCTGCTAGAAATGGTTTTCGCTCCTTGAAATCTCGAAGTAAAAACATGACCCTCCGAGGTTCGCATATTAATTGTGTTTAAAAAAGAACAAGTCAGACGCGTATCTCTCCATGGTGGGTAATCCTCGTTTTTAATATTTTAACTGTACCCTTAAATCTTTTGGGTTTTCTGTGGGCCCTAATATGATGGCGCGACCCTGTGGGGGTCCATTCCTGTTAATTCAATTCGTGGATCTCTCTAGACGGAGATTCACACCTCAACCTCATTTGCAAATCAGAGATTCGCATTTTGGCTTCTTCGGGAAATGAAACACAACTCTGTAAAGATTATTTTTTTTTAGCTCTTCTATAGTTTCTATTCGCGGATCTCTCTTATGAAATATGATCCACGTGTTAACTATATTAATTTTTCTCATTTTTTTTCTTTTTCTTTTCTTTTCTCCAAAAATTTCGCCAACACATAGCAAGCCCATATTGGTTGACAAAGAGAACTCATCTCCACAGGTTAGTACTATTCAAATCTATGAGATTGTGGGTGCTATTCTACCACAATCTCTTGAATCAAAGGGAAAATTATAGCCTCCCACATTTAATATCCAACTAAACTACCATGAGGGGGAATCATAATTCAATAATCTCGAGAGAGAGAGAGAGAGAGAGAGCGGAGAAGAGAAGAAAGTTTGTGACTTTATCTTCTTCCTCACCAAGTTCACTATCATATTGTTAATGGATTAAAAAGGGTAACCCTGTTATACTTCTATTGTCATGCCCCCCCAATACTATTGTAATCTCTATTAGATTATAAAGAGAGAAGTTTCTCTCTATTAAAGTAAATCAAAGAGTTTACAACTTAATCTAATTTCTTTTTAGTTTTTGTTGTGATGGCATTATCAGTTGCAGAAAGCAACAAAAACAAACTACAATTCTATCCTCCTCTCTCATTGAAGAAATTGTGCCATAATCCGACAACGTGACCCTCGGCGCCACTGTTAAGACCCTACTCATTGAGTTCGACTAGCGCAAGTATGAAGAGTTCCTTCATAACAACAACCTCTCTCTCTCCCCCTCTCTCTCATATAAAATCCATAACTATTTCCTTTCGCAAAGAAAAAGGGTCAGAACCAGCTTCATCACATCTGCAACCCATTGGTTGACATAGCAAAAGTGGCTAGTGTCGGTAGGAGTGTTCCCTTTATCAGCACAGACGACTCAACTAATATTGGTAGCTATACTCTTATGTTAACCTAAGAAACCTAACAACCACTGGCAGAGGTAGATAAAAAACTACCATAGTTGGATTTATGTTTGTCGGTGAACTAAATCACATGCCTCGACACTAAAAACTATGACTATTGTGTTTCAATCACTATCAGTACTATAAAAATTATTACTAATGTTGTTTTCACTACTTCTAGTATAAAACTTAAAAAATCAGAGTTATTTAATTTTATCACTAATTACATGCTAACTATGGTTGGCTGCAACTATAATTCTTATAATTTCTTATTTATATAAGTTATGGTGCATCGATCAGACTATAACTCTAATTGATTCATACTAATAACTGGTTTATATTTTCTCAATCTATTTTGAAATCCATAACTAAAGTGAGATTTTAATTTGGTGTCATCATTTCTCTATTGTTCTAATTTGTGATAATTTTCTTAGATTTTTTTTGAGAAGATTTCGAAATCAACTAAAATACTCGGATTTACTGATTCTGTTTACTACAATTTTTTATTTTTTATTTTATACATTTGAAAATTATTTCGCAACTTGCACCATGATTTTCTCATCTCATTCTAGCTTAAGTATTTTTTTGGATTTTTATATTTTTGGAATCATCAAATTTTGCAAACCTAAAATATTTGATTTTAATTCTTTTTCTTCTCCCAACCAATTGCCACTAACCAATTATTAAAACTTGGGATTAGCCATGATAATGGGACAATTAAGACATTAGCTGAGATGGGAGGATAATATGGCTTAATTTTCTAATTTATTACAACTAAGCTTTAAAATATTAATTTTCCTTGTCCTTTTCTTGATTGTCTTTATGAGGCCACAATTTGACTAGCTGATGAGCATCATATTTTGAATATTTATATTCTATATTTTTATATTGAAATAATATTAGTCGGATATTTTTAGTTATTTATCAGGATAAATATAATTGCAGATAGTAGTGTGATGTGATAATTTACTGCAAGCGCACAGTGTCGGTGTAGCACTGTACAGGTCGTCTCACAGGGATTTAAGGTGTTTTTGCATTTCTTATTCTTTCCTTAGTCTAACGGTCTAACAAAAAATTCTAGTTTGAACTTGAATTAATCTAAATAGCCTAAAATTTAAAATCCACTAATTTCCAACCATGTTCTTACTTCTATTATTTTCATCTATCATAAAAATTCGATCTTTTTAGTTTAATTTTTACTTAAAGTGTCCTAAGCATGAGCTATCAAATGTTGTACAAGTATAACTCATCAAAAATGCTACTTCTTATTAAAACAAACTAAATCTTTTAGATAATTTAAAGAAAAAGATAAAACCAACAACCCCAAACCCTAACTAAGTATAGGCTATCAAGAAATCTAATTCAAGTATAACCTATCAAAGTCCTAATCATCGAGTTCTTGTATTTTAATCTTTTTATTGAAAAATTATTTCTTTATTATTTTATTTAAGAAGAAAATAGTAGAGAGTAATTACATGGCAGATCTTAGCTTCATCTACACCCTAGAGCTAAACAAATTAGCTACTCATATTTTTACTAAGTATGATCAAATTTTTATTCATGAATATGATAAACCCTAATCTAGAAGCAGTAAAACCTAAACTAGAAAGCGATTAAATCTATCTAGAAAGCAAGTAAAAAATTTCAGAATAATGGTTTACCTCTGGAGTACGGTGTTGTAGCCGCCACCCTCCAAGCAAAATCCTAATTTTATTAATTAAAAACGAGTACAAAACTTCAGGATCCCCTTGAATAAAAGGATACAACTAATATATAGGTTTCGGAAATCAAATCCTAATTCTAGCAGAACCACAAGACCACTAAATTACAAATAATCCATGTGAGAAAATTCAGCTATTGGGACCCATATTGGGCCGCTATTTGGCGGCAAAACCTGCTAATTAGCGGCTCCATAAAGCTAAACTTTGTTGAAACTTTTTCGACATGAAGCGCTTGTCTTGTGTGTTTTATATTCCTAATTGTATTCGACTTTGAGTCTTTGCAGTATTATAGTCTCGTAGTCTTGCCCACTTTAGAAACTTTTCGGACTTTGATTTCCGACTCCAACTCTAATTTCATACCATCTCCTTGTACAAATCGGATTACCTAAAAAAAATACTAAAAATACCCGAGTAACACTTATTTATATACAAAAGTAGATAAAATATGGAAGGAAAAATACAATATATGATACTCATCACACACCCACACCTATCTTTCGCTATTCCTCTAGCAAAACCTAAACCTAAAATGAAAAAGGAAAAAATCCTAACTCACTTTCGCAGGAATCGCGATTGCACTTGGTACGTGCAACAAGCCTTTAAACCCCTAGGTTGCCCTAGTGGACGAGTTGTGTCTCATGAGAGTTTGCCGTAAATATACCCACAAAATTCAAGAAGAAAATAGATTAAGGAATAAAGAAAAGAAAAATAAGGATAACCGAAAATCAAGAAAAATAAAAATTTTGTACAAAAGAAAGAAAAATCTTGTTTTCATAATATTTTCATCAATTAGTCTCACTAATATACAAACTCAAGAACGCATTTAGATTATCAATTTTCAAATCGAGCGTCATATTAGATACACTTATCATTTTAATCAAAAATTTAAATCCTATCTTTCAATACCCACTAACAAATAATCCATTGGCACCTATACATCTACGTGCACGTTGGATAGTCTACTTCGGCCTTGGACTCAAATTATAACTCATGATTCATCTCCTCTCTCATAACAATTTTTTTTCTTTTTTTTTCTTTTTTCTTAAGAATATTTCACCTTTCATGCGAATATTCACTCTTGCTTAGGCGCAACATACCCGATTACTCGGTTCATACTCTTTTCTTTTTCTTTCTTTTTTTAGAATATTTCACCTTTCATGCGAATATTCACGCTTACTTAGGCGCAAAATACCCGATTACTTGGATCATACTCTTTTTTCACTCTTGAGGTTATTGCCTTAATACCAGGCGCACCCCATTATTTTATCACTCTCGATACTATTGCCTTAATATCAGGCTCACCCTATTATTTTATTCTTACTTTTTTCTTTCTTTTTTCTTTGTTTAGAGAGAGAAAACTTACTCAATCGTTATCATTTTTGTCTTTAACCTAATAAACTATTGTAAAGTGAAAAATAGATGTATACTTGCCTCAAAACTACTGTTAGCGGTATTTATTTTTTAGATTTTAATCTTTTTTTTTCATAAAATTCAAAGTGTATCATCCAATCAACTCTCCTATCCAATTTCAAATTTAAATTTGTTCCTTTATCTGTAATTATTTTGATCTATTGATAAAAATATATAAATTTGTTGTTAAATTTATTTTTTATTAATTTTTTTCAGTTTTTTTCAGCTTTTGTTTTTCAGTTAGTTACCCTAAAATACCCTAAAAACTACCCAAAGTGTAAAATGAAGAAATCCAAAAATAAAAATAAAATCTTAAAATCCTAAAAAAATAAAAATCTCCTAATCCACTCCCCCACACCTAAACTTGTGTATGCCCTCATACACAAACCAAGTATGGTAAAATAAATATGAAAACTATTATACAAATACTATACAAATAATGAGAGTCGTAAAAGTCACGATCTCAATATCATCACCCTATCAACGCATGGAAAGCGGTTACGACCTCTCGATCGCTTCTCACTTTCATAGTATGTGCGTTTTAAACGTGAAGTGTGTGCATTATTATATCTCATCATCCTCCTACAAGTCACGAGATTACCTGCCTGCTTCTTATACCGTCATCACTTTTTCTTTGTCCACATATAAGCATTAACAATTGGGTTAAAATTTTTTTTATTATAAACCTGCCAATCTTCGTTAGTAACAAGAATACATGTAGAAATATCATGAGATGAGAAGAGTGCTATATGATCAAGTGAACGTGGTGGTGGCTCTTCTAACTCATGAAGTAATACGAGCTCCTCTGCAAACAAATCCTCAAAAATTTGCTCATAAATTAATGGCACATTTTCACAAGTATTATCATATATAAAATCAGTATGTGCCAATTCTTCTAATAGTATGAGCTCATCTTTGAACAATTGCTCAAATGAGAGTTCATCATCAGTGCAAGAGGTCGAATGAGAGTGCAAATTATGAATCATGTTGATCTCAATGAGGGAGCTTGTTGCGTGCTCATCCATATTAAATATGTTCAATGCCACAGTCATATTCCCAAACGATAACTTTATGAGACCACTCCTACAATCAATTAGTGCATTTGATGTTGCAAGGAATGGTCTACCCAAGATAACGGAAATTTGATTCCGTGGATTGGAGATCGGCTCAGTTTCTAAGACAATAAAGTCTACAGGAAAGATAAACTCACTGACTTTAATGAGCACATCTTCAACCATACCAAGTGGTTTCTTGATCGAACGATCAGCTAACTGTAATGTGACCTTGGTAGGTTGAAATTTTCCCCAGTTACTGATAAACAGTATAAGAAAGTAAGTTGACACTTGCCCCTAAATCAAGCAATGCCCTATCAAATATAGTGTTCCCAATGGTGCATGAGATTGTAGGGGAACCTGGATCTTTGCACTTGATAGGTAAGGAGTTAGAGAGGATATGTGATTTGCAGCAAGAAAAACTTTCTCAGGAACGTTTCTTACTCGTTTCTTAGTACACAAATCCTGGAGGAACTTAGCATAAGTAGGAACCTGTTGTATAATATCAAGGAGTGGAATATTAACCTTCACCTGCTGAAATGTTTCAAGAATCTTTTCTACTTGCAGTGAAGGCTTCCTAAGCCGATTTGAATGTGGTGCTTTCGGCTCAGGAACAGGTTCTTCCAAATGAGTACGTGAAGGTGATGGAGGTGATAGAGATGATTGTAGAGAAAGTGGTGGAAGAGATGATGTAGCCTGCGAGATAGTAGGAGTGGGATCAGGGGGCATGACTACATTATTGTCCATTTACTTGTCAGATCTAAGCGTGTGAACGGCATTGCATTGGTGGATATGCGATTGATTGGAGTTTGAGGAACTGGCATTGGGGTTCGTTATGGGTTGACTTGGAAAGGTACCCTGGCCACGTTCACTCATTTGACTCGCTAATTGTCCAACCTGCTGCTCTACATTCTTTATAGATTGAGAGTTCACGAGCAGTTGGTGACCTGTATTTTGAATAAAATCAGCCGACACTTTCATAAGATTTTGCATGTGTGTGTCAAGATTAGACATATGCATATCAAATTTGGAATGAGACTTGAGAAGATTTTTAACATTCTTCTCAAGTGACTGGAGTCGCTTTTCTTGATCAGTATTAGACCCCTATTGTGGATGAGAGTGATTTTGTGCAGGTAGTCTATTCATATTGTTCCCATAATTTGAAGTGTTTGGGTGTTGGTAGGCACCGACATTTGGTCTTGAGAACTGACCAGTGGCTGGAGACTGCATGTTAGGGTTAGGGCCCCCTGATATTGTCCTTGACCCCATGATAGATTTGGATGGTTCCTCCAGCCAGGATTGTATGTATGAGCATAAGAATTGTTCATGGGTTGTTGATACAAGGCGTTAGCCTGCTCAAGTGTGGGACCCATGGAATTTATTAATAATGGACACTCCTCTATAAAATGATTCGGTGTTCCGCATTTAAAACATGTAGGAACTTGAATTTGATTTACCTGACCCACCGGTGGAGCACTAGGAGTCTCCAATGCCTCAATTCTTCTCATAAGGGCTGCAATCGTAGATTCGACAGCTATAGAGCAGTCGATGCTATGGATCCCACCCTTATGCGCAGAAGTTGATGCACTAGACTTCTCAGTTGTACTCTCTCACTGCATAGTCTTCCACGATAGGTCTTTAAGAAAGTCCCATGCTTCATCCTCATTCTTTTTCATGAACCTCCCCTGACACATGGACTCAAGAAGAGTTTTGGATGTATAATTACACGATTTGACATAACCGCCACTTTTCTATCGCATGATGGGGGCACTGAGCTAATAATTCCTTGAACCGTTACAAATATTTCTAGAAGGGTTCTCCCGGCACTTGACGGAATTGATTAATTTGATTTCGTATCCTTATCGTCTTATACGTGGGATAATACTTCTTAAGAAACACCGTAACGAATTCATCCCAAGTAGTGATTAAATCAGTAGGCATACTGTACAACCACTTCTTGGCATTATCTTTAAGTGCAAAGGGGATGAAGCGGAGCTTAATTGCGTTCTCCGATAAGTGCTGCAGTTTTATCATTACACATACTTCCTGAAATCACTGATAAAGAGATATGCATCTTTTGAATCAGAACCAGCAAATTTAGGAAGCATACTAATGTACTGCGGTTTCAACTCATATTGATTACCCGTTGCGTGCGGAAGTTTTATGCATGATGGAAGAGATGTGTGCAACGGGTAATATCGATCCATAAGGATCAGGATCGATTGGTCCATTTTGGCTCCCATGAAGAAATCTGATCTCACAAGTCGAACAAATTGATCACGGGTCCAATGTGGCATGAACCAATGACCATAAGTATATGCGTGAATTTCCTAAACTAATGCAAGAAGTGGGGTATGGTAGAGAGATAAAATAGTGGAATAGATATGATCAAATAAAAATGTGATTCCTACTGTTCCTAATAATTTTGTTTGTACTTTTTTACAAAACCAGGGAACCAAAATACAGAATTGAAGAAAATTTGGGACTCAAATATACCACTTTGGCCGCTAAATAGCGGTTTTGGCCTCTAAATAGCGGCCAAACCAGAGATTCTGACTCTTTGGTTTCTGCGACGCCGTTCTGAGGCTTCTTCGATCCTTTTTGTCTTCCTGTATCTGCACTTTATATTCCCTGCACACTAAACACACACTGTTAACCCGTAAAACGTCAAAAAAAGTAAGAAAAACACCGTCGATCCCCGGTAACGGCACCAAAAATTTGATGTGATAATTTACTGCAAACGCACAGTATCGGTGTAGTACTGTACAGGTCGTCTCACAGGGATCTAAGATGTTTTTACGTTCCTTACTCTTTCCTTAGTCTAATGGACTAACCAAAATTCTAGTTTGAAATTGAATTAATCTAAATAGCCTAGGATCTAGAATCAACTAATTTCCAACCATGTTCTTACTTCTATTATTTTCTTCTGTCATAAAAATTCGATCTTTTTAGTTTAATTTTTACTTAAAGTGTCCTAAGTATGAGCTATCAAGTATTGTGCAAGTATAACTCATCAAAAATGCTACTTCTTATTAAAACAAACTAAATCTCTTAGATAATTCAAAGAAAAAGATAAAATCAACAACTCCAAACCCTAACTAAGTATAGGCTATCAAGAAATCTAATTCAAGTATAACCTATCAAAGTCCTAATCTTCGAGTTCTTGTATTTTAATTTTTTTATTGAAAAATCGTATCTTTATTATTTTATTTAAGAAGAAAATAGTAGAGAGTAATTGCATGGCAGATCTTAGCTTCATCTACACCCTAGAGCTAAACTAATTAGCTACTCATATTTTTACTAAGCAAGATCAAATTTTTATTCATGAATATGATAAACCCTAATCTAGAAAGCAGTGAAAGCTAAACTAGAAAGCGATTAAATCTATCTAGAAAGCAAGTAAAAAATTTCAGAATAATGGTTTATCCCTGGAGTACGTTGTTGTGGCCGCCACCCCCCCAGCAAAACCCTAACTTTATTAATTAAAAATGAGTACAAAACTTCAGGAATCTCTTGAATACAAGGATATGTCCAATATATAGGTTTGGGAAATCAAACCCTAATTCTAGAAGAACCACAAGATCACTAAATTACAAATAATCTGGGCGAGAAAACTCAGCTATTGGGACCCATATTTGGCCGCCATTTGGCTGCAAAAATCGCTAATTAGCGGGTCCATAAAGCCAAAATTTGTTAAAACTTTTTCCACATGAAACATTTTCTTGTTTGTTTTATATTCCTGACTGTATTCGACTTTTAGTCTCTGTAGCATCATAGTCTCGTAGTCTTGCCCACTTTAGAAACTTTTCGGACTCTGATTTCTGACTCTAACTCTGATTTCATAGCATCTCCTTGTACAAATCGAATTACCTGAAAAAGACACTAAAAATACCCTAGTAGTACTTATTTATATACAAAATTAGATAAAATATGGGAGAAAAAATACAATATATGATACTCATCATAGTGCATCAATTTTGCTAAAGAGCTACAAAAATCGAGTTCGGAAAGAGTTAAACTAAGAAGATTCGGTAGCTAGTGAGTTCATAGTAGATGATCAAGTATCAAACTATAAAAGACCGAAGCCCAAGGATTCATTGCCAAAGATCAAGGTCAAAATCCATACTTTTGCTGCTGCCTAGTGGCAATTGTCATTGGGTAGTGACATAAATATAGCTAACATGGTCAAAATTTTATAGGCAAAATTCCATGTAGTGTTGGAGTCAAAACATGTGCATTGACCACTACTATATAATGCTCAATGCTGCTATCTGGCAGCACAACAGATGAGTCAGCAACTGGAATTTTTTTTGAAGATTTTGTACATTTTTAGAACTCTTATAGGTTGATCAGGTTAGGTTTTTATACTCCAAATTTATAAATATGATTTAACCCTTGCAAAAAAATACATTCTTATATTCTTTTTATTCTTAAATAAAAAAGAAATCTCTGCTTACTGAAGAGATGGCTACTATAACCCCATTTTGTGGTGCTGGATTTCATCTTTTTCATTTGTTTTTGGTGTTAACTTATTATTTTAAGTGTTTTATTATATAGTTTTAATTAATTAATTAGATATTAGAAGTTTCTTCTTGTTTTATTTAATAAAAATTGGACTTTTACAATACGCGTAATATGAATAACTATTTTTGATCAGTTCTAAGATGTAAATAAAACTAGACAAAGTGGTATTAACATGAGAATCTAATATTCTTTCTTTGTTAATTATATGATCATTAAGTAATTTAAAGTTAAAGAAATTGACTTATAAATTTAGGGTTTTGATAATTGACTTATAAATTTAGGGTTTTGATAGGTTATTGTTAAGTTGATTTTGATAAACTATACTTAACAAATATTTGAAGTTAATAATTTTTCTTAATCTAACTAGTAATCAATATGATATAATTTGAAATAATATTGATATTTTCTTTGATGATTTATGCTTGAATTCACTTGATATTTCATATTTAGGAACAAAGAAATTAATTTCAAATTAAAAAGATCAAGTTTCTAGCAAGAAAGAAGAAAGAGGATCATTGTAACATCACTAGTCTAATGAATTTTAACATCTTAGACCTGCTTTCTAAGAATAGTTAATTAAATTGTTCAAATTATCATTTTCTTATTAACTCATTAGATTTGAGATTAAGTAAAATTACAAAACACCTGAATCCCTATAGGACGACCTATTAGTGCTACAGCATCTATGTGCTTGCAGTCGAATATAAAATTTACATCAAGTTCTTGGCGCTATTGCCGAGGATCAAACCTAGGCTGCCCGAATTTTTGCATAATCTGTGGGATAACTTGTCAGTTGTAAAATATGATAAAATTCATAACATAAATACAAAAATTATATTTATTGTGCAAAACAACAAAAAATACCTAACTAACAATATTTATATATAAAATAGATAAAAATACGAGATATAAATACGTGAAATATGACAACCATTGACTAAGCCTAATGCCAAATCATCCCATTCTATTAAGTAGCACGTCAACTAGTACAATACCATACACTCCGATATAGCAAGTAGGTTGATAATTGTGTAGCCATACTTACTAATTCCACTCATATCATACTGCATGCTACACTACCTTATCTCACTTCATCCACTCCATCTCACATTCCATCATCATCATCATCATCATCATCATCATCATCATTATCATTGTCTGATACTTCACCTTCTAGCACTCCCGAGGAGCTCGACTCCTCAACATCTAAGCCATACACCCAAGTCTAAAACTTCCTATCCAAATTGTTTGAAAAAACATTCTCCTCATGTCGAGCTCATCCTTGAGTTGTTCAAACAAGTGAAGGTTAGTGTACTCACAGATCTTATCCAACAAGCACCTGCTTATGCAAAGTTCTTAAAGGATCTATACACAAAGAAGATGTCAATGAACATCCTAAAGAAGGTATTCCTCACTGTTAAATTATCTAGTATCCTTTCTCACCCCACACTTGTAAAGTACAAAGACCCTGGAGTCCAACTGGCTCCTACACCATAGAAAGCACAGTGATTGATAGTGCCTTGCTAGATCTAAAAGTAAGTAATAACTTGCTACTCATTCAGTATACTAGTAGTTAGAGTTAGGATAGTTGAGTCCCACTAAGATCAAATTACAGCTAGCCGATAGGTCTGTGAAGAAGCTTATGCGAGAGATTAAGTATGTGTTGATTAAGATTGGAGAGTTCATCTTCTTGGCCGATTTCATAGTTTATGAGACTCAACTTATGGTAAATCTACAACATCATATCCCAATTATTTTCCTAGGATCAACCTTTAAAATAACCCAATGAAGTACCAAGAAAGGGGAAATATAATCCAAAATCTGAGAAAGAGAGAGATCAATGAAGAGATGAGAAGAAAGCTTGTGACTACATTTTATTCTTTACCATGTTCTCTAGTAGATCATCAATGGGAGTGAAAAGGCCACTGCGATCATACCTCCAACATCGTGCCTCCTCAAATTAGATTGTAAAGAGAGAAGTTTCTCCCTGTTAAAATAAATCTGAGAGTTTATAATTCAATCCAATTTTTTGTTAATTTTTGTCTTAAGGGAGAGAGAAGTTTCTCCCTTTAATTTATGTCTTCAAGCTCTCGGCTCTAAGATTCAATCTTAATCTCTTTCCCTTCATTTTCAAAATCACATCTGAGTCTTCTTTCAAATTCAATAGTACTACTGGATATCCTCTTCTTAAGATGGTCCGGGTAGCCACCTTTACTGGTAGTTCTAACATTCTTATCACTAGGGTGTAAATCCAAAAAGCTGATATGATATCTAAAGAGTCAGATCATTCTATGGACACCACTAAGGCTCAAATTTCTGACCATGAGGTAGGCCTCTTAAACAAGGAGTTCTCCTTCCCCAAGAATACCATTAACCAAGATCCTGGTGATAATTACTCCATTACTGATAATCATTAGTTTCTTTGGCATGTATACCCATGCCCTTGGTTAGAATTTGGATTTTCCTTGCCCCCCTTCTTAATCGAAATCCTCCAATTCTATGTTTTTCTCGAATGCTCCAGACTTAGCCATCTCATTTAACGTTCTTTGCCCCCTCTTCTCAATCTGTTAATAAAAGTTTCCAACTTCATCTATAATCCCAGGTCGACCACCGCTAACAATTCCTAAATTTACTTTACTGGCCGATCTAGTAAAAAACTTTAATTGCCTCCCAAACAATAAGGTGCAGATGGGCAAGTTTAACTTTGTGAATATTCCGGTGATGAACTTCTCAAGAGACTCTTGTATTATGGGACCAGAAGGACAAACATTAGAGGGTGGGATCTTCTTATTGATTTAGAGTACATATTGATGAGGGTCATATATTATATATTTATATCCCTCAGCTTATCTGTTTTTGTATATAAATAATTCTACTCGAGTATATTTAGTATGATTTTCAGGTAATGTATATTGCTACAAAGATTTGGCATCTTAAGCTACCTTTAGGAAATAAAAACAAACATATCTCAAATTAGAATCTCATAGTTAACTTGCTAGGATTAAAAAATTAGAAAGATTACAAAATACCTTAGATATCTATGGGACGACCTATAAAGTACTAGAATCGCCACTATACGCTTGTAGTAGATATTTTATATCAATTTTATATCAATTTTTTGGCACGATTGCTAGGGATCGATGGTGTTTTCTTGCATTTTACGAGTTAACAGTGTGTTAAGTGTATAGAGATCATGAAGTACAGGTATAGATAGCTTAAAAGGGCCAAAGGAGCAACATGCAGCCACATCAAAAACTAGGGAGCGAAGCCCCTAGTTTTGCCGACAAATAGTGGCCAGAGCCGCTATTCACCGGTAGGTAAGCTTTTGCCTTTGCGCAATTTTTCTCCTGTTCTGCATTTTAGGTTTCTAGTTTTATAAAAAATGAAAATAAATAAACAATTGTAGCATCATATTTTATTTTATCATATTTCTTTTACTTTTCATCTCATCACACCACATCCGACACTTCTTGCATTAGTTTTAGGAAACTCACACATTCATCTGCATATGGCTTATACCACATTAGACCCATGATCAATTTGGTCAACTCGTGAGATCAGATTTCATCATGGCTGACAAGATGGACCAACCTATTTTGATTCTTCAGGATCGTTGTTATCTATTCCGCACATCACTATCGTCATGTATAAAACTTTCACAAGCCACAGCTAATAACTATGAGTTAAACTATAGTACATTAGAATGCTTCCTAAGTTTATTGAATCTGATTTGGAGGATACAATAAAACTTCGCTTTATCCCATTAGCCTAAACGATAATGCAAAGAAGTGGTTATAAAGCATGCCTACTGATTCAATCATTACTTGGGATAAATTTGTGACAATATTTCTTAGGAAGTACCATCCCATGTATAAGATGGCTAAAATAAGAAATATCATCAATCAGTTCCGTCAAGTGTAGGGAGAACGTTTCTGGAAATATCTAGAAAGATTCAAGGACTTACTAGCACAGTGCACCCACCATAGATAGAAAGTGGAAATTGTGTCAATTCATGTATGAAAGACTCGATTACACTTCCTAAATTCTTCTTGAGCTTATGTGTCAGAGGGAGTTTATAAGGAAAGATAAGGATGAAGCATGAGAATTCTTAGAAGAAAACTATGCAGTAGGAAAGTCTTGCAGAGAGGCCTAATGCATCGACTTCTACAAATAAGGGCAAAATCCTTAGCATCGACAGTTTTATAGCTACCGAATCTAAGATTGCAGCCCTTATAAGAAGAATCGAGGCTTTGAAAACTCCTAGCGCTCTGCATATAGGCTAAGTCAATCAATTACACACTCTCACATGCTTCAATTATGGAACTCTAAATCACGTCATAGAGTAGTGTCTACTCTTAGTGAATCCTATGGGTCCGATACCTGAGCAGATGAATGCCTTATATCAACGATCCATGAACAATCCATACAATCTGACATACAATCCTGGATGGAGGAATCACCCAAACTTTTTATGGAGTCAAGGGATTTATCAGGGACCCCCTAACTCTAACATATAGCTTCCACCTAATGGTTAGTTTCTGAGACCTACTGTGGGTATCTATCAACTCCTAAATACCAAGAACTATGGGAACAACCAGTATAGACCACCTGCATCTAATTAATCATATCCATAATAGGGGTCTAACAATGATCACGATAGATGACTAATGTTACATGAGAGGAGCATGGCTAATCTTCTCAGGACAACATCCAATTTAGACATACACATGCAAAATCTAATAAAAGTGTTTACTGAATTTATACAATAGACCGAACAGTAAATTCTTACAAATTCTCAGCTGATCAAGAGTTTAAAGCAGCGATTGGACAGTTAGCCACACAACTGAGTGAGTGGAGGCCGGATACCTTTCCCAACTAACCAATAATGAATCTCAAATTCAACTCATCTCAGTCTGTTCTCTCTCATGTTCACCAATACAATGTCATTCACAGACTCAGATTTATCATCTCCATTTTCATCACAAACTCACATTGATGAACTTGTTTCTAAATTGAAAGTGTCATATCCCAATCGGTTTAGGAAGCCTTGTTATAAGTAGAGAAGATTTTTAAAATATTTCAGCAATTGAAAGTTAATATTCTACTCCTTGATACCATACAACATGTTCCAATTTCTTAGATTAGAATACTATTTTGTATTTGGATTTAGTTTGAGTTTAATACCACATCACCTATTGAGTGGTTTATATAGAGTTGCGAGATCTATAAATATATGTAATCATCTGACTTATGGATATTGAGATTGAGTTTTGCTTCTCAATACTTTCTGACATGGTATCAAAGCTGGTTTGAGAAATAGATCTCAACTGTGTGATTCGATTATGTATAAATCTCAACCATCCACTTGAAAACACAAAAAACAATCCTATGTTACATATGGCAGCTTCCTTGAAACAAACCCCTAGCAGTAGTAGAGCAGCGCAGTAGTAGCAACGCAGCCAGCAGCAGCAGCAACGCAATAGCAGAGCAGTAGCAACACAGCCAGCAGCGCAGCAGCAGCAGTAGAGCAGCAGCAGAGAGATTGCCATGGACAATCAGCAAATCTATTTGCCCAAAGTTTCTTTGCTCAAAAATCGCGACAGATCTATTGTAGCTATTGCTCAAACCACTTCACTATACTTTATGTTCTCTATCTTCTTTTTATGGCATCATCAATTTCAGGTGATTTATCTACTACTAGCACTACAATTACTACCATGACTAGGAATTTATATCCAATCATGGTGGCAATGGTGATCGAAACTCCGGTGGTAGACGAGAATTCTGTGAATGTGATTACTGCGGCAAAAAAAATCACACATCTGCATACTGTTAGGAGAAGTTTGGAAAATCGGAATGGGCACAAGCTGCTACTATTTTACCTCCAACAAAAGATATTGCATCGATTAAGAATTTTGTTAGCACTTCGACATCTTCAACGATGGTTTAGGTTCTACAAAATGAACTTCATAGACTTCTCCATTTTCAATCTACCTATGCATCTTTATCAGGTACTGATACTATCATTGCTTCCTCTAGCCAACCATAGGTTATAGACTCTGAAACTTCCTTCCATATGACAAGTATTAGAAGAAAGTTTGCCTATTTTTCATATAAATACCACATGCCCATATTGTTGACAGCTCATCTTCTTCAATTGTTGGTGATAGAAAAGTTCACACTACCAATTCATTAACCCTAAATAATATTTTGTTTGTTCCTAATTTTTCTATTAGTTTGTTGTCTATTAGCCAAATTACCAAAACTAACAATTATTCTGTAACATTCTTTCCTACTTACTTTATTTTTTAGAACCTCCAGACTGGGATGAGAATTGGTATGGGGCGTGAGTAAAGGGGATGTACTATCTTAATGAGACATCACCTATAGGGTTTGTTGCTTCCTCTAACCAACTATGAGTTATAGACTCTGAAATTTTCTTCCATATGACAGGTATTACAAGCAAGTTTGCCTCCCTACATTTTTCAGATAAATACCTTCATGTCCATATTGTTGATAACTCCTTCAATTGTTGGTAATAGAAAAGTTTATGCTACAAATTCATTAACTCTAGATAACGTTTTGTTTGTTCCTAATTTTTCTATTAGTTTGTTGTCTATTAGCCAAATTACTAAAACTAACAATTATTCTATAATATTTTTTCCTACTTACTATATTTTTCAGGACCTCCAGACTGGGATGAGGATTGGTATGGGGCGTGAGTAAAGGGGGCTGTACTATCTCAATGAGACATCACCTATAAGGTTTGTTGCTTACTCTGATTTTCTTTTATAGTGGCATCAACGTCTTGGACATCCTCTTTCCAAAATCTTCATTTAGTTGTACCCATTGTGGCTGGCATATCTACTTTACATTGTGAGTCTTGTGAATTGGGTTAACATCATTGCGTCTCATATCCAAATCAAATCAATCCATGTAATAGGTTTCTATTTGAGTTAGTCCAATATTTGGGGTCCATGTTGTTTTTCCTCTTTTAAGGGATTTAGCTATTTTCTTATATTTGTGGATGATTTCTCTCGCATGACATGGATGTATTTGCTAAGTGGAAGGTCTACTATTCCTAATATAATTGAACTATTTTATAAAGAAATAAAAAATTAATTTTCTACATCTATTCGTATTTTGCACAGTGATAATGCTATGGAGTATATGAAAACTGATGCTTCTTTATTTTGTGCTAATAATGAAATTATTCGTCAAATTTCTTGTTCTCACACATCCCAACAAAACAGTGCTGCCGAAAGAAAGTATAGACATATTCTTTATATTACTCAGATATTAATGATTCACATATATATTTCCAGATATCTGTGATCTGAAGTTGTTCTGTCTGTATGTCATTTAATAAATAGGATACCGTCATCTGTCTTGCATGGTAAAATTTTTTTTTGTCTTTATCCTAATACACACATATTTCCTCTTATATCTCGAGTATTTGGTTGTACGTATTTTGTTCAAGATTTGTCTCTTGGTTTGGACAAGCTATCTCATCGTGCTATCAAGTATGTATTTGTTGGATACTCTAGAACACAAAAAAAATATAGGTGTTATAATCTCTGCTGATGTTATTTTTTGAGCTTGTTCCCTACTTCACTTTCACATCAAGATGTCAGTTGGATACTTCTCTTCCTTTACTCCTACATGTCTTTACTACTGTGGTTGGATAAGTATCAGTGCCTCACAAAGGGGATGAACATGTGACTCAAAAGAAACCACTATTGTTTTATTCTCGTCGTCAGAAAGTGTCTCCTCCTAACTCACTATATATTGCTCCGTCATCTCCAATTGCAGGTCCCCAACAACCACAGAATTTATCTGCTTCTGTCTCTGATCTTCCCATTATTATTCGAAAGGGTAAGCGCTCTACTACTGCTCATCCTATTTCTCAATTTATTTCCTATAATCACCTTCACCCAATGTTCTGCCAGTTTGTCCTATCTCTTTCTTCATTCTCTATACCCAGGTCATTTCAGGAAGCAATGCTAGTCTCTGCTTAGCAGTTAGCCATGAATGGGGAGATGCAAGCCTTTGTCTCTCGTGAAACCTGGGATTTGCTTTCGTCTCCGCCTGATGCCTGTATTGTTGGTTGTCACTGGGTTTACTCTGTCAAATATAAGCCAGATGGCTCCATTGATTGCTATAAAGCCCGTCTTGTTACGAAAAGTTTTTTCCAAACTTATGGTTTTGATTACTTTGAGACTTTCTCTCCTGTAGCACGTCTCAATTCTATTCGTATTCTCTTCTCTCTTACTGTGAATCTTGGTTGGCAATTATTCTAATTGAATGTTAAAAATACTTTTTTATATGGTGATCTGTAAAAAGAGGTGTATATGAAACAATATCCAGGGTATGTTGCTCAGAGAGAGAATATAGTTCGCACACTCAAAAAAGCAATTTATAGTTTTAAACAGAGTTCTTGAGGTTGGTTTGAGAAGTTTTTCACTGTAATTGATAGTATTGGATTTCAACGTTGCCACTATTATCATTCTGTTTTTGTCTGGCATACTCATTTTGGTATTGTCTTTCTTACTGTGTATGTAGATGATATTCTACTAATTGAAAGCGATGCAATAAGTCTGACTGAGATAAAGAATTATCTCAGGCAATATTTTATAACTAATGACATAGAAAAACTGAGATAGTTTCTTAAAATTGAGGTAGCTTATCATAAATATGTGTTACTTCTCTCTCAAAAAAGTATGCGCTAGATCTTTTGAAAGAGACAGGTTGTGTTGTGTGTAAACCTGCTAATATTCCAATGGAGTTAAATTTAGATGTGTGGAGTGAAAATAGTGCTTTGTATGAGGATGTCAAGCAGTATAGAAAATGGTTGGCAAGCTTATTTATCTCATAGTCACTAGACCTGAAATTTCTTTTGTTGTTGGGCTGCTGATTCAGTTCATGCATGAACCAAGAGACATATAGTGGAAAGTTGCTATGAGAGTTTTGACGTATATTAAGAGCTCTCCTGAAAAATGATTATTTTATAAAAATATGGACATATTAAATTCTCTGCATTTTCAGATGCTATATATGCAGGAGATAAAGGGATAGAAAGTCGACTACTGGATATCTTACATTTGTTGGAGGTAATCTAGTCATATGGAGGAGTAAGAAATATGATGTAGTATCTAGATGTTCAGCTGAGGCAGAATATCGAGTAATGATACATGCTACGTGCGAGTTGTTATGGTTAAAGAATTTGCTGACTGAATTTGAATTCAACTCAAAAGATCCTATGCCTATGTACTGTGATAATCAGTCAACCATTTATATTGCTCAAAATCTAGTATTTAATGATCATACTAAGCATATAGAGGTAGATTGTCAGCTGGTTCGAGATAATTTGGTGAAAAAAATAATATGTACTCCGTTTATTGCATCGCCAACTGTGTTTTCTAATCTATGTAACAAGTTGGATTTGATTGATATTCATATCCCAACTTGAGGGGGAATGTTAGATTAGAATATTATTTTGTATTTGGGTTTAGTTAAAATTTAGTACCACATCGCCTATTGAGTGGTTTATGTGGAGTTGAGAGGTCTATAAATATATGCAATCCTCTGACTTATGGATATTAAGATTGAGTTTTAGTTCTCAATACTTTCTGACACCACTTATACCAAGTTTTTAAAGGATTTGTGCACTAAGAAACGAGAAAAAAATGTCCGTGAGAAAGTCTTTCTTGCTGTAAACATATCTCAAATCTTCTCTAACTCATTACTAGTCAAATACAAAGATCGAGATTCTCCCATAATCTCATGCACCATTGAGAATATTATATTTGATAGGGCATTGCTCGATCTAAGAGTAAGTGTCAATTTGCTTCCTTACAATGTTTATTAGCAACTAGGGTTATGAAATCTTTAACCTACCATGTCACATTATAGCTAGTTGATTATTCAATCAAGAGACCACTTGGTATGCTTAAAGTCATGCTCATCAAAGTCAGTGGGTTTATCTTTCCTGTATACTTTATTGTCTTAGAAACCGAGTTGATCCCCAATCCATGGATCAAATTCCACTTATCTTAGGCAGATCATTTCTTGCAACTTCAAATTTATTAATCGACTACGGTAGCGGCCTCATGAAGTTACCATTTGGGAATATGACTGTGTTATTAAATATATTCAATATGGATGAGCACACGATGAGCTCTTTCATTGAAGTTAATATAGTTCATAGCATACACAATCATTCTATCTCTTGTGTTGATGTTGAACTCACATTTAAGCAAATTTTTAGACGAATTGGCACACATCAACTTTATGTATGATGACACTTTTGCAAGTTTCGCTAATAAACTAAGTTTTGAGGATTTGTTTGCAGAGGAGTTCAAGTTACTTCATGAGTTAGAAGAGCCACCACACTTTGCAGTCCATAACCCACTTGATCATAGTGCACTATTCATATCTCACGAGATACTCACATGCGTGCTTGATACTAATGGTGATTGGAATATTTGCATTGAAAATTTATTTAAACCAATAATTAATACTTACATTAGGAAAAACAAGAAGCGAGGATGGCATAAGAAATATAAAGGTAAGTTCTGATTTGTAGGAGGTTGATGAGAACAATAATGTACCTAGTTCACATTTAAAATGCATACATTATGAAAGTAGAAAGCGATTGAGAGGTTGTAATCGTATGTTAATAGGGTGACCTTTTTGAGATCATAATCTTTCACGATTCTCATTATTTGTATATTATTTGTACAATAGTTTTCATATTTATTTTACCACCCTTGATTTGTATATAAGGGCATATAGGAGTTTAGGTGTGGGGGAGGATTAAGAATATTTATATTTTCTTTCTAGTATTTTTATTTTATTTTTATTTTATTTTTAGTTTTTAGGATTTTCGGATTTCTTTATTTTACACTTGGGTTAGTTTTATGGTATTTTGAAGAAAAAGCAAAAGAATTTCTCAAAACTATTTTCTGCAATAAATCAAGCTAATTATAAATAATAAAATAAATTTATATTTGAAGTTTGATAGGAAAAGTAGATGGGATAATACACTTAGAATTTTATGAAAAAAATTAAAATCTAAAAAAAAAAATACCACTGATGATAATTTTGAGGTAATTACACATTTATTTTCCACTTAACAATGGTTTATAAGGTTAAGGATAAAAACAATAATAATTGAGCAGTAGTTTCTCTGTAAATAAGCTTACTGGACATCTTGCTTCATAGTCTGCCAATAAACGCCCTACCTTAGCAAACTCGGATGCTTTGACTACCTTAACAATTATCTCATTCTCCTTCATGGATCTCTCAGAGAAGTTGGTTCGCTTATTATGGTGTAAAACCAATTGGGTAAAGATTCAAGTTTGTTGAGACAGAGCTTGGTTGGAGGAGCATGTTGCCATCAATCTCATATTTGTATGATCATCTGCATATCTTTTTTACTTCCAGAGAGTCAATAGGCTATAACTCATCTTTAAGATACTGAATCAAAGAGGTCATCCAACTCAGAGTTGGTTCAACACTCATGATCTTTTTTATTTTGATGTTAGGTTTGCTTAGGAGGTCAATGTGGATCGTCCTTCTAATCTCAGGAGTCATCGATAAGGTTAGTTTTTAATAAGGGTCTGTCTACATGTTACCTCTTGAGGATCATCTGACTTAGTCCTTTAGGAATGATTTATTAAGTTATTATAATGTAATCAATCATTTAACTTTCTTTAGCTTCATATTCTCCATTGATCAGGCATACCACAAGCCTGAAATTACTTAATATCGCAATCTTCATTGCTTTTATATGGCATGTGAGATTTCATCGTGCAATCACGGTTTCATATTCAACCTCATTATTTGAGGCTTGAAACTAGAAATGGAGATCAAGCTCTAAAACTCATCATTTAGGCCATTCAGGATGATGCTTGTTCCACTTCCGAGTTCATAGGAGGATCCATCCACGTAGATTATTATATATATCTAAATCGTCAGGCAGTTCTAATGGATTTAGATTTCCCTTCTTTACACCTTGTTTAGTTTGGTTTGCTCAACTTCCACAATAGTGTATTCGACAATAAAATAGACCAATTGTTTGAGCATTTATTGCTTGTTCTGGTGAGTACCGAATATCAGACTCGATAAATTTCCCTTATTGCATATGGTTAGAGCTTTCGATGCTGGTGAAGATGTATCTACTCAGTATATTTGATAAGATAGTAATTGAGTATGAGCAAAAGTATAGGCACAACTTCTTGGTTGTGATTACCCGTGCATATGTGACCATCTCTACTTTGGAGTAATTTATCTCAAAATCTTTCAAGATTCGATTTTCATAGTAAATGGATCTTTGTAGTGAGAGCTCTTGGCGAATGAGGACTAAACTGACTGTCCCATTGGCAATCTCAAGGAATACATACAAATACTTAAAGGTTTAAGGGATGTTAGGAGTGACGAAGATTGGAGATACTTCTTTATTTCTTTGAATGCTTTCTGTGCATCTGTAATGCCCATCCCACTTTGTTTTTTCATTATTTTAATATGATTTTCTTAAAAAACTAAAATTTAAATAAGAACTAAAATAATTATTTAATATTTAATCAAATCTAATAAAATTTACTTTATTTTTTTTATATATAAAATTTTATTTTCTTTGACTTTCCTCATTTTTCATTTTATGTTAATATTAGATTTTATATTACTTTCATTTTGCTATCATCTATATATTTTAGTTCCTTATTATTTTTTATTACGTTAAACTTTTTTCCTATCACTTTTCTTCTATCTTTATGTATACTTTCCTTTCATTACATTCTTACATTAGACCTTCCATTCGTTACTTTTCTTTTAATTAAACTTTTCTTCTACCATTTTCCATGCATAATCTTTCTTTTATTTAGACTTTCCTTTCATATTTTCTATACTCTGACTTTTCTTTTACCTTCGATGACTGAATTACCATCGATGGCTCCATCAAACTCTATAGGGAAGGGATTTTTCTAGTTAATTGGCCCATCAATGGCAACTCATCTGGCCAGCAGAACATGCCTGATTATTATCATTAATTATTGAAACTTTTTGGCTACAACATTAAACCTTTGTAATTAACAATGAATTATAATTTAATGGTTATTTAAATAAGCTTTATTTCTAGGTTTCTTGATTCTATTTTTATGCTTAAAGACACTCTAATGAGCATGTTTTACCATTGAATGGTTAATGAAAGAGAATTAACATGAAACGGTAATTAAATAGAGAGAATCGTTACTATTATTAATAATATCGTTGTCATTATTATTGATTATTGTCACCGTTTTTGTTAATTGGAATTAAATTCTGAAATTAATGAATACAGTGGGTTAGAGAACCAAAAAATGTTACGAATTGATATACTGAACATAACTAATTGTTATTACTAGCATATACGGGAGGTTTAGATAAGCTTCAGACAAAACAAATTGTTGTTATTGATATCCCATATGGGGGGTTCGAGATAAGCTCCAAACAAAATTACTGTTAACATTTTTTCGGAAATTCACGGGGATGCATTTAGTATATTAAAATCATGGAAATGAATGATAGCTAAAATAATGTTGTTTTATTCATGCCTATAATTGCTATTTCGTAGACTTTTCCTACTTTTCATATATTGTTATTTTATCGGTCGCATTAGAGATGATTCTGGGTGGATTCATTAAAATCATAGTAGAATTTAGCATATTTTGTAGAGCATTTAAATTTGCATAAGTAATTTAGTGACTGGATTTAGTTTTGTTACTGTTTTTGGACTTTCATCTAATATTTTTAAATGTAAATAAATGTCTAGAACATATTTCGCTATTTTTGAATAAGGATAGTTGATTTTTATTTTATGTTCCTACTTTTAAATAGTTACTTCACATTTTCTTAAATAAAGTTAGTTTCATTGAAAAATTTTCTATTAACATTCTTTCTCTGTGATTGACTATAATGTAATATTCTTTCGTTGTGATTGACTAAAATTTTGTACAAATATTCTTTCATTGTGATTGGCTATAATGTTATGAGGCTACTCATATTATCATACGTCATAGAACGATTTAGCAATCCATATGATAGAGGGACATTATAGTTGGTGTCAGAGTCTAAGATTTATCTTTGGATATGTTAGTCTCATACTCAATTAACTTAGTTAAACTATTTCCACTGGAAAGAGTTGTAAGTGTGTATATATAAGTAATATATACCTATTTTTAAAATAGCGATAATGGTAACATAGCATTTTGCCTCAATTAGATTACATCACATATAGCATAATGCATAACGCAGGTTTTGTATATTTCAATTTATTTAATAGAAAAATTAAAAACTATATATATAAATATTTATAAATTAAAAAAATAAAATTAAACATCTAACGAAACAAAATGTAAAATCATGTTATAATAATTAGGAACTATTCTAAGTTCTTATCAAGTTACTAATTTTATAAATAATATTAAATTCGTAACCATAATTTCAGTCATAACGCAAAAGAAGATTTTAAATTTATTTATTTTAGTTTCATTCATCACCAATACTATAATTTATATTTTATAATGCTCAATTAATATTTTCTAATGCTCATTTCAGCTAAGCTGAGAACTCAATTGAATTAACATTAATTAACATAATTCAATAATCAGACAAAAATTATATCAAGCAATTGCAAATTAATAAACTATTAATTCTACAATCAAACAAGCAAATAACAAGCAATAAAGTAAAAAAATTGCAACAATCAGCTAACAATCAATAAAAAATAATCTATAACAATTTAAAAATTATTCAAAAATATAACTATAAATAACGTAAAATAACGTAATATAACGCAGCATAATATAAAATAGAGTAAAATAAGTTAAAAAAAATAAAAAAACACTGTTATGGTCTAATGAGTTATTTTCTATTGTTATATACTTTCATTATTACTACTACTATTAAATAACCAAATAACCCCCCATATTCTATTTCTTATCATAGAGATGGCTCGTCGTGCAACTTCATTGGTGGTGATGAATGTTTGGTGTACTTCGTGGGTTGACTGAAACTCAACAATAGTAGACTGAGAGCTAAGGACTGGCATGTTGGCAACATTAGAGCATGCTACAATTCAAAGGAAATGAACTAGCTGATCGAGGCAGAAGTACCTAGAACGGAAAGCTTTCGCTTTAAAAAAAGTAGTGTGGTGCGGTCTTAATTAGCCAAATGAACGACACTTTTTGGGAACATCTCTAATTTTTAACGTCTCAATGCTACTATCTTCTGCATAACAACAAGAGCACTTGAGATTGAACAATGACTCGTAGAGATGGAGGACCTTTGATGGCTGTCCATATTCTAAATGCATACCAAGTTGACATCGTCAGGACTTGGTGATAGTATGAAGAGAATCAACCACAACAACCTATCTTGTGGGAAGCTTTCTCAGCAAGTTTCTCACAAGGTTCTTTCCAAGGCTAGCTAGAAGAGAGATGGAGCAACAGTTTATCACATGAAGCAGGGTTATTGGTCTTTGGATGAGTATGGGGCGGAGTTTGTTGCTAATGAAGCTCATTGTCGCAACGGGTTTCGGTACACCGAAACGGGTCCAAAACCGGTCCAAACCCGTTATGATATAATATATATATGGGGTGTGGTGCTAGGGTTTTGAAAAAACCGAAAAAAAGGAGCCGAAAAAGAAAAAATAAAAGATTTTTGCTTGGCTGCTGCTTTTGTTGGTTGTGTGGCCTGAAGCAACCAAAAGCAACTTGTGGCTGCTGAAATTATTTCGGCCATGGGAGAAAATTATTTGGGGCTGCTGCTATTTATATTCGTCGGCCAAAGAAAGAGAAATTGAAGGTGAGCTTTCTTTGCGTTTCGGCTGAAGCAAATATTTTGCGGAGGTGGCTGGCTTTTTTTGGATTTTCGGCGGTCGAAGCAAAGAGATAAATCACTGCAACAAGAGATTAGGATTTGATCTCAAAATCTTGTGTGATTTCTTTGTGATTTCTCTCGTGGTTGAGAACTAGAAAGTTGTAAAACTCTTTTGATATAGTGAAAGTTTTTCGATCGTGTCCCCGTGGACGTAGCCATATTGCCGAATCACGTTAAATCTGCGTGTTCTCTGTCTCTGCTATTTTTCTCTTCAGTTAACTATTTGATTCCGCTGGTTGTTGCATTAGTATTATTCCCCTATTTTTTGCTAACAGAGTTTGTCCACTTGAACAAGTTCGCAACATATATGATAACCGATAAGATAGATCATGCTCATTGTTTTTAGCAGGGTCTATTGCTGGAGACATACTCCGAAGTGATTGAGGTAGTACGAGGTGCGGAGTAGGTCGTCAACAAAGAGAAGAGGTTTAAGCTTAGTGCTAAGGAGAGAACCATCAGCCATGTACTGTTAGGAGGAGTTACTTCCAACAGTATGAAAAAATGTGCATCCATCTCCCGACAGCAAGAGATCATTCATCATTTTCGTAAGAATGTCTGAACACGGGATGAAGGAGTATATATAGGTATACTAATCGCCTATGCATAACTTGTGACTCAGGAAAGCACATGCTGAAGAGCTGCCTACAGAAGAGGTCTACTGGAGCATGCAACATCTTGTCACGCTGTTCCTAGCAGCATTAGAAAAAGAAGAAGAAGAAGAAGAATCAGTTCGACAATCAAGGCATATCATCGCTGATGCTTCTCATCTCTTCAGTTCGACATTCATCTTTATAATATAGGATCAACTCACTCAGAAAAAATCCCTATGTAGCCTCATCTCTTCAATCTAACCTGCCCTTCGATGATCTATTCTTCCTGCATCGTTGGATTTGTGAATCTTCTTCATCGTAATCGAGGTGAGCCCTACAACTTACGGTCCATTAATTAAGCTAAATTACCATTTTACAGCCTTTGATGGATTAGAATGGTTTTTCAAAAATTTATTATTTTTGTTAAGGTTGAACTATTGTAAACTCTTGTGATATAATGAGATAAATATTTTTTCGATGAATTTGTTATTTCTATATGTTTTTGTTGAAGTAGATGGTTAAAGTTCATGCAATTATTGGATGAATATGTATGTTATGTTGTGATTGATTGAATGGGAAAAATCCACCTAGAAAATCCTGTGGCTGGGCTTCTTCTCAGGAGCAAATTTCTATTTGCACCCAGCATTTTACTCGGTTTTAAAATTTATAAATAATTACAAATTTGCCATTATTTTTTTGGACTAAATTACTCTTATAAATTCCAAACTAAGAATTCTTAAAATTTGGAACTACGACTCATCGTCTTCCTCCTCTATTTTCTCTCTAAAATCCTAAATAATTTTTTTTGGTATTTAATAAAAACACATCTCCTATAAAATCATTAATTTGATTTCTTAATCCCTAAAAATTTTTTACATTAGCTTTCCTGAAAAGATTAGAAGAATTTTAAATTTTTTGATTTCACCGTGACAAGTGAAATTTGAATTTAGAATTTGAGTTTGAGTTTTCTTATGCAAATGAAACATTCTAATATGCAATTGGTGTCAGAGAATAAATCTAAGATATAATTTCAATTTTTTTTTTTTAGGTTTTATGCATATTTGTTTGAAATTTATTGTTAATCAGCTTTTTTTTTTTTTTGGAGACTTCGCTTGCTGGTCGGATATTAATACCCGATATGAACGTTTTTTGGTCGAGTATTAATACCCGACCAAAATATCCGACTCAAAAAAAGGATAAAAATGGGATCGGACAGGTGAGCAGTTAGAGAAAAGGAGGATGGGTATTTTTAGAAAAAAATTTGGGCGCAGAGAGTAAAATGATAGTATTTCAAAATAGGAGTTTAGTGTAAAAAATATTCAGGATGCCAAGAGTAAAATGCCGTGCGCAAATAGAATTTCCCTCTTCTCAGGAGACCCATTGATGGCCGCCATCAATGACTGAATTGCCATCAATGCCTCCATCGAACCTTGCAGCGAAGGGTCGATTCTGGCTAAATGGCCCATTGATGGCTGCATTGGCCCATCAATGGTGACCCGTCTAGCCTAAAGCATATGCATATTTGCTGTCATTAATTATTTAAACTTCTTGGCTAAAAGATTGAATCCCTTGACAATGTTACTGTAGACACGGAATTAAAAAAAAAAAATAACAGGTCGCACCCACGGGTGGCGACCCACAGGAGCGCTCCCGCGGGTGCCTCCCGAGAGTGCCAACCCATGGGAGCGCTCCCATGGGTGCCACCGCGGATTGCTCCCGCAGGGTTGTCCAATCCTGTGCTTCGGCTACGCTGTTTGACCTGAATTTTTAGAAATTAATTATGCAGATTTGAAGGAAAGATTTTATCTAGATTTGAAGTGAACGGTTATTCCTCCATCTATAAAAGTAGGGCAGAGTTCAGAAAAGGAGATTAATTTCGGAGAGCAGAATCTAGAGGAACAGAGAATTCCCAGAGAGATCTACTTCTTCGAGAATTTCCAGAGGAATTTTCCAGAGAGTGATCTTTTTCTTTCCAATCCAGACCGAACCATCAATGAAGTGCATTAGTGAGGCTCCACTGCTGCCAGACCCACAGAAATTTAAAAGGAGAATCAAATTAAAATTTCCTATTCTTATAATCTCATATTTTATTCTGTAATTGTTCTTTTATTGTTGTATTCAAAATTAAATTAGCAATGTAATGGAAGGAAAAGTCAATTTTTCGGGCGTACAGGAATTGGCGACCACAGTGAGAGAGCCCTTCTTAGGTCGGTAGAAGGTGTGGTGCAATTCGATGCTCGAGATAAAGCAGCGGTGTAATCTTTATCGATGACAGCGAGATACAAATCATCTCAGCTCAATAAAACCAAATCCGTCAAGTTAAGTTATTATCTCTGACAGTGAGATTCAAACTATCTCATCTCAAAAACATCTGAACTTGTCATGTTAAGATCATATCTCTGACAGTAAGATTTGAACAATCACACATAATACACCCTATGATCCCAACACGATTACCGGCTCTATCTATCAGCCAGGCAAGTCACCGGCTCAGTCTGTCAGCTAGGCGAGCTACTCCATAACTTAAATCTAATCATCTCGGTATATTTAACACTACACCTCTGTCGAAATTTCTTGGTACGTTTTCTGAACATCTCTGCCAAGACCCCATGAGTACGTTTTCTAAATACCTTTGCTTATGGTTTTCTGACCCTAACCTGATCATCTCAGTACGTTTTCTGAACATCTCTGTCGAGACCCCGTGGGTACGTTTTCTGAACACCTTTGCCCATGGTTTCTGACCCTAACACGTTCGCCTTAGTACGTTTTCTGAACACCTCTTCTGAGACCCTTTTGGTATGTTTAATAGTACACCTCTACCGAAACCTCTTGGTACGTTTTCTGAATATCTCTGCCAAGACCCCATGAGTACGTTTTCTGAACACCTTTGCTTATGGTTTTCTGACCCTAATCCGGTCACCTCGGTACGTTTTCTGAACACCTCTGTCGAGACCCCGTGGATACGTTTCCTGAACACCTCTGCCCATGGTTTTTGACCCTTACCCTGTCACAATCCAACAATCTATTGAATTGATACCCATTATGATAAGAAAGAATGTGCAGACAGTCCAGCGCCCATGTGGAAGGGGCAAGAGAAAACTAAATTCATCGACCAGTCTTATCATACTAGAGTAGGAACAACCCGATATCGAAAAGGTAAAGGAGAGATATCCCGTTAAACATGCCAAACAATCTTGATATGCTTAACAGTATACTGACAAAGTTCCATGTGTATGTTTTCTGAACACCTTTGCTCATGGTTCTTTAATCCCAATCAAATGAACATCAACTCTGTCTGTCATCTAAGTGAGCCATTGGCTCTATTTGTCAATCCAAACAAGTCATATCATGTTCAAAATGCTTAGCTCGCTAAGGCACCTTCACTCACTTAGCAAGTTCCATTTTCCGTCCGCCAATTCGTTCACCGCAATTACACATAACATGAAAGCTCAAGAGTGATGCATTAAATTCAAGACGACTAAAATATTTCGTTATCATGTTTGTAGGACAGAAGAAACAGCAAGGTGCAAAATTCATCATCCATTGCATAACAGAAAGGGAGCTAAAATGACCAAAATAAAGAAAAATATACGAAGTGTTTTAGCTCTCCCAAGAGTCTTCAGTCTCTTCTGTATCACCTTCAAAATCTATTGGCGAACTTCTTTAAACAATAATTACAATGATTCAGCTCTATCTCATTGACGGTTATTCACTGGGCAGTTTGAGTTCGAGAGTCTTTCAGAGCATTATTTCTCATAATTACTTATTGTTGGATCAAAACCTGCCGATGGTTTCATTCTTCACAACGCAACAGAAGCATAAAACTAATATCTTCAAGTGATAAAAACAGATAATTTCAGGTGGATATCAAGAAGGATGACCAAAGGATGCCCTCAAAGTACTACATCAACAAGTCACCCAAAACTACCAAGTTAATGATCACCTCTTGCAGTCATTGATTGAACAGCTCATCAATCAATGAACGGTTCAAGCCTATGACAAAATCACAATAAGGAAATTCAAAGTATTTCGAAACTCGTTACAAACTAATGACGAGATTTCAAAAATATTGAAGGGGGTCTTGTTGACAGGGAAAAATTGATGAGAGGGCCCACATCTACTAATATTTCAAGGAATCCAAATAGAATCGAAGTTGATGGAGATCTCAGATCTGGTCAAATCCAAATTAAATATGATCTATTCAAACATGAGATCTAATCAAATTGGAGATCTCAGAAATTCTCCCAAATCTTTCCTTGATCAAATTATGACCAGATTCATTGAAACAAATCTGGTTATATTAAATCAAATATTTGATGAAGATTACAAAGAGATTACATTCTTATATATAAGGTAGGTGATCCATCCAATTTGTGCCTATAAATAGACGTCATGAGGCATTGTGGAAGTCACCTTTGGGGAGATCCAAGGTCAACCATTCGATGCGCTCTCGAGTGCATGCCGGTCATCCGGCCAAATCGTGCCTAGTCCGTTCACAAAAATTAGCAAACTGGCTGTCACCATACTGCTCAAGAAAAACTACCACATCGGTCGTCATCATACTGCTCCCATCTCTGTCGGATAGTCAACGGGATATAAGGTCTATGTCCCATAACCACATGAAGAGCCCACTACTTTTGTAAAAAGAGAGATGAATTTATAAATCTCTCTTCTTATTTTCTACTTTTTTTTTCACTGTAATTTTGAGATTATTGTAATCTTTGAAGATTATCGTAATATGTGACAATAAAGAGAATAAGAAAATTTCACCGAAAACAAGATAGCAACCATAGTGGGAGAGCCCTTCTTAGATCGATAGAAGGTGTGGTGCAATTCGACGCTCAAGATGGAGCAGCGGTGTAATCTTTATCAATGAATTTCAATCCATGCAAATTTAAGGAGTTCATCTCGTCGAAGTCGGCCTTAAATCGGCCTTGCTGTCTTCCATGTCGTTCTCCAGCTTCACCTTTATGGGCGACCGTAACTTCTTAGGAAGCAAGGAACGGTTTTGGTTAACAAGCAGCTGCAACTGTTGCATGTATGGACCTACCCTCTACCATGTAATGCTATATCATGAGACCTCAACCTTCTCAGGCGAAGCATACCCTTAGAAATTATTAAAATTTAATGAAAAGTGGGTCACCAGCACCATGTCAAACCCAAACTTAATTATTTTTAATCCAAAGCTGTTCAAAATTCACAAAACTGGGCCCATCCGATGTCTGCTGGGGTGCGAAGGCCTTGCCATCCTCTATCGAGTTAACCTCAGTGAAACGGGAGCTCTTCAACGGCATTGCCGTGATCAAATACCAGCAGTCCAACGAGGACCTAGATGCCCTTGTCTCCGTTGTCAACGACGATGTCCTTAACATGATGAATGTTAAGGACAGTGTCTCAAATCACCACTGCCCGATTTGAGAAAGGGGCACCGAAGTTGTTCGCTGGAATGCCTGAGTGGCGTCACAAAGAATGGGGACCTGCAGTTTGTTCTGGTGATAGTATTATTTATCGTAACAACACGATAAGGTACTTGCTAGAGACTGTGCTTGTAATAATGAGAGAGGCGAGGAGAAACATCATTGACGGATTGAGCTCTCTTCTTGAGGCTCTGATGATGTCATGAGTCCGGGCGGCTCAGGCTATTGGGTTGTTAGGTGCTTCGAGGAGAGTTCGGCACATGCTGGTGGAATTCGGAACCATACATGCACTTATTGGGTTGAAGCGTATCGCCATTTCTCTTTTGTTTCGAATCGTGGCTCGATGCTGAGGGCAACAAGGAGTTTGACCCTGACCAGGCTAAGGCGAATCAGATTCTGTTTTTTGAAGTATCACTTGCAAAGGCGAGCAGCAGCACAAGAGCAAACAACTAAGAGGATGGCCCGCAAGAACAAGTAAAAAGAATGCGAGATGAATAATTTGACTATATGATCCTCGGATACTGTTAAATAAAAATAATAATAATCCAAGATGAATACATTAATTGTATGATGCTCGGATTTAATGCACGATGCCCGGATACTATTAAAAAAAAATCGACTGTTTGATTGAAATTCATATTTGACAGCGAGATTAATCCAAATTCCACATGCTGGTGGAATTCGGAACCATACATGCACTTATTGGGACGAAGCAGCCGGCCCTCTGGAAAATTGACTTCTCCCATTATGGTCGCCAATTCTTGTATGTCCCAAAAATTGAATCTTTCTTACATTGTCAATTTGATTTTGAATACAGCGATAAAAGAAAAAATTACAGAATAAATTAGAGATTACAAGAACGAGAAAAATTAATTTGATTGCCCTTTTAAATTTCTGTGGGTCTGACAGTAATAGAGCCTCGCTGATGCTCTCCGTTGACGGTCCGATTTGGATTGGGAAGAAGAAGATCGCTCTCTAGAAAACTACTCTGGAAATTCTCGAAGAAGTAGATCTCTCTGAGAATTCTCTGTTCCTCTGGATTCTGCTCTCCGGAATTAATCCCCTTTTTCTGAACTCTGCCCTCCTTTTTATAGATGGAGGAGTAATCATTCGTTTCAAATCCGGGTCAAATCTTTCCTTCAAATTTTGGTCAAATCTACATAATTAATTCCAAAAAATTCGGGTCAAACCACATAACCGAAGTACAGAAGTGGGCAACCTGCAGGTGGCAACCCGCAGGATGCTCCCGCGGGTGCAACCCACAGGGAACTCCCGCGGGTGGCACCTACGGGAATTATCCCTGCGGGTGGCACCCGCAGGAAATTCTCGCGGGTGGCAATCCGCGGGAATTATTCCCGTGGGTGGCTCCCGCAGGATAACCCCCATTTTTTTTTCTTTTTCTTCTACATAACCCCTCCAAAATTTTCGAAATTCTGTGTTGACTTGTAATGAATTTTGAAACACTTTGGACCTTTTGATTTTGGCTTTGCAGTCGTCATCCTTTTTTTTTAGACTAAGAGCATGACAGACAACCTATGATAAATTTGATAGGCAGAGATAATTGTTAATGTGTCTTATAGAAGATGAGCAGAGGTATGATGTTAACGTGCTCATTAGATGACAAGCAGATGTATGATATTAACGTACTCATTAGATAACAAGCAGAGCTATGATTTTAACGTGATCCTTAGATGACAAGTAGAGGTATGATGTTAACGTGCTCTTTAAAAGATAAGCAGAGGTATAATGTTAACGTGCTTTTTAAAAGATAAGCAGATGTATAATGCTAACGTGCTTATTAGAATCCTAACTGTTAAATGATATTTAGTATGATGGATTAGGAAAAGACAGAGGTGTCATTAAACATGTCTCAAAACTCGACCTATTCAGAAGATCTGGTCATGATAGGAATGAGTTAACTAAACAGAGATGACATATTTAGCCTTGAAATTTGACCATCAGAGATAACTGTTAACTTGATAGGGAGATGATTTTCGTTAGAGGTAATCTTTAACTTAACGATATAAAAAAACAAGTTCATCAGAGATTGTAATGTTGGACTTGAAGAAGTGTGAGTTTTCTTTTCTGTCAGAGGTGAAAGCTTAATGTGACAGGATATTTGGTTGGATTTGATCTTATAGAGAAAATTGATTCAATTTTGAATTCTGATGTCAGAGGTATGATTTTAACGTAACAAATTCTTGAGAGTCACTGAATCTGCTGGGAGAAAAGTGACAGAAAATTTTTTGCTGTCAGAAGTGAAATCTTAACGTGACAGAAGATTTGATCTCATTAGGATTTTAGCAAACTCCCAGCTATCAATGGATTTGGTTTGCTTTTATCAACTACCGTTTGAGTTGGGCTAGCCATATTATTTCGCTCAGCATGATAAGTTGTCAAAGGTTTTGTTTGGGGTTGAATGCCAAACGTTCCTTTTTTCCTTTGCTTTAGCAGATTTGGACAGTGATATATTCTTATATTCAGATAAGGATATTGTTGTGACAAATTTGTTATAGAGTTTTTAATGAAACCCCAGCTATCAACATATTTGATTTGTATTTATCAACTACCGTTTGAGTTAGGCTAGCCATGTTATTTCCCTCAGCATGGTGAGTTGTCAAAGATTTTTTTTTGGGCTTAGATGTCGAACGTTCTTTCTTCCTTTTGTCTTAGCAGCTTAGGGTAATTCATGCTTTACCCTCAGCATGATAGAGTTGGTGAGAAACTGGCTCTCTTCCCATCACCTTAACAGTATTGGGCAGTTCATGCTTTTACCCCAATCATGATGGGTTGGTGAGAAACTGGTTCTCTTTCCGTTACTTTGACGGTGTTTGGGCAATTCATGCTTTTATTCTCAGCATGATAGTATTGGCGAGAAATTTATTCTCTTCCCATTACCTTGACGGTGTTGGGCAATTCATGTTTTTACCCCCATGATGGGTTAGTAAGAAATTTATTCTCTTTCCGTTACTTTGATGGCGCTGGGCAATTCATATTTTTACCCCCAGCATGATGGGGTTGGCAAGAAACTTATTCTCTTCCCATTATCTTGACGGTGTTGGGTAATTTATACTTTTACCCCAGCATGATAGGGTTAGTAAGGACTTCGTTTGGACTTACATGCCAAATGTTTTCCCTATCCATAGTCGTAAAGACGTAGGATCCTTTTTCATTTTGTGCCCCACGCTGGAGTGTGAAGCTACACCTCAGCGGTGGCTAGTATTTTTTTATTTGCTGTGTTGAAGAGCAGGTCGGATGGCTTTATTCCCTTAAAAATAATATTTTTTTAGGAATTTTCCGTTGATCGGCATCATCATTCGGTCATCGTGTTTATTGATAAACCATTGTATAAGTTTCTTAACTTTATCTTTAATCGACTCCATTAGCTCTGGACAGAGTCTTCTTTGATGCTGCTTTATTGGTTTTGCATATGGCTTAATATTTAGCCAGTGCAAAACAACTTGAGGGTCTTATGGGCTTGGGGTTGGTTTCATCACCCATGTTCACCCGAACCACCTTGTCTTCGATAGGTGGTTCACATGTTCAAAATATATGCTCCATTGGGCATTGAGACGTTTGACTAATGCTTCATCTTGAGGAAGAGTTAACTCATCATTTTTGTCTAGAGTCAGGCTAAAAGGCATCATATTCATAGCCAACCCATTGGATACCCCCAGACTGATATCTGAGTCCTTATCAGAGTTTTTTGTGTTTGGCAGATCCGATCATTTATAACCAGAGTATCCTGTATCGTGACATATCGCAGCCCCCTATTGGTTTTGTGATGATAATCTGACTCTTTTCAAAGTATGTTTTGATGCTCTTTACCGAAATTTAATCTTGGCCTTTAGATGAAGATATACCCTATTTTCGTAATTCGGAATGATTTTAGTCAATAATGATAGATTGAAGGGTTTACTAATTTTCATCTTTAGCATTATTGGACGGAGTCACATATGATCAAACTCTTCCGAAGAGAAATGGGTTGAATCGACCCTGACTTTGTTTTCCTCGAGCTGGTCGAGGCTGAGCTTAGAGTGATTTAAGTCTCAAACTATTTGACCCTTAATTTGATGAGTATAAGTCGATATGTGAATATTGTACCACCACTGCCAATAATTGTCGGCAGTTTCATCGTGAATATTGTTGCATTTCACAATGGGATTTAAAAGAATGTGAGTATCATCCCCAGTGATGCAAACATAACGGTCGTGGGCCTCACATGAAACTTTAGGTTTTAAGTGGGCTCAAACTTGAAGTTGTTATCACATAGCTTCAATTCCGAGAGAGCTTTTTAGAGGAAGTCCCTCTCGCGTGTATCTTATAGACTACACAACCTTGAAAATAAGGCTTGTGCTTTTAGCCTTGGTTGCAATATGGATGCAACCCCGAAGATGTGCTCATGTGATGATTTGAACACATGAACACCAATCTCAGTCTCCTGTGGAGTGAGACATGCAAGTGTCACGACAAACCTTGAATGTCATATGAGACATTTGAGTGTCATGATAAGGCTCGCACGGAAGCCGAAATATGCGAGTGTCATTTTGAACTCTAATTGAGACTAAAGAGCTCTTTTGTGAAACTTGGATCGCTTGAGTTGCATATTTTCATCCTCAAGATTGATATTTATCTCGGAATAAAGCTCCATTGGCTTGGTTAATTGCCATACTGTAAGCCTCACAATGATATGAGGAAATGGGGATGCCTTGGAAACTTTGTAGATCTTATTCACCACCCCCCGTTAAATACTGAATTAATTCTTGATGTAGAGGAAAAGAATTAACTTTTTGGTGCTTAGCTCGCATCCGACTGAAGTATCTTCAGATACTGAGAGAATAGTTGTTCTTTTTTTTGAAACATCCAAATATTGTTGCAGTTCGCTAAATTGGCTATTGCTTGGAGATAGATATAGCCTCATATAGCGGAACCTACTCCAGCATTCCTTTGTAGGAGTTTGTTCACCTTCTCTTCACATGAGAGCTTCTTTAGGATTAGGAAAGAGAGCTCCTTCTTTATGTTTGACTATATGTTGTATGGATGGCCCTAATCAATCTTATCATATCAAGCCCTTGTAACAAGAGTAAGTTATCTCACTTTGCATGTGAATGAGATGTAGCTTTTGGTCTTTCCATGTGGCTTAACTCCTCATCTGATTTGGTCAAAATTGGGCTGAGCTTTATACATGATCTGATTCATACCAGGCTGGGCCTCGCATTTGACTGTTTGGACCTCATAACCAATGCGGGCTTCAAAATTTATGAGTGGTTTTTGATGATCTCAAATCCGTTGGGTTCAGCTTAATTTTGAGCTTGACACATTTTCTGTTGCACGAACAGTGAGAATATCATCATGCACCATGAGTTTTGAATTCTCTCCAGAGAAGATTTGATTGGATTTTTCTTCAATTGATGTGCATTCTGGACACATTTTCTGATATCGATTATGATAGTTCTATGGTAAAACATCTTTCTCTTCTTCGAATGCAATTGAATTTGTGTATAATATTTGAGTTTGATGTTTTAGACGATTTTATTTATTCCTCTTGAGTCTTGGACAAATATAACTAATCCAATATAGTTAAATATGCCCCTTCGATGAGTTACACGGGGGTCGAGTTTGACTGCATAGAGCTTCAAAGCGTTCATCCAGCGCGCACTCATCAAGGCAGCACCTCTGCTCAAAACTAGAGATCGAGCGTGAGATGTCAACACTAGCTGCAGCATCATTATTATATATTATTTTTTATTTTTATTATTTTTAAATTATTTTATTTTTTATATATATTATTATTATTTTTATTTTTCTTAATTTTTTTTATTTTTTTTTTATTTATTATTTATTAAATATATATATATATATATATATAATTTTATTTTTGTTCGGCACCCTACGGGTGCATCCGCAGTTGCAATCCATGGTTGCAATCCTACGGGTTGCAACTCGCGGGTGTACCCCGCGGCTATACCCCGCAGGTTGCACCCGTGGGTGAATCCCTTTATTTTTTATTATTTATTTATTATTTATTTTTATTTATTTATTATTTATTTTTATTACTTTTATTTTTTTTTTTTTTTTTTTATTTTTTTTATTCGGCACCCCGTGGGTGCATCCACGGTTGCAATCCACGGGTGCATCCTACGGGTTGCAACCCGTGGGTGCACGCAGGTTGCAACCGCGGATGCACCCCACGGGTTGCACCCGCGGGTACATCCCGCGCACCGCACGGTTCTCTCTATTTTTTTTTACAGGCGATGACGCCTTATCAATTTTTTTATGGGCGATAACGCCTCACTTTGACAGGCGATGACGCCTTATCAATTTTAGTGGGCGATGACGCCTCATTTTTTTTTATAGATGATGACATCTTGTCTTTTATAGAAAATGAAGAAATACTGACTTGCTGCTAACACACAGTTCTACACCTCGACTGGGGATACAAAATGGAAACAAATCTTACGTCTCTAAGACTAAAAATAGAGAAAAAATTGGTAAGCAGGCCCAAATGAAATCTTCGCTAACCCTATCATGCTGTGGATAAAACTATAAACTATCCAACACCGTCAAGGTAACGGGAAGAGAACCAGTTTCTCGCTAACCCATCATGCTGGAGTTAAAAGCATAAGCTGTCCTGAGCCGCTAAGACAAAGGGAAGAGGAAAAGTTTGGCATATAAGCCCAAACGAAATTCTCGATAACTCACCATGTTGAGGGGAATAGTATGGCTAGCCCAACTCAAACGATAGTTGGTAAAAAAAAATCAAACCCGTTGATAGCTGAGGGTTTGCTAAAAATCTCACGACAAATCTATTACAACAGTATTCTTATTTGATTATAAGGATACATCATCGCCCTAAACTGTTAAGACAAAGGGAAGAGGAAAAATTTGGCATGTAAGCCCAAACAATCCTCTACAACTCACCATACTGAGGAGAATAGTATGGCTAGCCCAACTCAAACGGTAGTTGGTAAAGACAAATCAAATCCGTTGTTAGCTGGGGATTTGCTAAAAACCTAATGAAATCAAATCTATTGTCACATTAAGATTTTACATCTAATAGCAAGACCTTTCTCATCACTTTTATCTAGCAGAACAAGCGACACTCCAAAATATTTGTCAACTTAAGATCATACCTCTAACATCATAATTCAAAATGGAATCAATTTTCTCTATGAAATCAAACCCAACCAAATCTTCTGTCACGTTAAGTTTTCACCTCTGACAAGAAAAACTTACACTTCATCAAGTCCAACATCACAACCTCTGATGAACTTGTTTTTGATATTGTTAAGTTAAAAATTACCTCTGACGAAAATCATCTCCCTATCAAGTTAACAGTTACATCTGATAGCTAAATTCCAAACTAAACACGTTAACAGTCATCTCTGTTTAGTCAGCTCTTTTCTATCATGACCAGATCCTCTGAATAGATCGAGCTTTAAGACATATTTAATTATACTTTTGTTTTTTCCTAATCCGTAATACTAGATATCACTAAACAGTTAGTATTCTCTAAGCACGTTAACATTATATCTCCGCTTGTCGTCCTATAAACATGTTAACATCATACCTCTACTTGTTATCAAATGAGCGCATTAACATCATACTTCTGCTCACTTTCCATCTTCCATAAGACACGTCTGTCATACACTTAGCCTCTGAACAAGATATCAAAAATATTTTTTGCATGCAGACAATAAATTTTCTGAAGCAAAGCTACAAACAAAAGTCTCGCTGGGCTGCACAAGTACAATAGCCAGTATCAAGAAAATTTACTAGAAGCAATCTCTGATATATCGAAGAGATTCAACAATATACCTCCAACAACAAAACAGTTAGAAGATAGCGATTTCAGAATATGGTTCACAGTATACCATAAAAATTGCGCCACACAATGAAGACTACAGAGCCAAAATTAAAAGAGTCCAAAGTGTTTCAAATTCATTATAAATCAACACGAAAATTTCAAATACTTTGGAGTGGGTTATGTAGACACGGAATTAAAAAAAAATCATAACGGGTCACACCTGCGGGTGGCGACCCACGGAAGCGCACCCACGGGTGGCAACCCACACGAGACTCCCGCGGATGCCAACCGTTCAGGAGCCCTCCCGCAGGTGCCAACCCATGGGAGCACTCCCGCAGGTGCCAACCTGCGGGAGTGCTCCCGTGGGTGCCACCGCGGGTTGCTCCCACAGGGTTGTCCAATCCTGTGCTTCGGTTACACGGTTTGACCCGAATTTTTAGGGATTAATTACGTAGATTTGACCGAGATTTGAAGGAAAGATTTTATACGGATTTGAGGCGAACGATTATTCCTCCATCTATAAAAAGGAGGGCAGAGCTCAAAAAAAGGGGATTAATACCGGAGAGCAGAATCCAGAGGAACAGAGAATTTCCAGAGAGATCTACTTTTTTGAGAATTTCCAGAGGAGTTTTCCAAAGAGCGATCTTCTTCCCAATCCAGATCGGATCATCAACGGAGTGCATCAGAGAGGCTCCACCGCTGCCAGACCCACAGAAATTTAAAAGAAGAATCAAATTAATTTTTCTATTCCTGTAATCTAAGATTTTATTCTATAATTTTTGTTTTATTGTTGTATTCAAAATCAAATTGGCAATGTAATGGAAGGAAAAGTCAATTTTTCGGGCGTACAGTTACATGATTTAATGGTTATAAAAAATTAATTTATTGTAAAGTTTCTTGAATGTATTTTTATGATTAAAGATACCCTAGTGAACATGTTTTACCAATGAATGGCTAATGAAAGAGAATTAATATAAAATGGTGATTGAATGGAAAGGATCGTTATTGTTATTATTACTATTATTGCCATTATACTAATATATGTCACCAAATAACTTAGCTATCCGTATACCGAATACTGGGGTGTTACAATCCACATGCCATTCAATTTTTGGCTCCTTCTGTCTCATGGCATCACAAGTTTTTGAGTCTTGTCCCTAAGGTTTTCCTAAAAGGGAAGAGACTTTTATGTAGACCTGGCATAGAAATGACTCATGGCTACGAGTTCCCCATTAAGAGACTGTATATATTGAATGGACCTCGGCTCCTTAATGTTGAGCATTGTAGTGATTTTTTCTAGATTCACTTTAATTCTTCTTGAGATGATCATTAACTTAAGGAATTTCCCTGAGGTCACCGCGAAGATGCACTTAGAAGAGTTCAACTTCATTTGATACTTTCTTAAAATAGAAAACATCTTGCAAGTTAGAGATTTGGTCGGCGAGTTGTGAAAAATTTAGCAGTATGTTGTCAATGTAGACATCTATATTCCTCCTGATCTGATATTTGAATATGTTGTTGATGAGACACTGATAGGTTACTCCTATATATTTTAGTCCAAAAGGCATTATGTTATAGCAATGTATCTTGGTCAATTATAAACAAGGTCTGCACTTCATCTTCCTTGGCCATTTGGGTTTGATTGTAAGTTGAGAAAGCATCTATTAAACTAACAAGCTATTACCTCGATGCAGAGTCTACAAGTTGATTAATCCTCGCTAAAGGGAAGCAATTTTTTGGGTGTACTTTGTTGATATCCGTGTATCAATGCACTTGCCACTAGCATGAATAGCACCACATTGGCAAGCCATTATGGGTAATTCACGTCTCATATAAATCTAGTGACTATAAATTTGTCGAATTCATCGTCTACAACTTTCTCTTTTCTAGGCTCCTGCTTCTTTTGCTTCACCGAGGTATAGGCTAGGTTAATATTTAGTTTATGGGAGATGAACTTGTGGTCAATATCTTCCATATCTTTGTGTGCCCATTAAAATAATATCCATGTTATTTCTTATAAAGTGTACTAACATGGAGCAGATGGAAACTTGGAGAGATGCTCAGATCTAGACTATTTTCGTTTTGATTCGTATCTCGGATAAGAGTGATCTCTTCCGCAGGGGTAGGTGGCTAGAGGTTCTCAATCTTGTTCTGGAGTACAAGATTTTCCATATACTCTATATCGTCGAGTTTATTCATGTAATCTTCTGACATTTTATTTAGAGAATTTCAACTTTACTTTTCCTTTTGGTAATGGTAAGGTAATAAGTTTGAGTTGTTTTATTTGGTTACTGGAGATTTTTTTTTTTTTTAATTCCATATTCGGTTAGGAACTTCATGACTTGATGGAGCACAAAAACTACAGCCCCTATATTGTTGAGAGAGGGTCGTTTGAGTATGACATGTAAGGTTAGGCAACGTTCACAATAGTATATTCGACTTTGAGAATTACTCAACAAGAGGCTTCCCAAAAATCGTATGGAGAGAGATGGCTCCAATAGTGGGAGTTTTTGTCTCATTGAAATTGGTTAAGATTCTGAGATCTTGTAGAGTTTCTTCTCATCAATTCCCATCTGTTGTTTAAAGGCACTAAGAAAGATGACATCACATAAGTTTACCATATCAACTAGAATTCTTTTCATATCAAATCCAGCTATATTTTTAGAGAAGAAAACAGTGTCATCATGAGCAATTTGGATCGCTTCCAAGTCTTTGACTGTGAAGGTGATTTCTTGACTTCTAAGTTGCTATGGAGTGTGTTCAGAGACATTAGCCATCCTGACATATCTCTTGAAAATGGAATATGACGTTCCCCTACTGCTAGCCTGTAGAGAAGGCTAGTATCACAAATTTTACCTTATCATTATGCGGATCCTCCTTGGGATTTGAAGACACCACCTTGTTCATAGCTGGAGGATTATCATGTGTCTTCTTAATGGCATTTTTAAGGTAGCCTTGCTTGATGAGGTGATATGATATTTACTGCAAGCGCACAGTATCGGTGTAGCGTAGTACAGGTCGTCCCACAGGGATTTAAGGTGTTTTTACATTCCTTACTCTTTCCTTAGTCTAACGGACTAACCAAAGATTCTATTTTGAACTTGAGTTAATCTAAATAGCCTAAAATCTAAAATCCACTAAATTCCAATCATATTCTTACTTCTATTATCTTCTTCTATCATAAAAATTTGATCTTTTTAGGTTAATTTTTATTTAAAGTGCTCTAAGTATGAGCTATCAAGTAGTGTGCATGCATAACTCATCAAAAATACTACTTTTCATAAAAACAAACTAAATATTTAGATAATTCAATAAAAAAAATAAAATCAACAACCCCAAACCCTAACTAAGTATAGGCTATCAAGAAATCTAATTCAAGTATAACCGATCAAACCCTCAATCTTCGAGTTCTTGTATTTTAATTTTTTTTATAGAAAAATCATATTTTTATTAATTTTATTTAAGAAGAAAAATATTAGAAAACAATTACATGGTGGATCTTAGCTTTATCTACATCCTAGAGCTAAACTAATTAGCTACTCATATTTTTAATAAACAAAATCAAATTTTTATTCATGAAAGCAAATAAAATCTAATCTAGAAAGCGAATAAATCTATACTAGAAAGCAATTAAATCTATCTAGAAAGCAAATAAAGAATTAAAAGCAATGGCTTACCTCTGAAGCATGGTATTGTGGCCGCCACCCCTTCAGCAAAACCCTAATTTTATTAATAAAAAGTATATCTAAAATTACACCTAAAAAGCTCTCCCTAATTTACAAGGATTTATGGGGTATTTATAATCCAAATACAATTCTACTCATACTCAAACTCAATACAAAAGATATGATTCTAATCCAACACAAACTAATCTCAAAATATATAATCTTAATCCAATCCATAGTATATAATCTTAATCCAATCCATAGGTACTAGAAACCAATGGTTGAGATTAGATGGCATAAAATACTAATTTTCGGATCCAAAATTTGAAATTAAATTCAATGCACCCGTAACCCACTGGATTGGATTTTCCACTCTGCAGTACTTCGATAAAATGGCCATAACGTTTGCATCCGAACTCGGATTGATCTGTTCTTGGACTCGTTTTGAAGATAATTTCGAGCTCTACAAATGTTTCCTAATGAAATTTTCCAGTTTAAACTTTATCTTGGCCGAATATGCCTTTGAATCTGCTACTGCTGCACTTGAGTTTCTGTCTTCGCCATGATTGACTCTTTTTGCTCGTATTCTTAACAAATTTGATTTATCTTCTTCTCTTCCATACAAATCCTTTGTTACATATAAAAACACATTAAATATACCCGAGTAGCAATTATTTATACACAAAAATAGATAAAATATGGGAGAAAAAATACAATATATGATTCTCATCACACCCCCACACCTATCTTTTGCTAGTTCTCGAGCAAAACTTAACCCTAAAAAGAAAAATAAAAATCTTAACTCACTTTCGCAGGAATCACGATTGCACTTAGCACGTGCAACAAACCTTTAAACCCCTAGGTTACCCTAGTGGACAAGTTGTGTCTCGTGAGAGTTTGCAGTGAATATACCCACAAAATTCATGAAGGAAATAGATTAACGAATAAAGAAAAGAAAAATAAGGATAACCGAAAATTAAGAAAAAATAAAAATTTTATACAAAAGAAAAAAAAATTCTTTTTTTAATAATATTTTCATCAATTAATCTCACTAATATACAAACTCAAGAACGCATTTAGATTGTCAATTTTCAAATCGAGCGTCATACCAGATACACTTTTCATTTTAATCAAAAATTTAAATCCTATATTTCAATACCTACTAACAGATAATTCATTGGCTCCTATACAACTACGTGCACATGTGATAGTTTATTTCGGCCTTGGACTCCAACTCTAACTCATGATTCATCTCCTCTCTCATAACATTTATTTTTCTTATTTCTTTTTTTTCTTTTTTTTTTAGAATATTTCACCTTTCATGCGAATATTTACGCTTGCTTAGGCGCAACATACCCGATTACTCAGTTCAGTCCTCTTGAGTGTTGGACAAATATAACTAATCCAATATAGTTAAATATGCCCCTTCGATGAGTTACACGGGGGTCAAATTTGACTGCATAGAGCTTCAAAGCGTTCATCCAGCGCGCACTCATCAAGGCAGCACCTCTGCTCAAAATTAGAGATCGAGCGTGAGATGTCGGCGCTAGCTGCAACATCATTATTATATATTATATTTTATTTTTATTATTTTTAAATTATTTTATTTTTTATATATATGATTATTATTTTTATTTTATTTTTATTTTTCTTAATTTATTTTTATTTATTAAATATATATATATATATATATAAATAATTTTACTTTTGTTCGGCACCCTACGGGTGCATCCGCAGTTGCAATCCATGGTTGCAATCCTGCGGGTTGCAACCCGCGGGTGTACCCCGCGGCTATACCCCATGGGTTGCACCCGTGGGTGAATCCCTTTATTATTTATTATTTATTATTTATTTATTTATTTATTTATATTTATTATTTGTTTTTATTACTTTTATTTTATTTTTTTATTATTTTTTTTTGTTCGGCACCCCATGGGTGCATCCACGGTTGTAATCCACGGGTGCATCCTATGGGTTGCAACCTGTGGGTGCATGCGGGTTGCAACCGCGGATGCACCCCGCGGGTTGCACCCGCGGGTACATCCCGTGCACCGCACGATTCTCTCTTTTTTTTTTTTACAGGCGATGACGCCTTATCAATTTTTTTATGGGCGATAACGCCTCACTTTGACAGGCGATGACGCCATATCAATTTTAGTGGGCGATGACGCCTCATTTTTTTTTATAGATGATGACATCTTGTCTTTTATAGAAAATGAAGAAATACTGACTTGCTGCTAACACACAATTCTACACCTTGACTGGGGAAACAAAATGGAAACAAATCTTACGTCTCTAAGACTAAAAATAGAGAAAAAATTGGTAAGCAGGCCCAAATGAAATCCTCGCTAACCCTATCATGCTGTGGATAAAACTATAAACTATTCAACACCGTCAAGGTAACGGGAAGAGAACCAGTTTCTCACCAACCCATCATGCTGGAGTTAAAAGCATAAGCTGTCCTGAGCCGCTAAGATAAAGGGAAGAGAAAAAGTTTGGCATATAAGCCCAAACGAAATTCTTGATAACTCACCATGCTGAGGGGAATAGTATTGGTAGCCCAACTCAAATGGTAGTTGGTAAAGGCAAATCAAACCCGTTGATAGCTGGGGGTTTGCTAAAAATCTCACGACAAATCTATTACAACAGTATCCTTATTTGATTATAAGGATATATCATCGCCCTAAACTTCTAAGACAAAGGGAAAAGGAAAAGTTTGGCATGTAAGCCCAAACGATCCTCGACAACTCACCATATTGAGGAGAATAGTATGGCAAGCCCAACTCAAACGGTAGTTGGTAAAGACTAATCAAATCCGTTCTTAGCTGGGGATTTGCTAAAAACCCTAATGAAATCAAATCTATCGTCACATTAAGATTTTACATCTGACAGCAAGACCTTTATCATCACTTTTATCTAGCAGAACAAGCGACACTCCAAGATATTTGTCAACTTAGGATCAGACCGCTGACCTCATAATTCAAAATGGAATCAATTTTTTCTATGAAATCAAACCCAACCAAATCTTCTGTCACGTTAAGCTTTCACCTCTGACAAGAAAGAAAACTTACACTTCATCAAGTCCAACATCACAACCTCTGATGAACTTGTTTTTGATATTGTTAAGTTAAAAATTACCTCTGACGAAAATCATCTCCTTATCAAGTTAACAGTTACATCTGATAGTCAAATTCCAAGCTAAACACGTTAACAGTCATCTCTATTTAGTCAGCTCTTTTCTATCATGACCAGATCCTCTGAATAGATCGAGCTTAAGACATATTTAATGATACCTTTGTTTTTTTCCTAATCCGTTATACTAGATATCACTAAACAGTTAATATTTTCTAAGCACGTTAACATTATATCTCTGCTTGTCATCCTATAAGCATGTTAACATCATACCTCTACTTGTTATCAAATGAGCGCATTAACATCATACTTCTGCTCATTTTCCATCTTCCATAAGACACGTCTGTCATACACTTAGCCTCTGAACAAGATATCAAAAATATTTTTTACAGGCAGATAACAAATTTTCTGAAGCAAAGCTACAAACAAAAGTCTGGCTGGGCTGCACAAGTACAATAGCCAGTATCAAGAAAATTTACTAGAAGCAATCTCTGATATATCGAAGAGATTCAACAATATACCTCCAACAACAAAACAGTTAGAAGATAGCGATTTCAGAATATGGTTCACAGTATACCATAAAAATTGCGCCACACAGTGAAGACTACAGAGCCAAAATTAAAAGAGTCCAAAGTGTTTCAAATTCATGATAAATCAACACGAAATTTCAAAAACTTTGGAGGGGGTTATGTAGACACGGAATTAAAAAAAATCATAACGGGTCACACCTGCGGGTGGCGACCCACGGGAGCGCACCCGCGGGTGGCAACCCACACGAGACTCCCGCGGGTGCCACCCGCACAGGAGCCCTCCCGCAGGTGCCAACCCACGGGAGCGCTCCCGCAGGTGCCAACCCGCAGGAGTGCTCCCATGGGTGCCACCGCGGGTTGTTCCCGCAGGATTTTTGACCCGAATTTTTAGGGATTAATTACGTAGATTTGACCGAGATTTGAAGGAAAGATTTTATACGGATTTGAGGCGAACGATTATTCCTCCATCTATAAAAAGGAGGGCAGAGCTCAGAAAAAGGGGATTAATACCGGAGAGCAGAATTCAGAGGAACAGAGAATTTCCAGAGAGATCTATTTCTTTGAGAATTTCCAGAGGAGTTTTCCAGAGAGCGATCTTCTTCCCAATCCAGATCGGATCATCAACGGAGTGCATCAGAGAGGCTCCACCGTTGCCAGATCCACAGAAATTTAAAAGGAGAATCAAATTAATTTTTCTATTCCTGTAATCTCATATTTTATTCTATAATTTTTCTTTTATTGTTGTATTCAAAATCAAATTGGCAATGTAATGGAAGGAAAAGTCAATTTTTCGGGCGTATAGTTACATGATTTAATGGTTATAAAAAATTAATTTATTGTAAAGTTTCTTGAATGTATTTTTATGATTAAAGATACCCTAGTGAACATGTTTTCCCAATGAATGGCTAATGAAAGAGAATTAATATAAAATGGTGATTGAATGGAAAGGATCGTTATTGTTATTATTACTATTATTGCCATTATTACTAATATATGTCACCAAATAACTTAGCTATCCATATACCGAATATTGGGGTGTTACAATCCACATGCCATTCAATTTTTGGCTCCTTCTGTCTCATGGCATCACAAGTTTTCGAGTCTTGTCCCTAAGGTTTTCCTAAAAGGGAAGAGACTTTTATGTAGACCTGGCATAGAAATGACTCATGGCTACGAGTTCCCCATTAAGAGACTGTATATATTGAATGGACCTCGGCTCCTTAATGTTGAGCATTGTAGTGATTTTTTCTAGATTCACTTTAATTCTCCTTGCGATGATCATTAACTTAAGGAATTTCCCTGAGGTCACCGCGAAGATGCACTTAGAAGAGTTCAACTTCATTTGATACTTTCTTAAAATAGAAAACATCTTGCAAGTTAGAGATTTGGTCGGCGAGTTGTGAAAAATTTAGCAGTATGTTGTCAATGTAGACATCTATATTCCTCCTGATCTGATATTTGAATATGTTGTTGATGAGACACTGATAGGTTACTCCTATATAGTTTAGTCCAAAAGGCATTATGTTATAGCAATGTATCTTGGTCAATTATAAACAAGGTCTGCACTTCATCTTCTTTGGCCATTTGGGTTTGATTGTAAGTTGAGAAAGCATCTATTAAACTAAGAAGCTATTACCTCGATGCAGAGTCTACAAGTTGATTGATCCTCGCTAAAGGGAAGCAATTTTTTGGGTGTACTTTGTTGATATCCGTGTATCAATGCACTTGCCACTAGCATGAATAGCACCACATTGGCAAGCCATTATGGGTAATGCACGTCTCATATAAATCTAGTGACTATAAATTTGTCGAATTCATCGTCTACAACTTTCTCTTTTCTAGGCTCCTGCTTCTTTTGCTTCACCGAGGTATAGGCTAGGTTAATATTTAGTTTATGGGAGATGAACTTGTGGTCAATATCTTCCATATCTTTGTGTGCCCATTAAAATAATATCCATGTTATTTCTTATAAAGTGTACTAACATGGAGCAGATGGAAACTTGGAGAGACGCTCAGATCTAGACTATTTTCTTTTAGACTCGTATCTCGGATAAGAGTGATCTCTTCCGCAGGGGTAGGTGGCTAGAGGTTCTCAATCTTGTTCTGGAGTACAAGATTTTCCATATACTCTATATCGTCGAGTTTATTCATGTAATCTTCTGACATTTTATTTAGAGAATTTCAACTTTACTTTTCCTTTTGGTAATGGTAAGGTAATAAGTTTGAGTTGTTTTATTTGGTTACTGGAGATTTTTTTTTTTTTAATTCCATATTCGGTTAGGAACTTCATGACTTGATGGAGCACAAAAACTACAGCCCCTATATTGTTGAGAGAGGGTCGTTTGAGTATGACATGTAAGGTTAGGCAACGTTCACAATAGTATATTCGACTTTGAGAATTACTCAACAAGAGGCTTCCCAAAAATCATATGGAGAGAGATGGCTCCAATAGTGGGAGTTTTTGTCCCATTGAAATTGGTTAAGATTCTGAGATCTTGTAGAGTTTCTTCTCATCAATTCCCATCTGTTGTTTAAAGGCACTAAGAAAGATGACATCACATAAGTTTACCATATCAACTAGAATTCTTTTCATATCAAATCCAGCTATATTTTTAGAGAAGAAAACAGTGTCATCATGAGCAATTTGGATCGCTTCCAAGTCTTTGACTGTGAAGGTGATTTCTTGACTTCTAAGTTGCTATGGAGTGTGTTCAGAGACATTAGCCATCCTGACATATCTCTTGAAAATGGAATATGACGTTCCCCTACTGCTAGCCTGTAGAGAAGGCTAGTATCACAAATTTTACCTTATCATTATGCGGATCCTCCTTGGGATTTGAAGACACCACCTTGTTCATAGCTGGAGGATTATCATGTGTCTTTTTAATGGCATTTTTAAGGGAGCCTTGCTTGATGAGGTGATATGATATTTACTGCAAGCGCACAGTATCGGTGTAGCGCAGTACAGGTCGTCCCACAGGGATCTAAGGTGTTTTTACATTCCTTACTCTTTCCTTAGTCTAACGGACTAACCAAAGATTCTATTTTGAAGTTGAGTTAATCTAAATAGTCTAGAATCTAGAATCCACTAAATTCCAACCATATTCTTACTTCTATTATCTTCTTCTATCATAAAAATTTGATCTTTTTAGGTTAATCTTTATTTAAAGTGCTCTAAGTATGAGCTATCAAGTAGTGTGCATGCATAACTCATCAAAAATACTACTTTTCATAAAAACAAACTAAATATTTAGATAATTCAATAAAAAAAAGAAAATCAACAACCCCAAACCCTAACTAAGTATAGGCTATCAAGAAATCTAATTCAAGTATAACCGATCAAACCCTCAATCTTCGAGTTCTTGTATTTTAATTTTTTTTATAGAAAAATCATATCTTTATTAATTTTATTTAAGAAGAAAAATATTAGAAAACAATTACATAGTGGATCTTAGCTTCATCTACATCCTAGAGCTAAACTAATTAGCTACTCATATTTTTAATAAACAAAATCAAATTTTTATTCATGAAAGCAAATAAAATCTAATCTAGAAAGCGAATAAATCTATACTAGAAAGCAATTAAATCTATCTAGAAAGCAAATAAAGAATTAAAAGCAATGGCTTACCTCTGAAGCATGGTATTGTGGCCGCCACCCCTTCAGTAAAACCCTAATTTTATTAATAAAAAGTATATCTAAAATTACACCTAAAAAGCTCTCCCTAATTTACAAGGATTTATGGGGTATTTATAATCCAAATACAATCCTACTCATACTCAAACTCAATACAAAAGATATGATTCTAATCCAACACAAACTAATCTCAAAATATATAATCTTAATCCAATCCATAGTATATAATCTTAATCCAATCCATAGGTACTAGAAACCAATGGTTGAGATTAGATGGCATAAAATACTAATTTTCGGATCCAAAATTTGAAATTAAATTCAATGCACCCGTAACCCACTGGATTGGATTTTCCACTCTGCAGTATTTCGATAAAATGGCCATAACGTTTGCATCCGAACTCGGATTGATCTGTTCTTGGACTCGTTTTGAAGATAATTTCGAGCTCTACAAATGTTTCCTAATGAAATTTTCCAGTTTAAACTTTATCTTGGCCGAATATGGTTTTGAATCTGCTACTGCTGCACTTGAGTTTCTGTCTTCACCATGATTGACTCTTTTTGCTCGTATTTTTAACAAATTTGCTTTATCTTCTTCTCTTCCATACAAATCCTTTGTTACATATAAAAACACATTAAATATACCCGAGTAGCAATTATTTATACACAAAAATAGATAAAATATGGGAGAAAAAATACAATATATGATTCTCATCACACCCCCACACCTATCTTTTGCTAGTTCTCGAGCAAAACTTAACCCTAAAAGAAAAATAAAAATCTTAACTCACTTTCGCAGGAATCACGATTGCACTTAGCATGTGCAACAAAGCTTTAAACCCCTAGGTTACCCTAGTGGACGAGTTGTATCTCGTGAGAGTTTGCAGTGAATATACCCACAAAATTCATGAAGGAAATAGATTAACGAATAAAGAAAAGAAAAATAAGGATAACCGAAAATTAAGAAAAAATAAAAATTTTATACAAAAGAAAAAAAAATTCTTTTTTTAATAATATTTTCATCAATTAATCTCACTAATATACAAACTCAAGAATGCATTTAGATTGTCAATTTTCAAATCGAGCGTCATACCAGATACACTTTTCATTTTAATCAAAAATTTAAATCCTATCTTTCAATACCTACTAACAGATAATTCATTGGCTCCTATACAACTACGTGCACATGTGATAGTTTATTTCGGCCTTGGACTCCAACTCTAACTCATGATTCATCTCCTCTCTCATAACATTTATTTTTCTTTTTTTTTTTCTTTTTTTTTAGAATATTTCACCTTTCATGCGAATATTTACGCTTGCTTATGCGCAACATACCCGATTACTCAGTTCATACTCTTTTCTTTTTCTATTTCTATTTTTTTTTAGAATATTTTACCTTTCATGCGAATATTTACGCTTACTTAGGCGCAAAATACCCGATTATTTAGATCATACTCTTTTTTTTTCACTCTCGAGGCTATTGTCTTAATACCAGGCTCACCCCATTATTTTATCACTCTCGAGACTATTGCCTTAATACCAGGCTCACCCCATTACTCTATTCTCACTTTTTTCTTTTTTTTTTCTTTTTTTTTGTTTAGAGAGAGAAAACTTACTCAATCATTATCATCTTTGTCCTTAACCTAATAAACTATTGTGAAGTGAAAAATAGATGTATACTTACCTCAAAACTACTGTTAGCGGTATTTATTTTTCGAATTTTAATCTTTTTCATAAAATTCAAAGTGTATCATCCAATCTACTCTTCTATCCAATTTCAAATCTAAATTTGTTCTTTTATCTGTAATTAGGTTGATCTATTGATAAAAATACATAAATTTATTGTAAATTTTTTAATTTATTTTTTTGTTTTTTTCAGTTTTTTTATAACTTTTTTTCAGTTAGTTACCCTAAAAACTACCCAAAGTGTAAAACAAAGAAACCCAAAAATCTAAAAAAAAATAAAGAATCTAAAAAAATAACTAAAAATCCTAGAAAAATATGTAGAAAATATCCTAACCCATTCCCCCACGCCTAGACTAGTATATGCCCTCATACACAAACCAAGGGTGGTAAAAAAAATATTATACAAATATTATACACTTATTAGAAAATTCAAACGGTTACGACCTCTTGATCGCTTTCCACTCTCATAATGTGTCCTTTTATATTTTGATATGGATGAACTTAACCTTTTTGTCAGTTTTGCATTTAATCTCTCCATCTTGTTTTTGATTTTCTCAATTTATTTTTACCTTTCTTTTTTTTATTCAATAATAAAATTTTGAAGTTGGAAATCGTACCTTTATCGTCGATATTTGACCCACGAGCATCTTTCATAGCAGTAAGTATTTTGGTTTTATCAACTTGTAAAATAACATACTCATTTTGATATTGCGGAATTATGAGCTCGATTTTGGAGGGCTCTTTCAAATCATCGGTACTATGATCTCTTCTTTTTGTAGTTCCTTCCATTCTTCTAATGTTTTGGGCTCGTCATGCAAATTTTCTTCAAACCTATCATAAAAATTCTCAAAAGAAAATGTCGTACTAGTGGACTTATCATTAGTCAAGTTATTATGAAGGGATAAAAATTCTTCTTCACAAATTTCTTCACAATTTCCATCAAAAGAATCAAATGATAATGTGTCACTAGCAAGCTCACCATGAGATAAATCATCAAGCAAAATATTTTCTTTATCACCAGTTTCATCATAATTATTTTCACAATGGTCTAAAATAGGTTGATTACAATGTTGAATTATAGACTCATCATGCACAAAACTATTTAATTCATTTTGAATCATATCTACTTCAGAAGATGACTGGAGTGATTTCTCGTTAGAGTTAGATATGTTCAAACTATTAGATGGTTGATCTCCAAAAAGTTTTGCTTGAGAAAGCACTTTGAGAAGATCTTCCATATAAGCTGCAGTTTTAGAGAATGAATTTTGAGAGGATGATTTTAGCAAATCTTCCATATCTCCCTCTATTCTACGTTTTCGTTTCTCAGACTCATGATCATAATTTTCCTTATTTTTCTCAAATAATTGCATCTCGAGATCATGAGTGAAATTTGAAGAATGATATGATGGATCCATGCACATTTTGATGACAGATATGAAGTGGTTGGAGGTAGATTCTCATGACATGCATACCTCGCTTCTAATCTTTTTAATCTTTCATCTAACATATTCAATTGAATATCTTGTTCATGATTAAATGTAGAACATGAAGATGAATAGCTCATAAAGAAATGTTCAGATGGAGGACTCTCTTGGTATGGCTCTTGATTATATGCGAAATTAGAATTATTCATCCATTCATAATTGTAATTTTATGTATAAAAAGCGCTCGTAGGTTCATTATATGTGTTGTGAATTTGATTATGACCTAGTCCTAATGAACTTCCTATCTATGGAGACTGATAATAATTATAATATGGATCACGACAATGATAGCAACCAATTTGATTTTGAAATTTTTTTTTTTAATTTTTTTTGAAAAAGGTGGAGAGGGAGAGAGATGGAAAAGGAAAAAACAATTTTTTTTTTGTATACTTTTACTGAACCAGAGACACGAAATACAGATATCAGAAAAATTTTGTGGCGTTTCGTACCTTAACTACCGCCAAATAGCGGTATAAACCGCTAATTCGCGGCCCAAAAAGAGAATTTGGTTCTCTGCTTTTTGTCGTGCAGTCAACACGCTTATCTCGTCCTGTTTCTTTTCCTATATCTATACTTTCTAGTCCCTGCATACTCAACACACACTGTTAATCCCGTAAAACGTTAGAAAAAGTAAGAAAAACACCGTCGATCTCCGGCAACGGTGCCAAAAACTTGATGTGATATTTACTGCAAGCGCACAGTATCGGTGTAGCACTGTACAGGTCGTCCCACAGGGATCTAAAGTGTTTTTGTGTTCCTTACTCTTTCCTTAATCAACGGACTAACCAAACATTCTAGTTTGAAGTTGAGTTAATCTAAATAGCCTAGGATTTAGAATCCACTAATTTCCAACCATATTCTTACTTCTATTATCTTCTTCTATCATAAAAATTTGATCTTTTAGTTTAATCTTTATTTAAAGTGCTCTAAGTATGAGCTATCAAGTGGTGTGCAAGTATAACTCATCAAAGATACTACTTTTCATAAAAATAAACTAAATCTTTAGATAATTCAATGAAAAAGATAAAATCAACAACCCCAAACCCTAACTAAGTATAGGCTATCAAGAAACCTAATTCAAGTATAACCGATCAAACCCTTAATCTTCGAGTTCTTTTATTTTAATCTTTTTATAGAAAAATTATATCTTTATTAATTTTATTTAAGAAGAAAAATATTAGAAAGCAATTACATGGTGGATCTTAGCTTTATCTACATCCTAAAACTAAACTAATTAGCTACTCATATTTTTAATAAACAAAATCAAATTTTTATTCATGAAAGCAAATAAAATCTAATCTAGAAAGCGAATAAATCTATACTAGAAAAGCAATTAAATCTATCTAGAAAGCAAATAAAGAATTAAAAGCAATGGTTTACCTCTGGAGCACGGTATTGTGGCCGCCACCCCTTCAGTAAAATCCTAATTTTATTAATAAAAAATATATCTAAAATTACACCTAAAAAGCTCTCCCCTAATTTACAAGGATTCATGGGGTAATACAATCCTACTCGTAATCAAACTCAATACAAAAGATATGATCCTAATCCAATACAAACTAATCTCAAAATATATAATCTTAATCCAATCCATAGGTATTAGAAACCAATGGTTGAGATTAGATGGCGTAAAATACTAATTTTCGGGTGCAAAATCCGAAATTAAGTTCAGTGCACCCGTAAATTTTCCACTCTGCAGTACTTCGGTAAAATGACCATAACATTTGCATCCGAACTCAGATTGATCTGTTCTTAGACTCGTTTCGAAGATAATTTTGAGCTCTACAAATGTTTCCTACATAAAATTTTCCAGTTTAAACTTTATGTTGGCAGAATATGCTCTTGAATCTTCTACTGCTGCACTTGAGTTTCTGTTTTCACCATGATTAACTCATTTTGCTCGTATTCTTAACAAATTTGCTTTATCTTCTTCTCTTCCATACAAATCCTTTGTTACCTATAAAAACACATTAAATATACCCGAGTAGTAATTATTTATATACAAAAATAGATAAAATATGGGAGGAAAAATACAATATATGATCCTCATCATGAGGTTTTTCATATTTCCTTGAGCTGGTAATAATTCTCTATAATGTTGCAGTATCTTAGTGACATTTCACAAAAGTATTGTGAGTTTCTTCTCTCTAATGCTGACTTCATTGGAGGTGGCTCGAGAAGTAGCTTCTCTTTCTAGACTTGGTTGAGGATGTAAGCTCGATGTATTCATAGTGGTGAACTTTTCTTTGATCCTAGAACATCAAACTCCCTATTTTGTGTCAGGTTGGCTCTTGGGCGAACTCTACCTTCTCATTTGTGACTTGTCATGCTTATCCTCTTTTGGAGCTTTAGTATGGTGAGAGTTACTGAATAGCAGCTCAAAATCCTCCACAAGAACATACTTATTGAATCTATCAAGTAATTTGTCAAACGAACTTCTTTTTCGCAACAAATTTTCGGGGTCCTTTATATTGGATGTCATTCATTAGTCCACAAGAGCCACATCGGAGGAGGATCCTACATCTGGAGCCTAGGCTCGGTGAATCATTTGAGATAATTTATCAAGGATTCATTAGATCTCTATACTTTCACATGCCTTGAATTAATGTGTGAACAAATGGTTTAGCTTGGAAAAAGAATTGATAGATCCAAAAGGCAACCAGTTTTTGGCCCTTTTAAAGGGACATGGAGAAAATTAGGCACATGACCTCCTCAGATATTTCTTGGAGATGCATGGGTGATCAATAATTGGAAATATGCTCATAGGAATCCATGATCCGATCAAACTTTCCAAGATCTAGAATCTTGAACTATAATCCTTTTTCAAGGATGAACTAGAGAGAGAGTCATTTTCTTCGGATTTGGTATCCGAGTACGTTGTTGGAGCAATTCTCTTCTTTATCAAGGTAGAAGGGAACTCATAGTTGTTTTTTCTTGGAGACACATGGAGAGAGCATTGAAGTTTGTCTAAGCGGAAGGCCATTAGCCTTTGTCACTCATTTCATTAGGACTTGAATAAGCATTGTGAACTAACCGGTGAGTTGGCAAGTTCTTACAGTTCTGCATAGGCCACAAGGGTGTTAGGATCCCCTGAGGGTTTGACCCCATCACTGTTGGGTTCATTTTTTTGTGTTAGTTCGCCTGAGTTTTCAAACTTGTTTCAGCCATGGTTCAGTTGCGTTTTCAAAATTATTTTCAAACTTGTTCCACAGATGGTGGTAATTGTTAAGTTTAAAAGTTTTTGATTAAAACAGTCGGATCAATCTAAAAACCAAAATAGAAATTTGGACTGGAGCAAGGCTCGAATGAAAGTAAATATGAGGTAAGTTACAACCTATAATGGAACTTTTATCAATGAATCTATAATAAGAGAATTTCAGCTATTTATACTTTCTTCTAGTCCTGTTTCAAGGATCATGGAGAAATTGAAGCACATAACCTCCTACGATGTTTCTTGGAGACATATGGCTGATTGATAATTGGTGATATGCTCATTGGGATCTGTGGCCTGGTCATACCTCCTAAGGTTTGGAATTTTGAACTTCGATCATTTTTCAGTGATTGAACAAGAAAGAGGTTCCTACAGTTCTGATGGAGCAAATTATTGCAGTGCTTCATGGGTCATACGATTGTTAGAATCCTCTTGATTGTTTGCCCCATTATTGTTGCATTAATTTTCCTTTTGACATTGGTTCACCTGAATTTTCAAACATATTCCAGCTATGGTTTAGTTACATTTTCCACAGATGGCACTAATTGTTGATTCCAAAATTTATTGACTAAAACAGTTGGATCAATCTAAGGAAGAAATGGGGGTTTGGATTTGAGCACGACTCTAATAGAAGTAAATATGAGGTAAGTCACAACTGCTATGGACTTTCAATATGAAACATAAATAGAGAAGATACACACTAATGAGCTTCAACTTGGAAGATCTCCAAGTCTACGTCCTCGGAATGAATCAAAATGATTTTTATATTATGGGAAATGTAAGATCTATCAAAGAACAATCTTTCTCCTCACAGATTACATATTCTTGTTGTTGGGGAGAAATGTCGAACCCCTCGGGAGCATGATGACATCTAAATCCAAGCAGAGAACCAATCGACCCAAAAGCTGAAACTTATATGTAGATGCCCCAATTCCATATTTAAACCCATAAACTTTTCTTGCTCTATTTGATGTAGAACTATACTTACATATGAACTTTCTAACAATTCTCTATGAAATTTTATTATTAATTTCCTCATGGAGAAAGAGAGTATTTATTGAAATCGTTATGTTAATAGCAGTCACTATCGCAATAAACTTGGAAGTTTTAAGGTTTCTTAGTACATGCTGAGAAGAAATTCCTAATCCATGAAAGATAGAGTTATGATAGATTTTCACTAGTAATTTTCGAGATGTTAAGTGATACGATTATGAGATGTGATATCATGCTTAGACTGGATTATCTTTAAATGGATTCTCATGGACCTTTGTAAAGTACCTCGTGTAGTGGGCACTATGTCTTTAAGCCTGGACTTTGCAATTCAACATTCTCTTAATGAGTATGTTAACCTAAGAGAAAAGTTTAGGTAAACGGATTCCACTACCATGTGGACTTATATGGGAATCACTAGATAAAGAAGAAGATTTGGCCATAATTCTAAAGAAAATGAGTATGATCTAAATTTGAAGTCAGAGGCTTGAGGCTCGAAGACAAAGGGAAAGCTCTAGTCTTTAGCAAGGATGCAATAGCAGCGAAAAAATTCTCCCAAGCACATAAACCAATATTTATCTCCAGACTCCGGCGCAATTTTCAAGGATGATGTAACTATTTCGTGGACCGATGTTCGCCACATGTCCGACAACTCACGTCTCACTGTAAAACCGTCATTTTGAATTTCAATAAATGGATGCCCTTTCCTAGTGCTTGTTCTAAGGAAAAGATGAGCACAGATTGCATATTTGGTCTTGGGGTCACATCTCAACTGCTAGCTTATTCAATTATATGGTGTGTATTTAATGTACTAGATTTGACATAAATCTCTTTTTTTTTAATAAGCCAAGGTTTATTATCCAAGGGATTTTCAAATTGTTAAGCTATTTGCTTTACTCATCCAGACGTTCGATACTCCAGAAGGTTAATATAAAAGCGAGCTTTCATCAAAATCAACTCAAAAATCCCCATCTATATGGTGGTATGTTGCAAATTTTCTATAGGACATCAAACTCACCCAAATAGCCGATGTAAGGGTGCTAACATAGAACCACCACTCATATGGACCTAGCATCAGACGTAAGTCCTCTGGGCAATCAAACTAACTACAACTAGATTCCCATAGATTCTATGAAAGGGCACCAATATGGTCACTCATATGGGCCTATCGTCATAAGTCATCTGGCAATCAAACTAGTTATGATTGTATTCCCATAGATTTTTATAGAGGGACGCGAACATAGAACCACTACTCATTTGTCAAATATAAGTTTTCTAGACAGTCAAACCAACTTCAAATTAGATATCTATAGATCTTTATGGAAGAGCACAAACATAAAATTTTTGCTCTTGTTAAACTTTGCTTGAACAGTGTAATGATAATGCTGAAGTCCCCCGGACAATCTATTCTTTGAAGTCCTTTGGGCAACATTAAGTCGCTAAGACATTTTGCAAAGCTATTGCTACCTGATCCTAGGGCGAGTACTCAACTTTCTAATATTTGAACTTGACGGTCATCTTCAAATTTTCTTTGCATGAAATTCGAAAACCTAAAAGATCGCCCTTGGATTGTAAGGCAATATTTCATCATTTTATCCATAAATATGCCTACTCGCCTGATGAGATACCTTTCATTGAAGTTGTCATAAGGAAACTTATTAAATGACTTGCTCCAAATTTCAACACTCCAAAAGATTACTGGAATGAACTCAGGAGTAGAGGCCTCTTATTTTCAAAAAATGACCGGCCCAACACTAACACCAAGAGTAAAAGGTCTACTAAACAGATAATTACCATGATTCCAAGCCAACTAGGATCCATCTGAGGATGATTCAATCTAAGCCTGGCTTCAAGAATTATGAGTCTATCACGTGACATTACTATTTGATGTCGACTCTTAACTCCATATCTTGCAATCAAGACTTTCTTCTCAGTATGAGCAAGGAAATTTGAGTTTAACTACAACCAAGAAGCTTTTCTCATTCTATCTTAGAGTAACGGAATCCAACTTATATTAGGAAACTATATAGATTTGAATTCAGTACAATTCCATTTACATAAAACTATAAACACATTCTTCCTCCATGAGAGGGGCATCTCGATATCTAATATTTGAAATACCTTGAGAACTTGTAATTAGAGAGAAGATATCTTCGAGAGGTCTTGTAGTCTCTATTAATGTAAAGATCTCATCGATCTGTCGACTTTTTTCCAAGGACGTCCTGACATCTATCTCAATTGAATCTTGTTATGTCTGTATGTACTTTTTCTTTAATCTCTAGTTTATTTTGGTAATAATTCTTCTACAGGTGTTTTCCATTTTGTCTACTCTTTGGAGCGAGTCCCACTCAAGTTCAAAGCTCCCGTTTTGATTTGGGAATTGACTCGACTGATTAATTCTTAATCACTCGATAATTTTTCCAATTGACATGTATAATTCTCAATGGTCTTGAATTCAATCACCAGAATGGAATGAGGGCAAGGTAAATTGATTTTTTCTTTTTTTATAATTAAATGGAATGTAATAGAAAGGCCGATTATCCAAACATACTAGACAAGTTCTCTAGAAAGGAAAAATACCCTATATTGATAAGGAAAAGGGAAAAAAAAGGAAAACTAGCAATGAGATATATGAGTGAGACCAAATGATAGCTGCCAATGAGTCTTGGTTCAAATGGCATCATCTCTCTCCAATTTGCGAAAGGTTCTGAATTTGACACTCGGTAGGAACTCAATTTGGATAATATTGTCAAAAAATATGTGTATGTAAGTTTGTCTAGCAAAAAAAAAAAAAAAAATGATGGCTACTATAAGTGGATATTTGAAATTTTGTCCACAGCCAAATCCTTTTTGTTCTTTCTTTCCTCTAAATATTATTACATAAAACAAAATATCCACAAGTATCGAAATTGTCAAGACGTGTTAAGCTAATAACACCCCTCCTCTTCATAGAGGAAATATACATTCAAAGTGAATCTAGCTATTTTTCTTTATAGTTTAAAGAAAAATAATCTCGCACGTTCCATTAATTATCAGACTACAAATATAAGTTATGTCACTCACTAGTGAGGGGACTAATACTAGTAAAAAAATAAAACAGACAATCCCTGCTTTGCGAACAAAAGTTGTAGAGAAACATGTGAAGTTTATTCAAAATATTATTAGGAACCTATATCTCACAAAATAATCATCACCCTCTAAGTGTGTTTCTTCCCACAATCAACAAAAAAATGTTTTTTTTTTTTTTTTTTAACTACAAAGGTTATACAAATTACAACCTCAATCAAGAATTACCCCAGCCACCCGCAATCAATACACTCTCCTTACCTCTCTTCAGTAGATTTACCTTATATAAGTCCTGTATTATATGTATTAGAGGCCTGTACAGGCACACCGATACCCGTACCCATAGTCATGCCTGCACTGTACGGATGGACAGCTGTGGGTGAAGCGTATGGACTTCCAAACGGGTTCATGGCTGGCTGTTGCATTTGCTGGGCACCCCTCATCATCATCATCTGCTGCTGGAGCATGAACGCTTGCTGTTGTTGAGCCAATGCCGCCATCTGAACAGAATGAGGTGCGGCAACTGCTGACGAGGCATAAAACGGGTCAGGTGCCATCATTGGTTGCATTGCCGAACCGGCTATAGCTGTCTGCATCTCCCATGGGTTGTAGCTTGTTGGTTGATTTGCTCGTCGGATTGCATCATCGTAGAGACCGTCCAGTGTTAGCTTGTCCAGACCTCCAGCCTGCCCATCAAGTTACATTTACAAAATTAAACAACCTGAAAGTCATAGATATAATACAAGATACTTAAACAATAGATTAATGAAGTAATTAATAAAGTAGTTCATAATAATTCAGCACTTCATATATATACAGAGAGAGAATGGGAAATTTACCGGCAATAAAGGGAGTTCTTTTACTAGTACTTAGGTGACCAATAAAATAATTACATATGGTCCCATTCAAGGTAACAAATAAAAAAAACTCCGTTAACCGTCCTTTGAGTGAGATACCACGTGTAATTAGTTTATTGGACCATCTAAGCGCTGGTGAAGGATTTCTCCACCACTGGTGAATTTCCCGTTTTCTCACACACACACACACACACATATATATATATATATAAAACGGAAAATTCACCGGTGGTGAAGGAAGTTCCTTCACTAGCGTTTAGGTGACTCAATAAAATAATTACACGTGGCGCCACTCAAACTAACAAATAAAACAACTTTCTTAACTGCCATTTTAGTAGTGCCATGTATAATTATTATATTGGGCCGCTTAGCTAGTGAAGGAATTCCCTTCACTTTCCCGTTTACTCATATATATATATATATATATATATAGAGAGAGAGAGAGAGAGAGAGAGAGAGAACGGAAAATTCACCGGCGGTGAAGGTAGTTCCTTCACCGCCGCTTACATGACCCAATAAAATTATTACACGTGGCGGCGATATTCAAGGTAACAAATAAAACAACTTGCTTAACCGCCCTTTGAGTGGTACCACGTGTAATAATTTTATTGTGCTACCTAAGCAGCGGTGAAGGAACTCACTTCACCGCCGGTCCGCCGGTGAATTTCCCGTTTGCTCATATATATATATATATGTGTGTGTGTGTGTGTGTCTCTGTGTGTGTGTAGGCGTGCGTGCGCGAACTAATTCTTATTCCAAATATTGAATTTTTAAAAACATGTAGGCATTAATATTTCATTTGCTGAGGTATGGGGGAATACTTGAAAGCATTAATTATATTTCCAGATATAGATTTTACTTCATTTTTTTAATAAGATTTCCAGATATAGATAACTCTTTCCAAAAAAAACCAAACAAAAAAAAATTGAAATGAAATGAGTCAAAACACCTAATTACAGCCACTGAATTCTGTTATAACCTGAAAGGAAAGGAAAATGTAAAAAGAAGAAAAGAAAAGTGGCATAAATAATACGACCACCAAACTGTAAATCAAAAAGGAGTCAGTTCCGTGTCAAAATGAAATAGAAAAGGAAAGTCCCGTCTTTAGCAGCCCCCAATTGTAAACCCTAACCCTAAACGGAAAAGCTCAAGAACATAGCCGCGCCCATTTTTCTCAGTGAGAAACTCAAGTCCCTTTCCTTCATCTGATTGTAAAACCTAAGAAGTACAGACATGATGCTGGAAATGCCATGTATGTGCCAAACACGTGTCTAATGCAGACACACCACAAACACTCCAAAATCATATCGAACAAACCACACTACATGTCTAATAAAATAAAGGAAAAATTACGTATCATTGCTCCATTCGAGCTTCTTGTAGGTTGCAGATTGGATGTTTTTTCTTAGCTCCTCAGATAAAAATTTTGGCATTTTGGATGTGCTCTTTCTAACACATTTATCACTTTAGTAAAACTCAAGTTTCAGTGATAATATAAAAAATTAAACTTTTTTAGTGTGCTTAAGCATGGAAGGTATAAAAAGATGATTGATTGTATTGATACGAATAAAGATGAGATCTCCTAGTACCAGTTTACTTGAAGTTGCAGCTGTCTCGCTAGAGCTTGGAGCTGTCACAAGTGCCAATTCCCAACCTGCGGTTCCACTCGCCGAAGTTACTGAGGGACCGGCAGTTGATGCAATGTCTACAACAGTTAAAGCCAAAACAAAGTCAAGGTACTCTATTTTTTGCAGTGATATATATGTAATACAGAAAGGCATCCAGCAAGTTATTTACCAACTGGAACGATGGCGAGAGCTAAAGCATTTTGATTTTCTAATTCCAATGCATCCGGGCTGGTCTCATGTAACCCCTGACAAATTAAATTAATTTAATCAAGACCTACTAGAAATATTGGTTGATACATTGCAGCAGAACCGTAAGCAGAATTGAACCATTACCAGCAGATCAACTTCTTGAGAGACCAGAGGTTGCTCTTTTACTGGTTCAGGAGGTGGTGTGGGTGGCTTAGGTGCCTCCTCCTCTTCAGGTTTCTTTTGCTCTATTGCTAGTACAACCTTTGGAACTTCTTTCTCTTGCTTCACCTGAATGACTTTAAACATTTCAATAAGATGCTAGTACATATGTAGACAAAATGAGATTGCAAAGGCTATGGGTCTACGATTGGGACATAATAAAACTATTGTACATTTGTTAACATGCATAGAGAGCTCATTTTTCTTTATCATTTTATTTCTTTTTTCTTTTTTCTTTTTTTTTCTTTTTTTTTTCTTTTTTTTTTGAGGAAAACATATACAGAGCATATACGATTTGGAAGTAGTTGTGAGATTGGACTTGACACGTTGAGCTCATTTCAACTTCCATTTGCTAACGAGGCATCCTCTGGCTTGGCAATGTTTCTATGCATAATTAGCCTTTCTCGTTGCAAGTGTTCCATATAACTAATGTACATATATACACTAGTTTTTTAGGAAAAGTACATAACTATATATACAGGCGCGCACACAGACACACACACACTATCATTTTATATTTTATTCCTATCTGTCTGCTTTTCTGGGTTGAGGATGGATGCTCAAATTAAGGTAAAGGCCATCTTATATTGCGAAATTGTCACATACATAAGAATCTATTCAAGGAAGAAAAAGAAAATGGATCAACAATTTACAATTTTCTTTTTCGTTGCATTATAGAACTCGTATGTTGACTAGGCAAGAAGTCAATGCAGCAGAAGAAGACCAAGCTTCCATTTAAAGTTCATGAGGATTCATCTGGCAGTTCTTTTGACACTTCAAAAGAACTGCATTAGGAGACGACAAATTTCCTTCCAGGTGAAGACATAACTTTCAGCAGGTATTTGACGAAGGCATCATCCTTCTAATTGTAAATCCCTATTTCCCCACAAGGAAAGTGCAATTTTAGCAGAAAGTTATCAACATTTACAGGAAACCTAAATCTTCTCAACTGCATGGTGTTGCATAAGTTCAGCATAGATAGATGTAAATTAGATTACTGTCAACCAATGTGAAAGGCAGAACAAAATAACTACCTAAAACTTGGTTTTTGCTAGCACCTATCTACTACTTGTACGTCAACCAATGTGAAAGGCAGAACAAAATAACTACCTATAACTTGGTTTTTGCTAGCACCTATCTACTACTTGTACTATCACATATAAGTACCAAGGAAATCCCAAACAAACTTCTAAAGGATAAACAAACTGGTAGAGTTTGGATTGCATATTTGCTCTACAATACTAAATAAGATCAGACCAGCATAACAAGGCCATATATAAGGCTACTGTAAGATTTCAAAATAAGACAAGATAATTAAATGAGCTTATCATTAGAGTGTAATGCCCGCTACCCAGACTATAGGTAGCAGAACAGTGGCAAAATATTCCCATACAAATATGCTAAGACTCAGTACAATATTAATAATTAAAATAGTTTATAATTAGCTATGAATTCCTCTCTCAAAAAGACTAGCTATAATTACTTTATGAGTTAATGAGAATCATTATAAATTATACTAACTCTCCGATGGAGGACTATTTGAGCTAGGGAGCTAGGAGGAGGATCTAACATCCTTATTAGATGGACATAATAACATACTAACACTTCACCATATTAGGATTCAAGAGGTGGCATCCACTATATTTGTATGGAATAGATACCACTTGTAATGCCCTCTACTCGGAATCTGAATTGCAAAAGTACCGACAATATATTCTCATAGAAATATATTAAGCCTCGGTTATAATTAGCTATGGACTCATCCCTCAAAAAGGTTAGCTACGATTAGTTTATGAGTTCAAGGAAACCATCAGTGTTCTAAAATCCAAATTACTCGGATAAGTACTCAACCGAGTATGCGGACTCGCTAAGAAGCAAGTCAAGATGCATAAAGTCGGTCTAAAATCCAGACAGAATGAGTGCTCAGCCAAATTACAGAGTACTCGTTTGAATTCTAAGATTTAGACTCGATTTGCTAAAAACTCGCTCATTTTTTTCTTTTTTTCTTTTTATTTTTTCTGCGATTGTTTATCCTTTTTTTCATAAATCTACAATCTTTTTCTTGAATTACATCACCTTTTTTCCTACAAATTTTTTTGCAGTGTCTATTTTGAATTATAGGATCTATCAAGAAGTCGAAACGTTTGATTTTCTTTCTAAATTAGAAAATCTATTTTACTGATTTTTGTCAACAATCTTTACTATAATCTCTTTTTATTGATCCAATATTTTTCTCTGCCGATTTTCTGTAATCTGAATTAGAGAATTATAGGAAATATAGAGAGAGGAGATGGAGATGGAATCATTTTTTTTTATTAAAAAAATAAAAATATCAACAAAATTACACAAAATTATAACAAAGCTTCATCTAAATTACAATAAATTTCAGTCATATAACTCTTTTTGCAGTAACTAATAGTAAATTACAAAAAATTACAATATTATTGCTTTTGACATTTTAAAAAAGAGATAATTAGAACATCAAATTTCTAAATACTTTATTAATTGTTAATCCATTACTAATTTACTAAGATGTGATATGATGAATAAATAGGTCTGAGATGATTATGGAAAGGTATGAAACATGTTATATAATATTTTAATTTTTAGTATTGAAATTAAATATTTTTATAACATATTTTTGTATACATATATATTAATATTCCGAGTTCTGAATGAGTAATCGTTGAGTCCTCCGAGTACTCACTACTTACTCTCAGACTAATCGAGTAATTAAACTGAGTTTTAGGATATTGGATATCATTATAATATATACTAACTCTTGTCAGATATCCGATGTGGGACTATTTGAGCTAGGGGTGTTACAAAGAGAATAGAGATGTTTGCCATGCTCACTGCTGCTTAATCACTAGTTCCACCAAAGGCATTTGTCAAAATACTAAGGTTGACAGAAGGCACTAAGAAAATTACACAAAACATGTCATGGTTTATCAAATAAAAGCGTTGCAACAATTGAAGCAACAATAGAACAGTTGAGGGGGCTTGTATATATCAAAGAAGAGGGTGGCAGGGGCCAGGTTATTGCTGCCTTTGCACTCACAATGAAGAAACCAAAGAACAAATTTTCATCCACTATCCCTTTGTGAAAGAGATATAGCAAAAATGAAGCTAGGAAGAACAATGGCGCGAGAGAATCGATACCCAATCAATCTTGAATCAATATGGGAAAACCAGGATGCAATGCAAATAGAGCGAATATTAATTATGAGGATGTACCTCTGGAGAGAGAGTTGGTGAGGCGATTCCCGACCAGCTTCTATGACAAGCGTTGGTGAGGAGGTTTCCGGCCAACTTAGAAAAAATATCATCATCGTCAGCCGGAAGCTTTGGAGGCGGTCATCCGCCATAGTGGGCTAACAATTTTCTACCCCAAAGCATCACCAAAATGGATTACGGATAGGCTTGGCTTGGTAAGAATAAGACTAAGGAGCAGGTTAGCAGTGATGATGAGAAAAACTTGAAGCACAGTAGAAGGAGCTGGTCGGAAGTGGCTAGAGGATCGCCGGGGCCAAGTGGGGCTGAAAAGCTAACCTCTAAGCCTATCTCGGCTGATCCCTCCTACATCAACCCAGCGGCAACTTTTATGGGTGCAGAGGTCAGAGCGCTGCTAGCTGGAAGCACGGCCGGAAACAGAGAAGATAGTGAATGGAAGGAATATGAGTCGAAAAGCACCATCAAGCAAGAGCGAGCAGCAATAGCAGGCCGGAAAAGGAAATTTTCCTCTCCGGGCCAGAGGAAGTCCCAACCTGAAGGAGGATGCTGGATTTGATGCTTGACTGACCACTACAAAGATGAATGCCCATTTGTAAGGTGCAGGTACTGCAAGGCTATTGGTCATAAAATAGCTTAGTGCCCGGTGATTCCGGCGAGATTCCGATCACCAAGTGCTAGACCTGAAAGGCAACTCAAAGTAGCCATTCACAACAAAATTAACAAAACAGAAGCACAAAAGACTTGTGCAGCATCGGCCCACAATGTCGGTAAGGAATCTCGTGAGGGCTAGAAGCCCATTGAGGACAAGCCAAAGTCGAAGCCATTAGTCTACATACCTGCCTCTGACATTGCTACGCAAAAAAGGACAGACTTAGTCGAATGCTCGGGGTCATCTATCCCGGCCACGGGAACCCCTCAGTTACTGACATCATCGGGGGACTCTCTGCGATATTCGCACAGTTTGCTAATCACAATTGGGAACTAGTGAATAATGGAAAATATTTCCTCACCAGATTCCCCGACAAGAGGGGGCTCACCCACGCGGTGAGCAGGACTTTGGTCCCTTATAGGCAACATGAAGCTGGCTTCACAGTCTACAGATGGGCAGGCCAAGAGGATGATTTATTTCAGATATTCTCGGTGGTGGCATGGCTATCGATCAGAGGACTGTTTTTGCACCATTGGAATAGAGTGGATCTCGCCAAACTAGTGACAAAGTTTGCTCATCTGATAGATGTGGATGAAAGCATAGTGAAGAAGACAAACCTAGAAGCAGCCAATGTCAAGATCGGGTGTGATAGTGAACAGTTGATCCCAAAGGAGTTTCACGCGGTGGTCGGCAGTCAATTATGCAAGATCAAGATCAAGATGTGATAGTGAGCAAGATGATCACCCCGAAAGACCCGCTCCCGAAGACTTCCATCGCCAGCCAGGCGTCGATCTACTCGATCGATGGCAGGAGTGGAGATCTCAAGGGGAAGGGTCCCGCTAAGTAGGACCAGCAACCCCAGGGATCCCACCCTACGGCCACTGCCGGTGATGCCCGCCGACACCTCACGTGGCATAGAAGCGCGGAGGAGATGCGCGATCTCGAGGTGCAGATGGACGGTCAAAACAGTGTCAGAACTGTGACCGACCATGAACAGAAAGGGGAAGAGGCCACTTTCAGTTCGGTAGGGGGAAGCAGCGAGAATGGGGTAAGAGGGGAAAGAAAGACACAAGCTTTTGGACTGCCAAAATCCCTACCGAACCCTAATTTGGGAGAGGAGATAAGTGGGGTCGCCCTACCGCTCGGGCAGAGCTGGGCACTCAGAGTAGGGACCCCAAGAGTCAAACGAGGTGGTTGAGAGCAGAGTGGGCAGGGAGCTCGGTTCTCTAGAAGAGGAAGACACAGATATGAGTGGGGGTGGGAAAAACTTTCTTCACCCCAAAAACACACCAAGTAATGTGGTGGGGCTCACCTAGGAAGAGGGGCCGACAAGAGATAAAAAGTGGTGTATCCTGCAAATAGTGGAGATCTGATGGGTTTTTTTTGCAAAAATCAGGGATATGGGCCTAGATAATGAAGATGAGACCTCTAAATCAATCAAACAATTGGGCCTGCTTTCCATCATTCCTAGTTTGGATCGTAATATCCTAAAGGAAGCAACGCGAGATTGATGAAACGAATAGTTAGAGGTGAAAGTAGCTCCCGAGGAACGAGGCCCCGCAGGCGCCAGCGTTTAAGGTTCCCTAAAAAGATAAGAGAGCGAAAAAAAAGCTTAATGTCGTTAGAGGCCACTCAGGGCCAGAATGAGTGTGCAGGAGGAGAGCAGAATGAGTCTACGAAAGGAGAACAACAGCCAGACCAATCACAGGGAAAAAACAAGGAGGAAATAGAGGAGATAAATGACACACTACAGCTACGGTCCGGCCCGATACAGCCCATTGACGGAGTGACACAACATACTCTGGCTTCACCTACACCGAGTAGGAGTAGAAGATTGGAGCAGAAACGGGGAGGGACTAACTACCAGAATGGAGATGTTGCATCTATGGCGGCAAAGAGAGAGGCTACCATATCAGAGTTTTATCCAGGTACGACCCACTTTGCCCTAGATATTTTTAATTTACTGCCAGATTATTTGCTACTTGAAATAGCACACACCTGCAATATAGACGTAGAAGACACTCATAGTTCTAGGCGACACAATTTGTCCATGATAAGAGGATCCGGGGGTACATAAGACATAGACTGGGGATCAATAGAGGTTGTGGAGAATTAGGATAACTCCCCAATATTAGAGAAGTTCGATAGGTCTCTAGTCATGAATATTTTATTCTGGAATGTTAGGGGCTTGGGAGAACCATCCAAGCGAAGAATAGTAGCAGAGACATGCAAGAGAAGTGGAGCGTAGATAATTTGCCTAGAAGAGACCAAATTGTCCGCGCCAAGTGATACACAGCTGCCGCAATTGGTATTAAATCGACAATTTGAATTTGTAAACCGAGAGGCCAGGGGAGCGTCAGGAGGTATCTTCATAAAGATCAATAAATATTCTTTCGACCTAATTGAGTCTCGTGTTGATAGGTACGCCCTGTCGGTGATCGTTAAAAGAAGACCGGATTAGTGGTCACAAATGGTTATAGCGGTCTACGGTCCAAATATTGCCGAAGAACGAATGACATTTTGGGAAGAATTAAGAAGAATTAGAAACTGGAAACAAGTGCCGTGGGTCCTAGATGGTGATTTCAATGTGGTCCGCTTTGCGGAAGAGAGGAAGGGTGGGGGCTACAACCTTAGAAATAGGCAGGAATTCAATGGTCTGATCAGGAAGTTGGATCTTTTGGAGATATGTTCGGGGACAGAAAATTCACTTAGTCAAATATGCGATTGGATCCCAGTCTGGCAAAACTTGACAGTGTTGCGTCAATTGGGAGGACAAATTCACACTATGTTATGTCAAGTCATTACATAGACCAACTTCGGACCACGTGTCGGTAGTCCTTAGTTCGGGAGAAAGAACTATGAACAAGAAGAGAAAACTCTTCAGGTTTGAAAAATGGTGTTTACAACACGAGGAGGTACATCAGTTAGTAAAGTAAAGTTGGGGGAGTACATCCCACCCGTAGATATGGCAAAAAGGATCGGTTCTAACCGGCGGAGATTGAGAAAATCACTGACTAGATGGGAAAGAAGATATTTTACCCAACAAAGACAGACGAAGGAGGAGCTAATAGAGGAAGTCGACACCCTAGAGAAAATCTAAGAAGAAACTACTCTAACGAGCACCCAAATAGAGGTCTTGAAACTTTAGAGAGACCAGATATGTAAACTTTACAGAAAACAGGAGATTAAGTGGCGACAATGCTCGAGGATAACATGGCTTAGAGAGGGAGATGCCAACACGGCATTTTTCCACAAAGTCGCCAACATAAGGAAGCGGATGAACTCAATTGATTCTTCCATAATAGAGGACAACCAGGTCTGCGGCAAAAAAGAAATCAAGGCATGCATTGATGGCCATTTTAAAAAGGTCTTTGGAAAAGATAGATCAGAGAGATTGGCGTTCACTGATCGTCCATGAGAAGACTCTTTCGAGCTAAGTTCTTTGGAGAGTGATTTTTCTAAGGAGAAAATTAAGAGAGCAGTATGGGATCTGGGTTCTGAAAGAGCACTCGGCCCAGATGGGTACCCAGTCCTGTTCTTCAAGACCTTCTGAACAGTAGTGAAGGATGACATCATCGGTCTCGTTCAGGAAATACATACAGGACAGGCTAGCTAAAAAGGATCAATTACTCCCGATAATACTCATTCCTAAAAGAGACGGTTCTAAAGAGATCAAGGATTACAAACTTATTGCACTCCTGAAAATTATATCAAAAGTGCTCACAAATAGACTCTCACCCTATATGAACAAACTGGTTGGAGGATATTAAATAAGTTTTATTAAGGGAAGAAGCATTCTAGAAGGCATTGCCATTACTAGATAAGTGATCCATCAATGCAAACGCATAAAACATCACGGGTATCTCCTAAAACTAGACTTCAAGAAAGCTTATGACATGATGAACTGGAAATGCTTGTTGGAGTGTTTAAAATTAAGAGGATTTGGGGACAGATAGATTCAGTGGATACATAGTCGGCTGACTTCAGCTAGACTACAAGTCCTCCTAGATGGAGAGGGGGGGTAAAGAAATTATATGTAGAAGAGGGCTACGATAGAGGGACCCACTCTCGCCACTCCTCTTTGTACCGGTAGCAAATGGTCTAAACATGATACTCTCAAATGCAAGAGTACAAGAAAAGATTGTGGGCCTCCCTGATAGCAGTACGGTGAAATACACCAACTTACAATATGCAGACGACACGTTGATATTTGGAAATTGTGATATAAGCCAGGCAATAATGCTAAAAGGGGTTTTAAGGTGTTTTGAACTTTGGTCTGGGCTGCAAATCAACTATCACAAAAGTTCTATGCTCATGCTATCTGACAGTACCCTGACATCGGAGTTCATCCTAGCCATCCTAGGGTGTAAGAAGGAGTCCCTACCAGTGTCCTTCTTGGGTTTACCAATCGGGTACGGGAAGATAAAAAAGGAGTGGTCCACATTAATTGATAAAGCAGAGAAGAGACTGGATGGATGGAAGTCCAGAAGTCTACCCCTAGGGGGAAAGTTGGTCCTCCTCAATAGTGTTCTATCAGCACTGCCTACATATGCTATGTCTATGTTATCCTGCCTTCTTGGGTTTTGGACAGAATAGACAAAGTTCGTAAGAGATTTTTGTGGAAGGGGCTATCCCACCCTTGCAACGGATACCACCTCGTGTCTTCGGACCAGGTATGTAAACCGAAAGAGTAGGGTGGTCTGGGGTAAAGGACCTAAGAACAATGAATATTTGCTCTAATATCCAAGTGGTGGTGGAATCTGCTGACACACCCTGAAGGGATGCTCTCAAAGCTAATTTGGTCCAAGTACAGGCTGCGTCGGGGGTCATGGGCTACTAAATCAAGAAACAATTGCAACTTATCCGCCTTCTAGAGAGATGTCAGATCCGTATTCCCAACATTTAGCCACGGGATAAGATACAAAATTGGAAGAGATCAACAGACCATCTTCTGGTTAGATAGGTGGTGCACGGAAAGTCCGCTTAGCATTCTGTATCCGAATATTTTCGAAGCGTCGCTTAACAAAGAGGCCCTAATTAGGGATTACTGGAACATAGGAAGATGGAGACCATTACTTGAAAGATCCCTGGTACAAATCGTTGAGTTAAACTCTCTACACTCAACACTTATGACTATCACACCTAGACACCAAGAGCTGGACGAAGCATCATGGAGATGGTCTGCTGATGCAGTCTTCTCTGTTCGGTCAACTTATAACCACCTGATTGATGGGGGGACTCGTCTGGCCAACTATAAAGATATCTGGACATCGAAAACCCCGTTACAAGTAAGTATATTCTTATGGTTAGTAGAGAAGAAAGCCATCTTGACCTGGGAAAATCTGCAGAGAAGAGGGTGGTAAGGACCGAGCATTTGTGCCCTATGTAGGAGTAACGGAGAGGACATAAAATATCTACTGATTACATGCCCCTTCTCTTCCCACGTCTGGACAAGATGTGCTACCTGGACCGGCCTAGAAGTGTATACGAATTCTAGGGAGGAGATTTGTACAGGATTAGAAAAGACTATCACAACAAACACCTAAGAAGCATATTAATCGAAGAAGTGTGCTGGAACCTATGGAGAGAAATGAACAATAGGATAGTTAATAACTCTGCGCTCAAAGTTGATATCTGTTTATGCAAAACTTACTCTGATATCTCACTTTGGACAGGTCAGTTATCCGATAGAGAGAAAGTTTGCATCACAAACGAGGAGGATGACTATATTCAGAATGCCAGCCCAGCACAGGAGCGGATAAACACTTAAAAGAGGAGGACGGATTAGATGAGTCAGGAAATTTATGTGAGATGTAGATCAGATAGCTAGTGATGTACTTTTCCTTTTGTTTTATATCTGACTGAAACTGCTATGTTGTACAGGCATAAGCCAGAATTGTGTTGCTTCTTTTGGTTTTATTTCTGTACTAGTTCTATAAAATATAGCTAATGGAACACGGAGGGGTAAATCCCACCGATTTCACTCAAAAAAAAAATAATTATGCGAAAATACTTGTAATTGGGCGGTATTTTGGAATGTTTGGGTTCAGAGAAACAATAGAATTTTTAGAAATTCTGTTATTAAGATATCTGCTTACATATATCATATTGAAGATGACCTACATTGGTGGACAGGTGCAGTGGAGGAGGGGACAGAGACCGGTCACATCACCTGCATGTTTAGGAGGGACCCTAGGAGGTTGGAGCCACATCCTACCACAGATCCGGAGGCCTCTATGGTAGAGGAGCCCATGTTGCAAGTACTCGACACCATGGAGGAGTGACACAGTGTCATCAACAAGGGGAGTTTGCATTTAAAAGTCAAGATGGCGATTAAAACATTTGTGTAATATTTATGTAACTATTATATGGTCTCTCGGTAGCAGGAGATTGGATTATATAGAACCTAACTCCATGATTTTCATTAAGCATCTTTAATGGAACACGGGGAAAATATATAGCCATCGTTTTATCTCAAAAAAAAAAAAAAAGGTTGAGGGGGCTTTAAGACCTGGTCTTTGCGGACTGTTGAAGTTCTTGGAGCGTCTTTAACATATTCCTCCATGGCAGTAAGGAACGATACTGGGGCCTGCAACAATATTAATTAAATAATTCACGTTATTATAACCAGTAAAAGAAATTTGCAATTAATGCCATATAAAAATAAAGAAATAAAGAAGGAAAAAAATAAAGGAACCATATTAAGAAAAAAGTACCTGCTCTATCGTAATAAATCTTTCTCCTCGCCTAACACCAATGCTTTTGCATACTTCATAAAATTCTGACAATCTCTCTGCCTACAAATCAGTATATTTAAACATAAAAACATAGACGTGCAAAAGTATACCGGACCTTTTTTTAGAATCTTTTGATATATAAGTATACAGGTCATGATAAAACACTATCCTTAATCAGATTTCATATATTAGTTTATGGCTATTTTGCAGTGGGCCACTAACCAACAAATGCTACAAAGCCAGATGACAGGAGAAGTCAACTATTGATTTACCTCCCTGTACAGCAGGACCACATTGTGGAAGATCATACATATTTTCTGCTTAATGAAGTAAAACCTCATTGTGGAATCTCATAATTTTCATTTTATAAATTTTAGATTCATTTAGATTCTATCCACCATTCTATTTCGCTACGAATCCCTTATTTCAACCACTAGCAAACAACTGCACAGTGGAACATGAGCTGACGTTTCTCGGGTATTGGTGAGCTCCATGTTTTGGAGCATCTATATCTTGGCGATCACTCTCACTTGTATGCTCCTCATTTATTTATTTATTAATTAACATTCATCGGGATGGCATGCGACTGGGACTTGTAGGAAAAAAATGCACCATGAAACTTCATCATGGACATGCCTACGAGAGCAGAACTTAACTACAGACATTTTAAAGTCCTTGATAGTTTTCAATGACCTCTTGTAATAGAAGTATGATAAAAATTTTGTATAATCATTGAATGTAAAGCCTCCTGAAAATTCCAGGAAATCCTAATAAACCTGATCCAAACCTATATAGCTTCAATTTAACATCCTAATCAACACAAAATGATCAACCATAGAATCGAGATAGTTGAAACATTTAAAATGCACAATGAATTAATAAAAGGAGATAAGAGATGTTATAAAAGGTAAATCCTAACGGCAGCCTATAAATATTTCAGCAAAGCTAAAAGAAAAAAAAAAAAAAAAAATCTAAGATCACCTGCTGACCAGCTCTCCTATATATGTCGAGCGCCTTAACAGCATCATGGCGTTTCATCTCGAAGAACTGAAAAGCAACGTCAGCTAGCCATTAGATCTAAGCAGAAGTAACTTTTTGATGTGATAAGCAGTAAACCAATAATACCTTGTCAACCAAATTGATTGTACCATCACTAATTGCATTATAAATTTTTACGCTCTCCCCAGCAACCTAATAAGATAGGAGTGACACAGTCAAAAACAGAAAAACTCCCAGGAATCACTTTAAAATATGAAACAAATTAAATAACAGAGTCCTCACCATCGAAAGAGCCAGCTGAATTACAACATTATAGGAAGCTACACCTTGTGGCTGCACAGAAGTTTCGAATAATTAATCAAATTATGTAATAATTGATCAAATTATGTAACTGTGTAAAATACTATAGACACACCTAGAGACAGAAACTTATTTATATCAGAGCTCATATTGTGTAGAGGGAAGCTCACCTGGCAATTAAGCAGACGAAACAGAAGTTGCTGCAGCGCTGGCAACTGATTGAGTAACTCAACAGTGTCAAGGTCTCGAGTTCTCTGCAAAATTTACACCCTTGTTGGTAATAGATTATGTTGCATTTTGACAATTTAAAAACTTTAAAGAGGTTGGATAAAGGGAAACACTCCCAAGTCATAATTAATAGGCAAAGACAATGTATCCAAGGTTCATCAAACAAGGATGCATACCGAAGGATCTGTTTCGACATCATACTTTAGCATGCGAAAACAGTCAAGTCTTTCTTCTAAGAATAAAGCATACGTACGCACCCATGCAGAGTAGTCCCATGCTGAACAACAGAGAAATAACAGGTCATATAACTGCACACATTTCTTAATGAAATTTGTTTAACATGACTACCATTTGCACTGGAATCATCCTTAAAATGGGACATATTCAACATGTGGCTTCTGCTTCTTCCATAGTTTATGAGTTCTTCACAAAAAGTGGGATCAACTTCCCTCAACGCACGATGTATAACAATTAATGTTTTTAATGCAACCTGGAAAAACAAAGTTGGTCAGGAGATACTCAAAAATTAAGACTGCATATGCAGCGGGAATAAAAGATGCATATTAATTCTGTGGTTTGGCAAAAATACAAAATTAGACATCGATTTGATACAAAAGGATTTAGATAACTTGTTAGCTCCATCATCGGATTCTGCAAACTAGGATCTTAATTTTGTTAAGTAGATATAAAATAATCAATATTACGTGCAAGTAGTCTCGAAACGCATCCTATATATGCATATGAGGAAGGAATATATTGCCTTTGAAATTTGACTAGGTTGTCCACACCCACAAGTTGAGTTCATATTAAGTTATAAAGGAACTAATTTCCTTTAAACGTGCCCCACAAATTTTTAGAAATCCATAAGTGTTTGTGTGTGTGTGTGCGTAAATATATGTATGTATATATACTCATGTTTAAAATAGCAATAACGGTAACGTAATGTTCGCATCCGTTAGGTTACATTATATATAACGTAATGCATAATGAATTTCCTATTTACTTAATAATAATAAATATAAAACTAAATATAATAATTTTAATTCAGAAATAAATTTAAAATTCTATAAACAAAAATGTAAAACTTATAATACATAGATTATTCTAACTTTCTAACAAGTTTTGTAGTAATTTTAACATTTTACCTTTATAAATTATATTAAATTTGCAACTGTAATTTCAATCATCACTAAATAAAAAAAAATAAATTTATTTATTTCAGCTTTATTCAATACCAATACTGTAATTTATATTATGTAATGCTCAATCATATTTTCTAATACTCATTTTAATTCAGCTGAGTTCAATACAACAACAATTAATTCAACAATTAGAGAGGAATTACAGCAAGCAATCGCAAATTAATGAGTTATTAATTCCACAAATAATCAAACAAACAAACAAATAATAAACAATAAAATAAAAAAATTGCAACAATCACGTAACAATAATAATAAATAATCCATAGCAATTTAGAAATTACTCAAAAATATAAAAGCTTAACATAACGTAATATCACATAATATAATGTAAAATAGCATAAAATGACATAAAAAACACACAGTTGCATTAAGTTATTTTCTACTATTAGATGGCGCAGATCTTACTTTAGGTATATAATGCAATATGCCAGGCTCCCTAACACTTATTTTCAACATTGATATATAATTTAAAACTTGCCAAATATGGAAATAACATACTAAAACCTTGTGCAATAGTCCAGAAATATGCCAAAAAACAGAACTCAGAAGAGCTGGCATTTCTTATTTATAAGTGTATTTTTTTATAAAGCTTTATATCCACTGTAATAATATCAAAATCTCTTGTGGACCTTCTAGTGCATGAAAATTTTCTTTTCTAGTGGACATTCTACTATATACCATAAAATTTTCTTTTCTGGTGAAACGTATCTGATAAACAGAATCAGTCTTTAGAGTAATTATCATCAACTAATGTGGCCTCCAAACGAATGACAGGCTACTGAACTGCCCATTTAGTCCATTAGCATCAAACAAGGTGATTCGTATATGATTATCATGAACTAGTATTGCTAATATAATTCCAAGTTTGTGCAACAAACTTCTCTTCTGTACTTTTTCTGCCTTGGTTTCAACATGTTTATTTTTAATCTGAAAGCAGCTAATTTAACTGCCATATTAAGAAATTATAATTCGTTAGAACACCAGAAGAAGCGGCAGGAGGCTACTCAATTTATAACTAGTTAACTAGTATTATGTGAGTTGTACAGTCAAAATTCCTTCCCAAGTGCTATTCCATATCAGTAATTTTCAACATGATACACTTGTCAGAAGAAATTACATTATTGTACTGGCTAGACCTGTTTTTCTGTGGCATTAGCCCTTAGGCTGGTAATTTGCCTTTCCATTTCATCAGTTATCTCATCCAGGCCTTTTGCAGACCTCATGAGCTGCTACCATCTCTGTTTGCACTCCTCTTTCTCTCCCATTACTCCCACCTGTAATTTTCCCCACAGCACCTCTCTTTCCTCTTTCTTGTACTCTCCATTCTATGACATCCAGTGTCGGTCTTTGATGTTGTTACCTCCACAAATGCTCCAAGAGACACATCTCACAATGTAGTAGGTGCACTCACTTGTGAGCACATGGTATTTCACCTCATCCTTCTCCACTCATAACTCAAAGGACTCTTAAGCACATTGTATTTTACGCCATCCAATATGAAGGACAGATGATTGTAAGATTTGGTTTTATTCTTGGTTTTACATTTCATGTTGGAGTTTCTGAGAACTCAATTTGTTCTCACGGTTTTCTTCATTAGTCTTCACGGAATCAATTCCTAGGATTACTTTCACTATATAGGGCCTCTATTTTGATTTGAGTAGATGAAGAAATAATAGATAATGCACCAGAGAAGCTTTTTGCTAAAATTTTGTTTCTATAAAAGAATTTAGTGTTTCACAACTTGATTTTCTCTATTTTCATTTTATTTTTTATTTAACTAAGACAAACTGTTACTTTAAGCAACTTTCAGTTTAGAGCTCAATTTTGCCTAAATGTTTTTGAGACACTGAATTGTGACTAATGGAATTCTAGTTCCATTAGTAATCGGTTTAAAATAAGAATGTATATCTATTATGATCTTCCAAAATATGTAAAATTTTCTAGTCACTGAAGTTAATATTTCTTTTCAACTTCTAGTTTGTTTTTGGGCTCTCTTTTCATTGCCATTGAAATAGATTATAATGATTTGATTGATTACAATGAAAGAGAAAAATAGAAACAAACAATATGAGAGGACTTATAAATCATTGCTCTCTTTACAGAAAATCATGGGATATTTCGGGAACTATGAAGTTGTTTCGATCTTCGTTAACGATCCGATGTTGAAAAGCATTGATGATGGAGTTTTCTAGGGCCGGCCTTTTCTGTTCAGCTGTTGGTCAGAGGAACGCCGCAAGCTCTTGAGCGAGAGATTCTGCCAAAAGGTCATTTTTGAGTCTTCTCATATGGCTATTTATAAGCATGAAGTTATTATCGTAGTTTCCTTGTAGATAAAGATGGAATCTTACTATAATCTTCATCAAATATATAGTCTCCTATCTGATTAGATTTGGTATAGAGATTCATTGTATTTGGTCTTGAATCTGTACCCATATTATGGATTTAATCGAAATTCCGATTGTAGCTTCGCTGACCTAGCCTCATTGGCCGTGAGAGTAGAGTAGCCTCACGGGCCACGCGAGGCTAGCATAAACTCGCTGGCCGTGAGGCTAAAGTAGCCTCATTGGCCACGCGAGGCTAGCATAGCCTTGCTAGCCACGCGAAGTTGAAATAGCGTTTTGTGGGTTTCTTTCCTTGTCCAATTTTTCTCATTCTACAAGACCTCTTCAAAAGTCTTCAAAATTTTACTTCTATATCTTAGTGAAATTTTGAAACATTTTAGATTTCTTTTCTAGCCTTTGTCATATCCTCGTGTTTAATTTCTCCTGAGGCTATGGTAGCCTCACGCTCACTGGGCGGCAACCATCTCTTGGATTTCCCCTCTAGATTAGCGCTTTCAATCTAAGCCATTTATTCATAATGCACACCCCCTTTTAAAAGTGAACTCCTTTCATCTTCTCATCTTCTTCCTCTCTAAGTTTCCAAAGAATCCAAAGAATTCTTCGAAAATTTCCTCAATCTTTTGCTTGATTTCTCTCTAATTTCTTCAAGCAATGGCATCTAGGCATTCTTCCTCGAGCTGTGGCAGTGGGTCGTCCGCTCCAGGGCCGTCAGTGGCGACTTTTGCTCGTCCCATAGGAGGTAAATCCTCCAAACTTGGGCGGCGAATGCCTTCATTAGTGACTTCGGCCGGTTGAGGTTCCATACTACGCGAGGCTATTCTAGCCTCGCGTTCAATTGCAAGCTTCTAGTAACTAAATCTCCTCCAAACGCGAAGTTATGGGAATTTTGAAGTTTGAGTTCGAAACTAGGGCATTTCTGCCACACGAGGCTATCACGTGAAACTATTAGAACTTCGAACTTTTAAGTCCAAAATCAGCCACCTCTGCCATGCGAGGCTAGGATAGCCTCGCGTCGCAAATGATTGCACGAGGCTATTTACCTTAGTCTTGCATTAGGAAGTATTCCCTTCTCATCTTGTTAATATGCGAATTGTGTCTTGTCCTTTTTGCACCTTTGTTGCTCACACGAGGTTACTTTAGCCTCGCTAGATTCTATTAGTCATGCGAGGCTACCTTAGCCTCGCGTGCTGTAAGACTTAGAGAGTATTTTTCTTCTTTGTAAATCCTTCTGACTTTCACTCCATTTTCTTTGGCAGTTAACTACTCCAACGATGCGCTTCCCAAGCGCAACTATTTTGTATATCGAGGTGGACCAAATGGTACTATCCCCTTCCATTCTAGAAAGCCTGTGCCCACTTTCACTCCAGGCAGTAACAACAATCGTGTTGAAAGACTCTCTCAAGGCAACCACACATTTAGAGAGTTAATCACTGACGTTCTCCTAGAAGGGTCGAGTTGACATCCTTTAGAGAAGTCCGCCTTTCTATTTGGGGATGGAGTCACCACCCCTGACGAGGTTCTGTATATAGATGACACAAGTGGTTCCAGGAAGTGGAAGGCAATAGAATGTTTTTGCCCGATATGGCAAGAAACTACCCCTTAGCATATCTTCAAAATCTGTCGGTTCCCTGTCACATGAATTGGAATGTAACTAAAGAGCAAGATGGGGCAGCAGTCGGTAACTTTGGCACTAACAGTGCTTACCAGGATGGTTCTAGTAGATCCATTAACAGGCTTCTTCCTGGTTGTTTCAACAAAGACTCCCATTGGTGAAGTCCCTCGAAGGACTAACACCTTTTTGAACAAATTCTTATCTGAGAAATGGCAGTACCCGGCTTATAATTTCATAACCCATGGTTGGATCGACTCGACTGAGAACATGTGGTGGAGCAGGATGGTGGATTTTGTACTACACACTTTCGGGGATACTTTGCAAGATTTCGGTCTTTTCAACGCCATCAGGAATATCCAGTTTGGCCTCCCACATAGTGCTTATCTATACAGCATTCTTGAAATATTCAATCCACATTATGGCACCTTCTTTACTCCCGTAGGGAAGCTTGATTTCGCCCTCCATGAGATGTTCGAGCTCTTATTATTATCTATGGTGGAGCTGCCATATGAGCAATATGTGCCAACTATTGAAGAGTTAGACCAATTGAGGGAGGACAGGTCTGTATATGAGACATACTGGAAAATGTTATGTCATTTCAGAATTTACACTAAGATCTCTGGAATAAGAGGCTAAGGAGTTGGGCAAAAGACTTGGGTTTTCTACTTATTCCGTAATTTGAATCAAGTCCATGTAGAAGTGGCAAGACACGAGGTTGAGTGATGAAGCTATCCGAGAGAGGATTTCAGATTTGGGACTTACATCTTATGTCGCCGAATCTGATGAAGACAGATTCAAGGCAGGTATGCAATTCGATAGCTTTCATTGTCAAGCCAAGTATCGGGTCTCTGATCGAGAACTTGTTGGTTTCCTGATATTGTGGTTCAAGAGGTGCGTCATGCCTTCACTTCCGAAAGAGGCCATTGCCATCGATGTGGTGTATCCCGCTGTGCTCCTCACTCATGGCCGATCTCTCAGAGACTCAGACTCCTCCCAGCCATGCTCTGCAGCCTACTGAACAGTTTGAGAGAGCTTCATACCGAATTTAATAAGGTAGAAACTATTGCTAATGATGGAGAAGCAATATACAAGACTCCAAATCCCCAAGTCTAACTACCGTATACGTATTTGATAGCATGGTTTGTACTTCACTGTCCTAGTTTAATGACGGCCCTGGCTTCCGAAGACCCGACTTGTCTACCCTTCGTAGAGCGGTATGAGAACTCTAACTAGATGAACTACATGTCCGACATCCGCAGGATCCTTTGGAGTCATCAAAATTATCAGATCTATCGCAGCTCCCCAAGTTTCCTGACGGCAATTATGGTGATAGCTTTCAGGACATCCGAGAGCCAGACGGTTTCACAACTCTGTCTTCGGACTGTTTTTTGTGGTTAATCAATGTACGCCCGAGCCACTTGGTATATCGTTAGGAGATGACCTGTCATATGGAGCCGTATGTTCCGAGCTGATTTGCCTGCCAGTTTGGCTACTCTCAATTGTATATGGGGAATCCAAATCCGAAGCTTGATTTTCAAGGCAACCTCTTTGAAGGAGCTCGTGCTTGGTATCACTTCTGCGCCAGCGGTACAAGTACCCAATTTATTCTTCCACACAAGATGCTGAATTATCTCTTTCACTGGGCTTCTACACCTGGTATCATGTTGTCAATGCAATCACGGGTTTTGGCATCAACCATGATTTTATGAAATAGATTGAAGCTTACTACTCCAGCAACAAAAGTGCAAAAAGGACTCGTCTTAGAGGCATAGACGACTTCCTAAACCTAAAAGATGATGATGAAGCCGAGGATGAGAAAGGAGCAGAAGCAAGGGATGCTGAGGCTGCAGGACAGGGGACAGAAGCTCGGGATGAAGAAGTTCCTATTAATGACACTACTCAGGGTGTTACTCACAAGAGATCTCAAGCCAGTAAAGCTGGTCCTTCAAAAGGCCGGAAGAAGTCTCGGCCAACTCCCATTCCCTCAATAGTCGTGGCTGCAGATGATAACCTGAGACCTGAAGTGGCGGCACCGGTTCAGGAAGGAAGCAATACTCTAGGTAACGGAGATGGCATATCAAGTGCCAGAGAGCGTAGGTCAAGCGCTAGGGGTTACTGCATCGGAGTCAGCAGTCGCAACTCATTCAGAACATAATACACGGCCACCAACTATTAGCGCTCCTGAGAGGTTTACGCTTGTCTCTCAAGCAGCTGACGCTCCTCCTCCGCCAGCTCTGATGCCTTCTATCTTAGCATCACCTCGTAGTCCAACTACTGAACTAGTTTCTCTAGATTATGAAATATGTCAACTCCTTTGCTTTAGCAATCATCTTGCAGCATGGCCTTATCTTCTTCCTTTCTTGGTATCTTAGGGACCAGCTCTTCCAGGGTGTGTTCGTTTCCGGCTCGATCGGATTGGCTTGACTTGGTAGATTATTCTGGATTAAGCGGACCGGTCGAGAATGTTGGTGGTGATCACAGTGATATCAACGCCTATGATGCAGATCACTTCCAATCTTTTACTGACAAGCATAGCCACCTTCGTCCCGAGAACATAGAGCCGGCAGGTCCCGAAGGCACCATAGTTCCAAGTACTACTACCACAGGTACTTGCTTAATCCTTGTAGCACATGCTCTCATTACTTTATTTTACTAAAGTATTAATCTCTCAAAGGGTTTTTGTTGTCAATATAGGTACGGTGGTCGTCAGCTTGCCTTCGCCAACACCTACTACTACCGCCGAAGCAAATGATTCTTCGGCAATGACTCCCATTCCTCCTCAACCTCCTCCTGTCACTGCAATTGTCACTCGTCTACGGTTGTGAGTGCCCATGTGGAGAGTAGGAGTGCAATAGAGCAGCAAGTCGTGCCTGCGTATTCAAATGCATCTCTCGTATTCTCCATCAAGGGTACTTCAGCTATGGGGAACATCTTGGAGGAGAGTCCATCTGAGACAGCACACGCTGGGACCGATGTTGCTGCTGCTAAAGAGGTTGCCACACCTATCATCAATCACTCATCCGTCGGCATCCTCTAGCAAACCCTGCCTCCTCATCTGACAGGACTCCTGCCTCAGTCCACTATACTCCCATTGCCTCCAATCATGCCTTCTACAGTTGCAACGACGGTGCCTTCCTTATCCCTGGCACATCCGAACGATCTTATAAAGGACTTTTTACAATATTTACCAGTGGATTCCATCAGCTATTCAATCGTTGTATCTCGCTGATTTTGACTGGGCGGGACTCCTATGATCTGGACTCCTAAAGAAGGAAGAGCTGAAATTTAATGAAATCATGAAGAGTCGTGGGCGTTAAATCACCAGCAAGCGCAGATCCAACAGGAAGCGGTTATGCTGAATAAGGCATTGGACAATGTATATGTTGAAGCAGCACAACGTCTTATCATTGACGAAGGTGTACAACGTATAAGGCATTGTGTAGATATGTTGTGAGCATAATATAATATCTATTTATATGAATAAGACTTGGTAAGAAGAGTCAGGAAACACTAGCATATTGGTAAATCTAAGAAGTTTTTGTTCATTTAAGGAAGTATTATTAAAAAGTGCCACAAAAAAGTGTTGAGTGGTTTTTAAAGCGAAAGTGGGTTTAGGCCGCTTCGCTTTGGCTCAAAGTGGAAAGAAAAAAACAGGTTTTTTTTTCCTTGAAAAAGCACTAAAAAAAGATGTCCAATGAGCTAAAAAGTGGACCAAAGCTCTAAAAATTGACCCAAACCTTGTTTTTGCTCAAGCCTTTATGGGAAATAAGTAGCACATCAGCTCTTATTTGCGGTGAGCATGTAACAACCTAAATTCTATCATAACTTATGTTCCTAATGTCAAATATATCTAAGAGTGAATTCGTTGTGTTCGTCTCTTTTTTCTATATTTTTTGTGATTTGTTTTTGAAATTTTCAGAATAATCATTTAAAATAATATTATTTTAATCACCGGTAGGCCCTACACATATTTTGACTAGTCTCTCTTCTTTTGACTTGTAAAGATGAAGTTTGACTTTATTTAGGTTAGTTTAATTTGAAATTATAGTCTTAAACAACTATAATAACCTATTATTACTAGTCAGGTACTGAGAATGTGAGCGAGGATCCGCCATTGCACGACCCGTACTCTCTGGAGCAGGCCGAGCAGTAGTACATTGTTAGGCCTCCACTTTTTGTATTTTTAGGTTTGGTATGTATATCTCTTTTGAGGGCTTAGTTCCCAACTTCTGTATCAGTACCTAATTATTACTTTCTGTTTTAGACATGTATATCTTTCTTTCTATATGGCAGTAAACCAACTTCCAAGATTCTGATAAATGAATTGTATTTTTTTTATTCATTCTTACTTTTACATATTAACTGGCCTCGTGCACGTCAATTCACACGTGCCTGCCGGTGACGTACTCTGTTCCGTGTTTAGTGAGGAGCGGGGCATTACAGAACAGTACGCCTAAGTTTCAAGAGTCAAAGATCAATTTTTCTTCTACCGGAAGGCGAGATGTAGGCATGTTGAGAGTTAAGCTTAAGAAAATACAATCCACTTGTCATTATTCAAAGGGTATCATAAAAGAAAAAAAAAGTTCATATTTCGTATGAATAATTTAGCTTTGATGTAGTGCTAGGTTGAAGAAAGCATATAATTGCATGTATACATTACGATTCGTGGAAATCAATAGACAATACATATTAATTTGATAGAATTTTCCTCCTTGATTATCTTATTTTAGTTTTTTTTTTCTCTTTTTTTAGTTTTTACCAGTATTGCGTGTATGTGTGTGTATCAGCTTTTAGCTTAATGCTTTTTGAGAATTAAATCCCACTCAGGCTATAAAAAAACTGAAGTGGTGTCTTGCTACTTCACTCTGCTTTCCACAAATTCTTCATTATAAATAGAACAGATGACGAGGTTTACTACATTTAGCATGATTTGATGAACTTTTGAACTATAAATTCAGATCAGTCTATGAACTAGCTAATAAATGGATGCAGTCTTTGTTCAAAAAAATAACTTTATAATAATTATGATGGGAAAAAACAATGATTCAGACATCCTAAGAAAGAACCGCTTTAATGTTTGGCAAAAATGAATTTCACAAAATACAAGGAAAGAAAAGAAAAGTTCAGCAAGAAATATGATTGTACACATACTGCCCAATTTTGTGTCTTTGCAAGACGCCTTGCAAGTGCATGAATACAATAAGCAACATCTGCCCGAGGCCTTGAAGCTGAGATAGCATAGAAAATAGCTGCACACAATATAATAAAGTTATGATACCAGGTAATTTACACATTATGAAGTACAAAAAGACAGCTTGCAATAAATAATTTAATGTGATCACAGTTAATCTTAGGCATAACTGTATGGATTAGAGACTTGTGGTAGTTAGAAGGTACAGGATCACATTTGGAGGTGCCACAAGGGCAAGGGAAAGTTATAATCAGATAGTTATTATTCGTGAAAAAAATCAGAAGTTTTGATAGAAGCTTCTGATTTGAAATTACATAGTGATCTATTACTCGTCGATCTATGTGTCATTAATTTCTTTACTACAAAATTACAATCTTCATTCTGAGAACAAAGGGAGAAGGCCCTACATGTAGTATGTTATCATCTTTACCATCACAATGTATGTATAGGAAGCAGGTTACGGACACAATATAGAATGGAAAACACCATCGGGAACTTTTTTGCTAGTGAAGCATTGACTTCATATGATTAAGCTGCAGTGTGTCAGTATTTGTCAATGGCACATGTTGATTGTTTGCAGGAATGACCATTCAATATTAGACAACATGTCCAGATCCTTCAACTATGTTTCTCTGGCTAGTATTAGGACGAGTTTGATCCCCATGATGCAACCATATTGCACCTTGTTCAGTAGTAAATAAAGGAGTACATTACTTCGTACCTCCATATGGTATGATAAGCCATGTATCATGTCAGTTATCATAACTAAAAAAATTGATTGCCACTTACCTTTTATGTGCTTCTCTTTTGCTGGACGCTCAACATGGTTAGTGGCCCTTACGATGGCAATATCCAATTCCTAAGGTTGACAAAGAATTTCACAACAGAATCAAGATAAAGTGGCAGGAGCAGGAAGTAAGAAGTAAATTCATGTTGTCGAGATAACAGAATTATTCACCTTATAATCACTGTTCACTTTCGCAAGGGTAACAGTAGTCGTATCCTTTACAGCTCCAATATACTTTCGCAAGCTCGCTTGTGATCCTCCTCCAGCCATTCTCCACTCCCCAAAACAAAATTCTATCTATGTAAAGGAAGAAAAATTAAGCACAACTCCAATACGCGGACATCAGGTATTGTAAATTTCACTGTCACTCAATTCCAAACAGAAAGAACAAAATCTCTACGTAATATGAATCAATTTTATACCTCCAGAATACATATTAAATCATCAGTGACTAAAATAATTAAACAACAGTAGACAAATAGGACTAAAAAGTTTTGCTCCATATTACATTCACCAACATCCAAACAGATAACAAGTAATAAGCCTTTTATTTTACTTCATTGAATAGTTCAACTGAACAACCCAAAAAAATATATATATCAAATAAGAACATACCGTTATTTAGCTAGCAATCAGCAGCTACCAATGGATCCCAAATCCTTAGATTCTGAATCATTTATCCACTCTAGGTATTCAGAAAACAAGAAAACCTCTCCAAGAATAGAAATTACCAAAATAATAATACTACTAATAATAATAATAATAATAATAATAATAATAATAAAGAATTTTGTAGCATAATCATCAACTTGCAAGCATCTGGATCAATCTGAATCCTTGAATCTTAATCAGGATTCATTGGATAACATAATTTAAGAAAGTAATCAAAGAATCCAATCATGTATTTCCAAATTTTTCACCAATTCCAAATTACCCAAATCCCAAAATTAAAACACCAAATAAATTTGCGGAGTTGAGCCAATAAAAGGAAATTATACCAACAGTCATATTACTGTAACTGTTAAATTAGCTAAAAAAAAAAATAATTAGACAACAAAACAACCCAAAAATAGAAAACCTAAAATTTCAAGAAAACAAAAGAAAAGAAAATACCAATCAGAGTACATAGAATCAAAAGACAATCATCAGATCAATTAACTCTCCATCTATTCTTTGCGCAGAAACCATATTCATCAGATAAAAATTAGCAACAAGTTAAGCGCGCGCGCGAGAGAGAGAGAGAGAGAGAGCTGACCAGATCAAAATCAACGCGCTGAAGAGAGAAAGAAGGAGAGAGAAGAGGAAGAGGAGGAGGAGAGAGAGAGGTAGAGGTTGAAGAACAGAGATTGCTACTACTAATTCTTTCTATTGTGTATTGCCCAAGAAAAAATGGAGCGGTCGAAGACTTTTCTAAGCCTTTTGAGCAAGCAACAGCCGCCGAGTTCTGATGCGCCGCAAAAACAGATCAAAGGGTAATAAATAAATATTTGATTGCCCACGCGGTTAATGCTAATTTTGGCCTCTATTTCTTGGTTATTTCCAGCCATATTTTATCTCCGGGGCCCACGAAAACTCGGTCAACCCGAGGAATTACGGCAACAGCTCCGTACATTTGCCGTTGCCGTATGTTTCCAAAAAGACTGCCGACAAATTCTTTGCTCAACTCTTTGTTTTTTTTTTTTTCCTTTTATTTTCTCTTTCTAGAAGCTATTCTATTTTTGAGAACTTTGGGTTCATGTAGCTGGCCCCGGCTTTCTAGTTATTCACGAGAGTAACACCGGATGCTGGCAAATTCAGTCGCTAATATAATCATAAAATAAATTTGTATTATCAAACTTTTTTTGGTAAATATATTTTAATCAAACTAGGATTGAGAGTTGCCAACTTTCCGAAGATAAAGGAAGAACGGTGTTAACGAAAGTTTAGATGAGGGCAAGAAGAAGCTGATATGTTACTATAAGGAATTTCTAGGTTTACCAAGGCTCATGCCCAACTCAAAAAGCTCTAATCCAATAAATTATTATGCATAGAGATGAATAAATCAATTACTAATTATGGCCAATAAGAAGTCCATTGCTTAATAAGAGCCTATTTCCAACCTCTCATGCTTAAACTTAATTAGCCCCATCCAAGATCGTTGGTTTGGCTGTAAATAACCAAAATACCTTTTTATTTTCTTATCAATAAGCCAAAAGTATAATCTAACCTCATAATATCTTTCTCCCTCTCATATTTTAGTAAGTTTATTTACTATATATAGTTTGCCCGCTTGAGCTACAGAAGATTTTTGCTTGGGACCTAAACCTAACTTCCCTGACATTTGTGTTGCTTATATAGGCGTTACTCGAGAAATTGTATACCCAGAAATTGGTTGCAGCAGTTCTATGGATCCACCTCTCTCATCACCCGGCCTACTAATTAGGTCGTATACTTTATTTGCAGAAATATTAACGCCGTTTGTGAAAAATAATGGAAAACTCTTGAAATGACTAACAATTAAGTGCAATCAAATCGAATGGCCACCTCGCAAGCAGGGGAAAGAACCGACCCATCTATTGGACCTATAGGTTTCGCAATGGTTCACCAACTTCTATTTGGAGGCTTCATAGCTCTTGAGCAATTCCAACAATTTGCTCAGTATTTTATGGTATAAGTGGCGACCTAGGTTGATGACAATTTCCAGCTTATGACCAACCACCTCAAAAGGAGACACAACACACATGTGCATGAAGGCCCTGAAGTTCATTGGTGCCTCACATGTGTATGAAGGCCCTCAAGGTCACGGACATGGTTCACAACTATAACTTTTTGTCCAACCTGTCACCAATGGGTACCCGACTCACACCCAGTCCTCATCCCATGTGGAGTGCGAACAATGAACATCCTGAGTTACTCCATTACGCTTAGACAGATTAAAGAGAGAGGCTTCAGCCGTTCTTTGTGCACAACCAACATGGAGGACTAATTACTCCTCGAAGGAGTGATGAATATGATTTTCTTACATTTTTATTCTTCGAGATATATATATATATATATATAAAACTTGGCATTTTAGTATTATTTTTAGAAAAACAGGTTTATAAAAGATGATTGCATGGACTCCAAGCCACAAATTCTCCATCTTTGCTAGGCGAAACCATCCTCTCCATACCCTCATCACATGCAATTGGTCCCTCTCGGAACTTGATAAGTTTTTCTAGGGGGTAGAGCAAGCTCTAAGGTCTCCCTCCCTCTTTAACATATATCTTCATACTGTGCTCTGCCGCTACCAGTTCCTCTTGACATTTGTTCTCATATTGATTCCATCCCCAAAGTTGCTTTACCTTGGCCTTCTACCATCTTAATAGGCTAAGCATTAGTTACCTTAGTTGTAGGCTTATGTTGGGGAGGTTGGGTTGCTCTCTAGTTAGATTTTGTTTACGGCTTTTATACCACGGATACTCTGATACTCGGTGTCCCTCTTCCTGGCATGCAAAGCAAATTACCTTGGGATAACTGGTGATGAGGCTCCAGTTGTCCACACCTATAATACCTCTTCGCTGCCATTTCAATATAACGTTTCTTGTCTTTATCTCTTACTTCTTTGGCTATTTGTCGCTCACTCTTGCCATTGATCGGGATCTTAACACCCTCCATGCATCCGGGTCAGGAAAAGAGCATGGGTTTGAGACCACGAATTTCAGCAATTGTTTCTCATTTGTGATACCGTGAATTTTTTGGTCTCAGGAATTTAGGAACATAAACCTCCGAAGTTTTCCAGTTTGGCTCTGCCTCCACTTGTTACCGTACCATGACCTGTCCTATAAGTTTTTGGCCTTCAAAGTTTTTGAAGATTGCAAGATCTCCCTCGAAGGAGGCAATTGGACGACCTCCGCATAGGAGCACCTCCTATAGCATAGGTTCCATCTCTCGTTCTCGATCATATCGACATCTCGGTCTTCTCGAGCATTCCAAGCAATCCCATAATATTGCGATCATACTCCATTGTATTGACTTTATGTTCGCTGTAACAACCTAATTTCTATCATAACTTAGGTTTCTGATATCAAATTTATCAAAATGAATTCGTTGTGTTCGTCTCATTTTTCTATATTTTTGGTGATTTGTTTTTGAAATTTTCTGGATAATCACTTAAAATAATATTATTTTATTCACCGGTGGACCCTACATATATTTTGATTAGTCTCTCTTCTTTTAACTCGTAAAGATAAAGTTTGACTTTATTTGAGTTAGTTTAATTTGAAATTATAACATGAAACAACTCTAATAATCTATTATTACTAATCATTTGTTCTATTCCTATTTTGTTTTTATTCACCCATATTTTACCTTCACCAAGCTTGTCTTTTGGCCAAGCATGATAAGCCATCATCTTCCTCCCATATCTCTCCTTTGTTTACTATATTTTTTTCTTCCCTTCCTTTCATTTATTCTCTTTTCTTCATTTTTCATTCTTCTTAATCTCATTTTACTCTAAAAAAGAATAAGAAAAGAAAAGAAGAAAAAATGAGAAGAAGTTTTTAGTCTCAAAATAGGTTTATCTTCCCTAACCCATCAAGACAAGTAAAATCACATCCACTCTCACGTTTTTTCTAACTCTAATTGTTTATAATTAACTTAGAATTTTGATTTGTTAAAACTTAAAAAGAAAATGTCTCTATACAAAAATCTCTATGATTATTCAAGAAAAATAAAATTATGATTTTTACACTTTACTATATATTTATGTATCAAATTTATCATTTTATTTATAATCTCTCATTTTTAAACTACAAGTTGTAAAGTTAAATTATATACTTAATTTTTAAATTATAAAAATGCTACCTTTATGAATGTTTATCATATTGGATATAAATTTGAAGTTTTCTACATAAGTTCTTCATATATAATGCAATGATTTAAAAATTATTTTCTACTTGCCATTAGAATATATATATATTCTCTATCATGTTTTAAAGAGAGAGTTTCATATAAATTTTATATTAAATTTACTAAAATATTTTTTTTATGCAAGCTATTACGTTCGGTCATGATTTCTTTATGTTAATCCATGTTCACTTTAAAAATATATACATTAATAAGTTTTAATAAATTTACTGCTTTCCATACCATGAAGTTATATTAGAATTTGAAAAATTCATATATTGTTAAAATAATCATTTTAATAGTATTAAGCTTATTTAATTTTCATTTTTATACTTTAGTACTCACTTTCTAATATGTCTTTATATGCATAATTGTATACGTGTGGTTTACATACATGATCATTATTTCCATAACACATTATAGTATTCTATGATTATCATGCTTGTCTCGATATATACATACTAGTCACTTGTACAATATACATGAAATTATATTGGATTTCCTTATTAGAATATACACATGTCTTGATAGTGTTATGGATACTGACTTCCCTATTAACTTGATTTTAATATGAACTACATCTTTCTTATTACTAGACATATATATATTAACCTTAATATAATTGGTTCATCATTTTCCGGATTGATTTGTATGTAATATAACTTAAAACCTTCGGTTATGGGAGAACTAAAAGGTAAACAAATATTGTATCATAAATAATTTAGAATATGTTGCGCAACCGAAATAGGGGTCCATCCGTAGGGGCGCCCGGATGGTACTGAGCCATCATCTCTTGATTTGTTCATGTTGATGGAACGACCGATTACTCAGTATCGGTATCTGCTTAAGTGTTTAACGGCATGGCTGGTTCAGTGCCAGCATTTTGGCCGGGTCCCGGGTATACACGAGTACTTTCACGATACGAGTCTATTTCTTTACCATTTAATTCAAAAAATAAACTAAAATAAGATATTAATTTAGACTTGATATGCATGTATATCCCTACTTGATATTATTACTTGATTGTTTAAAATTTTCCATACATAGTTTTATATCCACACTCATATCTTATTTATTTGTTTATATTACACGCTCCCTACTTTTTATTGTTTTACTTATCTGATTTTACTCTGAACTCCTCCACACGCTCAGATACTGAACATGTGAGCGATGATGCACAATTGCACGACCCGTACTTTCTGGAGCAGGCTGAGCAGTAGTAGATTTCTAGGCCTTTGGTTTTGTATTTTTGGTTTGGTATTTATCACTCATTTGGGATTTTATTTCAACCTTTTGTATCAGTATCGTATTTATTAATTCTTATTTTAGATATGTATATTCTTTTTTTTATATAGCAGTAGACTAATTTTTAAAATTATGGTAGATGACTAGTATTTAATTCCATTCATTTCTGCTTTTACATATTTATAGTTGCACATCGACTTACACGTACCCGCCAATAATGCACTCCGTTTCCGTATCCCTCCGAAAAATGGAGCGTTACATTTACCATAAAAAAAACTGATAATGAGCCCTCTTCGAGGCTTCAACGAAGCTACAAAAGTAGCCTGTCGATGGTACTCCTTCCGGAGATTGCCTTGTAGGTGATGGTTCTCTTGCCAATGATGATACGAGATCCGAGGCTCCCACTAAATTTCCAAGACACCTGAGAAGTAAGCAACCGAACTTGATTTCTTGAATTCTTCGTTTTATTTTTCTCTCTCTCTCTCTCTTTTCTCATTATAAATTATTGCCGACACTTTTGAACGGGCTACACCTTGCCCATCAATAGAGATATGAGAGTCAGAGCCCACCCATTTTGAATGCAGGGCAAACTTGTAAGGATTTTTGAATCTGTGGGCAAATGTATTGAGAGTTGGCGTAGCATTTTGGGTGATGTAAAAGGACAGCAGCCGCAGGGGACATCGTTAGCTGCCAGCAAATACCTGATGCTGCGCCTGTGTAATAATTAATAATAAATAAAATTTAATTTAATCTAACTATTCTGCTTGTTTATATTTAATGCAATAATTAGGACTCAATTAATAGCAGGGAAGTTGGCTATAGAGGACAGGGGACAGCCTAATCTCTGCTCCGGGAATTTCTAAATGAACACACAACTAGTGGACACACTTTTCTGACACGGGATTAGTCACCGAAATGAGTTCCTAACGGTTTTAACAATAGCATTCGGACATTAATCCCCAGCCAGAGAAGAAAATACCGTGACAACGATGAGGTGGCAAAACTTGTACCAAGACCAATAGTGTGCTCATTTAGAAATTCTCATTATTGCCTGGACACCTAGCGCTTCTTGTAGGAGAACAAACTGTCTCAACTCGGTCACATTCTCATGTACATTCAGCCCAATTCTTGTCACATTCTCTTCTCCCGAGGTTTCTTGCTTCAAACTACTTTAAAAAGGTTTTTGGAATGATTATAATAATTGAATGGAAAGATGAAGGCGAGCTAGTAAGTCCCATCAGTAAAATTAAATTTCTTTCGTGCTCGTGATATGACTCTACCCCCTATAGTTATCATTTTTTGAGTGTAGAGCAATACATTCATGTTTGATGCGCTAGTTATGTATTTGGACAAAAGCATTTTTATACAAAAGAGACAGTGTTGTCTCTGTAATGGACCAAATAAATCAAATACTTATTCGAGTTATTTTTATGGGGAAAATAGAAAAATAACAAGAGAAAGAAAAAAAAAAAAAGAAAAGAAAAAAGATAAATTTGGTGGTGACAACTGCAACATGAATAAGAATGATAAATTGAGAACATTATTATTTGATGTTCAATTAGTGGACTCAAAAAGAAAGTGTCTCAATTTGATTGGAAGTGCTTAAAACTTGTGCTAATATACTTTTCTTGTTTACCAACCAACTTATTACCCCAGTTTTTTGTTTCTAGCTCTAGAATATGTTAAAGCAATGCATTGAAGATTGTTGAATCAAAGGTATCAAACTTCTTTTTTATCTCTTGTATACTATGGAATTAGGCCTAAAAGTGTTGGAAAATATTTAAAATTACATAAAGAAGCAGCAAAACAAGATCACAATAAAAAGTAGAGCTTTGCGGCCAGTAACATCAGACAAAGGCTATCCAAATTACAAATTATTGCGGATATTGCGCTTCCCAATCATCAGATTGAAGTAACAAATGAAAAAGTGTAGTTTACAAATAAAATAATAATAAAAACAGGCAATTCAAAGGAAAAACTGAAATGGTTGAGACATATTTAGGGAAAATTTATGGGGCTCGCACCAAGGTAATTATTTATCCACTTTCAATGAATTCACAAAAAAAGATTTGAAGTCGATAGCAAATTATCATGCTAAATAAAGATTTTTTTTTATTATTATCAAAATCTCATAGCTAATTCCAAGAACTTCATAGAAGCTTACTCATAACACAAACTACCTGCATGATATGATCAGAACTCTAGAGTCAAAATAAAATCAAGAGTCACAATGAAATTCTTGTCATAAGGGATCTCCATCAATACTCTTCACTTAGAAATATTCATTACTGGTGAAAGGTAGTGCTGGTAAGAATTAAGTAAGTTCGAGTAAAATTTTTCCGCCGCTTTGCCTAGCATATGCAGTGTTTGCAAAATTGTCGGTCACTACAATTCTGCTAACACAGCTAGTGCTAACATCAGAATAATCATTATATTCACATATCGAATATTAGGCTAATACCAAGATTCCAAGGGATATTCAGTTTAACAATTGCAAGAATAATACTTCTCGGACTCTATAGGAACATGTATGTGTCAAGCGTACAACTTCCTCTTAGTTGCTGAAGGAAACCTCTCAAAATGAATCGTAATCATCAACTACATATTCCAGAAGCGTATTATAGATATGCATCAAATTTAGAGTCATCATTGCAAATTACTGTTTATTTAACAAAGGAATATAATGAATCAGACTCATGAGTATTACTCTTAAAATAAGATACATGGATTTCCTAAGAGCACGTACATTAAATAATGTTAATGCTATAACATTTCTAATCCCTATGGGAACCTAATAAATTTCCTAAGGAAACTTTAAGAATTCATTGAAAGAATCACTAAAAGTAACCTAACATATTATAAGACAAAACCTTTAACACTCATATTAGTAACACTAGTGATAATTATTTCATGCTCACTGTAATGCCCCAATATCAATATCAGTTAGTGGATGACTATTAAAAATTGGATCCAACGATCTTGATGGACTACTGGCTGATGGTAATTACCACCTGATAGTGGTCTGGTCGTACCGATCATGATGAGATTTTTTGTGTCGTTCATGATACAATAGAAATTATTTTTGTTTAGATAAAAACTGATTTTATTGCTTGCAATCTATAATAAAAGGAATGAAATTAGAAATAGGGTCTTTCTGACACCTATTCAAATCCAAAATTAAAGATAAGTATGGATCTTCTTCCTCCTCTCCTCCCTAACGCTACTGGATCTTCAAAGAGAATTAAGAGGGCAATTCCGATCAAATCTCTATCATGACTCCTCAGATTCAAAGAGGGGTGTTTATAATTTATTTGTAATCATATTATCAATACAATTGTTGCAAGTTTCTTTTCTTATTTTATTTTAGTTTTCGAGACTTTCGCTCATCAAAATTCAAGCGAAAACAAGGAGCAGTAAGGATTTTAGTTGATAGAAGACTCGTTGAGTCAACATCGAAGATTTTGAGACAGCCAGGACTATTGGTGGAAGCGGCAATGTTCAAGGTTAATTAGATACCTTGACAATGAGTTAGAAAAGACGGGGCTCTGATTCAAAGGGACAGGGAAGGTGTTTTTGAATATCAATTTTGATGGAAAAGACTTCCAAAATATTACAGACGTGGGGAGAAGGTAAGGGAAATGACAAATCATAGTTGTTGGAGTGGGGGATCCACTATTAATGCTGCTATCGTTGTTGGAGACCAGAGAGGAAAAGGTAAGATAATGACGATCAACAAAATCATGACAGTTATCGGAGGTGATTGGATATGTCAAACAAGTTGATATCAGTAATTATTGGTCACTATATCGACAACCCCAGATTTCTTTTCCTTTTTCTTTCCTGTTTTTTTTTATTTCTTTATTTTACTGTTCTTTTGTCTCTATGTTTTTTTTTTTTTTTCCATTTCATTGATTTGTTTTCTGAAACTAAAATTCAAAATAAAAATAAAAATAAAAATAAAAGAATAAGATGTAGAGATAAAGATTAATAAATTTGGGAAAAGAAAAGTACTTTTTTTGGGATAAGATGTAGGGGAATATTGATGGTGGGTATGGCTTAGCGGAGATAAACAAAATTTGATATTTTTGGACTACGATACCAATTTGACACAATACAATTACAAAATGAGGAAAAGTTTAGGAAATAACAGGAGATTGAAGTCTCAGATGATTGCCCACGCGCTGTCAGTAAATGCTAGGAAAAAGATTTGGAAAAGCTTACAAATAGCCACACTTACCGAAGAATATTTTTATTATTAAAACTTCCTTAAGTTTCATACAATCTTATTTATAGCCAAAGCTACGTGCATAGTATATGCAGAAACCTAGAGTCAAAATAAAATCAAAGATTCCCAATGAAAGTCTTTGTTCATATCCACCAGTTACATCACCTCTACACATGAAGAGTGCATAACCGTTCAGCTAATATTTAATCACCATACCTGATCCTAGGCAAGCCCACAGTCAAAATCAACTACATTTTGGAAACAATCAGTCAATGACCAAAAATTGAGATCAGCATCCGTTATGCCTTACTGAGTTAATGGAGACCTAGAAGGCAAACCCTCTCAACTAACCAAAAAATCTAATAGATTAGTCAAATATCGAATTATACTTTACTGGAGATCTAGAAGGCAAGCCCTCTCAGTTAACCAAAGAATCGATGTTTAGTCAATAACAAAATATGCAATCGCATATGCATACGGTGGTTGTTACTAGATAAACCAAGCATTACGCAAGCGCTTGACATAGGTTAGCAGATTACAGATATAGAAAAGTCTAACGAACTAGCTGTTCCATAGAAAATTTGCACATATACCCTCAGGTTTACGACAAGTCCTGGGGAAGAATAGCAATATTACCTGCAAATGGCAGTCAATGATGCGAAAGTTTGGAGTCAAAAGTTTATCCCAGTACGCTTATTGCTTATGCTATGCTCCGAGAGCTCCTACAAAGTCTTCATCACAGTTTATAAATAAAATGAGATAAAATAATTCATAATAGATATCTGGTCTCCCCTAGACAAAAATAATCTCAAAACCTTTCTATTGACGGAAAAAAAAAAAAAAAAAAAAAAAATCATTAGTTATAATGATGATACAAGGACTGTCAAGTTTAAGACCTGATGATACATCAAATAATGGTCCAATGCAACAAAATAATAGCTACTAACTAAATCAGTATGACAAGGTTACACAAGATGGCATTATGACTCCAGCATTTCTGGGGCCTTATTAAGTACTCAAAATTGGTATGCCATCACGAATGGTTTACGATCTCTTGACCACTGCTGCAATGAAGTAGGGGTGATGAGTGAACTCCAGCGAGATCCTCAGGGAAGGGTCATGGGCACCAACTTGATTGATTACATTAAGAGCAATCTTATTGTGCTCCGCAACCTGCTCTATCTGTCGAAGTTCTAGCAGTTTGTCTGGCTCATTGGAAAAACTTCCTCGAAGTGATGTTGTGATCCTTTGGGCTTCTCTAAAATAGTTGTGTTTTGCTAAATTCTATGATATTAAAGTAGATGCAGCAATTTAGAGTTGCAGGCATGAAAACAAGTAAATCAATATCCGATACCAGATGGAACAACACTCACATATATTTTAGCCTTGGCTGTAGATTCCTTAAATAAGTGGTATGATATGTGCTCCGGAATCTGAGCTTTCTGGAGAAGCTCAAAATGCTGGACAAATCTCTAGACAAATACAGAATGGCACAGTAAGTCCAAATTTCTACATGTATAAAAATTCACGTTCAATCAAAAATAGAGAGGTACTAAATACCTCTTGTTCAGAATTGAATATACTGGGAGTTTGAAAGGCCTTGCATTCATAACGTAGAGCTGCCAGCATCTGCAACGATGGAAGAAGAGAATAACTGACATTGTCAAGCAATTGTATATGGATTGATAATGGAGTGAAGTTTACCATTGCGAGCCCCTCGGAGAGGTAGATATAGCACTGGAGTAGCAAGCAGGAAGATGACATTAGACCATCTCTTGGTGAATCATTTACAGGATCCCTTTTCTTCTTTCCTTTTCTTCTAGCTGATACGAAAATGGATATAACAGAAAAGGGTAAATAAGAATGTTCACTCATAACAGACCATAGAGGTGTATTGCTTAAAGTTCAAGATGAACTCATATTTGGCATAATCATGCAATCTATAGTCGTGCTAAGTTCCGGAGATAGGCTTTTCCTACAAGCAGCCGTTGATAATTATTATATATTGTGCAGCACAATTTCCAGGAAAGGATGACGAAGAATGGAAGGAGATTTAGTATTTGTTGTGGAGATTTCAGAATTGGAGTTAAAATTAGGTTTTGGTATAGAATTCAGGTCTCACACAAAGGCTAATCACAGGCCTACCCTTGCAAATTAGGTTTAAGGAGTAGCTAATCACAATCTCAATAACAAGATTTCAATAAAACAACTCTTCATTATTTGAAAAAAATTCGTTACAAGGCAATATATAGAAAAACCCATGTGCACCATATGCATAAAAAATAAAATAAAATAAATCTAAAATCCTAATAAAATCAAATCAAATCTAAAACTGAATCCTAATCAAATCCTAACAAATCTTCATCAATTGATTGTGCTCATTGATTCTTTCTGATTTGGAAACATTTACCTCTGGTAAATAAAGGCACCATAATTCAAGTAGTATTTAAGACCTATCATCCAATGATATTTTGATTTTATCAAATGACATGATCACGATAGTGAAAACAAGACCTGAATATGTGACATGTAGTATCCGGTCGTGATGTCGGTATAAGTGAATCGGTTTCATTGTTCTTTGACCATAATAAGGCTAATTTCTAGAAGGCATGCCGGTTATTATAAAAAGACCTGAAATGGATCATAGACATTAGATAATCTCACGAAAACATTCTGTGAGGATAGCTAACCCTACTTCTCATATCCCCGCGCATTGATTAGCCAATAGAAGAGATGGAGTTGAGTTACATCAGTTGTAGAATCGAACAAAAGACCAGAAAGCAATCTATAATCGGAAAGAGTTGACAACCGTCATACTAGTTGCTCCTTTGGAACAAGCAAACTAGCTACTCTTATTATAGCCCCTTAGGTTATAGATAGTTTGCTTAGGGTTGTTCTATAAGGAGATTATTGTTAGTTAGTAAAAAGCCATTCCCTCAAAGTTCCACCAGCAGCTTGAAAGGATAAGGTTATACTGGCAAAGATGGTAACATCAACAAAACATTTTCTACCAAAAGATTGCTAAAATTGTAAATATGAGTCTGCAATTTTTGAAAACGCAAAGTTTTTTCTAGTGATAATGGCGACTTAACAAGAACTTCCGGCTCTAGATCTGTGACAAATTCTACATCAAACTCTTTCTTATCAATAACAATTCTTGTATTCTCGGAAAGAACATTGATGTCCATAGCTCACGATCCGTTAACACTATCAGTAGGTACCACATCGGTGTGTTGATTCTTCGAGGAGAACTGGTAATACCAAAATCCTCCACTTTGAACACTTGGAAGAAGGAAACTATTGAGCGGCTTGTTCCTTCACACTTAGAATACTATTGTCTAGCCTTAAAAACAGATCACCTATTTAAAGGCACTTGAAATTTTTGATTAGTTGTCTCAAGGCGTTTATAAAACTTTTAGAAGTATTCAAGGATCATGTTAAGTTTAGCTAAGGCATCACGAGTTCTAGGTTGTGCAAAGTAAAAAAATTAGAAAAATTAGAAGGCCAAACTGAGCAAAGTTGCTAGGATCTTTTGTGCAATGCCTAGAGTAGAAAATTTCAAGAAGTATCCTACAAAATGTTCCAAAATTGCAACGACTAGAATCTGGCTCGAATCGGACCCGAACCAGGCTTGAAATGGGCTTAAAATCACTCACAAAATCTTTAAGGCGTATGTACGAGACTAGCAGGTAAGGTCGAATAAGGTTTTGAATGAAGTGGTTGATCTTAATCCAACTGAAAGCGGGTCATATCCGTTTTCGAATAAATTAATATTTGGAACAGGTTTAAAAGCAGGCCTTGAGTAGACTCGAAAAAAATATGATTCAAAGAAATTTTCTTTCGTCTATGACCGTGGAAGAATGACGCTAGAGAAGTCAGTGGCTGATCGCTCATGAGCAAGTGTCGGCTTCGAGAGGCATTGGTGAAGTGTTTGGCGGTGGTGTGGCTGACCTTCAAGTGAGGCTGACATTGAAGGGTCCATGATCCGGGGGGGATATGGTGACTTCCTGCAAGGGTTTACGGACGACAGATACTCTGTAATGATTAAAGACGATGACGTGAAGGGCCGGCGATTGGGAACTTTAGATAGTGGTGTTGAAGGCTTCGTGAGGTCAGAGGAGACAATGGAGCTTTTGGGGAGGTCAATGAAGCTTCAGATAATGATGCAGAGAATCAGAGGTGTCGTCGGGTGGTTGGTGGATGGAGAATTAGCGGGAGAGTTGATCGAACGATATGAAGATGATGGAAAAGTTGTTGCTACTGCAGTCAATTGAAGTGGGAGTCGCTGGCCCACGACAATAGCCAGTCGAATCGTTGATTAAAGGGATAGCAGATCAGAGCGAGATTGGACAAAGAGGATGATGACATTGTTGATTCAATTTAATGAGAATTTGAACCATGGGATCACTTGCGTTGGTCAAGGATTTGATTGAGGCTTGATTTATGTGATGATGTTGTTGGTGCTGCTATTGTTGATGTAATTGCTATAGCTATTCGATAATTTAGTTTTTTCTTTTTTAAATAAATCTTCTCTATTTTTTCTCTCAAGAAAATAGAATTAAAAAAATGTAACAAAGATGGAGCAAGGTTAGGGTTTTGGTCGGAGAAGACTGGATATTGAGCTCGATATCAAATTTGACACAAGACGGAAGAGGATTTAGGATTTTGTGGTGGATATTTGAAAATTTGAAGATAAAATTAGAGTCTAATACAGGAATCGAGTCTTGAATCCGGATGAATTAAACGCACACTTGCAAATCACACATGAAAGGTTTAATGAATAGCAAATCACACGCCCTCAATAATAAGATTTCTCTAAAACAATTCTCTCTTCATTATTTTAAAACATGTTCACAAGGCAATATATAGAAAAACCTATGTGCACCACATGCAAACAAGATAAAATCAAAAAAAACTGAAATTTTAATCTAATCAAATTAAATCTAAACCTGAAATCCTAATTAACTCTATTCAAATCCTAATAAATCCTAATCACATTAAGCCTTTAATTGTCCCCATCAAAGGATATATCTCAAATACGTTAGTTTAAGTCACAACGATAATTACCACCTCAAAAAAACTTGGTCGGGAACTTCTGTAAATCTCAAAGAAATTAATAATAACCAAATCAATGACAGCCTTAAAGTTGTGCTAGAAATTACAGCTATAATTGATTTCTCAGGGTTATAATATTCTGAGTTTCTTAAATGATGCAGTGATCTCAATGTATGATTCCATGAATGAAGAATGGTCATCAGTTAAGCCCGTTCGCATCAGGAGTCAAATGGAGCACAAGGCTACAAGAAAGATTTGAAGAATATTACTACAAGCTGCTACACAATGCCATCCCTCAACTAATGCCAATCTATATTAAGGCTTGACTGGAAAACCCACCCTATTAGCATGCATTTTCTGAAAGAAAAGGAAAGCATGATTTACCTTAAGGAATCCCATTCAAACTCTTACAGTGTAAGAATCAAATAAACCACATTCCCAAAGAAAAATAACACCCACGTTTGGAGAAAATGCTATCGGAGGATGTCATTCTTTCTAGGCTTCTAGAATCTAGAATAACACCTCTCCTCCCTAATGAAGGCTTTACTCTTGGAGCAACAGATCAACATCATCGGGGTCCTATAGTGCATTTCCCATCAACAGGGCTGCCTATCAAGCATAACTCAAAGCTGAGAAAGTTCCACAGAGGAATTGGTCCAAGTATCCATGACAGGCAATTAACTGCGCAGCCAAGACAACAGTAATCAAGAGAGGATCATAAAATCTTCAACAGTAGACCTACCATTGAAGGAGTAACCCTCCAAATTCTTGTGAACCAAGAAAAGGTCCATACTAAGGAAGTAAAAATAATTAAGAATTAACCAAAAGGAAATGCACTCCTCTGCACAACATAAACCCAACAGACAAATGGATCACAACCCATACACTCAATAAAGCAATTACAGTGAAGAAATCCCGATATAGAACTTCAAAACTATTTCACAATTCAGTCAAGTTGCATATAAATTTCTTCTAATTATCATGTGATATCAAGATCCATAATAATTACATTGCTAAATTTGAAGTTGTTATTATTTACATATTAAATGGCCAAAAGAAACCTGTGAAGATCTAGTTATATGAAATGCAATATTATATATCATGTGGGGGTCCATACACATATTGATTTCACCAACAGATTTCAAATGCTTATATTCTTTTGCAAATCAGGATACAATAGTGAGACATAAGTAGCACTCACATAAAGGATATGTAAAAAATACATTTATATGCAAGATTGCAAGTTTTTCTGTACCAATAATCTATGTTTTAAGATCTTCCCTAAAGCATTTTTCTAAACATTCCTATAATATGATAGCCAAGGTGCACAAAACAATGTTCTTTCAATCTTTTTAAAATCATATGGATAACTTAAACGACCCTAGCTTATGCCATGCAAGAAAAACACTTACAGGAATCACTACTCTCAGCCCTCCTCATCTGCGTCTGTTCTAAAAGCTTCATATATACAACATACATGTACCAATAAACCATGCAATATTCATTAGAAGAGTAGAGTTCCAACTCAAATCCCAGTGTGAGAAAACGCAAAGCAATCCAGTAGGTCTGCTCCTCTGCCCAAAGGAGAAGGTGTTTGGATATTTTCATGCACATATTCTGCATTACAGTTAAAGTGTCTGTTCAAAATTGTATGAGCTACCAAGCATAGAAAAAGAGAAGGTAAAAAAAAAAAAATACCATTCTGAAGGCAAAAATACCTCATCAATTGAAACCTTCAATGCATCTGTAAGATCCCTTTTGAATGCCAGTTCCAGCTGTTAAACAATATCTGTCAGCCCCAAATGGAGATTTTGTTCCTAGTAAAGCAAAGCTTTTTTTTTTTGCTAAGCCTAGTAAAGCAAAGCTACTACCATAATGATGGCATCGACTTTCTGCACAAAATTTGAGCTGCTGACCAAAATTAAGATGGAGAATGAGGAATACTAAGTTTTTGCATGAAATTGTAGAAGCTTTCTTTCTTGTATAAAAAATATTATAACATGATGACAAAAAAGATACGTGAAAAATTATCAGCAGAAGTCTCTTGCTTATAATGAAGAAAAATGATGGCAGGGAGTTCAATATGGAAAAACAACAAAAATTAATAAGGGTGGCAAGTGGGTCGGACAGGCACAGCTCACTGGAGCCATGCCGGGTCAAGCCCGACATGTAGGTATGGCTTGGGACGTACTTGAGCCATGCCGCTTAGGCTTCTAGCCCGAGCTGGCACAGTCACGCCGTGCCCAACATGTGTGGGGCACGGCTTGACAAGGGTTACCTTAGAGCCGTTGCACAGTCAAAGGGGTTTTTTTTTGCAATTCTTTTGTAGAAACCCTCCCAAGGGCTATAAACTAGCCGTTGGGAGGGTTTTCTGCAAAAAAAAAAAAACATTTGCAAAAAACAACCCCAACAGTTAAAATAGCCATCGAGCGGTTTGCAAATTTTTTTTGCGAAAATCTTCTCATTTCCACCTATAAATACCTCCTCATTCATCTAAATTCATTTTTTCACACAACACACATACAACTCTCTTAAATCTTTCTACAAATTTCTTACTCAACAAAAATCTACAATTCTAACTCTCTCAAAGGCAAAGCTCAAGCTCTCCAATACTCAAAGCATTCATCATTCATCAAGCTCTCCGTCTCCGAATTAGAAAGAAGAAGCAAGCTTCTTTCCTCAACTCTCAAGCTCCCTCCCTTCTTGAATCGAAGGTTCAAAGAGCAAGCGCACTCAGTCCCCCTCCCTCTTCCCTCCTCTCTCTTTAGAAAATCTCAACTCTCAACCTTTTCTTTCGACTTGCAGCATTGACGCACATGATTATTTTTTTTTGCAAAATTTAATTCAATTTTTTTTTTTGCAATTTTTGACTACGGATCCTTACTCCGGTGCTTCTTCTTCTCAAACTGCCAGTAGTTTTTCTCCTTTTTTAACTACGGACGAATACAGATTTTTGCATGAACAATTAGATCAAGCACCACAAGTTCCATTTGCACAATCACACAAACACATTGCTTTATCTAATTTGCCACAAAAACCCTCTGAATCTACACTTCCCTATCCTTCTCTAGGTGCATTCACGACCTCTACAACTTCCAAATCTGATATTTGGAATCATTTTGAAAAATATATGGAGTATGGTGTTAGAAAAGCTAGGTGTAATCATTGTTCTAGACGTAAACATTGCCAAAAACCCTATTTCTTCCCTAAGAAAAGTGAAACAAGTTATTTAAAGAGGCATTTGGAGAAAACACACCCACTGAATGAGGCACAACAACCACAACTAAACACATTAGGTGATACTTTAGGAACCTTTCAATACAATATCATAACTGATAGAGAACAATTAGCAAAGTATATAGTACATACCGAACAACCATTCTCTATGGCCAAAGATCCAAAGTTTGAAAACTTTCTTAGAACAACACAACGCATAATTCAAGAATGTCTCTAGATCAACCATGTAAATCCGACATAGTAAAAAATTATATCAAAATAAAAGACAAATTTTAATTGCAATTTTGACTTCTTTTATATATAGAGCTGTCATTACTTCCGATTGTTGAGAAAGATTGAATGACAATAATTTTCTATGTGTAACATTCCATTACATAGATAAACATTGGTGTATTTAAAAAATAATAATAGGCTTTAGAAGATTTAAATTCCTCACAATGTGCTAATCTTTCTCAATATTTGCCTAGTGTTTTTCGGTTTTTGGAATAGAATGGAAATTTTTTTTATTTTTTTTAATGCATCCGAAAATACGGCTACAATTGAAATTCTAAAAAGTTATATAAAACCAATTTTAGAAGAAAATTGTTTCATATTCGACGTCTTTGTCACATAATAAACTTGCATTCAAAATGGATTAAGGGTTGCTAACAAATCCAAACTTAAACTTAGACAAACAATAGCATTCATAAAATATAGAAGGCCAAAAAAACGAAACTTCAAACAAATTTGTAAAAATTTTAAACTTTCACCACAAATTATACCCCAAAATGTAAGAATACAATGAAACTCCACATACAAGATGTTGCATGAGGCAATTCAATAGAAAGATGCATTACAATTATATATCGAAATGGAATTGCCTTTTTGTTAAATGGATCCTACTGAATGGAATCAGTTAATTTGCATTATGAATTTCTTAAGATAGTTCGAAAGTGCAACTAAGGCAATAGAACTTACTACCTAACCACAAATATTGCACTATATTATTTAACTGAAATTAGTTTAGTTTTTTTTAAAGAAAATAGACATAACCCTATTCTTGTAGGCTAGTGTAGCTCCAATGGAAATAAAATTTAGCAAATATTTTCAAAATTTCCTTATTTATTTTATTTTATCACCATTATAGATCAACGCACTAAACTAGATGGAATGGAATACTTAATAGAACAATTCCATAGGAATATGGGTTATGAAATTAATATTCAAGAATTAATAAATGATCTTAAAATATATTTAGACATTATATACTCTACGTTTAAAAATATGTACGGTTACAAAGCACCACATAGAGGAAACCAAACTGGTAGTGATGAAAGTGTTCAAATAAACAAATTATTATCAAGTTATTTCGTAGTAAAAAAATCTAGAACTCACACTTTATTTAATAAACTGTATCACTATCTTGATCGAGCCAATGCAGATACTAATTTGCATAAGCGATTTAAAACTTTTGATATTTTGGCCTGATAGAAAGCACAAGAGAAAACATATTACGTGCTTTCCAATATGGCCCGTAATATACTAACTCTTTCAATATCTACAGTAATATCGGAGTCTGCTTTTAGTGCATGTAGAAGAATATTAACAGAGTAGAGGAGCTCTCTGGCAGCAAACACATTGGAAATGTGTATGCCTAAAGGATTGGCTTGACGCAAAAGAAAGGAACCAAGAGTTGCAAACAATCTGGAGCAAGAAAGCTCACCAGAATACGATTAAAAATTGAAGACTTCCTCATTATTAGTCTTTATTTTTTTTTCTATTTACATTTGAATTTTATATTTTTTATTTGTAAGTTAATTATAACTCACAATTCTCTAGGACGTAATACAAAAAACACGTTGAGAGTAATGGTTAGGATCATCTCCCCACTCTTTTGAGTTTTGCATGATATCTGAAGATATTTATAGAGTCAATTTGTAAGTTTTACCGAAATTGAATGAAATAAAATTCCATGTTTTTCCTAATTTTTTAGTTAATCATTATTTTATTATTTATGCAATTATGCATTAGTTAACTAATATCTCAGTTTAAAATTAACATTAATGAAAAGAATTAAAAAAATAAAAATAAAAAAACTACAATGAGCTGGCACGGTCGGGCACGTGCCTAACGGGTAGAGATGGTAATAGATGTGTCCACAGGCCAATTTTTTGCCTTCTATACAAAACTTTAAATTAAAAAAATTAATTTTTTTAACTCAAAATTTTATATAGACATGCCAAAATTGACCCATGAGCGCGTCCATTACCATCCCTACCAGCAGGCCATACTGTCAGACCAGTCCCAAGCCAAGCTCCGGGACTGCATGTCATGCCTAAGGCATTGCATGCCTCCCTTTATTGGCCAAGCCATGCCGGGCACGGCCCACTTGCCACTCATATAGATTAAGCACCAAAAAAAAATCCTACTACCTACCTTAACACGAATATCTTCATTTCTCACTTTATCTCTCCTAATGTTGCCGTACATCCAACGGAGCATGCGCATCTCTGCTACACTTATCTTCTGTGAATGACGTTTCTTTATAACCCAACATTCCGTGCCATATAATAAAGCTGGCCTAATAGCAGTCCTATAAAATTTCCTTTCAATTTTAACGGAATGTTACGGTCGCATAAAACTCCCGTTGACCTCCTCCATTTCAACCAGCCAGTTTGTATCCTATGATTAACATCATTATCGATCTCTCCATCATTCTGAATAATAGAATCCAAATATCTAAACTGACTGCTCATTTGCATCTCTTACCTATCCAGTTTTACAGTATTATAATTTATGTCCGTCGTTTACTAAATTTACACTCCATATACTCTATTTTAGACCTACTCAATTTAAAACCTCTAGATTCTAATGTATAACTCCATAACTCTAAATTGGCATTTACTCTTACTCTTATCTCATCAACTAAGACAATATCATTAGCAAATAGTATACACCAAAATATCTCATCCTGAATGGGTTTAGTAAACTCACACTATAGCAAATAAGAATGAGCTCAATGCAGATCTTGATGCAATCCAATTGTGATAGAAAAATCACTTGTTAAACTACATGTTTTGACATTGGCCATTACTCCATCATACATATCCTTAATTATATCGATATACTTGATGGGAACTTTTATCTTCATCAGTGTCCACCAAAATATCTCTCGTGGAACCTTATCATAACCTTTCTCTAAGTCAATAAATACCATATGCAAATCTCTATTTCTCTCTCGGAATCGCTCTATATGTTGACGAAATAAATGAATAGCTTCTGTCGTCGATCGTCCCGGCATAAATCCAAACTGGTTCTCCAATATTTTAATAGTCTGTCGCAATCTATGTTCAATTACCCTTTCCCAAATTTTCATAGTGTGACACATGAGTTTTACTCCCCGATAGTTAGAACAACTCTGAATGTCGCGCTTATTCTTATACATAGGTATTAAGGTACTCTTCCTCCATTCATTTGGGTTTTTCTTAATTTGCCAAATCATGTTAAATAAATCTGTTAGCTGTCTCACACCAATCCCTCCTAAGTATTTCCATATCTCTATAGGAATCTCATCTGAATCAACAGTTTTTCTTGATTTCATTCTCTTCAAAACCTTTTTTACTTCAAACTTTTTAATTCTGCGCATAAAACTACGATTCATATCCTCACATTGAATAGTAAGATCTCCTAAATCTTGAGTAAAACTACCATTATATAATCTATCAAAATAATATTTCCATTTTTTTTTAATCTCTTCGTCTCGAACTAGACTGTCTGATCCTCATCTTTAATACACTTTACAGTACATAAATCTTTAGACTTTCTCTCTTTTATTCGAGCAATTCTATATATATCATTTTCTGCTTCTTTATTATCTAACTTCTCGTACACTTGTTTATATAATTTAGTTTTTGTATCCCGAACAGCTTTCTTAGCATCTTTCTTTGTTAGTTTATACTTTTCAAAACTTATTCCATTATTATTATTTTTCTTCAAATCTTTATAAAGGTCTCGCTTGATCTTAATAGTATTTTTACCTCTTCATTCCACCATGATGTATGCTTACATGGTGGAGCACCGCTCCTCGACTTACCGAATATATTTTTAGCTATTAATCCCAACCATCTACTCAAAAACATAAAAAAAAAACCTAATTTACCTGTGGCGGCTTCTTTCAAACAAACCCCTCGTAGCAGCAGCAGTAGCGGCAGCAAAGGCATAGAATCACAGTAGAGGGCAACAACAGCAGAGGCGCAGCAGCATAGAGATTTGCCTTAGACAGCCAGCAAATCTATTTGCCTGAAACTTCTTTACTTAAAAATCATGACAGATCTATTGTTGTTATTGCTCAAACCACTTCACTATACTTTGTGTTCTCCATCTTTTTATCGCATCATCAACTGCAGGTGATTCATCGACTATTAGTACTATAATTATTACCATGACTGAAAATTTATATCCAAAAAATCTTATGCTACTACTGTTAAGTTGAATGGCAATAATTATCTGTTATGGACTCAGTCGTTCATAGTATTTGTTAGTGCTCAATGAAAAATTACACATTTACCGAATGATCCACCAGATGCACACGATCCTCTGTATTCTGATTGGATTGTTAATGACTGTTGCGTGATTACATGACTTATTAATAGTATGGAAAAAAAAAGTAAGTTATGGTATTATATTCTTGAAAACTGTAAAAGAGATGTGAGACACGCTTAAAAAAATATATGGCAATGAGAAAAATATATCACAAGTTTTTAAACTGTATGAGCGCTTGTTTACTCTCAAACCAGACAAAATGTCTGTATCCGAATACTATTCTGCTCTCTGAGGCATATTGGATGAATTTGAGGTTCACTAGCCACTGGTTACATATCTTAAGACCTTAAGACAATATCGTCGCAAAATTTCTCTCCGGATTGGATTTCTCTCTATTGACTAAAGGGTTAAATTCTTACTGGCGATAGTGTTCCATCCTTGATAGCAACGTATTCCCGTGTACTTCGTGCTTCTACTGGTTCTACTACATTAGCACCTAAACCCTTACTTCCAATAACCATTCGGCCATATTTTCTTATCAGGGAAATGGCCGTGGTCGCAGTCGTGATTCAAGGAGAGGCCGTGGTCGTGGTGGCAATAGTAATCGAAACTCCAGTTATGGACGAAAATTTCGTGAATGTAATTATTATGGCAGGAAAAATCACACATCTACATACTGTTGGGAGAAATATAAAAAACCAGAATAGGCATAAGTTACTACTACTTTACCTCCAACAAAAAATACTGCATCGACAATGAATTCTGCTAGCATTTCGACATCTTTAATGATGGTTCAGATTCCACAAAATGAACTTGACAGATTTCTTCGTCTTCAATCCACTGTGGTTAATCCGCATGCTACTCATGCATTCTTGTCAGGTACTAATATTAACATTGCTTCCTCTAACCAACCATAGGTTATAGACTCTTCAACTTCCTCCCATATGACAGGTATTAGAAGTAAATTTGCCTCCCTACATTTTGCAAATAAATACCTCCTGTCTATATTGCTGACGGCTCCTCTTCTTCAGTAATTAGTGATGAAAAAGTTCACGCTACCAATTTCTTAACCCTAGATAACGTTTTGTTTGTTTTCAATTTTCTTATTAGCTTATTGTCTATTAGCCAAATTACCAAAACTAACAATTATTCTGTAATATTCTGTCCTACTTACTATATTTTTCAGGACCTCTAAACTGGGATGAGAATTGGTATGGAGCGCGAGCAAAAGATGATATACTATCTCGATGAGACAAAATCTACAGGGTTTGCTGCTTCCTCTGATTCTCTTTTACAGTGGCATCAATGTCTTGAACATCTTTCTCTCCAAAGTTTTTGTCTAGTTGTACCCACTACGGATGGCATATCTACTTTACATTGTGAGTTTTGTGAGCAGGATAAACATCATCGCGTCATATCCAAGTCGAGTCAATCACGTAATAGGTTTCCATTTGAGTTAGTCCACTCTAATATTTGGGATCCATGTCGTTTTCCTTTTTTTAAGGGTTTTAGATATTTTTCAATGTTGAAAATAACGCGTAATGAAACCTGTTATATTGCGTTACGAAACCTAACAGAACTCCAACGCTACGCAACAACTGAAAATAACTTAGTATACCGTAACAGTACGTTTTTATGTTATTTTACGTTATATTATGTAACGTTACGTTAAATTACGTTATGTTACGTTATTTATAATTTTTTTTAGTAATTTCTATATTGTTGATGATTATTATTTTAATTATTACTGAATTATTGTAATTTTCTTACTTGATTAGTTGTTGGCATATTTGATTGTTTGTGGAATTTCTACCATGCTAATTTGCAATATTTTCTTTTTTGCTTATTATAATTCCTCTCCGATCGTTAAAATTCTTACTTGTAGATTTTATTAAATTTTTAACTGAACTAAAATCAACAATTACAAATAAGATAAATTGAACATTACAAAATATAAATTACAACAATAATAATAACTGAAATTGAAATAAAAAATTTGAATCTTGTTTTCTTATTTAGATGACTGGAATTACGGTTGCGGACTTAGTATAACTTATAAAGATAAATGTGAAAATTATTATAAAATTTAATATAAAATTAGAATATATTATGTATTACAAAATGGTTTTATATTCTTTTTTTGACATTTTAAATTTATTTGTTAATTTATAAAATTTATTTTATATAGCTTTATATTTTCTTATTAAATAAATAGGAAATTGCATAACCTACGTTATGCGTTACGCTACATGCGACATAACCTAATAAAGGCAAAACGTTACGTTACCGTTATCACTATTTTAAACATTGGTATTTTCTTATATTTATGAATAATTTCTCTCGCATGATATGGATATATTTGTTAAGCGAAAGGTCTGCTGCTCCTAGTATAATTGAACTATTCTATAAAGAAATAAAAAATTAATTTTCTACATCTATTCGTATTTTGTGCACTGATAATGCTATGGAGTATATAAAAACTGATGTTTCCTTATTTTGTATTAATAATGGAATTATTTATCAAACTTCTTATTCTCACACATCCTAACAAAACGGTGTTGCTGAAAAAAAGCATAAATATATTCTTGATGTTGCTCGGACATTAATGATTCACATGCATATTTCCAGATATCTGTGGACTGATACTGTTCTGTGTGCTTGTCATTTAACAAATAGGATGTCATCATCTGTCTTGCATAGTAAAACCCCTTTTTCCCTGTCTTTATCCTGATATACACATGTTTCCTCGTATACCTCGAGAATTTGGATGTACGTGTTTTGTTCAAGATTAGTCTTCTGGTTTGGACAAGTTATCTCCTCGTGCTATCAAGTGTGTATTTGTTGGATACCCTAGGACAAAAAGCATATAGGTGTTATGATCCAATGTTTAGAAAGTATTGTCTCTGCTAATGTTACCTTTTTTAGTCTATTCCCTACTTTACTTTCACATCAAAATACCAGTTGGATACTTCTCTTCCTTTAACCCTACTTGTGTTGGACAAGTATCGGTGCCTCATAAAGGAGATGAACAAGTGACTCACAAGAAACCACTATTGGTTTTTTTTCGTCGTCAGAAAGTGTCTCTTACCAGCTCACTACCTATTGCTCTGTCATTTAGCAGGTCCCCAACAACCACAACATTTTTCTACTTCTGTCTCTGATGTTCTCATTGCTCTTCAGAAAGGTAAGTGCTCTACTACTGATCATCCTATTTCTCAATTTGTTTCCTATAATCAGCTTTACCCAATGTTCTTCCAGTTTGCCCTTTCTCTTTCTTTAGTTTCTATATCCAGATCATTTCAGGAATCAGTGTTAGTCTCTGCCTGACAGTTGGCCATGAATGAGGAGATGCAAGCCCTTGTCTCTCGTGGAACTTGAGATTTGGTTCCATCTCTACCTGATACCTGTATTGTTGGTTGTCGCTAGGATTACTCTGTCCAATATAAACCAAGCGGCTCCATTGATAGCTATAAAGTCCGTCTTGTTGTAAAAGACTTTTTCCAAACTTATGGTATTGATTAGTTTGAGACTTTCTCTCTTGTAGCACGTCTCAACTCTATTCACATTCTCTTCTTGGTTAGCTGTTATTCCAATTGGATGTTAAAAATATTTTCTTATATGATGATCTGCAAGAAGAGGTGTATATGGAACAATCTCCAGGGTATATTGTTCAGGGAGAGAATGTAGTCTGCAAACTCAAAAAATCAATTTATGGTCTTAAACAGAGTCCTCGAGACTACTTTGAGAAGTTTTCCACTATAATTGCTGGTATTGGATTTCAGCATTGTCACTATGATCATTCTGTTTTTGTCCGGCATACTCGTTCTGGTATTATCTTTCTTGTTTTTATATAAATGATATTCTACTAACTAGGAGGGATATAATAGGTCTGACTAAGACAAACGATTATCTCAAGCAACATTTTGTAATTAAAGACATGAAAAAGCCGAGATATTTTCTTAGAATTGAGATAGCTTATCATAAATGAGTTAATTCTCTCTCAAAGAAAGTATGCACTAGATCTCTTGGAAGAGGTTGGTCGCCTTGAGTGTAAACCTACTAATACCCCAATAGAATCAGATTTAGACGTGTAGAGTGAAGATAGTGCTTTGTATGAGAATGTCAAGCAATATAAAAGAATGGTTGGCAAGTTTATCTATTTCACAGTTACTACACCTGATATTTCTTTTGTTATTAGGCTGCTGAGTCAGTTTATGCATAAATCAAAGGATATACACAGGAAAACTGTTCTGAGAATTTTAGCATATATTAAGAGCTTTCTTGGAAAAATATTATTTTATAAAAAATATAATGTTAACATCTCTGCTGTTTCAGATGCTAGATATGTAGAAGATAAAGGAGACAAAAAGTTAACCACTGGATATCTTACATTTATTAGAGGTAATCTAGTCATGTAGTGTCTAGATTTTCAGCTGAGCCAGAATATCGGACAAAGGCACATACAACGTGCGAATTGTTATGATTAAAGAATTTGCTGACTGAATTTGGGTTCAATTCAAAAAATTCTATGTCTATGTATTGTGATAATCAGTCGGCCATCTATATTGCTTAAAATCTAATGTTTCATAATCGTGAATATAGAGGTAGATTATCATCTGGTTCCAGATAATTTGGTAAAAAAAATTAATATGTACTCTGTTTACTTCTTCATTAGAGCAATTGACCGATATTTCAACTAAAACTGCACCACCAACTATATTTTCTAATTTATGTAACAAGTTTGGTATGATTGATATTGATATCCCAACTTGAGGAGTGTTAGATTAGAATACTATTTTGTATTTGAGTTTAGTTTGAGTTTAGTACTACATCGCCTATTGAGTGGTTTATGTAGAGTTGAGCAGTCTATAAATATATGTAATCCTCTGACTTATGAATATGGAGATTGAGTTTTGGTTCTCAATACTTTTTAACAGAGAAAATAGTACTTGCTAATTTAACAAAAGATGACACTCAAAGGCGGTGAAAGAAGAGGGGAAAAAATGGAAGGGCATACGATTAAATATGAAACTCATGAAACTAGAAATGTGAGACCTAGAAGGCAACAGGAAGTTGACATGAGCTTTAAACTGGGAAACCATCCAAAGCTAAACAAGGAAAATTGTAACGCCTCTATTTTTCAGTTGTTTTCCAAAATGGAGAACACTACTTAATAGTAACATTAGACAACCCAACAGTCACAGAATTTTAGAATAACTATAACTACTGCTACAATCAGATGAATAAATAACACGTCTGAAATTAAAAAGATTTCATTTATACAAAAAGTTCGGTACATAAAATAGCACACTGCTCTGAATATGAACACAAAAGAAAAAAACAGTGTACAGACAAAAAAAATATAAACAAATATATACAAGGTCCTTCATAAAGTACTTCACTATCTACATCTACTAAAGCTTGGTCTGATCAATGAAGTATGGTTTTTAGTCGGAACTGGCTCTCCTTCTTTGCTTTCTAAACCTGGGTTCAAAATTCAGGAGTAAACCCAGCAAGTAACACAAGAAATATATGTACTATCACAGTACTAGAGATAAAGTATGCAATTAAACCATGATAGTGTTAAACATGTCACGTGAATAATGAAAAATAAATTAAGCAAAACTATGCATCTCATTTGCAATAGCAGGTAAATATCTTGTAAAGATGTCAAGTTTATGTCGAGTTCTTATTAGCATTTGAAACCAAATGATGGATAAAATAGCATACAATTTTTCGTATTGTACAAGTGTCCGTGCATACCCGGAACCTGGGCTCAAACCCATGACGCTGAACCATGACACACCGCTAAATGTTCAAATCAAACCCGGTACTGTGGAACAGTAACGGACACCACCCTTATGGTGACTCATGTATTAGATGGTGATCTAGTACCACCAGTGCTGCTGCAGTAAAAGTCCTCAACATCTCAATCAAGAAGTTAGCTAACAGGATCCTTGTACAATACAGTTCTTATCCATCATGTAGTTTTTCCTAATCCCCATATCAATGATATTCGATATACATGAATTAATGGAAACACGTGGCTTGTTGAGTCAAACTGTGTACACGTACTTATCACGAGAAACAAGAATCAAGACTCAAAATCATATACACACGTATCATAAAAATACTTCATATCATGTAATAAAGATACAAGAAATTTGTTATCATGTTTCCATGAATGATCATGCTCATCGTGTATCAAGTATTCAATTAATTCATGTAAACATGTCATGTATTGGATTCGAGTGTATATATATACCATGAATCACGTGTCGTGTATCACATAAACTGTATCATTCATGCAAGTTTTATATAATACACTTTATCATTGACAATTATCACACGCCATGCATCATATTATCCATCATATAGTTTCTCCCATCCCAGGTTCATACATTATGCACATAATAATTTTATTTTACATTTATTTGTTTATTTTTCCTTTTTTCTTTAATTGTTTCAATTCATGTTAATATGCTTGTGTCTCCACGATTGCACATGATATATAGTATCATAGCACCTGATTTGTAATATCAAAACACATGACTTGTAAAATAATAGATATCCGTATCATCTTAATAATATTAGTGCACAATTATATCACAATATATTTTGTTAAAATTGCTTTAATAGTCTGATTCAGTTCTCTATACCAAATAATAGTCTAATTTGTAAACCAAGTGCATCATTTAATAATATTGTATATTTATCTATTAAGTGCATTGCATATTCATTTATTAAGATCCCCTACATTTTATTTATAAGGCCCACTGTACATTCATTATTTAGGCCTACTGCATTTTATTATTTAGGCCTACTGCATTATTATTAATAAGGCCAACTATATTTTACTTTTTTTTTCCTATCCGGCCCAAGTCCATTGTACCTTTTTTTTCTGTACTAGGCTGGGCCAGGCCCAGTTTCTCTTTTTATTTTTACTTTTATTTTTTTCTTTCTTTCAGCCCAACCCATACAGTTTCTCTTTTTTTTTTCTTTTTTTTTAAAGGCTGGGCCAGGCCAAGCTCACCAAAACTCATTTTTTTCCCTTCTTTCTTTTCTCTTCTTTTTTTCCCTTCTCGGCCCAATCCACTAAAACCCTCACCTTTCTTTTTTTTTCTCTCTCTCTCTCTCTCTCTTCTCTACTTCTTTTCTCTTTCTTTTTTTTCTTTGATTTTTATTTTATTTTATTTTTACCTATTTGCATAAATTATTGTAATGAAACATAATTATGAATATGAGCACCCTCTTACTAAAAATAAAATTTTTAATTCGAACCCAAACTTTATTTAACAAAATGGTCAATATTTAATCATTTCTACAACAATAAAATCAACATGAAAAAATATATAATTAAAAAGAAATAATCAATTCAATATGTATTAGAAAAAGAGAAGTGTGTTATTTACATTGGGTTCTTTTTAATCCTCTCCGATTTCTCGAATCTCGTTCTTTCCCTTCCTCCTCTCTCTGTTTTTTTTTTCCTTTTCTTGTTCTGTTGATGCAGGTGAGAGAGAGGGTGAGAAGAGAGCAGAGAGTGAAGGAGTGTGCGTGGGTTCTCTCTTTCTATCAATTTTTTTTGGTTTTTATCTTCTCCACTTGCCTCTAATTGGCCTCTTAGGGAGGCCACCGCTCTTTCATCAAACCCTTAGCCTTTCTCATGTATAAATAATTTAATTTATTTATTTAATAATTTCGGTTCCGTGTAATGTTCTCTGAATGCTACCAAATTAATGTAGGGCACAGTGCTCAACGAGAGGAACGCTACAAAATTATATGTTTGTTGTTTCGATGTTCAGAATAAATGAACTGAAATTCTGAAGTAATTAGAAGGATAATTTTAATATAATTAAATTAACAATTTTGGGAGTATTTTTCAGTCTAATAGGGAAAATTTCTAAAAATTCTAAATATTAGAAAACTAATTATCGCGAAAATCAAATGTCATTTGGAATTACAGATTTTAAGTTATGTCTATCGAAGTTTATTTCGGTGTCCAAAATTGACTTTGGTAACCCCATTTGGCATGATCGGACTCAAAAGAGGGATGCAGGTAGCTCGAATTTTATGATGTTACAAAAATATCACATATAGCCTAGACCTACTAGAAAACCTATGACTTTCCAGTATACAGTAAATAGTTTTGGATGTTACAGGACCTTTAGAGAAGCCGTAATAACTTAAACCTTGCAAATTAAGCATCAATTTGGAAATTTCATGAGTTCAAAAGCTGCTGAAGCCCTATCTACTGCACCTAGTTTATGCTCGAAAACTCAATATCATTTGCATTCTTAATGTTTTACAACCACAAACTTCAACCTTGACCTTGCTCTCTGTCCAGCTTTATCCAACCCTTAGCCTTTAAGTAATCATCGACAAGCAATATCTTGATGGGAGTCAAACACAATCCACATTCATTTTTGAACCGAATACCATTCTAGAAGTCCCATTAAGTCTACCAAAACACATTAAAAACCCCAAACCAGTTTCATTTCATCACTATGCAAAAAGGCTAGAAGAGAAAATAAACCCAGAAAAAGGACAAATCAAATTACCTGTTTCGTTGTGAACCCAACAGACCCATCTCGATACAAAAGAAAAAAAATCTAAATTTGTCATAGATGCGTGCATTAGTGTCAAGCCAAAAGTGCTAACCATAGATCTCTCGCCGAGAAGGCTTTTCCCTTCAGAATGTTCTCCAATTTATTTGCCTCACTCTTTATGTGATTTTCTACTGGTTTTTCCCTTAACAATCTCCAAACCTTCTTAGAAAAGGGGGAAAAAAACACAACCACAACAAGATATATGCATGTGCACACACACAAAAAAGAAGCAAAACAGAAACAAATAAACAAAGAAAAAAGTCCATGTTATTTGTTGAAGTGAGGTTGAATTGGGATAATTTACAGAGAGAGCTCCTTTGTTTCTGTTTTGTTTCCATTATTGATTAAAATTTTCTCAAAAAACAATTCACAACCCTTAGTTTTGGTATGCAAAACTTCAGGTTGTACCGGCTAGTGCTGACAGTATCAGCCAACTAAGAAGCATGGATATGCAGCTGGGGATATCGTGTGTTTGTCGGACAGGTGTCCAATGCAGACACACCAGAAACAATACTAAAAACCGCATCGGACACGCTACGTGGCTTGTCCAATAAAATGAAGAAAAAAATATCGTGTTGTTATCGTGTCAGAACTTCTTGTACTTTGTGCCTGAAAAAAATTGAAAATAAATATTATTAAATTGATAATATCAATCGATACCTAATTAGCTTTATGAAGATATATTTAATATTTTCTTGTGAACATGAGTCTTATTTAGTATTATATTTGAAGAAATAATTTTTTATATTCACATTCTACGTTGACATATGGCCCCTATCATCACTACCTTTACTTCTTATATCTTTAATTATAGAGAGGGAGAGAGAGATATGCATAGTTGATAGTGAGGCTTGTCTTTTGTAAAGGAATGAAGAGACACAGAACTATACGTTATTGTATTGGATATTTTAATAAAATTATTACGTAATAATATATATATATGTGTGTGTGTGTGTGTGTGTATATATATTTATATTTATATTTTTCCCCTGTATCCTTGTTGTGTACGTATCCTCATTTTTTTTAACAAATACTGTGTTCTGTGTCCAAATATGAATCTGTGCTTCCTAGTTAGCCAAAGCTGACTCCGCAGTTTCTACTCCAAATCACTCGAGGACCTGATTAGCCAATTTTTGTGGGGTTTCGACCAAGACTTTGAAATACAACACGAAATGGGCCTATAACATTGGCCAATTTTTCTTACCTTGTTATAGATTTTTTCTTAATCATAACTTCATCTTAAAAAGTGTGTTTACAAAACAATTATTTATGATAAATTTATGGAAAGAATGGATCCTAATTCCACAAGGAATGCCAACACTATTTAACAGTACATTTTTCCAACTTCATACGTGGCTTGCTTTTCGACCAAAACAGCAGAAAAATTATGGGACAAAAGAAAATAATTCACATAAGATCGCTTAGACGGTTACAAGTATAAATACTACAGTAAACTCTTAGATGGAATGACTATAGAGAGAGAATAGAAGCTGGAGAGCATATACATAAACAGAGCCAATTAGCATGGACATAACAAATGTTTCATGACATTAAGTGAATTGAAATTAAAACTAGAAAACAATCATATAGGGAACAAAATATAATGATATACAAGGAAAAAACCACTTTGCAGAAAAGAAACTTCATGTAATTTGTACCAGGCAGGCATGCAAACCTGAATGGAAATGACACTCCAATCTTGTAAAATCTTTCCCAGCTTCCGTCGCTGCCAAGCAGTATTTGCACATAGAATTTTAAGCAAGTTGATCACAAGCTGCATTGCCACAAATTCATTTTGAAATCAAAATGCATAAAAGGATAAATGCTCTCTCCCAGATAAGGATAAAACAAGAAATACATTACTAACCTGACTTAGCTGCACCACAAATTCATTTCCCAGAAATCCTTGGTCCCTTGAAATTTCTTGTAGTGCTAAAGTTCTTGAGATTACATCATAAAAGGGATGTCGCCCATAAAGTTTCCCATCTTGAACCAACAGAAGCTGTTAAATCAGTTAGCAAGATTACAGTAAACATGAGAACTAAATTAAAAAATTGGATGACAGTCTTCTGATATATATATATAAACTAAGTTTCAGATAAAATAACCATAAGAAAACATGTTTTTACTCAATTTAACAATAAGAATGAAGACATGCTTTTAAAAAGTACAAAATTTTTGATAAACTAAATTTCAGAATAATGAATAAGATGCATAGTAAATTAACACTTCTACCCTATATGTCTAATTCTTTTTACCCCTGTATGACTGTACTAAACCAGGATGAAGAGAATTGAATCAGCTAGCCAACAGAGCACAAAACTTAGTCCAATCAATAAACATAAATAAATATTATAAAGCTACATGTAGGAAAAACCCTGAGGAGATAGCGGACCTTAACATGGCTGAGCATTGTAGCCAGCCCCAAAAATTTGGTTGAAAGTCTTTCTTGTTAACAGTGCTCTAGTGAACTGAGAGAATTACAATGGCATACTAGATATGTTCGAAGGTCCCTGTACGTTTTGTCTGCCTCTCAGGCAACTATACCATGTTACAATCTTTCTGCCTCATATAGCAACTATACCATGTTACATTCTAAAAATGGAGAATTTTCTGGTTTGTCCCTCAAATCTTTATATATTATGATTTAGTCCCCCAAATCTTCATATTTAGGATTTAGTCCCCCAAATCTCCTAAGTTACTACAATTTAGTCCCCTCCTTAATTTTTAACCTGATATTACTATTTTACCTCTTCATCCTCTCTTCCTCCTCTCTTCTCCTCCTTTCTTCCTCCTCTCTTCTCCTTTTCTTCATTATTCCTCCTTTCTTCTCCTTTCTCTTCCTTCTCTCTTCCTCCTCTTTTCTTCATTGGGAGAAGAGAGGAGGAAGAGAGAAGGAGAAGAGAGGAGGAATAATGAAGAAAAGGAGAAGAGAAGAGGAAGAGAGGAGGAGAAGAGAGGAGGAAGAGAAAGAATGAATAAGGAGGGGTAAAATGGTAATATCAGGTCAAAAATTAAGGAGGGGGACTAAATTGTAGTAACTTACGAGATTTGGGGGACTAAATCCTAAATATGAAGATTTGGGAGACTAAATCATAATATATAAAGATTTGAGAGACAAACCAGTAAATACCCCTCTAAAAATTTAGATACATATTATAGCTACGAGACAGCCGAGGAAACCTCCTTCATATTATAAATTAATAGTAATTAAAATATAGATAGAAAAACAAAAAACTTGCAAATTTTAAGTGGCACACACACAAAAAACTTGAACTAAAAATATAAATATATCAGTTTGCCAAAGAAAAAGGTTCACAGAAGTTTATGTTGACTGAACTTATCATTTTGGCAATCTCAGTTATTATATATTAAAAAAAATTAGACCATTGAGCCCTAAGTGTAGTCCATGTTAAATTATTCCTTATGATTCAAAAGCTCTTGAAAGCTGTTGAACTGTTGTACCATTTTTTTATGGGATTCCCTTTATGGGTTCATTCAGGTTTGAAGCAAGTTCATTTGTTAAAAGACCATCCAGGAGCGAACAACATCACAATCCAACAAAAAAATAAACATCAGACAATCATTAAAGACAGTCATTAAAGAAGAAAAGGATCTAAGCTTCTTGATGCAGGACGGAAGCGGATTAGGGTTAGGAATTTGGAAATTTAGGGTTTTTTGGATAGATTTGGGGAATAATAAAGGAATTCAGGAATCTACCCAAGCGCATCCACGCCCACTCTCAATGAATCTACGAGAAGAGATTTTTTTGAAACACAACGAATCCACGTAGTTTTTCAAAATTCAATTCTTTATTCCATATTCAATATCTCCAAAATACTTCATACAAATCTTTATTATAGGAATACTCCAACAAACAAGATCATAACAAAGTCCAAAATAAAATCCTATCAAATCTGGTTCTCAGAATCAAACAAAATCAAACTATATTAAATCCTATCAGATCTCAAAAACAAATAAAATCATCTCATATCAAATCCGATCTCCATCAATTCTCCCCGACTTCAAATCATTATCCCCGATAAATGCAGAGATAAAAATATTAAACATGTCCGGGTTGAACTGATATGCATCTTTCTACGAAGAATTCCAATTAGGCCATGGTGGCAGTCGAGGAATTGTAACTTGCGCATCACATTTGAATCATGAAGGTGGAGAGAAAACTAACTTCTTGCGTGAATCAGCTTCCGATGACTGTAGATTTGAAAAGCCACTTATAATGGAAGAACCACTAGTAATCAGCGTCCGATAGATTTGGGTTCCATACTTGTAATGGAACCATTTGTATACTAATACTAATTTGACGTAGGACGGAAGTAGATCGGGTCGAGTCTGCAACTAGTAGATTTGCTAGCCCAAACAGAATCAACTTCTCAAATCACCTCCTGTCTTCTTTCCAAATCAACTTCCCAAATCATTTAGATTGGTATTAGAGCAGCAAGTGGTTCCATTGAAATACACCATGTTACATTGTATGATTGTGGATGACTGTAGATCTCCATGACTTCTTTTTTTCGAAACTCAAAGAGGAGGATCAATAACCAATTATCAACAATCAACTAAGTAATATTATAATCAATTGTTTAAAATATCAAACTAATAATTAGAGTTATAAGCTAATCAAATATTATACTTGCTAAAGGACCTAAAAGAGTTTCCTTCGGCTTCTATTTCACAGTCATAAGATGGTACAGTATTATATTTCTCACGGTGCCCTCGGAAAGTTGCCCAGTCTTGCTCATTAACCATACTTGCACTGGTAAAGGATTAGCATCAGCTGAAAACCCTAAGGTTAATTCATGCTGGTCAAATGAAAATGTCTGCTAAGCCTAACCCTCTGTTGCTTCAGATGATCATCCTCTAGTTCTAAGTTAGGATAATTGTTGGTCTCATTGTGTATGTTCCTCGTTGAACGTAGATCTATCTATTGGTACACTTTTGGCCCGTACTTTTAGGAATTAAGGGTTAGTTGCATATAAAACACCATTATATTCCACCCACAACTTATAACCCCTCAAGTTGGTTATTAGAACTCAGTGACCTTGGGTAGACCTTACCCGAGTATATCCAACTAAAAAGAATTTGTCAAGGGTGACTAACTGGTGGTTTGTTCTATGCTAATAGTCCATTTGAACAGTTATAAGTGCTGGACATGGTACAAAGGGGCTTTTATGCAATTAATCATTAACATTTAACTGTCCCTGTTCATATGTATCAAATTCAAAAAAATCAATATTTATTTGTTCAGAGCATCTTCCATTAAACTATAGCCTTTCTATAATTTGTTAAATGCTAAAATACAGTTCAGAAAGCTCCTCCTCTACTGCACGAGCTTCAACTACTTGACAGTTAAAGCCAATTTCCCAATCTGCTGGCAATTTAGGTTTAGGTTCAGCTCGAAGTTTAATGACATATTGATAAATAATCATACAACTTAGTATCCATGGCACCTATTTCCATGTAACAAGCTTGGGTGGTCACTGCTAAGATTAACTTTCAAGGTATGAGTTATTATGTACAAGAAAAACATATTTCAAAAGTTGTTTACTAAAGATTTCAAGAATGATACCAATATTTTATATGCCTCTTAAAATATCATAACCAAAAAGACTAATATAACTATTATCCAACCATACAACACCCTCCTGAATAATATTTTAGGATGAAATTTTACAATGAATAACTTCATTCAGTATTGAGTCGATAAATCACTCATCTTTTGCATGTGCAAGATATTTTTGTGTTATCATACCAAGTTCACACTTAGATGTTCCCCATATCACATAAGAGAGTATCCAGACACAATTTTAAAGACTAAAACAGAAGGTCAGCTTTATTTAAATTCTCAACATCACAGAAAATAATTTACTAGAAATTCTGAGTTCATTTCAAAATTAAAAGGGAAATCGAGACCACGGCTCGCAATCGTTTGGCAACACAACCACTTATGGGCTCTCATTTATATGTAGAGAAGAATGGTTTAATTTACTTCTTACGAAACTATGGTCTGAATAATATGATTCTTCAAAAATCGAAAGACATTATATGCTAATCCACTTTTGACAACTTAATTCATCTCCGTAAACCCACAAACATCTGTACACTATGACTATTCTTTGCAAATCCCTTGCTGTCAGAACTTAGAATCTAGACCCTCGATCTATCCACAACTCAACTACAGCCAGTGCAATGACAAGAAAACCTTTTGCCCATAATTTATATGTGGTAAGCTACATGAAACCTTTTCATTTATTCAATTAAGGGCTATCAATTGCACTCACTTTCTAGTCCTTTTCAATTGCCTCCATCCAAGTTCTCTTACGCCTATCTCTAGTCAACACCGCTCCATCAACGTACAATCCTATCTACTCTCTTAACTGATCACTTAATGGCCACCATTGCACATACCTAAACTATCTCAATCAATTTTCCTCACTTTATTCTCAACAGGAGCAGAAGCCAGTGGGTTCACTTCTTTAAAATTGTCTTACTGTGAATTATGATTCCATTAAGAATAACAAACCAAAAAGAGGATGCGGAAGCATAACAGAAGTTTTCTGAATGCGAGAGAAAAAATCATTAACCCCTCCTGACGTTTCCATGAGCAACTTACTCCATAGACGTCTCTTTCCAATATCTACATTTTTTGAAAAATTGTCAACAACCACTAATACTATAGTTAATTAGTTATTTATCCACTCTTTCCCCGTATATTCTCATTTCACCACCAATGTAAAGTAGGCATTTTCTGAAGTTCGCTTAGACAGACCAACAATAACTTAGTGTTGTGTGATGAACTTATTTTCAGGTTTTCTCCTCAATTACTAGAACTAAAAATTCCTTTACTGGGAAAAAAAAATAATGCAGACAGTAACACAGTGACTGTCATAGGAGACATCAAATACTCCTTGTGAATGTGAGGAGGAAAAATGTAATTACAGTATAACACTCAATTGAGATGAATTTCAACTCTCATTCTCTGTTGACTAAATAAACACAAATCAAATTTAGACATTGCAATGCACCACCAAAACGATAACTGTAGAGATAATTCACGAATTTAAGTGGTAATGATATGATAATAAGCATTATAATGTGTATGGTGCTACAGTAAAGCATTTTAAGCAGACCTGCAGATGAGTTCTAGCAACCAGATCTGGCTTTGATTTTTGGAACTGAACCACAAACTGCAGCACATTTTCTAGCATCATATCCAGAGAGAGCGAGCATATGACATCCAAATCATGTAGAAGCTTATCAAAATATTCAATAGCCTGAAAGTCACAGCAATATAGTAGTTAAAACACAAAAGCTAGAATACAAACAAATAAAACGTTCTCCAAAATGCACCTTTTCATCCAGCATTATTGAAATTGAAGGACTTCTCTAAGCAGCAGAAGAATGAAAATATAAGATGGTTTTGGTCAAAAACCTTTTTCCAGCTGAGAAGTTTGATTGACCGTGGTGGAGTTGGTGCAGACAATCTACTATTTATGCTAACATCAAAACCAACAGGCTGGCAACCTGAGGCAGTGGTCCCATCTTCAATGTTAGCTTGCAAAGTTTCACATGCATTAGATCTGAGAAAACCGAGTGAGTTATACATGCAAGTAAGTTCAGACAGGCATGCGGCCACATGTTTCCTGGCCAGCTCCAATCCTTTTCCTTGAGGTTTTCTCATACACATGAGAATATGATAGAAGTGCTGCAAACAATTGAAAAAAAATCAGTGTATACTTGGCTTGGAAATAATAAGCCCATACCTTAGAAAATAATGTGATTAAACTGGTTCATAATGCACTAAAAAGCAGAATCTTTAACAGCATGTGAACAATTGAGGTGGTTCACAATCAAGAATATAGTTAAAGACAGAAAATGAAGCACGAGTTCACAATTTGAAAAAAAAAAAGAGATGGTAAATATGAAAGCTTGTATATAGACAGACTAGTATGCACGACTGAAGAATAAATTAAAATTTAAAAGAAAAAATTATTTTGCTTGGGACTTGAAGCTAAAACCAGTCAAAACTGAACATCAACACAGACATTTTTTGTCAAAAGCTCAACGTCCACCTAGTAACACATAGCTAATACAATGTTAAAATATCTGAACATGCACTAGTAGCATGGTACTTTTATTCTCAAAGCCGTATCATGGTGGGCATGACACTTTTTTGCCGTGTCAATGCGGTTTCTTATCTATTTTTCAAGTGAAAAAATTTGAAGCTTGTTGGTGAGACGCAACCGCATCCGTGTGCCTATGTCCTTGCAACCTAGAAGTGTACAAAGAGTAGAATCATCTTATATCTCACTAGGTTGGCGTGAGACTTACGGGGAGGCCTACAATTTGCCAAACTATAGAGCTTACTACAGATAACTACAGTAGAGTGGGAAGTCAATTTATACTGAGTAAAAAAATGCACATGTCAGTTCCTCTAGTTGAAGAGATCGCAACCTGATACAAGCTGGAAACAAACCCCATACCACTTGCACATGAAGCACCACCACTGTGCTACAGTGGCTTAGGGTTGTTCCTGAGTCCAACCCTCACACAACACCACTACCACAAACACAAAAAGAGAATGAAAGACAATTCTCAAAGATCCCTGAATGTTCTTTGCAGAAGTTGTAAGGAATGCTGGGCGCTTGCTGACGAGCAACTAGTACCAGATGCTGCCAAAGCTAAAGCAACAGGTTATAGGCTTTTTACAATAGTTCCTCCAGATATACACAAAGGGTCAATAAAATACTACACCGTAAGATGGGATCCACATTTTAGGATGCATTGGTTGCAATTAAAGTGAACAGTTATAAGTATCTGTAATACTATAAGTGAACAGATAGTGTTGCCTAGAGAGAGTATTGAGCCTTTAGCTTATTAGTCCATCACAACAACCAACGCAAAACAAAGCCTTAAATTAGCTTGTATAAACATCATGTCATCAACATAGGACAGAAGATACAGCAACCATGTAAAATTTGAACAAGACTTGTTCCATAGTCACTTAAACAGCCAAATCTATTTGACTAAGTAGTAATCTTAAATCCAAACCTAGTAGTTTCACCAAATCTAGTCCTATACAAAAATCCAAGTACAGAGCTTGAACATGTGCAGTTAAACTTTTGCCCATATATATCATACTACATATCCTACTTCTAAGAAACAAGTAATGGCCACTTTCATATATAACTATATCTATCATATTAGAAAAAGTAAGAGATAAAGAGTAAAACGTGCACAACCTTCATTTCCCTCCTAAAGAGAGGTTTTCTATATTTATATCCCCAGTTAGGCTGAGTTTTCATTATAATGCACAGTATTTATGAAAATCCTAGTAGCGGACAGTGATTAGATAACTGGCATAAGGTTCCACGAGATCCAGTGGAGGCCACTCTGGCATGGGCTGAAATTTAAGCCAAGCAGAAACTTGTCAGCATTAAGATTTGTATATTTTTAAGCGTTTACTACTGGCCAAGCTCTAATATCTATGCCATAATTCCAAAAAAGAGAAATTCACTTGTCAGATTCATTGATCCTATATACGAAGAAAAGGAATGCTTCCAAAAGTTAGTAACGGAGTTTAACTGTGATGGGAGTTATTTACCTTATTCTTAAAAGAAAACTAAAGAAGATTATTTAAGAGAAACTTCTGTGTTTAGATAAACGAAAAACATCTGGGTAAACCACACAAAAGTTGTATCTAACCCTTTTAAAATATGAATACATTTGGCTGTCTCTATAGTTACAGGAGATAATTCTATCAGCCTTCAGAAAAGAAAGGAGGATCACTCATGTTAGATAACAAAGCAAAGGCTATACTTTCTGGGTCAACCACACTAACCCCATTCCCTATTTAGTTGGGAGAAGAGCCATTACCTCTGCTTAGGTTGATACTAGAGACTGATATAAGTCTCTCTCTCTCTCTCTCTCTTCTCTCTCTCTCTCTCTCTCTCTCTCTCTCTCTCTCTCTAACTGTATGAGTTATAATTAGAGCTTCCTCATGTGTAGGGTCCATGTTATCTGCTAAGGTAAATAACTGAAATTTTAAATTCTCTCTCTGTTTATAATTAACTGAAATTTTAAATTCTTTCTCTGTTTATAATTAATCGACTTGTTGATAGATCAGAGCATGGCCTTGTAAATTACATCCATGTTATTAGTCCGTGGTGTAGCTTTCTCTTCTTAGTACTCACAGTTAACCTTCCAACCTTAGGTTTCCACTTTTTAAAGTTCACAACTCTTCACTACAATGTTAGGCATATGTTTCTTCCTCCACATGGTAACATTTATTACATAATATGCAAATAAGCAGTGTAGAAAACAATAAGTATGCTACGTTCTCTGAACCGATTCGACTTAACACGTTCCCTATCCCATGTTCTGGGTCAACTGATTACTTGCTTATTGAGGATTAATGTTCTGCTCCCATCCATACCAATCACACCTTTGACTATTGTCACTAGGACTTTTATTAATCGAGTCAAGGAATTGGTCGTGGGGAGAGAAGGATTATCTAGAAACCATTGTATCGACCATTCTTCTTTTTCACCTCATCCAAATTTTTTATTTCTAATTAATTTTTTATTTTGCGGCAAAGGAGAGCACATTTACTAATTTTTTTGTAAAAGTCACGACCAAACACCACCAAAATTTTACAAGTAATGCAGTTGAGGATAATAGAATTAATGGATAATAAAGATCAAAGAAACATTATATACTGCTCAACTCATTTCATTAATTCAAATTATAGAAGATATTTTAAGGAAAACTAAATTTTGTAGGTGTTCTTCTGCTAGAATTGGTCAACTTGGATTCATTCTGCCATTTCTTTGATTATTGCTCTCAAATTTTACATTACAACACCAATTAAGATATTATCTGAAGCCATCAATGATACTATATGCCTACTCTTTAACCACCTAAACCAGGCCTCATGGGGCACAAGAAAAAAATTTTGAGCCATTACTGTGCTACAAATGAATTTCACAAAATAATGTGACTAACAAAATATTTGAGCTGCTTATTAAAAGTGTATACATGAGTGTTTGTATCTAGAAGCTTTCTTCTATCAACCAATATTGTTCTTAATAACGGCCGATACATTTTCAGCTCGCAGCTGTGACAATACAACAAAAAAAGGATCATATCGTTTTGTTCATATCATATTGGCCCTATATATCTTCATATATCAGCCAATATGGTTAACTTTGGTTTCAATGGGGTCTTCACTCTCCCGACTACTACCATCATTGCTGCTATTGCTATCATCACTCTTAATATTGTTACTGTTCTTGTCCCTTCATCTCAATTGTTTTTATAATTTAGTTTAATAAATTTTATTATTCCCCCATTCTTTTCTTCTATTTTCTAATATAATAAAAGAAAAGGTTTTTTTATTACAATTAGCAAGTTTTTTATATTACGAATTCCTCACTGAACTTTTCTTTTTACTTGCCTTACATTTTTATTAGATAGATAATGTCTAGGACATTACCATTACCTTTAAGTATGGACAAGCTCAATGGTAATGCAAGGGGTTCGGTCATGAGAGGTCATAGAATCAAGTCTAGTCTAAAAATTCAATTCAAGCCTAATATGAGCTCATATCGCCTACATATCAAATGATTTTGGCATTTTCTGTTTATTCGAAAAACATAATCCGATACAATTCTCTTATCCTATATTTAAGACCTTATAAGTAGGGCTGAACAGAAACCCAAAAAACCCGAACCGAACTACAAAGCCGAACCGATCGGTTTGGTTTATTCGGTGTTCGGTTCGGTTTAAAAACCAAAATTAATTACGGATTTCGGATCGGATTTCGGTGGCTTTAGCTCCAATTGAAACTGCCTGGAAAAATCGAATTTTTGCAATTGTAGTTTATTCGTTTTATTTTATTTATTTTCAAGGTGTTTTTCTTTTAAATCTTTGATGAAAAACATGTAATTGTTATTTTAATAGGTAGAAAAAGAAAAAAAATAGAAAGAAAAATTACTATTTTTCCTATAAAATACACGCGTTTATCACATATTTAGTTTCAAACCAAAATAACCGAAAACCGACCGAACCGAAAATTCGGTTTCGGTTTTCTTGTGAGTTCGGTTAGTTTCAGTTTTGGCTCAACTATTTTGGTTCGGCTTTCGATAGGAATTTTTTCATCCAAAACCGAACCGACCGATACTTACCCCTACTTGTAAGCAAACGACCCACCCGATGGGAATCCATTATGAGAGTATTGTGACTCTTGATTTGTTTAAGACTCTTGATTTCCTAGTGATTTTTGCTTTCTTTTTGTTGTATATAACTTTGTAGGAAACTTTTGGAAAATAGAATGAATATTAAGAAAATTCTATTTTTCATGAAACTTTGGTACAAAATATGCTAATCAAGTCTTTTCTCGAGTTATTCGTGTGAGAATGGGCTTATGATTCGTCTGGTATGAGGCCAAACCTTATCTTGCAATATATTTTGCTCCGTGTTCTTCCCTAAATCCACCACAAATCGTAAACTTCCCTTCCATATATGTCAAATATGGTATCAAAGCTAAAAAAAACCCATCTTCATCTCTATCTTCTATTTTCTACTTTTTTGTTTTGTATTTTATTTGTCAAAAAAGGAAAAAACAATAAGGAAAAAGAATTAAAAAATAGAGAAAAATAAAAAAGGAAAAAACTCACCATCCATAGCAGCTTCTGATCCATGACAACTACTTCAACATCACCGCCATCATCAACTTCACCACTATCAACAACCTCATCGACAATATTTCCTACTGTCGAGCCTCACCACCACTTCATGGACCAAACCCGACTCCATTCCAACTCGTTGATCCATGCAGAAACCTCGACAGCAACTGCTGACACTCCTTAGCCACCACATAAGCTTCCTTGGCCACTGATGCATCGACCCATCACCACCAAAGTACTCCAGACCTTCGCTAATATCTCATTGTCTTGCCGACCATGTTCATGCCATTGTCGAGCCTTCCTCGAGCTCGTTCGAGCTTCCTTGAGCACCACCGAGGCTAACCAGACCACCTTGTTAGCAGTTAAGCACTCCCTAATCATTTTAGAGCTCGCCAACCTCCCCCATTTAGTTTTCCAAATCATTGAACCCAATCCCGCTGTCCATCTCCTAATGACCCTGTTTTCGTCTTCTTCAAGCCCCTCGGCCATCACTTGAGCCTCCTTGCCACCAATCTAGTGGCCTTCTGTGTCATTACCAATTTGCCTTTACTCGTCCTCCCCTATCGCTACTCTTTGAATCCCCAAGCCTTCGAATCCCCGACCGTTCGAATCGCCATCTTTTCAAAGAAGAAGAATCATCTCAGATCGAAATCTGTAATAAAGGGAGATCGAGGTCCTTTCAGTTCTGAAGCCAGTTCAAATCTAATTCGAATCTTGCCCAATTCATCTGAGAGCAAGAGAAACCTAGTTTAGTTTTTTACCAAACCAATTGAATCTGAACTGATCCATTTCGGTCAACAGAACATGTTGGTTTGCATTTTCCAAACTCACTCAAGGATTTTCATGCAGTTTCCAACCCGTTTCAAGTCTGATTTAAACCAAATTTTGGCCATACAATTCTGGGCTATTTTCTGAGCTACTTTTGCAGATTTTCTACTCTAAGTTTCGCACACGAATTCTAACAACTCCACATGGATTTTGTGCTAGAGTTTAGACTACTCTATTTTTATCGAGACAAATCCTAATTTCACCAACTTTTTAGATATTAGTTTTGGATTCTATTCATGTTATTTGCATTGATTTGGATGTGTTCATTTTTTTATATAATTCCCAACTAATTTCTCTATATGTTGCATCTTATAACATGACTAGGAAATGCATTTTCCCTACATATTAAGCAAAAATCAGCATTTAGGATGTTTTATTTTGTCCATAAAGTCAAGCATTTAGTCTTTGTGTTTAGGACTCTTCCATACTCACCCATGCATCTTAAATGAGATTCCATTTGCATAAGCTATATTGTATGCTTCATATTGGCAAGAATGAGGCTGTGGAACCAACATATCACTAATCTCAGCTAAGATGAACAAGCTCATAGAGAGTAACCATAAACTTCAAGTAGGCCAGGGTGCAATTACCACCACCTAGATGCTTTAGAAACATGAGTCAGCAGGAAGCAAACCAATGGAAATAAAAGTAAAAAATGAGGGTAGGCCTAGTAGAGATCACAATCTTGGACGAGGTAATAATGAAGATGAGCATTGAGACGATTATATCACATGAAAAGTCATAGTAAATACCACTGTTTTTTATAGCACGTATGACTCCTAACCTTTCTGTTATTAGTTAGTGGATATGGACCACTATTTTGATTGGTTCGGGACGGTGACACTCGCAAAGTCCCTTCCGCTAAAGATAAAGCTAAAATGATTGGCCAATGTATTTTGAGTTTCCATAGAGAGACAATTAGAAAGAGACAAGAACATATAGGGACATGGATCGAGATGAAAGAAGAGCATAGAAAGAAACATCTTCCTCCTGCTTCAAGGAATTACCTTGTGGACCAACTGTCTAAGGCTACAAGACAAAGAAGCATGACTATGATAACATGCGTAAATTTAATGAGCCGATAGTGTATAAGAGGATAGTCGTCTTACCCTTTTAAGGTTTCAACTGAGGTTTACCTCCAGCGTTAACTGCCCTCACACACTGTGGACTCTATTGGACAACCATATCAGTCAACCCTAGACTTCGAGCCATACTTACAAATGCCTTCAAATAAAAGGTCCACCTTCAATGCCAGAGAGCACCCTGAGCAACAACCTAACAATGATGTCATACCTAACACTTCCACCATTAAGTAAAAGGTAAATTCATAACGTGTGAATTGTCACAACAAGATACAAGGGAACTAGTACTGTGAGCGTCACAGCAACGCCACTTGGCTTACCAGTGTCCCACAAGGAGTTTATTCATAAAAGAGATTCATGATGAGGATTTAAATGAGCCTAGAATTGAGGAAGAGGTCCATAAAGCTCAAGGTGATTTTGGTGACACCAAGGAGGAACGGGAGAGATTAGTGAACGTTGTTGGTTGTTTATATACAACATCTAGGGATGAGGCCTAACGTAGCTCTAGCATGTTCTCACACCTATGTCACACACAATGGTAAGATTATAAAACATGATTGATAGAGAAAGTTATATGAACATCATTTCTAAATCAGTTATTGAGAATCGATCTCAAGATTGAACCATACACACAGCTACACAACTGTCACTTGGATTAACAAGAACTTTAATTTCATTACTCAATATTGTCTCATGCCCATTCAATTTTCAAGCTCCCATGATCGTATTTGGTGTGATATTATACCCATGGATGTTGCGCATATCCTTCTACGTAGCCAGTGGTTATATGATGAAGATGCGAAGAACTTTGGAAAGCCAAACACTTAAACATCCATGGAGAAGGGAGTAGTGTTGAACCCTTCACACTCAAAAATAGATTAAAAATCAAAAGAATGGGTTGATAGCGCTTAAGAAATACACGAAACCTCTACACTTTGTGCAGATGAGCCTTGTCATAAATTTGATTTAACATGTAGAGAGTTTAGGCCCAAGGAATTATAGGTTTATCACCTACTTTTGTAGAAAACAGACCTAACCTTCTTATAGGCTCACTTGCACACCACCTACAAAATTGCATGAGAAAATATGCTGGCATATTATATTTAGTGATACTTCAAAATCTGTTGCAAATACACATGAGCAAATGCAGTAATTTTCAGTTGGAGATATAATACGGTTGGCTCCGAGAGGTTTTCTTCCGAAACTATAGAGATCATTCATGCACGATATACAGATCCTTACTGGGTTCTGAGGGAGATTGATGTGAATGCCTACGAGTTTGATATTCAACCAAGCTTTAGTGTTAGTCCAATTTTCAATGATGTGGACTTGACTCAGTATTACACTCCAGTTGACTTTCCAGCCACCATTCTACACTTATCGTTTACAGCAGTAGATGCACAACTCTTTCAAGATAGTCTACCATCACCATGGCGGCATCAGAAAGAAGACACCCGGTCGAGGGTTTATTCGATGTAGTGGTACTTGGTTTGCTAGAAAGAATGCTAGATAGAGAAAAAGGATTACCTTCATCTGAACTTGCATGATTATCACTATTGTCACATTCATCGGCGCATGAATGTTTCTAAGGCATGGAGAATTGATAGGAATCATTAATGCGAGGATTTGTGACTCTTAATTTTATACTAACTCTTGCTTTATTTTTGTTATATATAACTTTGTGCGGAACTTTGTTGAATAAATGAATATTAAGAAAAAAAATTATTTCTCCTTGGCATGTGATATGCTAATCAAATCTTTCTTTGAGTAATTAGCGAAAGGGTAGAAATATAATTCGCCTAAATGTGAGGCCTGAACCCTATCTTGTATCTATTTTCTTTAATTTCTTCTGTATTCAACCCCGAATCTGCCACAAATCCAAAATTTCCTTTCCAATTTGCATCACCAACCCCAAACCCGTGAGGGGAAAGTTTTAACATACATAATTGGCTTAGCAGTGGTCTATCCAAGGCTGGGAAGGGATTGAATGTGTTCTTTCGTTGAACGCGACATAGAATAATACAAGAGTTATGACAATAAGAACCTTTAAAACTTATAGAGGGTTTCAAATGTTTTGTAATGCCTGTGGGCATCCAACCACGCAGCAAAACATATGTATGTTCATCCCTTGGAAACATATTCATTACCGAGTGAATTTTTATAAGAAGCACATCGTAGAAAGTGGGAATGATTGAAATATGAGAATCCACACTATTGTAATGGATAGGTTAGAGATGCAGAGGTCCATTGATCCTGATCATCATTTTACCTACCCAAACTTGTAGATGTTATGTGTCAGGGACTGTTGGATACTAAACGAGACTCTAGTAACAGATGCTATGCCTGTTCTTCTCCAAACTTTGATCAATGGGAACTTTAAGGAAAATAGAGTAGAGAATCATCTCTGTATTTATGCTAAAAATGGCAAAAGAAGGAAGAATACCTAACCTTGTATCGTAAAATTTGCTCGTTCATGATTTGTGCAAGGTAGAGAAAGTTAACCTAGAGAGAATGTTGGTGGAGGAAATGAAAAGGGCATCTAACACTGGATCTACTAACCTACAAAACTTAGTCGTGCGGATACTGTTGTAATCAAAGTTTTGCAAGTACATTTGCTTTGTGCCCTGAATGAGAAAGTTAGGAATTAAAGATAATGAATTAGCATCCAATTAATTAAACAAATTTAGAAAATTAATTAAATGCAACAGGGTCAAAACAGCATGAAGCGTCATAAAGCCAAAAAACTACTGATTGACTAGAACAAAATAATAATAAATATAATATAAATGACAGCAAGAGTATGATAATCATATGATAAAAGAATACGAATCTACTGAAACAATAAGATTAAAATATTTAATAGCTAACAATAAGACTAAGGTAAGTCTATCCTCCGTCTTAAACCCTAAATTATAATGTTTTTGCTTTGACATGGCTGGGCATGTCCAGCACCATGTAAATGGAGCGCTGGTGCCTGACATTTCCCAGACATGGGCACAGGATCCCTACACTGACCAGCTTTATAGAAATATTGCCATCTTGTAACCAATAGCAACTTCGAGCAAAAGGATAAGCTGATCAGTGGTGGGTCAACAATGGCTTTATTACCGCAGCATCCAACAATAAAAATAGAGACAAGAACAACAAAAAATAAAAGAGATGCTAAAAAATGGATAAGTAAAAGACGTGCAAATAAGACTAGTTTCCCCCCATGTGTCATCAAATCAGTTAATAGATCACTTACTTAAGCAGCATAACATAGATATTCTGGCTCTATTAATAAAATAACTGTAAATGCATCTCTGATGCTTAGAAAAACAGAAAAGTTGGGTATAAAAAAGAAAAGTCATGGCCTTAAGCAGTAGTCTAGTATGACAATGAATGATCTTTTCTTTTCTTCTGTTATTAATTCTTTCTACATCTAGTAAACAAAATCAACATTTAATGTTAAAGAGACGATCATGATCCATCCAGGAGGCTTCTAAATCATTTAGAGTGGCATAAAGATGGCAGAATTGTATCTGTTCAGTCCATATATTTGCAACCTGACCCTAAAGGAGAATGTGCAATCAGGATTGCACGCAGCATGTTGAACAAGCATCTAACTCGTTACTACCTAATAGCTTCTCTCCTTTCATGATCCCCTCCTTCCATAAAGTTTGAAAAAAAAAAATAAAGGGGACAGTAATCATTCCAACATAGCAGTAAATGATTGAACTTTCTGAGAAATCTAAAAATATTTTAGTCATGCACATATTTACAAGAAATAACTAATTTTTTCATGAGAGAATAGGTGATTCCAACAATTTTATAGAGTTACTCTGAGGATGGTCAAAGAGGAAAAATGGGGTAAGACCTTACGAAAGCGTAAGCGACATAATAGAGCTCTGCAGTAACCCTCTTCCACACTAGGATTGGTTTGAAGAGAATCAACATCTGCATTGATTAAAAAAGGCATATTATTGAAAATACTAGTAAAATGAAATAGATGTTGTAAGTCAGAGTATCTATAAGTCTGTAGCACATTGAAAACTGAAATCAGTTCACAAAATTTAATCAAAGAACATTCTGTAGCCATCTTTCAAGAAATTTCATGTCTTAATGAAGAAATGAAAATTTCATGTGGCTTAGAAATGTAGGTTGGATAATGAGATTGCTATGTTTTGTAGGTAGGATTGGGTTAGTTAGGACTATACTTATCAGCTATTAATTATTGGCTGCAACCTTTCAAAATTCCCAACTCTCCAATCAGAGACCTTGAAAGATTGGCCTCTAATTTTCTCTGTGAGAAATGGGACGCAAGCATGGTGTTGAGATCACATATGCAAGAACAAACAGAAAGGCGGATTAAGAATTAAATAAATCTCAGATTTATGTGCTGCAGCAAGAATTAAGCTCCTATGTAAGATATGCAAGGTTTCAAAAATTTTAATCAAAAAAACATTCCATAGCCATCTTTCAAAAAATTTCATGTCTTAATGAAGAAATGAAAATATCATGTGGCTTAGAGATGTACATTGGATGATGAGATTACTATGATTTGAAGGTAGGGTTGGGTTAGTTAGGACTATATTTTTCAGCTATTAACTATTGGCTGCAACCTTTCAAAATTCCTAACTCCCAAATCAGAGACCTTGAAAGATTGGCCTCTAATTTTCTCTGAAAAAATGGGACGCAAGCATGGAGTTGAGATCACATATGCAAGACCAAACAGGAAGGTGGATTAAGAATTAAATAAATCTCAGATTTATGTGCTGCGGCAAGAATTAAGCTCCTATGCAAGAGATGCAAGCTGATAAGTTTTTGGGCTACGTGGATGAGGTATAAGCATTTGAGGGCAAATTCTGTTTGGAATGTTCAGCAAAATTTGGAGAACTCTGATTGAAGACACTACCATATATCACTAGGCAAATTGGAAATTGCGAAGACACATCCTTTTGGTATGACCAATGGTTGCGAGAAGCAAGATTAGTGGATCACTGTGATCATCAGGGTCCGAACCAGAAAATCAGTTATTTGATAGTTGATAGTAGGGGGCTTGGCATCTGTTTGTTCAGCCCTACCACAGGTATTGCACTTTGTCACTGCTATTCAGATGCCTGATACTGCAGATACCTTGCCATGGCTTGGCAAAATTCTTCTACATTTGCATTAGCTTGGTAAGTGTGTAGTACCTGTTACCCTTCAGCAAACTACTCTACTGTGTCTTGTCCAAAGAGCTGGGAAAGAATAGTCCAATGTTAAAAATAACACGTTATGAAACCCGTTATATTGTGTTACGTAACCAAACGAAACCCCAGCGCTACATAACAACTGGAAATAACTTAATGTATCGTAACAGTACGTTTTTTATGCTATTTTACGTTATATTACGTAACATTACGTTAAATTACGTTATATTACGTTATTTACAATTATTTTTTTTAGTAACTTCTATAAAGTTGTTGATTATTATTTTGATTATTAGCGAATTGCTGTAATTTTATTACTTGATTAGTTATTGGCTTGTTTGATTGTTTGTGAAATTGCTAATTTTTTAATTTGCGATTATTTCTTTATTCACTTGTAATTCCTCTCCGATTGTTGAAATATCTTACTTGGTAATTGTATTGAATTTTTAATTGACCTGAAATCAACAATTACAAATAAGTTAAATTGATCATTACAAAATATAAATTACAACAATGATAATAACTGGAATTGAAATGAAAAATTGGAATATTGTTTTTTTGTTTAAACAATGACTGGAATTATGGTTGCAGACTTAATATAATTTATGAAGATAAATGTGAAATTTATTGTAAAATTTAATATAAAATTAGAATAGATTATGATTATAAAATGGTATTATATTCTTTTTTAAGATATTTTAAATTTATATTTTAATTTATAGAAATTATTTTATATAGTTTATATTTATTTTTATTAAATAAGTAAGAAATTGCATAACCTATATTATGCGTTACGTTATATACGACATAACCTAACAGAGACAAAACGTTACGTTATCGTTATCGCTATTTTAAACGTTGGAATAGTCTATGGTATTACAAAGGTAGTCTATCCCTCAGACCGTGACAAACAGTGATCTGTCCCCTTTGCTCTTGAATCTGTCTCTCACAGTATTACGAAGGTGATTGATTTGTACAGTACAATTGAGCTACTGTGACATCAATAAAATTTTACTTATCAAGAAAAGAAGAAAGATGAGGTTAGCATAACTACAGTTACATCAGTACTGTACCTTATCAAGAAAAGAAGAAAGATGAGGTTAGCATAACTACAGTTACATCAGTACAGTACAATTACCCATTTCCCATCCAACCCAATGAAATGGCCCCTATATAGAAAGCTGAGTTTACATCAGTACTACCCAAAAATCTATCAACATAAATACTTTACGACCAAAGGCTCATGCTGATTTTAACACCATATAATTACACAAGTCCTTTTTATAATCCCTTTGATGTTAGAGCATACAGAATCTAAAGTAAGCCAAAGTTGTTATGAAGGAGGAAAACTGACTAGCAAGGTGGCTTAGATAATAGATCCATTATTTTTGTAGGTTCTCAAGTCTTCGGATTTAGTCCAGTTCGCGATTTCCATTATTTTATGTCTTAGAAATGAATAGTATTTTCCAATAGAAAGTCCTCTACCTTTCCTACTTATCCAGAGTGTTCTGCTGTCTAGGGTAGAAGGATTGCATAAGCTCAAAACATGAGTTGCATGACCACAAGGTAGGCTTCCTCATAAGAAGACCAGACAATCTTGGTCTGTGCTAAGGCCATTTCTTACTGTAGCTACCTCAGGCAGGGAACTGGTACCAACACCAAATAATCGATATTAGGTTGATAGCTGGTCACTAAATTTAGCCCATTCTTCACAGAGCTTCTTCGTGGAGCATGTCTGATGGGAATCACACTGCCACTGTTTACTCAAGAGGCACTGATAGCAAGTAAAATTGATTTTTTTCTTTCTTTCTTTTCCTTTTTCTTTTCTTTTTTTTTTTTTTTTTTTTTTTGAGATTATGTTTAGAAACATTTAGGGAATACAATTGCAGGGTAAAGCAGGCAAAAATGAAAACATCTAAATCAATGAACTCAGTTTTCTTCTTTCCTTATGATAGTTTTTGGTCCCTATACAGCGAAAGGCATAAAAAAATCTACCTCCCAGGATAATTCAGGCCCAGAATGTGGATTGAATGTTGGTTGCAGCCCAAGTCGCCAACCAGAAACTACAACACTGAAAAGGAACAGAACTCTTCAATGGTCACAAAAAGAACAATGCTACATTGTTTATTGATTATGGACCTTTTCATTCTCGTCTTTTTTACTCAATGAACGTTGTTTTCAAAGGTTAATAACCCGTAGTGTTACTGTTAACATTTGCACACCTTTTAAATTAATTCATCTCTACTATTTTAATACAAATATGCAAACTACTGGGGGCATGCCGTGTTCCAAGTGTATCCGACACATTTTGTCTCACCTACAAACGTTTATAGAAGTCTATCCTAATATACAGTATTCACAACTATACCAGATATCAAATGAACACCTCATATCCAAAGAAATAAAACAAAATTAAAATGCGGGCGCAACCTCTTATCATTTTTTTGGAAAAATTGTACCCAACATTCTAAATACCTTACACAAAATGACTGGCATAATTTCTAAAATATCTTCTTGCACATCAAATTCAATCGACACAACCAATGACAAATATTATACATTTAAATTAACTTGTAGTATTAATATTAAACTCAAACAAGACCTTTCTATAAAAAGGTTTTGAACATATTAAGGAATTTACTGAATTAATTTAATAGTCATCTAATCTCTAATTCCAATATGGAACTATAATTTCTAACAAGACAAAGACCACTAAGCACATGCTAATTTAGAAAGTTTTAACTTTATGTTGATTTGAGTTAATAAAAAGGGGTTTTTACATATCAATCCCTTAAATATTTAAAAATTGAATATCGATCCCTCAAAACTTCATATTTTGATTTTAGTCCCCCAAAATATTTAAATTATACCGTTATAGTCCCCCCATTACTTTTTCCGTCAAAATTAACCCCGCTTCTTTTTATCATTTTTATATATTAGTAAAATGACCTAAATGCCCATGACTTAGTTAGAGAGATTAAAGATAGCTCTCAACCCTCTCCTTCCACCTAAGCCTCCGCCTATTCATCCGCTTCAACCCGGTACAGTACACATGATTACTTACTTCCGGCTCCTCCGCAATATCCTCTTCCATCTTCTCCTTTCCATGCCTACATTGACCCAAATTCCGCCTGCTCTCATTATCGATCTGGCTTGGAGCTTCTTCCAACCGCTCCGAGAGCGTCTTACTCTTACTCTTGTGTCTCCTCCTTCCATTTTCCTTCCTCTCGCAAATCTCCTCATCGACATTACTCGTTTCTGCAGCTGCAACCTTTGAGATGGCAACAGTCGGCGCTGCCTGAGCCGAGCTCACAAACAACCGCCCAGCCCCACTCTCCCTCCGTCGGTTGCAGTCCCCCATCGACCTCCTCCCACTATGCACCGACCCATCATTTCCCATGTTCCTACCCAAAGTACTTGCAACCGACAGCGAGATCCAAAACGGCGGCGAGCTAGCCGACGGGTCTCTAAGCAGCCTCGACTGCTAGAGAATGGCAAGGTCCCTCATAAGGGACCTTTCGGACAAAATTGGGCTGTGACGGTGCATGTGGTTCTTCAAGTGTATGCAATTAGTCAAGTGGACATGATTCCTAAGGTGATCACTGAGTGGGAAGCCAACAGAACTAGCATCATTCTTGCAAAATTTGTGATAAATGACCCAGGACATGATAAGGTTCTATGGTTTACAAAATCAGTGGATTCCTGTGTGCAAAACTGCCATCTTTTCGATCTCGACCGTAAAATTTGCTAAAGCATTGCAAGCATTTCTTCCCATTGCTTTAAAACCTTTCCCTTTTCATGTAAACTTACTCAAAATTAACACACCTGACAATAAGCAAGAAACCCCAAGAAGAGAGAGAGGTTGAGGATGAAGAGGGAACCCAACCAAGAAGAGAGAGGTTGAGGATGAAGAGGGGAATCTAACAAAGAAGAGAGAAAGAGAGGAGGGAAAGAGAGAAGACAGAAAAATAACTGACTTTTCCCTCCCTTCCGAGAGCATAAAGAATATTTCAGGTCAAAAAGTTAATTTGGCTAATGGAAGCGACCTAGGGGGACTAAAAGGATATAACTTAAATGTTTTGGGAGACTAATATCAAAATATGAAGTTTTTAGGGATCAATATTCAATTTTTAAAAATTTAAGGGATCGATATGTAAAAACCCCTAATAAAAATTAGTTGTGTTTGGGTTTATTTGATTCTTGTGCCATCAAGACTTAATTTTTTTAACCTAGTGTTGCTAGGTTAAAAAACCTTTCCCTTTTCATGTAAACTTAATTTCTTCCCATTGCTTTAAAACCTTTCCCTTTTCATGTAAACTTATTCAAAATTAACACTCCTGACAATAAGCAAGAAACCCCAAAAAGAGAGAGAGGTTGAGGTTGAAGAGGGAACCCAACCAAGAAGAGAGAGAAAGAGAGAGATTGAGGATGGAGAGGAGAATCTAACCAAGAAGAGAGGAAGAGAGGAGGGAAAGAGAGAAGGCAGGAAAATAACTGACGTTTTCCTTCCTTCCGGGGGTATAAAGAGTATTTCAAGTCAAAAAGTTAATTTGGCTAACGGAAGTGACCTAGAGGGACTAAAATGATATAATTTAAATGTTTTGAGAGACATATATCAAAATATGAAGTTTTCAGGGATCAATATTCAATTTTTAAAAATTTAAGGGATCGATATGTAAAAACCCCTAATAAAAATTAGTTGTGTTTGGGTTTATTTGATTCTTGTGCCATCAAGACTTAATTTTTTTAACCTAGTGTTGCTAGTTTAATTTGACACTGGTTATTTATGCCACTATATTAAAGCTTTAATGAATATAAAAACAATTGTCCAACCCTCGAGGGGGATGGCTATTTTGGATGCATATAAAAATTTTGTAACGTTTTTGGTTTATTTGCGACTGAAATATCAATTGCTCTAGGAAGCATTGGCATGCATACAGACAAAGTGACATGGACTCAGATACGGACGCATGACACAATTTATTAAGAATAAGGACATTGTAATATGGCATTATAATGTAGAAAAGAAAATAACGATTGTAGAGCTCATGCATATATTAACATGCCCATGATCCAAATGTTTGGACACACATTTTTAATAACATAAGATACTCTGTTCTTTGTTACTGACTTTATAGAAAGATGACTGTACATTTTTATGACTTTATAGAAAGATTCTCTTGAACTATATAGAATATCTTAAAATCACTCAGCTCTTATATAGTATTATACCTAAGCTTATCAGTTCATACAAGTTAATATAAATGAAATTATGAAAATTCAGAAGTGTATGAGAAATGTGCAGTATGTGTTGAAGAATTGTCCTAACTTAATTTTTTTTAATATAAAATTGAGCACACAGCCGTAAGGAATTCAACATGTGTCCAGGGTGTGGACATGTGTCAGTCTTCAAAAAAGAAAGGACTTCATGATAAACTGTCCGTGCTACACAGTCTTTGTTTGAGACCCAAGTGGCATGAAGCCATTATACGCTTCTTCTAGGGCCACATTAACCTCTCGTTTCTATTGTAGCTGCCCCCATCTTCATTTCTATTGTAGCAGCCCTCGTCTTCTAGTACTTTTTGCCTGAGCCCTACAGTCTGCACTTCTTTACAGGATCTACAATGGCCATCCACCTACATCTTCAGATTTGCCCTGTTGCAACACTTCCTTGCAACTGCTGTTGCTGTTCCCTTCTGCAGCTAGCCTTTCAAAAGCATCCATACATCCCCCCACCCTCCCCTTTAGCCCAATAGCCTAACCAACAGCCCTCCTTTAAAGCCATTCAAGATCTTACCCTGTTTTGACACTCAAACTTTAATCCAACATTGTTTCTTTCTGACCTGAACCTTTAAGCCCATATCAGCCCCACAACAGCCACGTAGCACTATTGTTAATACTGAATTGGCTTAAACAAACTTATAATGTAGCAACCACCAGCTGCTCAAGCTTTTAGGTAAAGTGATTTCAGAGCACCAGATTTTAAAAGGTCCTAGGTTCAAACCTCATCCTTGTTAAATTAAAATATATTGCTCCCCCGTTATTCTGACCTTTCCAAGTGAAGTTCAAAGTTGAAGGGCTTTCCATGCATTCCAAAGTTCCATGGAGGAAAGAGCATTAAGTGGTTTCCTAACCAACTACAAATTTCACTTCTTGTTCTAATCGATTGAGATAGTTTCACCATGCGGAACGAAAGCCAGTAAAAACGCAAGAGAGGTAATAGGACTATAATTGATGGAGTAGTAAGGGCAAGAGGCAAGCATAAGAGAACTTGGATTAAAACAATTTAAAAGGATTTCAAACTTAACTTAGTGGAGATGGCTCTTAAATAGAATTAATTGGAAGGAAAAGATATATGTAGTCGACTCCAAAATTTTGGAATAAAGGCTAAGTTGATCTTGACAGTATTCTCATGGTCAGTGCTGGTCAAATTTGAAACTTGAAACCCATCAGAAGATTAAACTCAAGGAATTTGATATTGTTTTCTTACTCATATCTGAACTAGGAATTGCTCAATCGGTTTGCGTGATTTTTCATGCACTCCATATACGAACCTCATTCTCTTTTCCCTATTTGCGAACACTTGATTTTTGTGACTAAATGATTTTGTTTGAATTTATTCCATTAATCCAACTGCTTCTTTGGATTAAAAATCAAATTTGCATCATTTTATATACTTGTGAATTATTGTTTCTTAGTGGACATGCATTAAGTATTGACTTGTGTAGGCTTAGCTTGCTGCCATTAAGGATAAATTGGGATTCCTTTCAAACAGTATGATTGTTTTCCTCTTTGTTTTCTCACCTAGTCCAGTGCTATATCATAGCCGATGTTGAGTTGGGCTGACCAAGCTATCATGGAGAAATGACTAGGAGTCCAGATGATGATGATCTTCTTGGAATTCAAGGATTATGATACTGTCAGTTTTTTCCAGTTAGTTATCAGAATGTTAGCAGGAATATGCTTACTATGAAAGCTGAAGTTGAATATACGTTAGCTTCATGTAAATGAATTCACATAGTAAACAATTGTGTCAATTATGAATACAATGTGCTAGAAATAAATTTTTGAACGTTTGAAATTAAAATTTTTGAACTAGAAAATGTTCTTCCTTCCTCTCCTAACTTGAGCTCTCATTACTTCTAATTCTACCTTAAAACTAACCCTCAACTCATCACTTACTAATAGAAGTAGAGAAGCCTGAAATCTTTCAAGTTTCTCCTACAGAGATACCTAATGTGCTACTCTATGTAACATGAATTTGTTATTATCAAAGGAAGATCCTGAATTTATATTGAATTTTATGGATCCAGAAAAGCAAGCATAAACCATGAGCACAACTGGGTACTTCTCAATGGTGACTTCTAGTGATTGTGGGTACTTCTCAAATGGTGACTTCACAAGATATACTGCCAAATTGTAAGGGCATCAACTCCTTTCAAAGCTAGTGCATTGTATGAGTGCTTCAAAGTTAAATTTGATTTAATAAAATCGACTTAAACGGCATATGAAACCGACAAAATAAACCCAAAATACCAGTTAATCATGAAAAGCAATAAAAGTTATTCATCATATCCTTGTCAAAGAAAAATAATGAACCTGAAATTAATTAACAGTAACACATGTTTTTGTTAAATTAAGCTATCCACACAAAGTAGCATATTAGATGCGCTCCCTGATGATCATGCTAATTGTAAAATGCACATACAATTAACTTTTAATATCGATAACTAGAAAGCCCTTCAAAGAACAGAAATGAAGAAGCTTGAATATACCATCCAGGGACTTCTTCTTGGATGAGTGGCCTTTACAAGCCCGCAATTGACGAGAAAGTGTTTCCTCCACTGAATTTAGAATTGACAGGCATTTGTCATCACCATCCCCTCTCAGAGACAAACCATATGCCATTGTAAAAAGGTCCTCTTCCTATGACATAAAGTCAAAAATTCGTCATCAGAGTAATAACAAAAAGATTCAATTCAACAAAGATAGTTAAGAACAAAATTTCGAGGAATATACTTGCAATAACCTTTGCTTGTTTCAAATAGGTTTGCCAACAAATAATTAAAAAACTTGAGAGAGAGAGAGAGAGAGCTCATCATAAGGCATATAAAACGTAAGAAGATCCATAGCAGAGTAACAAAAATTCAAGAAGTAATTGCAGAACAATAGATAAAACAGAATAAATTCATTTCACCCATAGTATTCCTCTTAAGAAGTGATATCACTACAAAAGCCTAAGTAAGTTGTTGATAACACGTCATAAACGTTATTTTCATTTGCCATGAGTAGCAGTAAGGTTTATAACTTCAATAACAATAGGAAAAGTGTGATCAAAATTTTCAGGCAGCGCATTTTGTTGAAAATGCAGGTTGGTTCTGGAAAGGAAACAAAACTAATAATTCAAAATCTTCGTCATTAAATGAGAAACTATATCAATACTCAATATGTTTGGACATTAAACTATCAGCTGTTGCACCTTCTTTAAGTTCTACAGAGAGGCGAAACAAAACTGCACTAGAAAATTTGTCTAAGTGGTCTTCGTTTGGCCTAACAAATCTCCAAAACCAAGCTAATTGAATAGCTATGTAATTGATAATAGAAGTTTACACAGAAAGACACATAATATCCATCTTGCACACACTCTGAAATATAATTTATGGCCTATCATCCTAATATTTAATGTTTATCAGTCACCGTATTATTAAATAATTATTGGCACAAGAGAGTCAATAACTGTGTCAACTAGTATTATTTGGTTTTCGTTAAGATTAACAACATATAACTATCTCCAGAGATTCTTGAATAGCTCTAAGCTGAAGTTCCATGATAAAATTTCAATATCCATTTTTTTCCTTTGTCTTTCTGCTCCCTTTAGTTTTCCTTTTTAGTTTTCTATTTATCAATCATTGACATTTAAATTAGAATGTCTAGACCTGCTACATATAGCTGAAATCAACAATCTTATAATCCTCTTTAAGAGTAACGCATCTCAATATATTCTGACCAGTAATGGGCTCATTTGAGATAGAACTAAGCACCTAGACACCTTTTTGTGTCGCAATGGAAGGTAGCCACTGCTGGGAGCATGCAAATGATAAAGTGTGATTATTCAGCAATTATAGTTACATTTGATTAAAGCCCTTGTAACATCCAAATGGACCTAAAGTTGAAGGAACTAACTCTCTTTTCAGAATGAATCGAGTTTAAAATAGTTTACCTGGATGATATTAAAAGATACTTAGGATGTTTCAACCGATGGCTATTAGGTATGGCAATTATCTTTGCCCCCAACGGATGATCCTTAATAACTTATTTTGCAGTTTGCGTGGTACTTCCACATTCATTTGAACTGAGTACCCACTGAAAAGTCAGACAAGGATTTAATTTCGCTGATTATGGAAACAGGATCAGAGGGAAAAGGAAATCAAGTACCAAGAGTTGGACGTAACTGTAAAATAAGCATGAATTTAACAGCATATGGTGAATATCTAGTCAAGGAAAATACTCGAATTATCATTTAGTAAACAGGTTGAGATAAGCACAACTCATATATAATAAACATTATGTCAAAGGTGGTGAAAAGAAGGCAACACAATGCAGTTATTTACAATCCTATAAATGGATGGACACTTATACTTTTTTGAGGGACAAATGGTTCGATTCAAGAAGAGATAAAAAAAAAAAAAAAAAAAAAAAAAAAAAAAAAAAAAAAAAACATTAGAAATAGTAAAACCTGTACAAGGCTAGAAATAAAGACAAAAGGTAAAGTTAGCATATAAAAAAATGAGCTTAATAAAATTCAAGTGAAATATTGTAAGGGAAAACCCATGCAACCTAATTCACACAAATCCTGTGAAATTATGATCCAGACTGTCCAACCATATTTGCAACGTGTTCAAGATCTGGAGCATCAAATCCAGCCACCAAGAACTGAAGGACGAGAAGTAAACCATATTTACAATGTGTTCAAGATCTGAAGCATCAAATCCAGCCACCAAGAACTGAAGGACGAGAAGTAAATGACTACTGATTCATTGTGCTGTTTCGCTGCATGTTTCTTTAAAATTCTTCTTTCTTACCTTGGGACTTTGACTAATGGTTTTAAAGTTTGAAGTTTAGACTTTAATTACTGACTTCAATTATAAATGTTATCATGTGATGTTTTTACAAAGCAATTTGATATATATTTCTTAATTAGGGTAATATACATATTAAAATATGCAAACACATTATTGTATATCAGACATTAATTTAATAGGCTTTCAAAGAAGTATACGTATGTACATTTGCAGCATATATTTATATCTACATGCACATGCACACACAAAGATAGCACTTGCACAGTTTCAAAATGGCTCAAAGAATGTAACAAGTGTACCGCGATAACAAAACGCATCTCCATATCGCGCATCTCCATATCACAAACCAAATACCATGAATGTGGAGAGAACATATTTTCCAAATGGATTGCCTTCTTAAATACAAAATATTCACTAGAAAAAGGGAAGATATTATAGAGAATAACTGAAAAAGCATGCCAAAATTCACGGCATGACGAGTATGCATTGTGTGAAACCATGTCTGGGTGGAGTTTCCAATGATGAGTTCATGAACTTAAAAGAAAAGGGTGGCTTTTAGAATCAATTTTCTAGTTGTAACAAATGCATTTTCCTATGGCGATGGCTGTTCGGCAAAATACTTGGATAAAGTAAACAATGTATGGAAAATAAGATAATTAATATAGTATTAATATAGGATGACATGGGGACATGTGACATAACACAAGCTAATTAGAGTTTTGTAGAACGATAGGTTTGGATTTGATGGTGGAATTTGGAGATTTTAGTGGATTTGGGGAAAATTGGAGTTCAGGTCTTAGCACCCAGGTGAATCCACACCTACTTTTAACAAATTTAAGAAGAAAAACTTCAAGGACAATAACAAATCGACATGCTAACGTTTAAATTTTCAATATAATATCATCATCTCAAACTCCTGCTTACAAGACATTAATGAAAACTGGACACGTACACTACACAAGCATTTAAACAACCAGAATCTAATAAAATCCCTACTAATAAAATCAAATTAAATTGAAATCAAATATAATCTCTCAAAGACTCAACTGAGGTGCTAGGCCTATTGCCTATGGTAATGGGACGAAGGATTATAGGTTTCCTAGGTTTGTAACAGGTGACTATCTCGATCGAATTCAACCTAGTAGATCTATTAACTTAACTATTATATGCAAACTCCGCCAAAAAAAAAAATAATAGCCCACGTAGTCAAATCCCCAGGACAATGATTCACTAACTCACTGACAGTCAGTCTGTGGATGGAAAGTAATAAAAAACTTGAGCACAATATCCATTTTCTTCGAGAGTTGGCCAAAAGTGATTCATGAATGAACATTTTTGCCAAAGACAATTATCTTAGGAACACTATGTAAGCAGACCACCTCTCTATAAAAGTGGCATGCTACACGTGAAGCATTTAGTCTTTTTGCAGAAAATGAAATATGTCATCTTGGAAAACCTATCCACCAAAACTAATATCAAATCATGCTTCAAATGTTCAAAGAAGACAAAATGAAATCCGTGCTGAGAAGCTCCCAATGTGCAAAGGGTATAGATAACAGTGTGTAAAAATCTATATTTTACTTCCTACCCTAAGCACCTGACAAACCCGACAATGCGACACCACTCACGCAAAATCACACTTTGAAATCTGACATAAGGCTTGGATAAGATATATTGCTTATGTCTGATCTGCGTACCCTATATATCTGATTTAATTGTGAATCTAAATTTATTTATATTATTCATATTTATGCTATCACAACTGACACAGACATATAGCATGCTTCCATGCATTGTTCCTCTAGTAATATGATAGTATGTCATTGTTTCACTTTAAGTGTTACTTGATGGGTTTAATCTCCTTATTTCTGAACCCAAGCCTACAAGGTGAGGAAGGAGAGCCTGCACCGATCAGAAATCCATCGATCAAGCAAAACAACAGTAAGATGTTAATCTAGACTTAAGACCCTGTATATAGTGTTCATATTTCTTGGTTGGTCATTGTTTCTTCTTTTGAATTTTTTTTGTTGTCCATATACCTAGAAAAGTGTCTTTTATATAATCAACCTTATACTTTATAAATGCAAACTTCAATTCCTGACATACTATTTATTTAATATTGTGGCAGTAGTTATGGTTATTCCATGATGCTGTGCATATTGGATAGTATATGTAATTTAGCTAATGTCCTCTGTTTTGAAAAGCAACTGAAAAACGAGAATGTGACAAGATGGCTCCTAAACATAGAAGAAAAGTACTTATTAAGCCTATCCTTCTTATTTCTCCATGTCTATAGAGTCCATATACCTCTCATACTCTCTTTGAAGCACAATAGATCCTGACCGGCCCTACAAGTCTCATCCGAGCAATCAGAATCTTACACTCTTAGGGCATGTCGTACCAAATGAAGTAGTAGTATATGTCCACTAGCCAATTGCTAAAAACTTTGGAATCATAGGCACCATCTAATATAGGAGATTCTATCTTGGTCCTATATGTGAAATCATCATCAGTGTGGCTACGCCTCTGGACACACATCTCTATGTCTCTCGTGTGTTCCTGAAAGGTTTATGGTCACGTGCTTCTAGGATACTGTCACTGTTCCATCTTTTCCGTTCGTTGGTCCATTGTTTCCATTTGCTGACTAATGGATTGAATCCCCTTAGTTAACACATCAAATTTGTCTTCTATACTGTTCAAACTAGGATCGTACAATTTACTGTTGCAAAAGAGCATGCACTAAGCTAGAATATTAATGCAATCAACCAAACAACCCGATGTAATGCAATTTATAGACTCAAATAATACTAAATGTGTACTATATGAACAAAAAATAACCTAGTAAAGGCTAAGTTCCTATTATGCAAGGGAAATGCATCCTATAATAATTATGTAAACAAGCAACTATTCAGTAAATAATAGTAGTAACACTAACTAACAATACACAAAGTTCCAATAAGAAATTGCAAAATCTGCTTGGGTTAGTTTTAGATATTACCCATAGTTGAAAATGCTTTCATACAAATGACAGTCTTTCGAAGCTTTCAAAAGAAGATTCATATGCTTTAGAGTTTTAATTATGTACCAAGGGATAAACAAACTCCAGAAATATAAAGTTTCAAATCCGACATGAATCGTACTTCAAATAACCTCTGAAAGTAGAAAATACCCTTAACGGGTCTGGTGCTGTGCAAACGGGTCTGTTGGTTCTTAATGGGATAGGTAATTGTTGATTAAACCTGATTGTACTGACTCAATTTAGGGCCACGGATTATGGATATGAACCAAAACTGAAATTAGTCTGCTCTCATAATCTAGATCAGATCCGGTACCACACTAATTGAATCCGACTAAACTCGAAGTTGAATCCAAATTGAGAATGGATCTAAACTAGATCTAGCCTATGTTGGCGACTGATTATTCTGTGGCTCAACGATGATGAAGGGGTGTAGGCAACTCGGCTTGATCTGGGGGATCGAGAATTTTTAGAATGGAGATTTCATAGAGTTTGAGGATGACCGGAGGAGTCAAAAATGAGGTTGATGGTGTTCTAGGGATGGTGTTGGCAATAACCGTGGTTGGCAAGTGAGGGAACTTGATTTGGATGATGAGTTGGTCATTGGATTACTATTGTAGTTGTTGTCAATGATACATGACGAAGGGGATGGCAGCACTGTCAATCAACGATGATGAGGTGGTTGGTGGCTTCGATGGATTGGAAGGTTCATGCAACAACGAGAGAGGAGCTAGAGGATTGACAAAGGACTATTATTCAACCTCATTGGAGGTGGAGATTGCAGTGTCAGCAGAAAGAGGTGGTGGCACTGCCTTAGGTTGAAGACAATGGTTAAGCTTCAAAGACAGTTCTCGACGTGGATGTTGGAGGAAGGAATCGATTGAGGTGTTGTCGGCGATGTTGTAGGAAGGAGGCTTATTGAGGCAATGGATCTTCTCTGTGGTATTGTTGTGGCATCAACGAAAGTGGGTGATTTATGGATTCGACTAGGGAAAGGGAGATCGAATAATGGAAGAGGATTTGAGGAGATCAAAAAAGGGGAATCCTGATTTGAAAATTTTGATGATTTTTTTCAAGAAAACCAAAAATCAAACATAAGGATTAGAGATGGATCTAGATTTTTAGAGAAGAAATTTAATCGTTGATACCAATTTGAGATAGCACATAAACTAATTAGGGTTTGTATAAGGTAAAATTAGCGTTTAATTATGGAATTCGGGGATTTTATGGATTTATGGAAGGAAAATTAAGGTTCTGATCTCAGCACCTGGGCGAATCTGCACCCACCACTTCCTACGAATTCATGAAGAAAGATTTCAAGAACAATAGCAAATCATGATGCTAGGGTTTAAAAATTTCAACATCATATTATCATCTCAAAATATTGCTTACAAGCCTTATTAATAGGAAATTAGCAATGTGCATCACACGTGCATTTAAACAATCAAAATCTAATAAAATTCCTAATAATAAAATCAAATAAAAATGGAATCTAATAGAATTTATAAGCAGATGCAGGTCTTTATTTAACTTAATAAAATCAAATAGAATCACTAAGCACATTCAGGTCTTATTTGCTTCTATCAACATGGGTAACTAATGATGGCATGCTTTAAAACGACATTTAAGATTTAGACAAAATGGTCAAGGAATATTTTACTAAAAAAATGAGAAAACCCAGACGGATATTATGAGAAAGAATCAGAAGAACCTAGTTTACATTTATTATAACCAATATGCTACTGGAACAACCAGTCCATGGTTCCGCAGAAGAGAAAAAAGTTTCACAGGAATTCATTTCAAGGAGCGAAGCCAGAGGAGGAAGGAAAGAAGCACAGCAGGTACTAATTAACAGTTTGTGTTGTATATACACACAAATTTTATTGATTATATTATTTTATATTTTACAAACAGAGGATAATGGCGGTGAATTCTCAAAAATAGACCAATAATATAAGTTTCTGAAAGAAGTGTGGCGGTTTTAACCACACAACACCTATACGTCATAACCTGCTTTAAGCCGGAAAATGATAGGACCTATATTAATTATAATCAAACTTAAACAAAAAATTATTTCCTTGTTTCCTGCTCAAGAAAGTACACCTTTTCCTTCTTAATAAACTGAAAAAGCTTAGTCCGGTAAACTTTAATGCCACCGACTCCCTTGATCCAATGTACATTTTTCCTTATCTTCCTGTTTTGTGGCCTTTAAATTACCCAATCAACCATAACCTATTTAGAGAAGGTACGCATTATAACATTCTGAAGGTTCCCCTCCCTTTTTTCTGTTATCCATGTCTCATTCATGGTTTATAACTTCAACCATTTCATTTTAAAGTTATTAATAATTGTCAAGCCTCAGCCGCTTAATATGGATCTCAAGAAAAACTTAACAGATCAATAAAAAAAAAGACAAACTTAATAGGATTCACAGTATCAAGCCAGTAATTAATTTATTTCTACAGTTTACTACTTTTCTTCTTAACAATTGTATGGTATCTCGGTTTGGTTTTACCACCCAGTTATTATGGTCCATACATGAACATCCTACACATATTACTATTTTTTTGAGACAATGATTGCATATTTGAGACAATGATTGCATATGATTGGAACTACCAATCGCTATCGTGCTACGACGAAGTTGTATAGCAAGATATTTCTTAAATGCTTAATTCTATTAGCAGTTTTAGGAATGATTGAAATTAAAGTATGATTCAGTCCTTTCATCATCTTACTTGACCTGGAAAAGTTCGAGCCAACCTCTAGGATAAGATCAAAATATCCCTCTCCCAATGAGCACCTTCGAACTGTCAATTAGTAAATAAGATTCTGTACTTGAATGTTCCAGTACGCTGCCCATCATAGGAAGTTGCTTCTTGGAATGACAGTCTATAAGACTATATTAATTTTTTTACGTTTATCTTTGTAAGTATTTTCTTCTAAACATATACAATCAATTCAAATTTTACTTGGATCAAAACTATTGAACTAATTCATATTACAAAATAAATCTATTTGATGAAACTTTGTCAATTTTAATGATTGTATATGATGATTGTATATGCAGTGTCCCTGCATGCTTGTATAGAATGATGATAGATACATTAAGATCATGCGTGCACACCACGGGCCAGAACAGGGGCGACTAGAGATGAGATACTGTTGGATTTATTGTTCTTTCCCAGCCAATAGACAGGGGTAGTTCCCTGACCAATGGTTATGTGTAGCATTATTCTTATATTTGAATAGCCTTGGAGAGTGTTCTCCTTGATTACATGTCCTGGCTCCACCCCTCGAGAAATCCCTGTGAACTCTATGCATGATACTTAACTTTCTTATCCTCATACACTTTCACAAAATGAAACTAATGCACCTTGTTGTAGAATAGCTAGTTTGCATAAGCATACCTCATGGGTGCGTGCATCAGAGACAGCAGATATGGTTGCATTGCAGGTAGCACGCATTATTCTGCAATAGGAATGTAGCAAGGCATGTGAAGAAGTCCTTTCTAGCTTCAAGAGATAAAGGCATGAAAAGACAGTTTGCGCCAGTGAATGACCCTTGTGCCATGTTGCCTGTCAACAAAAAAATATGATGAATAATAAAATTTATTTAGCTGGAAAAAGAATACAGCAAAATACTGTACAATACCTCACATGCTAATAGGTGATCCATCACATCTATGCAGCGCTGAACATCAACAGTTCTATCCAAGCTGAGAGGAATAGGAGCAACTCCATTTTCAATTGCTTCTTCAATGGAGTAATACCCACTGTTTCCAATTCCAGAATCCATCTTGGGATCCATTATCTGCATCATTGGATGAATGACAGGTTATACACCTATTGCAAAGGCCTCAAGGAAAGAAATGAAGCAGAGAATATTTGATTATTTCAAATAAAAAAAGCATAATAAAGGCTATATGTAGTGAAGTATAGAGGAAGATAGAAAAAAAAATATATACAGTCTGCAAGGTAATGGAAGAACAGAAAGTTAACTTATCATCTTCATCTTTAAACATCATCAACTATTCCCATCAAAAAGGTGATCAAGAGTTACTCGATGAACATTTTACGTCTCCAAAACTAAGACTTGGCTGAGTATGCAACTGCTATCATGCAAGATATAATTCCTACCCACCCAGCTGCCCACATGCATAGTCACAAACAAACTACAAATAGTATCTGCAGTGAAACCCCACTTGTAGATAGGACGCATGTGCAGTGTGCTCTTCTCATAAACCCATGCACAAGCAGTGGCAGCAGTAGTGGTGGCAACAGCACAGTGGTAAGAAGACATGCCCTTGGGCAGTCAGGTTGATGCACCAAGTGCTTCCAGAACAATGGAAGAGGCGAAATTGTCCGACTAGAACAAGGTAATTTTTCTCTATTTCCAATTTCCAAATGTTTTTTGATACATCTTACTATGGTTGCTTGTATTAAAGAATTTGAAGATTGAACAATTCAATTAAAAATAATTTTGACCCAGTTTAAATATTTATTATTTTACTGTTTCCATACTACTTAATATAACTACTTATAGCTCATGCTCTCATTTTCTCTATTATTTCAGCAGGAAGAGAGTTTTTCTTTTCCTTTCCCTTCGATATTTTCTTATCCTGAGCCCCGAGTCACTGCCTCACTACTATGGTATTAGCTCAAAGCAATGGTCAAGAACAGTGAACAAAAGGGACTAAAAAAAATGAAACACATTAGGATGCAGAGAAGGAAAGGATAGAAAAGGACAAGCATTCGAAGGATGGAAAAGCAACAAGCAGTGAAGAAAAGACGAAACTTACCAAGAAGATGCTTGGGACAAGTCGAAACTGCAGGGTGTATATCCATACATAACCCTTGGTTTGATGAGTAACAAACTCTATTTGTTGTTCATTATGTTTTGCGGAGTATGTGTAGGTGAGATGGATGCAAACGAATCAAGTGAGATAATGATCGATACGACTAACACAGCCAATATCGATAAGTTGAATTGGTACAAATTTAACATTGTATTTGATAGCGCTACAACCTGAACCACATGATAGCATCTACTTAAAAAGTGTAGAGCTTGGAACCACCTTCTAGACGATACCAAGATCAACAAAAACAGATATTAGATGTGAAAGTTATAATTAGTTAGTGTTGGGAAGAACCAATCATTAAAACCGAAAATCAACTTCAAGCTCAATTTTGAGGGTGATGCGAACAGAACAAAAAAATTTGCATAGGAGAAAAATTTTCGAGCTTTGAATCCCCTTCCCAACAACACTTGAATTATCTAAATCAGGTTTCTGGATAAAAAGTTATGGTTGTTTTATTGAGACGCTACCAGACTGAAAAATCAGCTACCAGTAGAGCTACAGGTATCTCCAAAGAGCATCTATAGGTGCACCTACTGGTAGGGCTACTGGTAAGACTATGAGTAGCTTAGTGCAAGCCAAATTTCAGGAGCATTTATTTGGAAATATATGATTCCAAATTTGATTGGATTTGTTTATAAACAAACCCATATCATATCAGGACTCTTTGGAATTAAAGACTATGATTTATTCTTTGTTATATCAAGGATTGGATTAATTGAAGAGGGGGAATCATACTTATAAAAGGGTTTTGGGGAGATTAAAAAGGAGAACTTCTTGAAAATTTTCAGAGAAGGTTTTTGAAGAAAAAATGTGAGATCTTTGGAGCTCCTTCATTCTAACACTCTCGAAGGCATGCTTCAGCATAGATTCTGTTTTTTTTAGGAGTGTTACTAAAACCAATGTTTATCTTCATCATCGCCTTTATTGAGCAACAATCTTATCTTTCGAAGACATATCTATCATGGACGTAAGATCTATTAAACTTGTGCTTTAACTGATACTTCAATACTAAGAAGTATGGCACGTCGCTGAGGGTGTCGTGTCCGTATCGGACACTTGTCCGATACAGACACATCACAGACACGATAAAAAACGTCTTGGACACACCATACAATATGTCCAATAAAATAAAGGAAAAAACATTGTGTCATTGTCGTATCCGTACTTCTTTTAAGTTGTGTCTAAAAATAAAAGAGTTAAATAGTCTGGAAAAATTTTAAAAAAAAGTATTATTGAATTGGTAATTCTATTTGTACCTAGTTAGTTTTATGAAGTTATATTTTAATGTTTTCTTGTGGAAAGAAATCTTATTTGGCTTCTGTATCTAAAAAAATTATTTTTTTGTTCACACTATACACTCACTTTTTATCGTTTACCTATAGGTGGGGAGGATGCATGGTTGATGTGGAGACTTGTCCTTTATAAATAAATAAAGAGATGAAGTCATACATTGCCAGTAATTTTATTTTGAATATTTTAGTAAAATTATTATGTTAATAATAAAATAAGATATACTTACATTTATGTTTTTTCTGTATCATTATCATATCCGTGTCCTCATTTTTTTCACAAATGACGTGTCCCGTGACGATATCTATATCCGTATCTGAATTCGTATCCGTATATGTGCTTCCTAGCTTTGGTATGTATCAAAAATTGTTCTTTACAATCAGTTGATTGCTTTTTGGCCAACTCAAATCGGTGTTAATTGAGGTTTACAATTGCTTGTCACTGGAATTTGCATAGCATACTAAAGCAAGACGGAAATTGAGAAACACTAGTGGGGCACTAAGGTTACATTCCACTTGGAAATAACTTGTAGTAGACAACTAGTTGGGTAGACTATAATTTCGGTCTTGAAATTGCTTATTAAATTGGATTGTGATCTAGGTTTTCTATTGGTAGTGGAGGCCCATATGTCAAGAGGAAAAGTGGATGTAAGGTTTATCCCGAGCCACTTTGAAAATATTAGTGTGTTCTGCTTGTATTTGATATCTGTGGTTGCTTATTTTATTATGTTGTATAATAACTGTGTAAATTTAACTAAAGGTGTGTTTGGCTATCAGAAATAGTGGAAGTAAAGAAGAACTTAAGAAGTAATTTCCAAAATAAAAGTGGAAGAAGAAATTTTTTCTTGTGTTTGTTTGCTAACTTTTGGAGGAAAAAAAGTGTACTAGGAAGTGATGAGAGTATCATTTAATTGATTAAATAAAATATTATTTAAATAATTTTATTTGTTTTATATATATAAAAGTATAAGTTTTGAATGGTAATGATGGCATGTAAATAAAAAAATTAAATTTTTTGTTTGTTCCTCTACTTACTAGAGCTCTTCCAAGTCAAAATGTGAGAGAAAATTTTGGAAGTAAGGTGCCACATATGCGCCAACTCACCATATAAGAAGTAACTTACAACTACTTTTTCGCTAACCAAACACTTGAAGTAGTGGAAGTAGCCTCACTTCCACTACTTCTATTCTACTTCCATGCAAACATACCCTAAATAAAATCTTGTAGAAACTCTATTCACTTTCCTCTAGAGCATATCTCTATACTCTAACGCGAACACAACAATGGTATCAGAGCTTGGTTTTAATGTTAGATTAGATAGCAAGTTTAGAAAACACTCATTGCAGGTTTCCTTAAAGGCCATGCAATTAACTGACCGCCTCTGTTTGATGATACAAACTACAGCTACTCGAAAGCTAGGATGAAAGTCTTTTATTGTCCATAGACTATGATGTTTGAAATAACGTAGAATTTGGTTACCATGAACCCACCATCAAAATCGAAAATCGGGAAGTAATCATAGCTAGGGACAAATAGAACGCAACTAAAAAAAGATTTTCTCTATAAATGCTAAATATATAAATGCCTTATAATGTCACTTACTGCTAAAGAATTTAACCATATATCTACTTGTGATACTCTCAGGAAAATCTAAAAAAAGTCATCCACAAGGAAACCTAGCCAATCAAGAAAGTAAAATCAACGATGCTCATGAATGACTCCAAGAACTTCTAGATGAAGTCCAAAGAATCGGACCACGACATGTTCACACAATTCATAGAGCATGTGGCTTGAGAAAGGAGTTTAGCAAGGAGGAACTGATAGACAAAGTATTTCGCCCAATCACGCTAGACTAGGATTCTAAGATAACTTCTATTGAAGATTCTCATAATTTATCTAAAATGTTACTTGAGAATCTTATAGGAAATCTCATAACACATGAGACAAGGTTAAAAGAACGCAAGAAACGTCTTAAGCAAGGTATCAAAAAGACCCAGTGGTTCTAAAAGCAAAGGGCAAGGCAATAACCAACTCCAGATTGATCATACAAGTGCAACCAACTGCTCCTCTGTTCAGTAGTTTAGCTAACCTCATGAATTTAACTTGTAGAGTGCTATTTCAATGAACAGGGTTGTTGGGGTTTGCGCACGAAAGTTAAATTACAGTATCAAGAATGAGTTGTACGACAACCAAAGCCAACTTAAAGTTCTTTCCTGCAAGAATAGGATAAAAAAATTTGCTTCCGGACAAAGTGGCATATAAATATCCCATCAAACAATTTTAAGGAAGTACAGACTTGTAAAATCATTCAATTTTTAAGGGCAAGAGTCTTAGTGATTACCTAAAATCCAGAGGAAAATTTAGAAGTTTGATGGAGTTTATTTTGTGGAAAGAAGTTATATGGAAATTGATAAGTTAAAAGAAAAGGAAACCTTATGTTTTGCTTTTGTTCAGTCTCTTTAAAATTTGAGAAAAACAAATAGTTAAAAGAAATTTATTCTAAACGTTAGAAATTAAGCTTTCAACTCTAAAAATTCATAACATTTATCTAGAATAAGAACAGTTACCTAGAAGCCTCTCTTTCATACATTTTATTAATCAAATCTGCAGTGTTTATGATAAATTTCAAAAACAATATCCATGAAAATCATTTGGCTAAAGATGAAATCTAATATTTTCAGCAAATACTACATAAATGGCCAAAAATGCCCTCATATATGTAACATGCCTAGATAGTATATAACCTTAGCTATTTAATTCAAATCATATCATTTCAATCCCTCAATAGCTTCCCTAATTGGCATTAGCCAAAGTATCTCATTTGAAAAGCATAAGTTGGAGATATGCAGAGGAGGACTACTAGCAACCAAAGTTTAAAATATCAAAATCGGTCTCAACCGATCATTTATGGTATCAGAATCAGCAATATTAGGTGTATCGTATCTGCATTATAGGAAATATCAGCAATATCATACCGATATTATATGCCATATCGCATATTGGATACCTCAAAATCAACTGATATTTAAAACGTTGCCATAAGAAAATAATTCTACAAAGAGGGTGCAGTAGGAAACAAGAAAAAAACAAGAACGTGGATAAAAGCAAACCTTCCACTCCCATATGGGGAAAAGATAAAAGCCTTTCATTATTACAACTTCACTGTTGGAAATAGTATGAATATCTAATTTCCTACATGACACTTTAGCAGTTTTCTAAAGCCAATACAAGTTCTGAGTAAGAGATATTTTACAAAGAATGGCAACTATCATAGTCAACTCGATAAATGATGTTGGATAATAATTAACACCAACACTTCTCAATGTAGGCATCAGTAAAAAGGCCACAAGGTGACTCACAAGAAACAATAAGCAAAATCTAAAATACCAATCTTGAGGCTTGAATACCAAGAACCACTTGACACCTTGAGCTCTTATATGTTGTCAAACGACATATTTATCCAAAAGTTTAAGGTGATGGTTTGTGCGCCAACAGAACAGATAAAAGGAACTTAACATTAGCATTTTTTTTCTTTGTTGTATTTGGTACTGGTTATCAACTAAAGATGACTTCAAGCATAGTACATATGTGGAATGCAAAATCATTCATTCCGGATCATATAGTTACCATTAGAAACCAAAACATTAGAAGTATTATAAGAGAGATTGGTGAAGTCTCAATACCTCCAAGGCAGACATAGCAGCAAAAAGACTGAAATTCTCTCCATGAATAAGCTCTCCATCATGTAGATCTACAAAAAAACAATGGTATAGTGAATGAGTAAGACAATAATCAAGATAATAAAACTACAGCTTGCTGGAGACAGCATGATCACTCAAACTACTAAGTAGCTTCAGATCTGCCAATGCAAAGAATTTATCAACTAAATAATATGAATTTATCAACTAAATAATATAAATGAGAAGCCGTATTTATAACATTAATTGGGATCTACTTGTAGTCCAGGATAAAGAAACCTAGTTTGTATAATTAGCAAAATTACAATAGCTAACTGCGCATACATATACAATATCAGGGTCACATTTGTAACCATTTCCTAAATTCAGATAACAGCCAACCTGAGTGTTAATAATGATCTCAACAAATAAATCAAATTTCCTGTCACATGCTGTCATCATATCACACCATACTCCCTCACCATAATCTGTATGTCGGTGATTACGAACATAAATGCAAACTTTTAACATGTCTACCCACATCCCTATAGCTCCCACATCATTAATACCAATATTTTAAAACCCAAATTACTCAGATGATTGCTCGTCTGAGTGCTCAAGCATGCTTAGAAAATAAGTCAAGATGAGGGACATCGGTCGAAAATTTGGATAGAACGAGTACTCGTCCGAGTTCCGAGTTTTAGACTTCATCCGCTAAAAACTACTCAAAATCTAATTTGGCCTTATTGGGTCCAACTTAAGTTGGATTAAAACCCAACCCGCTAAATCCGATTCGCCCACTCTTTTTAAATATTCATAAATGAAAAATTAGGGCTCGATTCCGATCGAGCACCAATTCCTTTTGAAGATCTCCAGCAGCGAAGGGTTTTGAGGCATTTTGAGGCACGAGGTCTGTTGAAGGTGTTGAGTGTATCAAGGGTTAACCGAAGATTTTAAGGCACAGAGGTTATGGGCATCGTCGTTCGCCCAAAGTGTTGGGGCGTCGAGGTCCAACGAGGAAGCATCAAATCGAGATAAGTTAGTTGATTTGGTTTTTTCTTCTTATCTTTCTTAAATATTTCTATGAGTTCCAAATCATAGGATAAATGGAGAAGGGAGATGAAATTATTGTGATTATTGATTAATCATTTTATTTTGAATTATAAAAAAATTCTCTGCTAATTTTTTCCTACAATCTGTTGGTATTTTCTTGAATTAAAAAATCAACTAATTTTTCTCCAAATTATAGGATCTGTAGAGAGAGGAGATGAAATTATAGTGATTACTGATTAATTTATTAATTCTTCTAAAATTAAAAATCATTTTTCTCTCTTGATTTTCTCTACAATCTTTTTCCATTTATTTCGTAAATATGTAATTTTTGATTCTAAATTATATCACCTCTTTTTGTAATTTTTTTCTACAATCTCTTTTTTGAACTATAGGATCTTAAGAGAGGGCTAAACGGTTGATTTTTCTGAATTAGAAAATCTATTTTGGTAATTTTTCTGCAATCTTTTCCTTCAATTTTTTTGTGCTATTGATCCAATATTTTTCTTGTTGATTTTTTTCTGCAAACTGAATTTAAAAAAATTATAGGATATGTAGAGAAAGGAGATGGGATGGAATCAATTTTTTATAAAAAATACAAATTAGATTACTTGATAAATATCAACAAAATTACTGAAAATTACAACAAAAATGCATTTAGATTATAGTAAATTCATTCATTTAGCTCTTTTTACGGTAAATTCACAGTAATTTATAGTAAATTAAGTACCTCTATGAAAATATTGAAAAGGTATGAAACTTGTTTTATAATATTTACAATATTTTAATTTTCAGTATTGAACTACATATTATGTATTAAATATTTTTGTATACATATATTAAAATATTAAATCTAAACGAGTACATGCCAAGTTCTCTGAGTACTTGCTACTCACTCAAACCGAGTGAATAATTAAATTGAGTTCTAGAACACCGATACTTGATTAAAAAGCAAGATGGATTATTCCTAGTGATTAAAAGGCAAAAAACGAAGGCAATGCGGCAAGTTCTTGTATTGCTAAAGGCGAGACGCTAAGAAAAGCCCTCGTTTGACTGAAAAGGTGATAAACATTCAAATATATATATATATATATATATATATATATATATATATATATATATATATATATATATATATATATATATATATATATACAGTTATTTTAGAACATTCTTATAAAATAATACATGTCAACAATTGATAGATGAATGACACTAAAGATATAAAGCACGAAAAAACAACATTGTCGATAGAAAGTATACATCTAACCATAGAGCAAAAGATCATGAATATAAAGTAATATCTCAAAGGATTCACTATGAAACAACTAATCATCTAATTTTATTACTAATATAAAAAATTAATTAAGCAATGAAGACATAGAAGACAAATAGGTGTAGCTAGTAACTTCCTAGTGTTATATAGCAATTACTAGCATGTTCAATAGCATGCTGCTGTGCAAAAGACTATTAGTCTAAGAAGATAGATTGAATTATATAGAAGCATTATGATGGTGTACTTAGCAATCTAATCAAATTACACCAAATGTGAAAGATAATTAATATGGAATCAAATAAAATTAAAAATCACAAAGTTCCAAACTTTAACTGATATAGACAAATAATAAACATAAACATGATCATGTGATTGTATTCAAGTATCCATCTTTTTAAGGACTTGACGTGTCATTATGATCATCCTTGTCATATATGTGCTCCATTTTTGTGTTTCTACTTTATAGCTACCTATGAAGGTTGCTTCATGCATACCACTAGGCCATTAGTTTTTGCTATCTAATATGATATTAGAGAAACAAGTTTCAAGAGACTCTAGGTTAAAACCTCATTACTTTCAATTTAAAGTATGTTTATAACCCCATTTACTATCTTCTCATGCAAGTCACATTTTCAAAGACCTTTCTGCATGACCTATACTAGCGAAGTTTTATGTGTTAAGTTTGCGAGAGAAATATTGTTCATCCGCAAACCATAAGCATAAGGTTTGGCATAAAGAAGCTACACAATATGGCATTAGACTGCTAGGTTCCAAGAGGTCCTATGTTCATAACTCGTAGATTTCCATTTAGAATATGTATTAGCCTCATTCATTATGCCTTTCCAAGTGAGTGCCTTCAAGGTCCTTCCATGTAACATAACAGCGAGTGCAAAGGGGGGTGTTTAGTCTTAATTTTGCTTGGCCTACGGACTAGTGCAGTCTAAAGAAGCTAATTTGTAATGGGAACATATTGAAGTGTCATTAAGCTATATATTAGGCATAACACCATGGTTTTGCTCTATTATTACTGCAATGTGAAAGAAAAAGGGCATGTAAGGAAAGAAAAAATAGAAAGATAGGAAATATAAAAAAAAAAAAAAAAGACACGGATCATAGTCCCTCTAGCCATCTCATATCATACCACCAATGACGGAATCAACTGGTCCTTAACATCAGATGGCATGTTCTAATTCTCTTCTCTTTCACCATCATATCTCCCCAACTTCCCCATTGATAATTGCAACATCTAACATCAAGAATGGTAATGTGCCTCCAAAGTCAAGAATGTCACATGGATAGTTATGTATGGTCACCTTCTTATGTACACACATGCCGCAATATAACCGTTTTGTTCGACTATATCCTAAACCACTCAACTCAAAGAACTGCCCCTTAAAGACAGGTGTGGCAATGTTGCCACTTCTTATCCCCCACCCCCAAAAAAAAAATCATTTTCCCTCGACCATTAGAGCACTATGACATAAATGGCGTCCGTGATATTGGCAGCCCTAATCTCTGGAACTTAGGACTCCGCGGACTTGGATACTTTGGTGCCTTTTGGATGGAACGGAACAATCGCATCTTCAACAACAAAATTCGGGAGGTTCCACCCCTAATTCACAGTGTAACCTGCCTACTCAATTCATGTCTGTAGCTTAGGAATTAGACTCTTCTCCCTAGTACCCATGTCTCTTTCATTTCCACTGTACATATCCAACATCTGTAATACTTCAAGTTCCATTGAAATGAAAAAAAAGATGACGCTTCATTGTCCTTGTCTCAAAAAAACAAGTAATGGATTTCAATGAGAATACATACCCTCCATAAAAAACGAATTATGACCTGTGTCCTAATAACTATGTTTTAAGTTGCCTCATATTGCTCAAAGACATAATTGGATGCTATATTACATAACTTAAGAGGTGAATAAATCTCTACCTTAAATTGATTAAGAAATGGCATGTTTCCCTGCTCTTTCTTCCTCCATCTGTTTAAATTCACTAGTTTGAGACATGTTTGGCACCAACCTAAAACAATGACAAACTCAACATACCTACTAGACTCCTCTATTTAGACCTGCAATTAACAAGCCACCACGTGAAATTTTTGAAGCTACAAGAAATTCCAATAGACAAATGATGCTAACGAAAGATTAAGCCACCCCGTAATTGACATCACCCACAAACAAGTCAACAGCTTATATGAAAAGATTATAAATGATAGGGGAAAAAATAGAAAATTACCGTTACAAGCGGCGGCAATCAAGGGGGAAGCGTCGGCCCACACCGTCCCATCACCGGAAGGGATTTGGCACGGCAGCCGCCCGCTGCCGCCGCCGCCGCCGCCGCGGCAGCTGCTGCTTCCTACGTCTCTGTCGCCTCTCTCTAGCTCCGCCATCTAAAAAACCTTGAGATTTACGTGGCGAGATCTTTCAAAAGATCTTTCTTATTTGGTTTGATTTTGGTTTTGATTGGAAATTTGGAAGAACGAGATCTTGAGGACGAGAAGAACAAGGGTTTATGAGTTTTGGGTTGGTTTTGCTTAGGAGCACTCGCGGAGGAGATTAAGGTACAGCGAACCGGGCCTTAGCACGTGTGCAGTATCATTTAGGGTTACGGTTATTCTAATTGAAATTTTTAATGTTCAGTCCAAAAAATCATATTAGTTGATAGGCAGTCTGAATCTAGCAAAATCAAAAAAGAATATATATATATATATATATATATATATATATATATATATATATATATATATATATATATATATATATGCTCTGAGAACTTAAAATTCCCATTATTCCCATTATACCTCCATATAATTAACCAACTAATTTATCTATCTTTTTTCAATTTTTCTCTTCATCATCATCAATCCAAAAATCTCATTTTATTTACCCCTCAATATCTCGTGATCTTCTGATCGACTTCTCTCTCTCCTTGAGGCCATCAACCTCACTTCTTATATACACGTTTGGTGGCTGCGAGATGCAAGATTTGAATAAGGTTAGATGCAAGATTTGAATAAGGTTAGCGAGTTGCTACTGAGAATGGAAAATAGATGAGATTAATTGTTCTAGTGTTATAATTCACAATGAGTTGATTCATGGGTTGTGTAAGAATGGAGGTTTTTGGAGACGATCAAGGCGATTAACTCATTGAAAGGTAAGGGCTTCATAAATGAAAATTGACTAGATGACTTATTGTTGGTTGGTGCTTAGTATTTTCATTCATTAGGGCTCCATCTAGCATGAGAGCTCTCTGGAGTTGAAAAACATCGAAGTTGGATGCTGAATTTGGATTGAAATTGGGAGTTTGAAATTGGATTGTTTGTTTTTGGTTTAGGACAAAGGAGATTTATCTGGGATGGGAGAAATAGTGGATTTTGAGAGATCCGTAGAGAAGATGATCGAGAGGGGTAGATGACGGATGAGTTTTTGAAGAGGAAGTGAAGGGTGAGTAAAAGGAGGATTTGAGGGTAGAGGAATCAGAAGAAATGGAGGATTAAAGAGGAGGAAAAGTTGGGGAAAAAAGAGATGGGAGCAGAGGAGGAAAGAGGATCAACTGGCTAATATGATGTTTTGGATAATAATTTTCTAATATTAAATATTTGAAGAATATATAACATAATAATCCTTAAGTTTAAGGTAGATATTTTCGATATACATCCCTCATAATTTTAATTAGATATTAGCCCTTCAAGAATCATTTTTTCATCTTCAAATACTTTACATATCAGTCTCACTTGTTCTATATTCGATTAATAATCGTATTTTCTTAATTGCTTTTTTAATCTTTAAAAAAAACTTAGTCTACTTCTCTAATTAAGTTTTGGACAGTCCAAAAGCTTTTATTTATCTTCTTTCTTTTCCTTTTTCCTTTTTATAAATCCATACTTTTGAGGTAAAACATAAAATTAATTAAGAAAATCTAGTTATTCTTTCATAGTTGTATCCAGATCCATATTTGAACTCTGATTTAGATACCCAAATTCAATCCAAAACCTAAGTCCATATTCGAATTTTAGTGAGAGAAAGAGAGGGAGAGGAAGAATGTTTGATTAGGAGCCAGATTTTCTCTTTTTTCTGTTATTTTAACATGCTTCTAAAAGTAATTGGCCCAGTGATTAAGAAGGATAAATAAGTAAATAATTAACAAGATTAAGCCTAGAAATGTTTGTTTAAAGTAACCCAACTTGAATTTAACCCAAAAACGTCTCGAGCTCATCATGTAACTAATCTAGATATCTATTTGATTTGCATTACAACTCTATCTCTAATTAGGCACTATGAAGACTTTCTCATCTAGATATACAAGAAATATGTAGATTTCTAATTCCATTACTTCGGTAACTCTTTTGACTGACTTAGCAAATTTATAAGAATTCCCTTTTTCCATGAAGAAAGAGGAGCGATGACTGTTTTATGGAGAATTTGTAATTATGAAGAGAGTTTTTTTTTTTTTTTTTTTGGAGATAATGTATTCATTATCAATATAAAGACCCCATTAATCTGTCGACATTTCTTTAAGGAAATAGGCTTGGGAACCTCGCAGTCAATATATCTATATGCACTTTCTCTTCGACATTTGGCTTTGCCTAATAATTTTATTGTAGGTTACAAATTCCTATTTTTATAACTCTAGTTCTAATCTTGTTCAAGTCTAAATCCTAGCTTGAACCATTGACCCGACTAATTTAATTGATAATTTTTTACATCAACAATTAATGTCGTATATGGGAATCACAAGTTAATCATGGCTAGAGCACATCGAAAAACTCAGGTGAACAAAAGTCAACCACCTCCTTAGGGAAGAGAAATCAACAGTATGGAAAGAAATGATCAGATAAACCATGATATACCTATGATTTAGACTAAGTTTCAGAAACTTATTCGCCAGCATGTGATATAAATCATCGTTCTCTCTCAGGCAATAGAAAGTTGCCTACTCAAAGTTGTTGGCAATCAACCGCTCCAATCTCCTCTAGGAGAACTTTAGGAGATCTAACTAGACATTCTCCATTAAATATTAAGTGTTGGATTTGTACCTCGCATTCGTTGAACATCTAGATGTTATCGGAGATCACAAAAAGTTTTACTTCAGTTGGACTTAGGTTAGCTAATATATCCTAATTGGACTGACATAGCAATTAGATAATGATAATGTTATCATGATAGAGTTTTAATACTAGCACTATATATATATATATATATATATATATATATATATATATATATATATATATATATATATATATATATATATATATATATATATATATATATATATATATATATATATAGTATGTGATATGGGTGACGAGAGCAATTGATGAGAGAGATGACTTTTGTTATTATTAGAGATACGAGAGATAGAGAAATAATTTGATCTCTTCTTGTGACTTTTTTTCTCATAATGAATCTCTTATTGTTCCTGTAGATATATGTTTTACTTGGTTGACCGAATCATATTAGTTTCTTGTATTTTTCTTGTACTTATTGTGTTTCCTATCGCATGTTCTTGATGTGTGATCAAGTCTTATTTGTGACATCTAATGGCGGTTTTTGATCTCCAACAAGTGGTATCAGGCCAGATTATGAAACCCAAATCAAGGCTGCGAGATAGTGTATCTGAAATCTAGTCGATAAGAAGGTTGGCGGAAGCATCAACAATAAATACAACAAGAAGAAAAAAGAACCAGCCATGTGCAATCGGTAGTATGCACGATCACAGGCTCCGGCGGTGTGCACTAAAAGGAGTGGCTGAGAGCTGAGATAAATTCTAAGGTGCATATCGATGACTGTGATTAATTAGAGCGTGGATCGAGAAATCAGTGTCTAATTTAGCTGATTCAGGAGTCGAATTCTATGTTTTTCAGCCTTCTGGATGTAGTGGTGGATGTCAATTGGGCAAAATCTACTATTTGGAGTAGATTTTGTGAAGACATCGGTGATCGAGGGGTTGATTGACTAGGATGATTGATGGTCGATGGTTAGGTAATTGCACGATGATGAGGTACGTCGTGTTACTTCATGATGATGGACATAGTTACTTTATGATATGGTGTAGCACATAATAATGTATAATTGTCCATGTTAATCTCTAGATATGTTCATGGTTTTCTAGATCAATGTGGAATACAGTGCAACAATCACTCTTATCTAGTGCATGATATGAGAAGTGATTGAAAGTATTGAAGTGGTCCTGGTATTTTGACTGAGATGGAGCATGGTGAAGCAATTATGAACATTAGTGAAGAGTGTAGTGTAGTAGTGATGAGTGTGCAATAGAGCACGTTGTAGCGAGTATGAGCACTTGATGAAGAGCATGGTGTAACAATCGTGAGTGTTCAAGAGAGTACAATTTAGTGATCATAAGTCTTCAGAGGAGAGCATGATTTAGTGATTGTTAGTTCTCAAGTACAAAACGATGATGATTGTATAAGTTGTTCCCAGTAGGTGAAGCATGGTGATCCTACGATCGATGTATGTGAAATGGATAGGGAGAACAACAGAGTTTCTCCAAATTGCATGACTTATTGGATATGAGCTAAGGTGGATATTATTGAATTTGTATCTCGCATTCATAGAGTATCTAAATGTGATTAGGGATGATAATGAGTTTTAGTTCAGTTTGATTTGAGTCAGGTATTGGTATTCTAATTGGATTGGAATACTAATTAGATTATGATAGTGCTATCCTAATAGGGTTTTAACACTAGTATTATATATATTTCATGTATGTTGTGTGAGAGATGAGATCAATTGACGAGAGAGAAATAACTTTTGTTATTCTGAGAGATACGAGAGACAGAGATATAATTGGATCTCTTCTTGTAACATTTTTTCTCATATGAATCTCTCTAGTTATTCCCGTAGATGTAGATTGAATTTCGTCAGTCGAACCAAGTTAATTTCTTATGTCTTTCTTGTGCTTATTATGTTTCCTATCTCGTGTTCTTGAATGTGATCTTGTTGTATTTCTGAAATTTGATGGGGTTTTGATCTCCAACATTAACCGAGCTAGAGAAAGCTCAAAGAGAAGGTGTGAGATGACCATGAATCTACTTCCACTCTAAGAAGAAAAAGAACTGAACACTAAATCAAAATAATATAATCCTCTCTCCATTGTGCATAATCCTAAAGAAGGGACCGAAGTTTAATATCCCAAATCTTGGAAAATATAACGAAATTGTTGATCCCTCGAGAGCATATTGCCAACTACCATGCATCTACGGACCTCCAGGAAACTATTGAAGAGGGCATATGCCTCACTTTCTCTATAATTCTTACGAAAGAGGCTAGGAACTTGTACAACCAGTAGCCATCTAAATCTATAACCTCATTTTGCCAGCTGCAACATTTGTTTACGCAACATTTCATAGTAAGTAGGAGAAGACAGATGACTACACCTCTCTCTTAAAGATCAAGCAGAAGCCCAATCAATTCTTGAGAAATTATCTCAAATGATTCACTAAGACTAGACTCCAAACACTTATCCAACATGACTCTTGTGATATTAATGAATGACATTCAAAATAAGGCAGTCCGTAAGTCCATCATCGAGAGGAAGCTAACTTCCTTCAATGAGATGCTTGACAGGTTTGACAAGTACGTCATCTTGGAATGTTCTAAATCATTTTTCACTTTTGCACAAGGGGCAAACAAGTTCTAAATAGATTACATCTATGTGGTGAAATCAACTCACTCCACCTTCAGTTCCAGCTCTATTAAACTCATCTTTCGCTCCTAGCCCTTGGGAGCAGGCTACTCCTATATTCACTTCAAATCTTTTGAGTACCGATTCTACTTCTCAATGTTGGAACAAATTATGTAGCACGCTATTGTCCTAATTCCATACCATGCTATATCCGAGTATGGGCATCATTTGCAACACACAGTTGCATATCATACTTCGCTTTCTAAAATAGTTCAACCTTGAAGCCCACATCAACATACAGTTAACCTCAAGTACTGTATGCATCTCATGACATGCTTAATTCAACATCTAATTATTTAAATTCCAATATATCAACATGTGCTACTAATAGTGTATGTTTGCAAGATAGAGTGTTAGACTTAATTCAAGAACACGTAGAAAGTAAAGAAAATAGAGAGAAGCCTTTTGGTGACTACTACATAATGTCAAAATTTATATTACCACTAGGATTTAAGTACACCAAGATATCCACATACTCCAATGTGACGGATCCAGGAAATTGGCTTTGTCGATTTTGTAAGATAATGGTGCTATATCGCTGTGTTTTAAGGATTATGGTACACTTATTTCCAGTGTCACTTATAGGACTGACTCTCAAGTGGTTCAACTCTTTAATATCTAGTAATTTGTTCAGTTGTGATAATGTAATAGATATTTTCGAATAAGATTTAAAAATTAAGTCGAACACATGCCTGAATTTTCTAACTTACAAGATGAAGTAATGAATATGAGGAAGATTTTATTTTTATTTTTTTTAATCTCGCTAGCATGACTTGTATACTAAATCTAGTCTTAACTTATCTAGAAAACAATATGTGAAATACTAGAAACTTTAATTCTAATATCAGAGGATAGCTAACAATTCTTTGTTTAAACACATTTGTTGAAATGAGTCATCAAGGACCAAAAGCACAAAGACTATTCGTAAAAAGATTATGCTTGAACTGGACATTCTATTGTGCCACGACCATCTGCACTTAAAACTAAGAAAACATAAAATAGACTTTGAGGACTCTAACACATGAAGGGGATACTCATGGAGATGTGAACCATGTGAGTTATGAGGGACAATCCCCGACTTACAGTACAGTTAATGTGACAACCTACTTTCAACCACCAAAGGGGAAAATCACCGTTCATGAATATGATGCAAAAGATTAACATTCTGAATTTACCATTGCCTTACATGGAATTTTTCACATATTCAGAAATAATGAAATAGAGTTTCCTACTCATAGGAAAAATCTTAATCCATGTACTGATCGACCTAAATATTATACTTTCCACATGAGTGAAACACATTACAGGAGTGTATTGGTAATTTCATAACTTGATTTACAACCCCTATGTACAGGGGTAGATTGATTGGAACATCAGCAAGAAGCTTATTCAAGTCCAAGCATCAAACAAGAACAACCAACCTATGGGAGTTATTCAAAACCCCTGTCGAACCATCAACTGGTATTAGAGTACTACAACAATCTAACTAGGAGTACGAGGCTCCTATTTCTTTCATTGACAATCATATGGTGATTGGTGAACTCTGATGAATGATTTATGTACTCATCTCCTACTTGTATGGCAAGGCCGACGACATATAAACCAGCATTGAGCTAACCACTTGCGGCACAGACCTCTCTCCAGCAGCTCAAGCTTGCACTTTAACCTCCACAATAACTCCCTCGACTAAGTGAAGCATAAGAGTATGATATTGATGTGATAATTCTACCGCAAACACACAGTGTCAGTTGTAGCGCTAACAGATCATTCCCATAGAGATCTAGAGTATTTTACAATCTTGCTAATTCTATTATTTTGATGAGCTAACTATGAGTCTAGATTGATGATTTACAATTTTAATTAGTCTAAGATATGGAATCCACTAGTTCACAACCAAATATTATCTATTTGTCTTCCTTCTTTAACAAAAAATGATCTTTTAGTTTAATTCCTACTTAAAGTATTCTAAGTGTGGACTATCAAGTGGTGTGCAAGTATAATCTATCAAATAAATTACTTTTTATAAAGATAAACTAAATCGTTAGATAAATTCAACAAAACGAATAAAATCTAACGACTCTAAACCCTAACTAACTATAGGATATCAAAATATTTAAATTAAGTATAACTTATCAAAGTTTTAATCTACGAGTTCTTGTATTTTTATTGTTTCATAGAAAAAAAAAGTTTATCATTTTTATTTTTATTTCAGAAAGAATACAAATAGATTAATATGAGCTTGATCTCTAATTTCATCTATATCGTATAACTAACTAATTAGTTACTCATACTCCTAGTTAAAAAGATCCTACTTTTATTTATGAAAACCATTAAAAATCCTATTTTTCCTAGAAATCAATTAAAGATTTACACTAGAAAGCAAGATAAATCTATCTAAAAAATAAATAAAATAATTAAACTTACAAGAATGAACTTCTGAACAATGGCGCACCTCTGGAGTACGGTATTGCGTCGCCACCCCTTCGGCAAACCCTAATTTTATTAAATATTTTTCGAGTACAAAATTACATCTAAAAAACTCTTTTTAATTACAAAGATTCATGGGATATTTATAACCCAAACACAATCCTACTCCTACTCAAACTCAATACAAAAAATATAATCCTAATCTAACACAAACTAATCTCAAGATATATAATCTTAATCCAATCCATAGGTATTAGAAACTAATAGTTGAGATTAGATAGCATAAAATACTAATTTTCGGGTTCAAAACCTGAAATTAAATTCAGTATACTCGTAGCCCGCTGGATCGGATTTTTTATTTTGTAGTGTTTCAGTAAAATGACCATAACTTTTGCATCCAAACTCGGATTGAGCTGTTCTTGGGCTCGTTTTAAAGATAATTCCAACATTTACAAATTTCTTCTACACAAATATTTTCAGTTTAAACTTTGTCTTATCCTAATATGCTCTTGAATTTACTTATGCTGCACTTGAGTTTCTGTATTCACCAAAATTGACTTTCTATACTTATATTCTTGACAAATTTGCATCTTCTTCTTCTCTTCCTTGTGAATCCTTTGTTACCTATAAAAATATACTAAATATACCCGAGTAACAATTATTTACACATAAAAATTGATAAAATATGGGAGAAAAAATACAAAATATGATATCAATCACACCCCACACCTATTTTTTGCTAGTCCTCGAGCAAAACCTAAATTTAAAAAGAAAAAGAAAAATTTCTAACTCACTTTCATAGGAATCGCAATTGCACTTAGCATGTGCAATAAGACATTAAACCCCTAGATTACCCTAATGGACAAGTGGTGTCTTCTGAGATTTTGTAGTGAATATACCCACAAAATTCGTGAAGAAAATAAATTAAGGAATAAAGAAAAGAAAAACAGGGATAACCGAAAATCAAGAAAAATAAAAATTTTATACAAAAGAAAGAAAAATCTTTTTTTATATTTTATTCAATTTATCTCACAAATATACAAACTCAAGAATGCATTTAGATTATTAGTTTTCAAGTCAAGTATCATATCAAATACACCAATCATTTTAATCAAAAATTCAAATCCTATCTTTCAATACTCATTAATGGATAATTTATTGGCTCATATACATCTACATACACATGTGATAGTCTACTTCGGCTTTAGACTCCAATTCTAACTCATGATTCATCTTCTCTCTCTAAATAATTTTTTATTTTTTATTTACAAATATTTCACCTTTCATGCGAATATTCATACTTGCTTAGACGCAAAGTACCCAATTACTTGGATCACACTTTTTTTCATTTCTATGGCTATTACTTTAAATTCCAGGCTCACCTTTTTTTCTTTTTTTCTTAGAATTATTGCCTTAAATACTAGGCTCATCCATATTTTTAGAGAGAGAACTATTCAATTGTTATCATCTTTGTCTTTAATCTAATAAACTATTGTGAAGTGAAAAATAAATGTATACTTACCTCAAAATTACTATTAGCGGTATTTATTTTTTGGATTTTAATCTTTTTCATAAAATTCTTAGTGTATCATCTAGTCTACTCTGCTATCAAATTTCAAATCTAAATTTATTCTTTTATTTATAATTAAGTTGATTTATTGAAGATAATATATTATAATTTTTTTAGTTTTTATTTTCTTTTTAGTTAGTTACCTTAAAACTACCCGAAATATAAAATAAAAAATCCACAAAAATATAAAAATAAAATAAAAAAATCTTAAAATAAAACTAAAAATCCTAGAAAAACACAAAAAAATCTTCTAATCCACTCCCCCTCACCGAAACTTGTGTATGCCCTCATACACAAATCATTAGTGTCATCCTCTTTGCCTCCTACTCGATTCTCCAGGTGCACGACGTGCATATGCAGAAGTCCCTCCATGGTCAATTTGTTTCAATCGACGCCAAATTTTTTTTAAGACCACGCCAGACAATATTGATTTGCTCAGTGGGATCCGCTGGTAAGTCTTGGTCAAAAAGGCGTCATCCTCCTCCTCTTGTGTTAATTCAGTAGTATATATGTTTTTATCAACGGTTTCTGTTCTAATCCTCGGTAACAATAGCGTGATATGTCACTGATATATGCTCTACGGCTATGGACACACATGAGGGTGCATATGCATCAAACTCTGCACCAGACATAAATCCGCGACACAATTGTGTAATCAGATACTGCAGAGACAAACTAGTTCTCAACTGCATCTTAACATCAATAATGGTGTCGACTAATTGTGTGAACATACAAAAATGAGTGTCCTGATGCATGATGAAATCAACAATGTGTAATGTGGGTGTGTAAAATAATGACATGTGTGTAATCCCCATTACATTAGTGTTGATCCGGTGGCTAATCACATGTACATTACGATAAAATGTCTTACTGCCGATCGCTATATTATGTGTCACTTTGCAATTAGGACCCATCCGTGTAAAATATTCCTCAATCGCATCTGAGTTTTGATTTCCAGGGTGAAGGAGGATACCGGTGGATGCAAAGATGGCTGTTGCGTACACTTCATGGATTTCTCCACTCTAGTGGAGTTTAATGGTTTTGCAATTCTCCAAAATATCAGATTTCGCAAAACTAACATAAAACTATTTTACTAACTCTAGAATGTAAAATAAAGTGGGTGTGTATAACAGGTAATTCCATCCCAAAGTTTCTATGGTAGATAAAAAATATACCAAAAATGCAGCAAAAATCTAACCAAAGTATTTTTTACAAGCAAAAATCTAACCAAAGTATTTTTTACAAGCAAAAATCTAACCAAAATATACCATTAGATTATACTAGAGATCACACAAAATTATTTTGATTTAACAATAAATAGAGAGCCTAGAAAGCTCACCTCCCTGAAGTTTCAGGGAGAAAATCTAAAATTTAGCCGCGAATTGGCCGTTTTGGCCGCTATTTGGTGGCAAAATGGATGAAGCTGGGTCACTGCCACTTGGAGGAGGAAGCTGAGTGTGAGATCTACTCTCTGGTTGCCTCTGGATTGAGCTCAAAGTGAAGAATTTCGGTTGTTCTACAATGAAGAAACAAATAGAGTAAAGGGGGGGGGGGGGGGGGGGGCTTTGGGGAGGATGAGGGTTGCTAGGGTTAGGTTGTAGTTGGTGTGAAAAATTTATAGTGATTGCAAATTTTGATCAGCCCCTCACTTTTCTGCAGTTTTACTTTGCAACCCTCACTTCTATTATACCCTGCATCATGTTAGTAATGCACAATATAAAAAATATACATTCTAATATACAGATGAATACATGCCTTACGCATAGATTGGGTCGTGAAGTATCACGACCTTTGCATTATCGCTCGCTTAAGTATCTAAAAATAGTTTTAATATCTGACCATTCACTTTAAATAAATCAGCATTTTTAGAGTTTTTGATATCGATTGCATCGTGATGGTGCACCGCCCGTACTATGTACGGTCCATTCCATCTTGACCTTAATTTTCAGAAAATAAATATAGTCTCGAATTATATAAGAGAACTTTTTGCCTTGGTGTAAATAATTTGCGAATAATCACATTGTCATAAAACAATTTAGTTTTTTCTTTATAAATCTTAGCGTTCTCATATGCATCCCTTCTAATCTCATCAAGCTCATTAAATTGTAACATCTGCTGCTCGCTGGCTTTTTCACGTTCAAAGTTGAGGAACTTAATGGCTTATAAAGCCTTATGCTCAAACTCTCCAGTAAATGACACGCTTTTCTAAATATCAACCAATAGGGAGAAATACCTGGATTGGTTTTGTAAGTGGTACGGTAAGCCCATAATGCATCCGCTAGTTTATATGACCAATCTTTTTGTTGTGTTGCACTGTTTTATCCAAAGTCAGCTTGATTTGACGATTGGAAACTTTCACTTGTCCACTGGTTTGTGGATAATATGGTGCAGCTAACTTGTGGGTAATGGAATATTTCCGCATGAGCGCCTCATATGACCGGTTAGTAAAATAGGTACTGTTATCACTAATGATAACTAGAGGAATGCCAAATCGAGAAAATATATTCTCTTTTAAGAACTTCACAATAATTTTATTGTCATTTGATTTTGCGGCAATTGCCTCTACCCATTTGGAAACATAATCGACAACAACCAATGTGCATTGTTTTCCAAATGAGTTGGTTAACGTCCCATAAAATCTATACGCAATTTATTGAATATTTCGACCTCAAAGATGGATTGCAGAGGCAACATATTGCGCCATAAAATTTTTCCGACATCGTGTGCATGTTTTGCAATATTCCACAGCATTTTTAAAATAGTTGGCCAATAAAAACTACTCTGCAATACCTTTTTAGCCGTTTTCCTTAGACCAAAGTGTCCTCTATAAGTAAGATCATGACAAAAGGAGAGGACACTTTATATCTCATTGTCAGGTATGCATTGACGTATGATCTGGTCTGAACAATATTTAAACAGATATGGTTCATCCCAATAAAAAAAAAATTAGTTGGGACAAGAATCTATATCGGTCTTGTTTGGACCAATGAGATGGAATCTCCTTGGTTACAAGATAGTTCACAATATTAGAAAACTATGTTTTATGCGTTAATGCAAGCAATTGCTCATCATGAAATAATTTATTTATGGGACAAGAATTGGTTGGAGCGTTGGGCAGGCGAGACAAGTGATCAGCTACTAAATTATCATCACCTTTCTTATCTAATATCTCAAAATCAAACTCTTGTAATAAGAGGATAATCGAACGAGCTTTACTTTTGCATATTTCTTAGTCAATAGATATTTCAAAGCAGCATAATTAGTGTACACTATAATCCGTGATCCAATCAAGTAGGAACGAAACTTTTCAAGTGCAAAGACGACTATCAGAAGCTCTTTTTCTGTAGTGGAGTAGTTCATCTTGGCATCATTGAGTGTTCTACTTGCATAGTAAATCACATGTGGCTATTTATTAATACGTTATTCAAGAACAGCACCGATAGTATGATCAGATGCGTCACATATAAGCTCACAGGGCAGACTCCAGTCTGGCACATTAATGATAGGAGAGGTGGTGAGCGCCTTCTTGAGCTGCTCAAAGGCTCTAAGATAATTAGGTGTGAAATCAAATGGCACGTCCTTGGTCAGTAGATGTATCAAAGGCCTAACAATTTTGCTAAAGTTTTTGATAAATCTTCTATAGAATCCAGCATAGCCAAGAAAGGAGCGTATATCTTTCACTGATCATGGATGTGGTAGATTCGTGATGAGATCCACCTTGGCTTTGTTAACCTTGATACCATCCTTCGAGATGATATGCCCTAGCACTATATCATTTTTGCCCATGAAATGGTATTTTTTTCTAATTGAGTGTCAAATGTTTCTCATGACAATGTATGAGAACTAATTTTAAATGATGCAGACACTTTTGGAATGAATCTTCGAAGATAGAAAAATCATACATGAAGATTTCAAGAAATCGTTCAATCATGTCAAAAAAAATACTCACCATGCACCTTTGAAATGTGGTAGGTGTATTGCATAAACCAAAGGGATGCATCTGTATGCAAAGGCACCAAATGGACAGGTGAATGTGGTCTTTTCCTGATTCTCCGGGGCAATGAGAATTTGGTTGTACCTAGAGTATCCATCTAAGAAATAATAGAATTCATGTCTGGCCAACCGTTTCAATATCTGATCAATAAAAAGTAAGGGAAAGTGGTCCTTCCTAGTTGTATCAGTAAGTTTTCTATAGTCAATATAGACTTGCCATCCCGTCTGCAAACACATCAGGATAAGCTCATTTGCATCGTTCTTGACTACAGTGATTCTGAACTTTTTAAGCACTACTTAAACTAGGCTCACTCATGCACTATTAGAAATAAGATAGATGATTCCATTATTAAGGCACTTAAGAATATCCTTCTTTATAGCTTCTTTTATTACCGGATTCAACCTACACTGAGAATCTCTTTTTGGTCATGCATTATCTAGTAAATGAATTCTATGCTGCACTATAGATGGACTCATCCTCTTTATATCGGGCATATTTCAGCATATGGTTTCCCTATGTATTTTCAATACTGATATGAGTGTTTCCTCCTGAGCTTCAGTCAAATACACAGAGATAATGACTGATAGTGTGTAGTGTTCACTCAAAAAAGCATACTTGAGATGACTCGAAAGGGTCTTCATCTCAAGCTCAAGTGGACACTCAATAGATGGTCGTAACTGAACCCGCGGTTCAGTCATTAATGGCTTAGGTGGAAGTTTCCATCGAGTGGAAGACACATAATTAGATAACTCATCGAACGTATCCAAGAATAAACTCTCATCAACTAAACCATCCAACTCAAAAAATAATTCCTCCTCTTAGTATTCGCTGGACAACCCTTGGATCATATTCACTTCTAGGGGCTCGTTATGTGGATCACTCGGTTAGCGCCCTAGATTGAATATGTTCAAGTCAAGTTTTATGTTTCCAAAGAAAAGTCTCATCGATCCACTCTGACAATTAATAGCAGTCCCAAAATAACTGGAATACAATGTTATGGATCCTCCACAGGTTGAGTCTCGAGAATTATGAAATTGACTAGAAAAATAAACTCTTCAATCATAATCAAGATGTTCTTAATCTCTCCCATAGACTTCTTTACAAATTTATCTGCTAGCTGTAATGTAAACTATGTAGGTCTTAACTCTCTTAATTCTAACTGTTGGTACACTGAATAAGGAAGTAAATTGACAATCGTTCCTAAATCTAGTAGAGCCCTCTCAATCACTATATTCCTTATGGTGCAGGAGACAATAGAACTTCCAGGGTCTTTGTACTTCACAGGTACTGACTGAGAGAGGATGTTAGAGATGTTAGCAGCTAGAAAGACTTTCTTTGGAACATTTATTGTTCTCTTCTTTGTACATAAATCCTTTAAGAATTTTGCATAAGCAGATACTTGTTGGATTGCATCAAGAAGAGGAATATTGACCTTAACTTGCTTGAATAACTCAAGGATGTGCACAACCTGAGAAGAATTTTTCTTCAATCGATTTGGATATGGAGCCTTTGGTTTATAAGTATGGTCGATTGGAGGAACATATTTAGAGGGGTCAGACTCCTCTATCATGCTAGTGGATGGATCCTAGAACAATGATGATGATGAATCGTGAGGTGATGATGGAATCGTGCAATCAGGGAATGTAGCCTATTGTGCATTAGGTGTAGAATCAGGTGGCATGACTACATGATTATCAACAGCTTGTCAGAACAAAGTGTGTGAATGACATTAACTTGGTTGACATGCGACTGATTGGAGTTAGAGGAATTGGTATTACGGTTAGTAAAGGGTTGACTTAGGAAAGTACACCTGCCACGTTCACTCATTTAACTCACTAATTGTCCAACCCACTTTTCTAAGTTCTTAATAGCTTGAGAGTTCACGAGCAGGGGCTGATCTGTTCTTTGAATAAAATCAGTTGATACTTTCATGAGATTTTGCATATGTGTGTCAAGGTTAGACGAGGACTTGGGGAGATTTTCAACACTCTTCTCAAGTGTCTAGAGTCGCTTTTCCTGATCGTTTTAGACTCCTGTTGTGGATGTGATTGGTTGAGTGCAGGTGGTCTGTTTTGGTTGTTCTCATAATTTGAAGTGTTTGGGAGTTGATAAGCACCCATATTTGGTCTTGAGAATTGACCATTGGCTGGAGGCTGCATGTTAGGGTTGGGGGCTCATTGATATTGCCCTTGACCCTAAGAGAGATTTGGATGGTTTTTCCAACTAGGATTGTATATAAGAGCATATGGATTATTCATGCGTCTTGGATATAAGGCATTTTCCTACTCAAGTGTCGGACCCATAAAATTTATTAACAATGGACACTTCTCCATAACGTAATTTGGAGCTCCGTAATTAAAGCATGTGGAACCTTGTATTTGATTTACTTGACCCACTGGTAAAGCATTAGGAGTCTCCAATGCCTCAATTCTACGCATAAGGGCTGCAATTTTAGGTTCGACAGCTATCGAGCTTTCGACGCTATAGTTCCCACCCTTATTTGTAAACGTTGATGCATTGAGTTTCTCAGCGGGACTCTCCCACTGCATAGTTTTCCATGATAGGTTCTCAAGAAAGTCTCACGCTTCATCCTCATTCTCTCTCATGAACTCCACCTGACACATAGACTCAAGAAGAGTTTTGGATGTGTAATTGAGTACTTCGTACACGATTTGACACAACCACCACTTTTCTATCGCTTGGTGGGGGCACTGAGCTAACAAATCTTTGATTTGTTCCAAGTATTTCCAAAAGAGTACTCCCGGTACTTGACAAAATTGATTAATTTGATTTCAAAATTTTGCCGTCTTGTGCGTGAGATAATACTTCTTAAGAAATAGTGCAACGAATTCATCCCAAGTAGTGATTGAATCAGTAGCCATAGTATACAACCACTTTTTGGTATTATCTTTGGGAGCGAATGGGATGAAGCGGAGTTTAATTGTGTCATCCGATAAGTTTTGCAGTTTAATCATCATGCATACTTTCTAAAATTCACTGATAAAGAGATATGTATCCGCAGAATCAGAACCAGTGAATTTAGAAAGTATGCTAATATATTGTGGTTTTAATTCATAGTGATTACCCGCTGTATGTGGAAGTTTGATGTATGACGGTAGTGATGTACGCAACGGGTAACATCGACCTGAAGGATCGGGATCGGTTGGTCCATTTTGTCTTTCATGAACAAATCTAATTTTACTAGTCGACCAAATTGATCACGGGTCCAATGTGGCATAAACCAGTCATCATGAGTAGATGCGTGAATTTCCTAAACTAATGCAAGAAGTGGGGTGTGGTAAAGATGAAACGGTGGAAGAAATATGAGCAAAGAAAAATGTGATGTTCTGCTGTTTCTATTGTTTTTTTTTTAATTTTTTACAAAACTAGAGAACCAAAACACATAACTGGAGAGAAAATAGGGTCAGGATTCACTTGAGCTGTCACTATTTGGCAGTTCTTGTCAATTAGCGGTAGAACTAGAGAAATTGTCTCTCTGATTTCTGCTGCTCAACTCTGAAGCTCCTCTGATCCCTTTTATTTTCCTGTATCTGCTGATGTGAACCCTGTCAAGAATAGCAAGACCTATAAAATAATAGAAAAATTCAAGAACGTCCTCGATCAGGTTTGATTGGGAGATCTTGACCCGTTGCTTCAACAAAAATAAGAATCTCGGTATAATTGACCTCAATCTATTGTTTAATGCGAAATAAGAACTTTGGTATAAGGAAGATGCCACGAACAGTAGTGGAAATCCATTTGATAAGTCAATGATGAACGCCACGGAAGAATTTCGATAAGTTCGAATAGTCTTTCAAAGAACCAAAGAGAATAAAACTCACTAATTTTCAGCAAAAACAATCTGCCATTCTATTCCATTATACGCCTATTAATAGGCTAAAAAAATATAAGAAAAATTTCAGAAATAGAAACAAAACAAAAGGAAACAATCAGATTCTTAATTTGGCTGATCACACGCCTATAAAACAAAAGGAAACAATCAGCTCCTTAATTTGGCTAATCACATACCCCATAAAAAAAAAGGAAATAATCAGAAATATAAACGAAACAAAAGGAAACAATCAGCCCTTAATTTAGCTGATCACACGCCCACAATAGAAAAGAAAAACAATGAGCCCTTAATTTGTCTGGATTTTTCTAGTAGTTGAATCATATTGATGCACCTTTGTTGAACACGTGAGCCATCCTTAATGGGCCTCCACGAATTTGCTTGAGCCCAAACCTCTTGAATCAGCCCATGAAGTGCATCTTTAAACTTTTTTCTTGTACTCCTGTAACCGACCCAGTTGGAACTTAAACTGACTCTTTTGTAGTCATGCTATTATTTGCATCATTTCCCTTCTCTTGAAAAAGATTTGCCCTCAAATCATCACCTACATCAAAAGGCCTCAAATCAGTAACATTGAAAGTAGCACTAATATTGTACTCATCGGGCAAATCTAGCTTGTAAGCGTTGTCATTGATGTACTCTTGAACTTGGAAAGGACCATCCCCTCTTGGAAGCAGTTTGGAATGTCTTTGTACAGAAAATCTCTCTTTTCTCATATGCAACCAAATCCAATCTCCGGATTCAAAAATAAGTTTGTGACGCCCCTTATTGGCTTGTTTTGTATACTGCTCCATTCTTCTTTCAATATTGAGTCTTGTCTTCTCATATATCTGCTTAACAAAATTAGTCTTTTTCTTTCCATCCAAATTAACACGGTCAGAAACAGGTAATAGAGATAAATCCAATGGAGTCAAAGGATTAAAACCATAAACAATGTCAAATGGTGTGAATTTAGTAGCAGAATGAATAGACCTATTATAAGCAAACTCAATATGTGGTAAACACTTTTTCCATATTTTAATGTTCTTTTTAATTATTACTCTCAACAAAGTAGACAAAGTCCTATTTACTACTTCGGTTTGACCATCAGTTTGTGGTTAACAAATAGTAGAAAACAAAAGTTTGGTACCTAACTTACACCACAAAGTCTTCCAAAAGTAGCTCAAGAACTTAGTATCTCTATCCAAAACAATGGTTCTAGGCATGCCATGCAATCTCACAATCTCCCTAAAGAACAAATCAGCAACATGCAAAGCATCATCCGTTTTGTGACATGGAATAAAGTGTGCCATTTTAGAAAATCTATCCACAACCAAAAAAATCGAATCTCTTCCACGTTTAGTCCTAGGTAATCCTAACACAAAGTCTATTGAAATATCAATCCAAGGCTCACTAGGAATGGGAAAAAGAGTATACAAACTGTTGGGTTGCACTCTGGATTTAACTTGCCTACATGTGACACATTTGCCACAAATCCGTTCAACATCTCGTTTCATGTGTGGCCAATAGAAGTGTTCCTGCAAAACAGTTAACGTCTTAGCAAATCCAAAATATCCCATTAATCCCCCTCCATGGGATTCCTGCACTAACAAATCCCTCAAAGAACAGTTAGGCATACATAACTTATTTTCTCAAAACAAGAACCCATCATGTCTAAAGAACTTTCCACAAATGTTTTTCTCACAAGCCTGGTACTTGTCAGCGACAAATTCTGAAAAACAAAGTAGATCCATGAATTCAGAGTTGGAAGTCCGCAACTCGAAGGATCCGCGACCCTAAGAGACTGAGGTTCGCGACCCAGACGACATAACAGCTTCACGAATCTAAAATTGAGATTCGCGATACTGCCCATAACATCCGGGTAGGGGTTTAATACAAAACCATCCGATCCGAATAAGAGAGTTTCCACATCGGATCGTGAAGCTAACTGCCAAACAAATGCAGCGACACTATTTCGATCGGGGAAGCAACCACCTAACAAATATGACAGCACTTCTCGAGTAGTGGGAGCTAACGATTGGGCAAATGAGGCGGGACGTTACTCTAGAACCCCTATAAAAGGCGGAGGAGCGAAAAAGACACAGACAGACACAGACACAGGCGGACATCTTCTCCTAAAAATTACCCCTTGTGATCAAGAGTCAAGAGCCTTTTTTTTTCCTTTAGCCAACCGAGAGAAATTGTACGGAGTGTCAACGGAAAGCAGGATCGTCCTCCATTGCTACATAGGAATCCAGCTTTAAACAAAGAGGAAATCCATCTTTCTCATCTTCTATAAATGGAAAACCGTTAGATTGTAATATTTTATTGAAAAGACTTCAATATAAAAAGCTTGCAATTTTTATGGCGAACAGAAGATTGGCGACTCCGCTGGGGAATCCCATCACCTCCGGTAATCTGGTGGTAGCTCAATCCGACAACGTTCCAGTTGGTAGTATGGTCGACTCGCTCACCATCCACGTTGACCAGGAAAGGTATGAAGAATTCCTTTCTTTAGGCTCCAAAAGCCCTACTTCCCTAAGGGAATGCCGTAAAATCTCCAAAGGGTCCATCCCCGAAAAGGCTTTAATGGCAATAACTCAGCCAAGAGAGTCGACGGACCAAATTAGTCTGAAACCCTCCTCCTCAACATTGGGCTCTATGCCAGTTTCGGTTAAGACTCTTGATCTCTCAAGCAAAATGGACCAAAATCTCCGCTTCAACAAGGAAAAACGACCACTATCCACTTCGCGAGACTATGACGCGGAGAAGGAGGTTCCTCTCACTCGTGCAACGAGAAGAAATTTAAGAAGAAGCAAAGTTCGTGCCCTCTGTAGGACCACGCAACAAAAGGAAACCGCCAACTCATCTCTGCAAAGACCTACCATACAAATATGGAGGCCAAAAGGCAAGGTTGATCGAGACGTGGAAGAATTTACTCGCGTTCCCTACAGAAAGCGGAGTAAGTCCTCCAAAGTTATCTGTGATTACAAACGCGGAGCATACATCCGCGTCCCTCATGTTCTAGGGAGAAAGTCTGATCACGTGATTGAAGAGGCTCGCGAAACCTGCGAACCTCAAATTCGCGAAAAATGTATGCCAATCTTCAAGGCTAAGACTGTGCCGTTCCTGAAACTATCTCTCACAAATGACGCCGTCACAAAGAATTCTAGTGCAAGAGATCTTAGGGAATTTCTAAATAGAAAAAGGGAAGAATCCTATGTATCTCACTGCCACTGTGAACAATTAATCAATGCAGTACTGTTTTACTGTTATTGTTCAACCCATACCAGATCCTCGGTGTTTCATCGATTGTCGGCTCCATCGATATCTTCATTCCAACTGGCGAAAAGGAAGTGACGAAACAAGATTGAGTTTTCTGAGCCAGAATATCCAGAAGTGTCATCCAATATGACAAGTATCAGAGAAAAGAAGAAGAAAAAGAAAGCGAAGAAAGTCTCCAAAGGAGATGCTTTTGACCCAGATCTCTCTTCGAGTGCGAAGGATCTATTCAATGAAGAGCGAAGAGTTTTTCGAAACACTCAACTCAAAAGTGGGACGACAGTCCCCATGAATTATAGACAGATGGCGGGAATCTCTTCCGATGAAGAAGATATAGGCAAATCTGTTATGGCTGAATTGCAGACATTCGACTCGTTCCTAGAAGATTCTACCTCTGCATATATGACTCAAAACAATGTCTCAGAAGAGTTCATGAAGAGAATTGATGAACAAGATAAGCATATCCAGCAACAGCAGGATGCTATCAACGAGCTTAAAGATATACTACATGTTCTGATGGAATTGGAGAAGACTAGATTGAAGGATACAGGAAAGAAGACAGAAGAAGAAGGTTTTCACAATAATGAAAAAGAATCAGAATATCATGAGGATGACGGCAACCGTTCCGTGCATCAGGAAGGGAACACAAATGCTGTTTGGATAGAGAGCTTCCAAAATCAACTGAATTCTCTCATGTATAAGAGCAATTTACAAGAGCTCGGCGTGGTAAGGCCATATTCCACGGAATGGGAAAGTGTGCCGTTCCCAGAAAGTTATAAACTATTGAAGCTCAAATCTTTCGATGGTAAAGGATCGCCAAACTAGCACCTCTACTATTTTAAATCGCAGATTAGGCATTTAGCCAGAAATGACCCCATTATTACGAGGGTATTCGTTAGTACCTTAACGGAACTAGCTTTTGAATGGTTCCAGAGATTATAGCCAGGAACCATCAATTCATGGAGCGACATGGAGAAAGCCTTTCTCACCAGGTTATATGAAGATGATATGGAGGTGTCAATGCCGGCACTTCTAGCCACTAAACAAAGAAAAGGAGAGTCAGTCTGGGACTTCATCAAAAGATTCTGAAACGATTCTCTCAGATGTCTGTATGGGATGCCAGAAAAGACCTTGGTAGAAACCTGTCAACATAATTTATCGACTAAGGTTCTAGCCATAATGGGAGCAGTAAAGTCCTCAACTTGGAAGGATCTCGCCCTGCAAGCTGAAGAAGCTGAAGAAATTGCACAAAGACTTGAAGAAGAAGGAGGTGAGGAGAAACATAAGCGAAGTGAAGATAACAACTATAAGTCCCGACCACGAGGATATAAGGGGAAGGAGATAATGGTGACTGATACGCCACAACCTGCAAAGGCTTCCCCGAAGCTCCCTCCTCAGACACGAATGCCGTAAAAGCAATACTCTTTTAAGGATGAGCATACGAAAACTATATTCAACCTCCTCATGAATAAGAAGATGCTAAAACTGCCAGAGTTTAAACGTCAAGAAGAAGCAGGGAAAGTTAATGATCCTAATTACTGTGTCTACCATAGGATCATTAACCAGCCTACCCAAAACTGTTACATCCTTAATAATGAAATTCAAGCCTTAGTGGATGCTAATGTCATCAAGCTCCAAGAGCACCAGAAGAAGGTGACCGCGAACATGGTGACTGTCAGGTTCGGCAAAGCGCCCGACTGGATAGAGTCAACAGTTCAAGATAGAGTGCAACCCATTCCTAAAGGTACGATGCAGGTCATAAATTTTGATCCGCACCAACAGCAGAAGAAAGAACTGCTCCCCTTTGAAACTGATAGGGGGAGATACTGTGGGTGCATCCAGATCTCCTAAGTGATGAACAATGGACTTCCAGTTTATCTGGAAGGAGGCGAAGAGGGAAAATCTTTACCTCTAATGTCGTCTCTGTGATTCCCGAAGATGACGGAATCATTCCTGCTTTTACTGATCCGGAAGAGGAAATCGGAAATTATTTTGTGGCTGACGCGGATCCTCCTCCCGCGGGAACCCATTCAGGAAAAGATTACTTGAAGAACTACAGCCAGGCAACGGATTCCCAACCACCTCCAGAGAAAGTCAAACAAAAAGAGCTTAAGTTTGATAAAGTTCTGAAGAAGAAGAGAAAAGAGCCTGCGGAGGACTCGCGGAAGTCATTCTAGTTCGACATTCTAACACAGTTGGCCAATATTCCCACGAGGATAACCTTGTACGAGCTCCTGAAACTCTCTAAATCTACTAGAGAAGTTTTAAAAGAAACTCTGCAAGATTCGGAGGTATTCTTGGCACAAATACCGGAGATGATTGAGGAAGAAGGATCTCTTTGTGCGACATGTCACAAGGTCTCTAGTAAAAAAGTCCCTTGCATCACTTTCTCTCCAGAAAACATGCAAGTCAGGAGCAATAAATATCACTGCCCTCTATTACAAGGGATACATAGGATCTACAGAGATCGAACGCATTCAAGTTGATCTAGGCTCGGCCTTAAGTATCATGCCCCGAAGGATGCTACGATATCTTGGAGTTCCGATGAATAGATTGGCAGCAATCAACACTACTATATTCGGATTCAATGCTAACGGCAGTAGACCGCTGGGTAAGATAAAACTCAAGTGCCAAATCGGCGATCTGAAAACGGAAGTCACGTGTTACGTGATAGACGTGGACACATCATACAATCTGCTATTGGGAAGACCTTGGATCCATAGCAATCTCATTGTGCCCTCCACGTTACACCAATGCATGAAGTATGTAGACAAAGACGGGAACGTAAGAATGCTGATCGGAGAAAAACAACCCTTTAAACGAGTTAAAACTACTTTACTAACGCGTTGCTGTATCAAGATGTGTTCGGTGTTTCAGATCAGCCTGTTCTAGATGACTCTGATAGCGGCGAGGAAGCTGATACAGAATCAGGATCTGAAGATTCGGAATCTGAGGATGTAATTTGGAACGGTAAGCCCATTGTGATATGCCTTGAAAGCCTTGATGTAAATAAACCGTCCACCCCGATGGTGAATGGGTGATAAATGAAAATTTAGAGTTTGCTTATTCTTCTGGTGTTGATTATAAACCCTCAAGCACTAGCACAGATGCATTCAGTGATTGTGTGAATGAGATGTGTTCTCTGACTTCTTTCCAAGTATCTATTCAATCATCCTTACATGAATTAAGTCATGACGTTGAAAGTGCTAACCGGGTCGTTTTTGAGCTTCCTCCCAAAAACGGAACCCAGAAAGCTATAGTATTTGGAAGGGCAAGTTATAAAAATAAAACGAAATGCTTAGATTCTGAAGAAGAAAAGGAAAAACCCGAGTTCTTCCATTACGATGAAAATTCTCTTAGATTAATAAAGAGGATGGGATATAATTTGGCTGAAGGCTGGGGTTGAACTTCGGAAGAGGAAGAAGGACAATCCTTCAATCTTTTGTCCCAAAAGGAAAAATGCCAGATTATTACCAGAAAACCGACAGGGGGTTGGGATACGTCACCACTCCCGAAGGTTCCTCAAGTGGGAAAACCGAAGAAAGACAATGTGATCATTCGTTAGAATTATCCTGCTGGGACTCAGATGTCAGTATTGTCGCGAAGTTTTCGCAAACATGGTTTCCGCGACCCAAGAAGACAAAGACTTAGAGGAAGCCTCGCCGATAAAAGACGACCCCTGGGCCAAGCATCTTAATGTGAAATGGGAGATTCAGTTTGAACAACGCGAACCTCAAACTGAAGACAAAGTGATCAAATCAATATGGGGGATGAAAAGAATCCCAAACCCATATTCATAAGGGAGAACCTATCCTCGGAAGAAAGGGAGGAGTTGATATCCCTTATTCACGAATACATTGATATTTTCACCAGGAGTTATGAGGAAATGCTAGGATTAGATCCAAGTGTGGCAGTTCATAAATTAAACATCCGACCGGAGGCTAAACCAGTAAAACAACAGCAACGAAGATTCCGTCCAGAGATTATGGAAGTTATAGAAGCTGAAATCAAGAAGTTGATTAAATCAGGCTTTATTCGTGAAGAACAACACCCTGATTGGGTTGCGAATATAGTTCCTGTAACCAAGAAAATGGAAATATCCGAATATGCGTAGACTTTAGGGATCTGAACGAGGCCTGCCCTAAGGACGAATTCCCGCTACCCATCACATATGTTATGATAGATAACACTTGCGGGTATGAGCGTATGACGTTCATGGATGGGTTCTCGGGGTATAATCAAATATAGATGTACCCTGATGATGAGAAGCATACGTCCTTCAGAACGCCACTCGGGGGTACTGCTATACAGTCATGCCCTTTGGCCTAAAGAATACATGTGCCACATATCAACGCGCCATGAACGTAATATTCCAAGAGCACCTCCGGAAGACAGTGAAAATGTTATGTGGATGACCTAGTGATTAAGAGCAGAAGCAAAGACGATCACTTGAAGGACTTGAAGGCAGTATTCGACCTCATGAGGATACCAGCTCAAGATGAATCCAACTAATTCTTACCTGGGGGTTTCTAGTGGAAAATTCCTCGGTTTTGTCATAGCGTCAAAAGGAATACATCTTGATCCAGATAAGGTCAAGGCTATGGAAGACATGCCACCTCCCCGTAATCTCAAAGAGTTAAGAGGATTGCAAGGTAGGCTAGCGTACATCCGCGGTTCATATCAAATTTATTTGGTAAATGCCAACCTTTCACCAGATTAATAAGGAAAGGAGTGTCATTTGTTTGGGATGACGCGTGCCAAAAGGCTTTTGAAGAAATCAAATAATATCTCATGAAACCACAGTGCTTGTAACTCCAGTCTCGAGAATACCCTTCCTGCTATACGTAAGGGCTATGGACCATTCCTTGGGAGCTTTGTTAGCGCAGAAGAATGAGTCAGGTCATGAACAAACTATTTACTACCTCAGCAGAATGATGATAGGGGCAGAACACAGATATAATCCTGTGGAAAAGGAATGTCTAGTTTTGGTATTCGCAATACAGAAAATGCAGCACTACTTAGTTGAACAAACCATCCACGTTGTATCGAGAGTTAACCCCTTGAGAATACTAATGACTAAATTCGGATCATTAAATTCAAGACTATCCAATTGTGCTATTTTTCTATCATAGTATGATATGCGCTTTGTCCCACAGAAATATGTTAAAGGACAGGCCGTGATGGACTTCTTCGCCGAATATCCAATCCCGACTTACTTGAAGTTATACGAATAAATCCCGGGAGAGTTAGAAGAATGGGATCTGATTCCAGAAAAAGGTAACTCGCGAAATCTTCCGAAGCATCAAAGGGTGTATGGCAGCTTTTCTTTGACGGTGCCTCCCGAATGGGATCAGAGGGGAGAATGACAGCGGGGCAAGAGTTGTTTTCGTCTCTCCTTACAACCACATCATTCCACGAGCTTACTCACTAACAAGCTCGTGTTCCAACAATATCGCGGAATATAACGCCCTCCTAATCGGCTTAAAAATAGCTAAGCAACTGGGGGTTAAATATTTGGAGGCATATGGGGACCTCTCAATTCATTGTAAATCAAGTAAAAAAGAGAGTACGAAGTCAAACATGAAGACCTCTTGCCGTATTACCATGCGGTGATCAAGATCGCCGATGGTTTCGACGGATTCTATATCAGCCACATAAAGCGCCACCGAAATAGTTTTGCAGATTCACTAGCTAACTTAGTTGCTACATTAGCCTTACCCACACATGCTAGAAGGTAAATTACGGTAGGAAGTAAAGAATTATTTTGTCCAAAGGACGAGCTCAGAGAGGAAATAAAAGAACCACAGAAAGACGAAGCTGACGTTTTTGAATCAAGCCTAGAACCGAGGGATTGGCGTTTTCCTTATATAGACTATGTCTTTTACGGTATATTACCCGAAGATCCAAAAGAAGTCAGAGCAATTCAGAGAAGGGCTGTCCGGTTCTACTACAATACAGAGCTCCAAACATTGTATAGAAAATCTTATGATGGAATTTTAGTTCGCTGTCTCTCCGACCGCGAAGCTCAAAAACTACTCAAAGAAGTTCACGCTGGCATCTGCGGAGCGTACCAGCCAGAACCAAACACTTCAAGGCCGTATACCTTGGTTCAAAAACTTGATGTGATAAATTACTGCAAGCGTACAATGTCGATGTAGTGCTGTACAGGTCGTCCTATAGAGATCTAAGGTGTTTTACGATTCTTACTAATTCTATAGTCTAACGGATTAACAAAGAATTTTAGGTTGAAGTTTGGTTGTTCTAATTAGCCTAGGATTTAGAATCCACTAGTTTCCAATCATGTTCTTACTTATATTATCTTCTTCTCTCATAAAAATTTGATCGTTTTACTTTAATTTTTATTTAAAGTGCCCTAAGTATGAGCTATCAAGTGGTGTGCAAGTATAACTCATCAAAGATACTACTTTTCATAAAAACAAACTAAATCTTTAGATAATTCAATGAAAAAGATAAAATCAACAACCCCAAACCCTAACTAAGTATAGGCTATCAAGAAATCTAATTCAAGTATAATCTATCAAAGTCTTAATCTTTGAGTTCTTGTATTTTAAACTTTTTATAGAAGAATCATGTCTTTATTATTTTTATTTAAGAAGAAAATACTAGAGAGCAATTACATGATAGATCCTACCTTCATATGCATCCTAGAGCTAAACTAATTAGGTACTCATGATTCTAGAAAGCAATTAAATCTATCTAAAAAGTAAATAAAGATTAGAAAACAATGGCTTACCTCTGGAGCACGGTATTGTGGCAGCCACCCCTTCAGCAAAACCCTAATTTTATTAATGAAAGACGAGTACAAACTAAATCCTAATCTACATTAACAACTGCATAAAATCCTAGAATATAAGGATACGGCCAATATATAGACTTCGAAAATCAAACCCTAATTCTAGCAGAAGTGAAAAACTAAGAAATTACAACTAAGCCACGGGAGAAAACTCAGCACATGGGGCCCACAATGGGCCGCTAAATGGCAATAAAAACCGCTTAATAGCAGTTTTATTTCGTGTAACTCAATTGAAATTTCTTTCACCTGCGTCTCGTGTCTTGTACATTATATTTCCTTGACTATATTTGATTTTGAGTCTCTGAAACATCGTAGTCTCGTAGTTTTGTTCACTTTAAAAACTTTTCGGACTCTGATTTCCTACTCCAATATTGATTTCTTGTCATCTCCTTGTACGAATCAAATTACCTGACACTAAAAACAACCGAGTAGTATTTATTTATATACAAAAATAGATAAAGTATGAGAGAAAAAATACAATATATGATATTCATCAAACGTCCTCGCTCAAATAGACATACTTACCATGGTCTGATGGGGGGGTTGAAGATTGAAAATAATCACTGTCGACATTATAGTCATCTTCACAATCATCCTGACTTCCTGAAGGAGGTGCTGCTTTTGGGGGATCTGATGCGCGAATCTCCCCAATGATTTGTACTTCGTCATTTACAATGTCTTGAGCAACAGGAGCTGCAGAATCCTCTTGTATGGCCAAAAAAACACCGACTTCAACAGTGACCTGACAAATAGGGGGGTAGAACCCTCTTGAGTAACGGGAGTAGGATCACTGTAGAGAATAGGTCCTTGACTCCGATACCTCTTAAGGGAGTAGAAAGTTAAAGATGAGTCATCCTTATCCTCCTCGGGTTCCTCAACAAGGGACTTAGGAGCCAGAGTGGGTGTTACAGTGCCAATTTCAGATAGGGTGCTCTGCGAATCAATCCTGTACAGAATGGTAGGCAAGTCACTGAGGCGTCTTAGTCTCTTCCGCTTATGTGAAGATTTCTTGGGAGATGATTGCAGTTGAGGAGAAGTCTTCTTCGATGTCGGGAGAGGAGAAGCATCAGTAGAGGCAGTTTGAGTTGATGCATTATTGACCTCTTCTCTCTGTTGAGTTACCAGTTCTGATTTATTAGATGCACTGTCTACCATGAAATCTTCCATCCCTGCCACTTTTGTACTGCCAGCCTTCCTTTTCTGGATGTACCAAACTCTGATCTCTAGCAGACTGGTATGATTTATGTTGAAATTCTGAGGAGCGGAATTAGCATCCGCAAACCACTTACAAAAACTGAAGCTCATACTCGAATTTGGGGTCTTGAGCAGAAGATCAAATCTGGTCTGAGTTCCACCTGCAACGAAGTGAAATCAAGCTTGAGCTCCCTCAAGAGCATTCCCAACAAAACTTATCTCTCTATTCGGATTACCAACATAAAGCTAATCATACCCGAACTGTCGAGCGAAATGACTCAGGTAGTAAGACTCTATGTAGCAATGGTTCACCAAACGAAGAATCAGATGTCCTGAGCGGATGTTTATCAACCACCAGAAGCACCCCGAGGACAGAGTAGTGAATTTATCGGCACCGGCAGTATCTGCGAATTCCTTCCCGTACCCAGCATTTGGGAAGTACGGAAAACATCTGAATAACTCAAAAGTCGAGAAATGATGGAGGGTCTTGCGGATCGCGGCCATGTAGCCCCCTCTCCATTGCGACCTCTCGTAGTATTGCATTTTGGGAGCACTTAAGTCGATCTGCGAGTTGACAGGACTCATCAAAATGGGGCAATGTAGAACCAGCCGAGCCATCAAATAAGTATAAGGGAGTTCTACACGAGGATTAGTAGTCTTAATGACTGGATCCCCTTTCTTCCTCTGCTCCTTCTTCACATTAAAGAATTTATCAGATAATTCCTCAGTCCGCTTTGGATGCTACACACCATTGCGGGCAACAGACTGAGTCGCCTACCTAATGCTAGTAGGACGGCTGGATATACAGCCCTAACGGATATGTTTTCCTGCAAAGTAATAACACACTTTTTCAACCAAACCATCAAATAACCCGCCAAGAAGGCAGGATCAGATAAAGGTTGAAGAGCCTGATAATGAAAGCTTTCAAAGGACGTCCCAGGTTTGAAAATGTCCTCATCAGATTCGGTGACATAAGCATCTATCCCGAAACTTGCGATTCTCCTCTCAATCTCATTTTCAAAAACAGAAGAAAGGTGAGTAAAATTAGGATTACCATTGGAAAAGTTGGGTAGAAGATATTGCAGCTACTTCTTTGGCTTCAAATTGCGGGTGCCAAATGTGTGGGTGCAAATATGGTAGTGACAGAGTAATTCCCAGTAAGTATCATAGGCCAAAGGATTCCGGGCCTTCAGCAGATGGAGTTCTTCCCCAGTGAGGACATACTCTTCATACGTGATGTCTCCCATGGGTAAGCCCAAAATTTCATACATTTTATGAAAGGCAAAACCCAATTCGCCTTGAGGGTAGAAAATGGTGCAAGTATCAGGATTGTAGAGTTCTAGTAGAGAAAAAAATGGAATCTGCTAGCAGGAATACCGTGCTGAACAGCTCTAATAGCACGATGTAGCCCTGCGTAATGAAGTTGATCTCTGAAAGTCTTCAGGAAAAAGTCAGTCAAGACTGCCCACTCTCCTTTTGAAGAGCAGTGAGCCCATCCAGGGGGATGAAAATCCTGAACAGGAAACTCTCCTTGTGCATTGGTGAATCGGTATAGGAAAGTCTGTGCGATTATGAGAACCTCGCCTCTGAGGAGGTCATGTTTAAGCAGTCCCGGAAGCAATCCACAAAAGTGTTTTCCAGTACTACAAGGAAAAGCACCTTGAGCATTGAAACTCTCCAATAAGATGCTGTCTTGCGGCCTGTTTATGTGCCAGTCCATTCGTCTGGGCACGAAAAGGGATTGAAAGAATAAGAATGGATAAGACCTCTCAATATTAGGGAGAAACAAATAGCGACATTCAATTTGACGAAGCCACTTGTAATCTCCATCTTCCAAACCGCTATCGGGCACCGAAACATGGTCCTCAAACAGAAAGGCGGGTTTGCATAGCAGAGACCGATCATCTCCTTCGAAAGGTGCATTAGTTATCAGTTCTCGTAATATTGAGCGAGAAGGATGGAGAATTTTATCTTCTCTCACTTGACTGTCTGATGCTGTACAATATGGAAGGACATGACCAAATCTGAACTCTTTTTTCTCATCATAGTCATCTGAGTATCCGAAATAATGATCCTTAGGCCAAGGATTCAAGGCATAATCGACTGCAAAAGACATTCAGGTTCAAGATAAGAAAATTTCTGAGAAAGAGACTGCCTTTCGAAAATTATTTTTATTACCTCCAATCAAGGGTTCCTGCCGAACCACTATTAAACTTAAGGTTGCTTGAGGATCATGACGACCACTGGCAGCTGCATCGGAGGAAGAAGCTTTTTTCGGTATCTTTTGTAGATTAAGAAAATCCTTCACACAGAGAATCGAAAACTATAGGAGGTTGAAGATGAAAAGTCTGAGGAACTCTAACGTAGAACTCAGATTTCAAATTTCTTGAGATAAGAGTAGCCTCTCTCATAAAGTGGAGGTTATATAGCAGATGATTTGACGGCCAAGATCTCTAGATAGACGTGATATCTGGCCCGAATCTCATGGGTACCTTTGCACTTAATGTGGCTCAGAGAACATCTCAATTCTTATGCTGTAAAAGCAACTGCCTTCCGGCCTTTCCGCAACCAAAAAAGTAAAAACTCGCGTCCCTAATAAAGAGTCGCGATTCTTCAGAAGTTTTAGTTTGCGACCCTAACACGGAGTCGCTTTCTTCTCCAAAGTGAAAGCTCGCGTCCCTAATACAGAGTCGCGATCCTTCAGAAGTTTTAGTTTGCGACCCTAACACAGATTCGCTTTCTTCTCCAAAGTGAAAGCTCGTGTCTCTAATACAGAGTCGCGATCCTTCAGAAATTTCAGTTTGCGACCCTAACATAGAGTCATTGTCTTCTCCAAAGCGAAAGCTCGCGTCCCTAACAGAGTCGCGATCTTCCGAAAAGACAGTTTGCGACCCTAATACAGAGTCGTTTTCTTCTCCAAAATGAAAGTTCGCGATCCTAATACAGAGTCATGTTCCTTCCAACGCAAAAGTTTGCGACCCTAACACAGAGTCGTCTTTTTCTCCAAAATGCAAATATGCGACCCTAACATAGAGTCGTATATTTCAAAAATTGAAGATTGTGGCACTAATACAATGTCGCATTTTCTTTCAAAAGTAGCAAATTCACGGCGCTAATATAGGGTCGTGTTCCTTTCAAAGATGAGAGTTCGAGATATGAAGACAGAGTCATGCTATCGGCAATCGAAGAAGAATTCTAATACAGAATTGTATTCCCAGAGAGATGAAAAATAAAGATTCTAATACATAATAATATATCCAAAGTATTCCAAAACTTCTCAGAAGTCACGAGAGTTTTGAAAACTTTGGAAACGTTTTTGTCGGCGAAAAATTCTGGAAAACAAAGCAGATCCGCGAATTCAGAGTTGGAAGTCCGCAACTCGATGGATCCGCAAACCTAAGAGACTACGGATTTGTTTAATTGCTGTTGGAACGCGAATCTCAAATTTTAGATTCATAGTTCAACTGGATAGTAATGACTTTGTTCGCTGCTTTTGGACAAGATGACGACGCTTTATGGGATCCATCCCTGTTATTAGCTTTGCGAATCTGGGGAAAGTGATTTGTGCTTCAACTTTGTTCATGAATTGCGCTTTTAGTTTCTATATAAAATAGAGTATGACTTGCGAAAGTAATTTTTCTTTCATTTATGGATCTCTCTTTATGATAGATGATCTCATTAGTAGAAAATTTTCCCAATAAGCCCCTCCAAAGTTTTCAAAACTCTATGATTTTGGAGGTGTTTTGAAATACTTTGGATAATTTGGCAAGAACATCATCTTTATGGATTTCATGTTTTGAGAACAAGCAGGACTCTGTGTTAGAATCTCAGACTTCTATGCTTTTGAAAAAGATAAGACTCTGTATTAAAGCTACAGATTTTGTGCTTTTGAGGAGAGTACGACAAATATGTATTAGAATCATGAATCTCACTCTTTTGAAAAGAGCACGACTCTGTATTAGGTTTTCCTTTTTGAAGAGAGTACGACTTTGTATTAGAATCGTAGATTTCACTTTTTTAAAGGGAGCACGAGTCTTTATTAGAATCATGAATTTCACTCTTTATGCGGTAAATTTGGAAAGTTATCACTTTTTAGGCATAGAGCTTGAGACATTCTATGAGTCTCATTAAATGAGAAGATACTCACGAGATTTGGGTCAGAGATCACGTCTATCCGGAAATCTCTTCCATCAAATTATCTGCTATAAAATCCCGACCTCATAGGTAATAAATATTTTAACGTTTTTTGATAGATTTGAACTCTAAGTTTCTCTCTGAGGTTTTCATGACCTTTCCTCTTCAAGCTTTTTTGGTCTTCAATCAAAAATTTCTTGAAGTTAATCTGAAGAAGATAACGAGAAAAGTTTTGTCTTCTTGAGCCTCTGTGAGCGGTTCCCAAAACCCTCAAGCTACTTCCAGTTCCATTGTGGTTCAGCAAGAACCCTTAATTGGAGGTAATTTTCTCGCCTCATATTGGAAAGCATCTTTTTCTTCATAACTTCGTTTTTATTTATTATTCTTTTCATGCAGTCAATTACGCCTTAAACCCTTGGCCGAAATACCACTATTTTGGCTATTCAGGTGAGTATGACGGGAAGAAAGAATTTAGGTTCAATTAAATTTTTTTCAGCTTGTGCAACATCTAGTGGCTGAGAGAGGAAAAGTAGAATTTTAAACCCCACTCATCCTACATTGCGAGAACTTATGACCACTGTGCCTTTTGAAAAAAAATAGGACTTTATTAGGCAAACCTACTTTCCTGTTTAGCAATCATCTCTCAATCTCTGATGATTGTCTAGATGAGGGAGTTTATAAATGGCTATGTCAAGTTAACAGTTGTAATTTATTTTTGTCTGATATGAAAAGATCTTATCTGTTTTTGTATCTCCAATCCCTTTCTATTCGTAGAACAATGGATTGGCATTTAAACAAGCCACAAGATGGCATTTTGTTGGGCAGATTCAACGCACAAGGTGCTTTTCCTCAATCTACTAGAAAATATTTTTATGGATTGGTCCCAGGATCATTTACACAAGACCTTCGCTTGGGTGAAACACATGTAGTTGCCCAGACTTTCTTGCACCAGTTCGTTAACGTGCAAGGAGAATTTCCAATGCAAGATTTTCATCCTGCTGGATGGGTTCACTGCTCTTCCAAAGGAGAATGGAAATTTTTAACCAATTTCTTCTTGATGACCTTCAGGGATCAATTACAGCACGCGAATATCTACCGTGCTATTAGGACAGTTCAGTATAGTATTCCTCCTAATTGATTCCACTTCTTTTCTCTATTGGAACTGTACAATTCTGATACTTATACAATTTTTACTCAACGTGGTGAGCTGGGGTTTACTCTTCATGAAATGCAGAGGTCTTAGGATTGCCAATGGGAGACATTCCTTATGAAGAGGACGTCCCCGTAGGAGAAGAACTTCATTCACTAAAGACTCAGTATCCTATGTTCTATGATATTTATTGGGAGTTGTTTTGCCACTATTACATCTGTGCTCATATGTCTGGCGCCTGCAATGTAAACAAAAGCAGTTGTTGTAATATCTCCTTCCTAAATTCTCAAAGAATAGTTTTGATTTCACCCATCTCCCTCCAGTTTCTGAATCGGTCGAAAAAAGAATTATTGATTTCAAGACAAATGCGTATGTCGCCGAATCCGATGAGGATGTCTTCAACGTCGGGACATCCTTCAAAAGTTTCCATTATCAGGCTCTTCAACCCTTGTCAGATCCCGCTTTACTGGCAGGTTTCTTGATGCTCTGATTGAAAAAATGTGTAATCCCGTCGCAGGAGACTCTACCTGTTAGGGTAGTGTATCCGGCCATTTTGCTAGCATTCGACCGACCACTTAGTCTGCTGCCTGCGATAGTGTGTGGAATTCAGAGTAGGCTGAGAAAATTAGTTTATAAATTCTACAATGTCAAGAAGGAACGGAATGATAAAGGAGAGTTGGTTGTCAAAACTCCTAATCCGCATGTAGAGATTCCCTACACTTATTTAATTGCATGGTTGGTTGTACACTATCCTTTTTTAATGAGCCCGATTAATTCCCAGATAGATTTAAGCTCTCCTAAAGTACAACATTTTGAATGATCGCAATGGAAGGGAGGTTATATGGTTGCAAACTACAAAACACTTTGTTATCACGCGAATTATGAATTGTTCAAGTGTTTCCCATACTTTCCGCATGCTGGTTACGGGGATGAATTCACAGATGTCGCTGGCGCTAACAAGTTCACAACTTTGTCCCCTGGGTGCTTCTGGTGGCTGATAAATATTCGCCCAGGGTATTTGGTTCTCTGCTTAAGGAACCATTGTTGCATAGAGCCTTACTACCCAAGTTATTTTGCTCGACAATTCGGATATGATCAATTGTACGTCGGAAACCCAAATAGGGAGATGAGCTTTACTGGAAACTTGTTCGAAAGGGCGAGAGCTTGGTTTCATTTCATCTCGGGTGGTACATAAGCCAAGTTTGATCTCCCGCTCAAAACTCCCAACTCATGTATGAGTTTCAGTTTCTGTAAATGGTACACTACTACTAACTCCATGCCCCATAATTTTAATGGAAGCCTTATTTGTTTAAGGAACATTAGAGCATGGTATGTCCAGAATAAGGAGGCCGGCAACAAGAAAGTAGCTAGGATGGAGGACTTTGGAGTAGAATATTTTTCTGAAGAGTTGGAATCAAGAATAAAGCAGAGAGAAGAAGAGAGCACTGTTATAGTCCCATCAAATCAGCCTGCCTCTTTTAATAATCCAACTGCCCCACTTCCTGAGGCAAAAGAAGCTTCTCCTCAACCAAAGTCTCCTCCTAAGAAGTTTCTGTATAAGCGGAAAAGATTGAGGCGCCTTAGTGATTTGCCTATCATTCCGCAAACAATATTGGCTGAAAGCTGGTGCAGCAATGCTTATTTCGGCTTTTGAAGCTATTGAAGAAGAACTGGAAGATGAAGATGACACGAGCCTGATTCCTCATTCTTCAAAAAAATGCCAAAGTCAAGAGCTTGTTTTTCCCAGTGACTCTACCTTAGCAGCTAAGCCTTCCTCTACTGCTGAACTTCCCTCAGAAGAACCGACTCCACCTGCACAAGAGGATTCTGCGATCCTTGCTCGTCCAGTGACTCAAGACTACTGATGACGATGACGTGCAAATATTTGGGAAGATCCGTGCATTGGGTTCTTCCTTGATGATAGTACCTCCCTCAAGAGACCCTGATGATGGTGGTGATGATGGTGATGATAATGACACTGACAGTGATAATATTCGTTCTTCTACTCCTCCGTCAGACCATAACAAATATATCTTTTGGATAGAAGAAGAAAGAGCTGAAGTGTATGGGTTTGGGGAGTCCAGTGCTCAACCCCAAGGTTTTATTCTAAACTTTAGTCATCCTGTGTCGTTTTTTTTATCATCATCTAACCATTTTATTTTATCTTCTTTTTCTAGAAACTTTTCTTTCCACCCCAACTTCAGAGTATGTATCAGCGAATAATATTCCACTGGCTAACACTCTGCGAACGTTGCCTCTAAAGAAGCCCATGAGGCAACTGTGGTTGTTGCTTCTATTGTTGACACTTCTAAAGTAATTGTTCCTTCAATGGAAACTGCTGAAGCTACTATCTCTATGGAGGTTGCTGCAGTTGTTGCCTCTGTTGAGATTACTGGAACTACTGTTCCTGTTGAAGCTACTGAGGCTACAACTACTACCATTCCTGCTGAAGTTGCTGGAAATGTTGCTCCTTCTGACACTGGTGTTGTTACTCCTTTGCCCCAAGGCATTGTATCGGTTATATCCACTTATGCTGTTACTGGTTCTTTTTCATCAAGTCATGCATAAATTAATGCTCATGATGTTGACTTGTCGCAAGATACCATAGAAACCTTCCTTCATTTTCTGGACGGTTGCATCGACAAAATTTTGAAAGGGGTCTCTTTTTCTTTTATTGCTAATGTTCTCAACATTTATTTGGCTGGTATAGCTAGCATTGGTGGAGAAGAGAAAACCACTCCTTACAGACTCATAGTAGCTCAACTCCAAAGTCATGTTGAATCTTTGTCCAGATCTCGCTCCCTTCCAGAATTTGATGGAAGAACAGCTCAAATTTTAGAAGAAGATTGAAGAAAAATTTGATGCTTGCAAGGCTTGTATTGAAAAGAGTCAATTGGACAGTCAATCTCTATGTCTTCAAGTAGAGAATGTTGCCTCAATTATCAAAGACCATGACCACACCATTATAAGAACTCAGGAATTCATTGCTAGAGCCCAAATTCTCCTTGCTAACATCACCAAAGAACGCGAAAAGACAATGAAGAATCCCATTAATTTGTCTAGGCAGCGTGAAATTGTAACCAAGGATCTCCTGGCTGCATAGATTGAATTGGAAACACTGGAGGCTTCTTCAGCAAGTAGTACAATTGCCAGCGAAGAAGAATTGTGCTAACAAGCTGCTATTCAAACTCATGAGATTATTTAACAGGAAATTAGTGATGCGGAGGAAAAGATAAAGGCTCTCTTAAATCATTGAATTGTAATGATTTTTTTTTCTGATTCAAGGAACACATGTAATCTTTTCATGAAGACAATATTGCTTTCTGATTTTGTCAATGAAAATTTTGAAACAATTCCTATTTGTTGCTCTATGGAAATTTTTGACTTTACTCTGTGTAGATCTAGGCATGTCTTAGTCTCTGTGTATCAGACATGACTTTATGCCTCAAAAATGTGACTTTATATTTGTCTTCATGAGTTTGTATCAGGTACACGACTTTACGTTTGGAAATCTGCGAGTTTGCATATAACCTTTCTTTAGAATCCGCAGATTTATAAATGCAACTTCTCATAAAATCCGTGAGTTTATATATGGAATGTCTTTTCATCCATTTAATCTGACCTTTTTGGTGCAAAGATCCCAGTGCTGCATGCTTTCATTAATGGTAGGTTTCTAATCAAAGATCTCAACCGAAAATCTCATTTCCTTTGGCACCGATATTTAAGTGTGCCATGCAATAATAATAAATCTTATCAAGATCCGAGTCAAAGATCTTAACTGAAGATTTTGCCTATAAGATCTCTTAACCAAAGATTTTGATCATGAAATTCTCTATATAAGGCGTTGAACTCTTCTCACAGAGAGTCATTCTGACTTGAGAATTCTTCCGATCTCTCTATCTTTTTCAAGTTCTTCTCCAGAGTTGATCTTGTTATGCAGTTCTGTTCTTTCTCTTCTCTGGTTAGGGTAATGGATCGGGACTGGCATGTTACAAGGCCCCTAGATAGCATTAGCCTGTTTGTACCTGGTCTTCTACTAGATTTGTTAGACAAGGAGTATTCCATTGGAAAGATTCTTATGATCGTAATTATTTTCCTTAACTACGGTAAGTTTTCTTTATTATGAACATAAATCAGATATTTTCTTTTATGTTTTTTTAACAAGATTTTGGATCTATCAAGGATATAACCATAGTCATTTTCCTTAACAATGATCCAGACCCGACTGGTTCTTAAATCCTTCTAATATCTTTGGAGAACTAGAAGATCTCATGTATTTTACATGAGATGAAAATTTCGGGTATGTGGCATTGTTTATTTCCTGCCTAGCATCCTTAAGGTAAGGATGATAAATGGTTGTAAGTAGCACTTAATTTCAGCAATCCCTTAAGTTGTATGCTTGGGAATATGCATTTGGTATACCCAGTTTTGAACTAATCAAGTCACTGGTAACGTTGATCATGACTGAGTGAACCAACTTGGAGGTCCTTAACCATTGACAGGAGGAGGCTACAGAAGCAAGGTTTTTACCTTTACTAATGAGCAAGAGGAGGCTACAGAAGCAAGGTTTTTACCTTTACTAATGAAGCCATCTGATGAGTGTCATATATAACATATTTATAACCTCCATATTATCTATTCTTGTATATCAATAATATTTCTTGGGTATTTTTAGTGTGTTTTTTAGGTAATTCTAGTCCTATAAAGAGATGGCATAAAATCAAAGCCCAATTAGGAAATCAAGTCAAAAAAAAATTAAAAGTGAGTCAAGTTATAAGATTATGATACTGCAGAGAGTCAAAGTTTAATACAGTCAGAAGAATCAAAAGTACAAGATAAGAGACTCATGCAGAAGAAAACCAGAAGATTTCTCCAAGCTTGAGTAGCTATTTGGCAGCATTAGCCGCCAATTGGCAGCAGAGAGTGGGCCCCATTGGGTGAAAATTCTGTGGGGGTTTTAATGTAATTTTTTAGTTTTTCACTTGTGTTAAAATTAGGGTTTTATTTTCCGAAGTATATATATTGGCCGTATCCTTGTAATATATATATATATATATATATATATATATATATATATATATATATATATATATATATATATATATATATATATATATATATATATTAATCATAGAAAAAGTAGGAGATAATTTGTACTCGGATTTTATTAATATAAATTAGGGTTTGCTGAAGGGGTGACGGCCGCAATACCGAATATAGAGGTAACCTTTGTTGTTCATAAATTTTTCTTAGCTATTATCTTCTAATTACTTTCTAATTTAGATTTATATTGCTTTCTAGATTAGATTTAATTGCTTTTATGAATAAAAATAAGATTTTATTAACTAGAACTATGAGTAGCTAATTTAGCTTAGCTCTAGGCTATAGATGAAACTAGAATCCACCATGTAGTTGCTCTCTAATATTTTCTTCCTAATTAAAATAATAAAGACATGATTTTTCTATAAAAAGATTAAAATACAAGAACTCTTAGATTAATACTTTAATAGGTTATACTTGATTAAGTTTCTTGATAGCTTATACTTAGTTAGGGTTTGGGGTTGTTGATTTTTATTTTCTTCATCGAATTATCTAATGATTTAGTTTACTTTTATGAAAAGTAGTTTTTTTGATGAGTTATACTTGCACACTACTTGATATCTCATAATACTTTAAGTAAAAATTAAAACTAAAAGATTAAATTTTTATAATAGGAAGAAGATAATAGAAGCAATTCATAATTGGAAACTAGTGGATTTAATATCCTAGGCTAATTAGATCAACTCAACAGCAAATTAGAATCTTTAGTTAGTCCATTAGAATAATAGGAATAGCGAGAACACAAAAATACCTTAGATCCCTATTGGAATGACCTGTAGAGCACTACATCGATACTGTGTACTTACGGTAGATTTTACACATCCCGTCCTATAGATATTGACGAAAATTTTTAATGTTCTCTTGACTCAATGATTTGTACTCATTTTCATTGAGTGTACGATATCAAGGAACTCTTTGTAATTTTGATTTGATAATGAATAAAGATTTGTTTTAGAATTTATTGTCATTCATTTAGAGGTAATTGTTAACTTGATGAATGATTTTGATGTTGATCATCGCTGTTAACTTGATGATTATTGACTTCTGAGGATATTGTTCAGAGTTAATTATTAACTTGATAATATGAAGTCATTATTCAATCGCCCAAAAATGAATTTTGCTGTGAATGAGTAAATTTACTGAGTCAGGATAGAAGTAACTGTTATTTCCTAATCAAGTTAAAGTTTGCGCTGTTTAGTGACTTGTAATATAACAGCTTTTGAATTGTCAGAAGTAAATTTAACTTAGCAAATTTGGAGGAAAGAAAAATTTAATTCATCAGAGGTAATTTTAACTTAGCAAATTTGGAAGAAAGGAAAATTTGATTTGCCAGAGTTAATTTTAACTTAGCAAATTTAGAGGAAAGGAAAATTTGATTCGCTAAAGGTAATTTTAACTTAGCAAATTTGGAGGAAAGGAAAATTTGTTTCGCCAGAGGTAATTTTAACTTAGCAAATTTGGAGGAAGGGAAAATTTAATCCGTCAGAGGTAATTTTAACTTAGCAAGTTTGGAGGAAAGAAAAATTTGGTTCGCGATATTGTGAAAGTTCACGATTCAAACTCTTTGGTCCAAAATCGTGAATTTTCATTTTATCGAAGGTAGGATTTTACTATGACAAGACTTAGAGGATTTTTAGCAACCCAGTTACAAACGAGTTTGATTCGTTGTTTGCGTTGAGCTACCCATGCTATTCTTCTTAATTACAGAGTCATAAGATTCAGCTGGTGCACCGTAACTTTTATTAAGAGTAATATTTTTTTAGAATTTTTTTATTGATTGGTATCATTATTTTGTCACCATTTGGTTTTACCAATCGATATGCGCCATTAGAGTAGACTGCATCAATAACAAAGGCTCTTTCCATTTTGGCTGAAATTTTTCTTTGGATTTTTGATTAGTAATGATCGGTCTCCTTACTGAGAGAACCAGATCACTCTTTTTAAAAGTTCTCCACCTGACTTTTTTGTTAAAGGTTTTGAAAATCCGCGCTTGGTAAAGTTCGATGCTTTGTTGAGCTTCTAGCCCCTTATCATCCAGAGCTTCTAACTGGTTAATGTGCACTGCAGATGCTGTTATGAGCTTCTTCAAGTGCTTCCTGAGCTTTTTTATTGGAAAGACAATGAAGTAAAATCCCATCATAGTATTTTCTATATAATGTCTGAAGTTCGGCATTATAATAGAATCGAATAGCTTTTATTTGAATTGCTCTTGCTTCTTTAGGATCTTCTGGTAATATTCTATAAATAGCATAATCTAAAGAAATTTCCAATCTCTTGGTTCGAGATTTGACTTAAGAGCATATACTTCACTTGCCTTTTGCTTTTTTAATTCTGGTTCAAGCTCATTATTTGGACAGAACAATTCCTTACTTCCTACTATTACTCGTTTCCTAGCATTTTTGGGTAACGCTAAGCTGGCAGCTAAGAAAGCCAACGAATCTGCATAACTATTATGATGGCGCTTTACATGATCGACTAACATAGAAGCCATGGAAGCTATTAGCCATCTTGATTATTGCTTGATAATATGGTAGAAAATCTTCATTTTAACTTCATATTTCCCCTTAACTTGATTTATGACAAGTTGGGAATCTCCATATACTTCTAGATTGTTTGGTTATTTTTAAACCAATCATTAGGATATTATATTCAGCAACATTATTGGAACATGAACTTATCAATAAGTATGCTCGAGAAATGTTGTGGTTGTAAGGAGAGACAAAGACAACTCCCACCCCTGTTACCATTTTTCCTTTCGGTCCCATCCTAGAGAAACCATCGAAGGAAAACTGCCATACATCCTCCGTAATAGCATTCACTTCAGCATCTTCTCATGAAATATCTTCTTTCGAAATTTAACTTCCTTTTCCTAGTTCGTCATGAATTTCTTCATACAATTTTGAAGATACTGGAATTGGGTGTTTGGCCAGGAAATCAGCTATAGCCTATCCCTTGATTGATTTTTGTGGGATAAAATACATATCATATTGTGATAGCAAAATAGCCCAATTAGATAGTCTTGAATTTAATGACCCTGGTTTAGTCATTAATATTTTTAAGAGATTAACTCTTGATATAACATGGATACTTTGCCCAACTAAATAGTGTCGCATTTTCTGGATAGCAAACACTAAAACTAAACATTCCTTTTTTACTTGGTTATATCGATGTTCAGCTCCAACCATCATTCTGCTGAGATAATAAATAGCTTGTTCATGTTCTAATTCATTCTTCTACACTAATAAAGCTCCGAAGGAATGATCCATAGCCCTCAAATATAACAGGATAGGTATTCCTGAGACTGGAGCTATGAGTTTGGCGGTCTAATGAGATATTCCTTGATTTCTTCGAAGGCCTTTCGGCATGCGTCATCCCAAATAAATGACACTCCTTTCTTCATCAATTTTGTGAAAGGTTGGTATTTTCCAGAAAATTTGATATAAATCTGTGGATGTATGCCAATCTACGTTGTAGTCCTCTTAGTTCTTTGAGACTCTTAAGAGGTGGCATGTCTTGGATTGTCTTAATTTTGTCTGGATCAAGATGAATTTCTTGGGAAGTAATTACAAAACCAAGCAATTTTCCACTAGAAACCCCCTATTTAGTATTTTAAGCTGGTGTTTCTGCATAAGATCAAACATTATTCTCAAGTCACGAAAATGATCATTCTTGATTTTGCTTTTAATTGCTAGATCATCTACATAGCATTCTACTATCTTTCGCAGATGTTCTTGGAATATCGTGTTCATAGCATGTTGGTATGTGGCGCCAGCATTCTTTAAACCAAATGGCATGACTGTATAACAATATACTCCAAGTGGTGTTCTGAAGGATGTATGTTTTTCATTATTAGGGTACATCTTGATTTGATTGTTTCCTGAAAATCTATCCATAAACGACATGTGTTCATAGCCACAAATGTTGTCTATCATGACATCTGTAATGGGTAATGGAAATTTATCCTTCGAGTATGCTTCATTCAAATCTCTGAAATCAATATAAACCCTGATCTTTCCATTCTTCTTGGTTACAGAAACTATATTCGTGACCCAGTCAGGATGTTGTTCTTCGCTAATAAAGCCTAATTCGATTAACTTTTTAATTTCAACCTTGATTGCCTCCAGAATTTCTGGACAAAATTTTCGTTGTTGTTTTACTGGTTTTGCATATGATCGGATATTCAACTTATGAACTACAACTTTTCGGTCTAGTCCTTACATGTCTTCATAATTCTAAGCAAAGACATCAATATATTCTCGAACGAGGGATATCATCTCTTCTTTTTCTTCCGAAGATAAATTTTCGCTTGTAAATATGGGCTTAGGATTAGTATTATCACCCATATTTATCTGGATCACTTTATCTTCAGTTGAAAGTTCTTGCTGTTCAAACTGAGTTTCCCACTTCATATTAAGATGTTTTGTCCAAAGGTCATTCTTGATTAGCAGTATTTCATCAGTGTGTTCATTTTCCTGGTCTGCGGAGACCATGTTAACAGAAGCTTTGCGGAAAATGACGCTAACACTCACATCTGAATCACACCAGGATGATTCTGATGAATAATTTGGTTGTCTTTTTCAGATTTCTTATTTGAAAGATCTTAGAAAGTGGTAACATATCCCAACCCCCTACCAGTTTTATGGTAGTAATCTGGCATTTTTCCTTTTGGAACAAAGGGTTGAAGGGTCGCTTTCCTTCCTTTTCTGAAATTCACCCCCTACCTTTGGTTATATTGTATCCTATTTTTCTCATTAACTTGTAAGAATTTTCATCATAATGGAAGAATTTAGAATTTTCCGGTTCTTTTTCAGAACCTAAATATTTTATTTTACCTTTATCATTTTCTTTTTTGAATATTATAGGTTTTTTAATTTCTTCCTTAGGAGGAAATTAAAAAATGGTTTCATTCACATCTCCATCATCATCACTTTGTTCATAAACGGATGATCGGATGGGTACTTGAAAAGAAGCCAAAGTGTATATTTTATCTAGGTGATCACTGACTATATCAGTACTAGTACTCGAGGGTTCAAAATCAACATCAAAAGAATAAGCAAATTCTCTATCTTCATTTATTATCTACTCACCATCAGAATGGGCGGTGTCATTTACATCAAGACCTTCAAGGCTTATTACAATAGGCTCTCCGTCCCAACTTACGTCATTAGATTCTGAATCTTCGGATCCTGATTCAATATCAGCCTTGTCGCCACTATCAGATGCCTCTGGAGCAGGTTGTTCTGAGGCATCAAACGTGTCTTGATATAGCAACGCATCAGTAAAGTTGTTTTCAACTCCTTTAAAGGTTTCTTCTCTGTCACTAAAGTCTTCATGTTCCCATCTGTATCCGCATACTTCATGCACAGATGAAGCGTAGACAGAATAATGATATTGATATGGATTCAGGGCCTTCCAAGCAGAAGATTATACGATATGTCAGCATCTATCACGTAGCATGTGACTTCCATCTTCAAATCGCCAATCTGGCATTTTAACTTTATTTTGCCCAACAGTCTACTACCACTGGCATTAAATCCAAAGATGGTAGTATACATTATCGCTAATCTACTCATAGAGACCCAAGATATCGTAATACTCTTCTCAGCATTATACTCAGAGCAGATCCAGGATCAACTTGGATGTGGTCGATCTCTGATGACCATATGTATCCTTTGTAATACAAAGCGCAATGATGCTTGTCATTTTTGACCTGCATATCCTTTAGAGAGAAAATTATGCAAGGGATCTTTTCTCTAGAAGCCTGATGACAAACTGCACAGATCTCTTCTTCTTTTTCAATAGTTTCTGACATTTGCACCAAAAACACATCAAAATCTTGTAGAGCTTCTCTTAAAGCTTCTCTGGTTTGTTTAGAGAGCTTTAGGAGCTCATACAAAGTAATTCTTGCAGGAATATTGGCCAATTGTGCCAATATGTCAAACTGAAATGGCTTCTTGGACCCGTCCGCAACCTCTTTATTTCTGTTTTTGAGAGTTTTATCAAATTTGAGCTCCGTTTGCTTGTTCTTCTTTGGAGGTGGCTGCGATTCTACTACTTGATCATAGTTGTTCAAGTAGTCTTTCCCTGAACGGATCCTAGAAGTAGGCTGATCCGCATTAATCGCCAAAGAATCTTTAGCTTCCTCTTCTGAGTCCATCAGAGTAGGAACATTTGTATCCTCTTTTGGGATTGCAGTGATAGCGTTATAAGTAAGAGTCTTTCCTTTTCGCTTTTTCTCAAATGAGCTCGAAGTCCATTACTTATCATTAAGAAGATCTGGATGCACCCACATTATTTTTCCTTTATTGGTTTCAAAAGGACATAATTATTTCTTTTGCTGCTGATGAGGATCATAGTTTATGATCTTCATCATGCTTTTGGAAATTAGTTGCACTCTATCTTGAATAGTTGACTCTATCCAATCCGGTGCTTTCCCAAATCTGAAGTCACCATATTTGCGGATACCTTCTTCTGGTACTCTTGCAGCTTGATGACTTTAGCATCTACTAAAATTTGAATTTTGTCCTTAAGGACAAAACAATTCTGAGTAGGATGATTAATGATCCTGTGATACACGCAGTAATTAGGATCATTAATCTTTCTTGCTTATTCAGGGCATTTAGACTCTGGTAGCTTCAACATATTCTTCGTCATGAGCAAATTGAAAATAGTTTTGGTGTGCTCATCTTTGAAAGAGTATTGCTTTTGAGGAGTATGTGATTGAGGAGGAGCTTTTGGAGAAGACTTTGTAGACTGCGGAGTATCAGTCACCTTTGTTTCCTTCTCTTTGTATCTCTTGGATCGAGACCTAGGATTGTTATTTTGTCTTTGTTTTTCTCCTCCTTCTTTTTCCTTGAGTCTCTGCGTAATCTCTTTAGCTTCTTCAGCTTGCAACGAAAGATCTTTCCAGGTTGAGAATTTTACGGCTCCCATTTTAGCTAGTACTTTGATTGTGTTGATAAGTCTCTACCAAGATCTTCTCTGGCATCCCATGCGGACATCTCAGAGAATCTTTTCTGAATCTTTTGATAAAATATTGGGCTGATTTTCTTTTCTTATGCTTGGTAGTCAGGAGCATTGGTATTGAAACCTCCATGTCATCTTCATAAAACCTTGTTAAAAAGACTTTCTCAATATCATTCCATGAGTTGATGGTTCTCGGTTCCTATCTCCGGAACCATTCAAATGCTAGCCCTGTTAAGGTATTAACAAACACTCACATAATGATCGAGTCATTTCCAACTAAATGCCCTGTTTGAGATTTAAAATAGTAAAAATGCTGATTTGGCGACCCTTTACTATCAAATGACTTAAGTTTCAACAGTTTGTAATTCTCCGGGAACAGTATACTTTCCCATTCCACTAGATATGGCCTTACAACCTCTAACTCTTGCAAATCATTCTTGTGCATGAGAGCATTTAATTGATTATGAAAGCTCTCCATCTAAGTGGTGTTTGCATTTCCTTCTTGATTTGGGGTTCCTTCTTCATGATGGGAATGCACGGAGCGATTATGTTCATCTTCGCGGCGATCCTCATTATTTTCATTCTCATTTGTAAGGGGAATGCAATTATCTTCATCTGCCACATTCTTCCCTCTGTCACCTCTTGGATCAAGTGGAACCCTTGAAGAGGTTTCTCCCGTATTTTTCCTTTTCGTTCTCTCCAATTCCAGCAAAATATGAAGCATATCTCTGATCTTATTGATGGTATTTTGTTGTTGTTGGATGGTTCTGTCTTACTCATCGATCCTCCGCATGAACTCCTCTGGAGTATTCTGTGCCATGTATGCAGATACGGAGTCTTCGAGGAATGAATCTAACGTCTGGGATTCAGCCACGACTGAGTTAACTATGCCTTCTTCATCAGAAGAGACTCCAGCCATTTGCTTGTAGTTCACTTGGGTTGTTACTCCCTTTTTCAGTCGAGTGTTTTGAAAAATACCTCGCACATCGCTGAATACACTCTTCAAGCCTGAAGAGTATTCAGAGTCAGAAGAGTCTTTTCTAGAGACATTCTTTGCCTTTTTCTTCTTCTTCTTCCCGAAACTTATGATATTAGATGACATTTCAGGATATTCGGGTTCAGAGAATTCCAGCTTGTTACGTCATTTGCTCTTTGACGGTTGAAAAGAAGATATTGTAAGTCGATTAAAAATCGACTATTTAGCAGGAGCAACCATACAATGACAATGTATAGTACTGCATTGATCAATCATTCACAATGACAATGGAATACTCAGGATATTCTTCTTTCTTTTGTTAAGAAATTCCCTGAGATCTCTTGTATTGGAACCCATTTGATTAGTGACGGTGACATTGCCTCCGAAAGATATCTTTAGAATAGGAGTCTTTATCCCCTTAAAGATAGCAGGAGCAAATTTCACTTTAACTAGAACAGTAGGTGAATGAGCTTCTACCTTGGGAGTGGACTCTTCTTCGGAAGCGTACTTCTAAAAACTGCGCTTTCCCAATGGCACGTGAATTTGGGTTCGCACCCATTTTTAAGAACGTGATCATGAAAATCATGCTTTCCTCCCGAGGCATGAGGATGGGGCCCTCGTTCGGTTAGAAGAACGCGAATGTAAACTTCGCATTTGTAATTATAAATAAATTTAGTGGGTGTACGTTGTTTCTTGTAGGAAACACGAGTAAATCCTTATGTATCTTGATTTTTCTTCTTATCTGGGACCATTACTTTGCTTTTTAGCCTCCATACTTGAATGGTAGGTCCTCGCGGTTGTGATTCAATAGTGTTTTATTGCTTCATGGCCCTGTGGAGAGCACGAATCTTGCTTCTTCTTAAGTTCCTCCTCATCGTACAAGTGAGAGGAATCTTATTTTCCGAGTCATCTTTCTGGAAAAAAGAAAATGGTCGTTTCCCCTTATTATCATAGGGATCCTGATCCATTTTCTCATGGAGATTATAGGTCTTAGCGGGAGCTGACCCTGAGTCTTGTGCTGGTAAAAAAATGAGTCTCCTTTTAGACCAGATTGGTCTGTAGAGTCCTTCGATTGAACGGCTGTTTTCGAGACCTTTTAAAGGTTGAGTTGTTGGAAACTATACGACATTTTCATAAGGAGTTAGGACTTCTGGAGCCAGAGGAGAGGAATTGCTCATTTCTCCTGATCGAACTCAATGATGAGTGAGTTGACCATGCCACCAACTGGTATATCATCGGATTAAGCTACAACCTTATCAGAGATGATAGGTGTCCCTAGAAGAGTCACCAATCTTCTGTTTGTCATAAAAATTGTAAATGATTCTTTATTGAATTTTCTCAATAAAATATTACAATTTTAAACATTTTTCTATTTACAGAAAATGAGGAAAGTTGAATTCCCTCTTTATTTAAAGTTGGGTTCTGTAGACGCTGTGGAGGATGATCCTGCTCTCAGTTGACACTCCGTACAAATTTTTTCTAGTTGGCAAGGGTTTTGAACTCTCGACAGCAACCGCACTCGGGTGAAAGAAAACTCTCTATATCGTTTTGATCTCCTGGTCTTCGATCCCTTTTTATGCCTTGGTTCGAGCTTTTTATAGAGATTTGGAGACTTTTGAGCGATATAACTGTCCAACTGTCGGCCTCCATGATCTGAGTATTAATTTCCTGCCTTTTGATCTGCTAAATTTGTATTAAATCTCCAGAAATCAGCGTCTTCAATCCTCTAGATCATAACTGAAATGCGGAATGTGAATCTCAAACTTTAGATTCGCGGCTCCTTTGATTAGGACTGGGACGCAGATCTCAAAGTTTAGATTTGCGGCTCCGTTTGATTGTGGATGGAATGCAGATCTCAAACTTTAGATTCGCGTGATTATGGCTGGAACGCGAATCTCAAATTTTAGATTCGCGGATCTATTTAATTGTAGTTAGAATGTGAATCACAAATTTTAGATCGCAGTTCAATTGGATTGTAATGACTTTGTTCGTTGCTCTTGGACAAGATGACGAGGCTTTATGTGGGTCCATCCCTGTTATTAGGTTTGCGAACCTAGGGAAAGTAATTTGCGCTTCAACTTTGTTCATAAATAGCGCTTTCAGTTTCTATAGAAAATAGAGCATGACTCGTAAAAGTAATAATTCTTTCATTTATGGATCTCTCTTCATGACAGATGATCTCGTTAACAGGAAATTTCGCCAGCAAGTAGAGTGTGTCTTCTTCATCATTGGATCTTCCAGCCAATCATTTGTAGTCCAATAGTATGGCAATACTTTTCCTGATCCAAGTGCGCTGATACACATTCTCTGACTCAATGAACACTCCTTTTAATCCTGGAATAAATTATACATTTGAAGAATTGCTCTCTGCAACTTGTTTGCCCTTGCTAAGCATATTGGATGTGACAATAGGCAAATCAGTTCTGGAGTATATCTTTCTTAAAGTCTGTCTTTTTGGGCTCCGTGATCTGATCAAAGATGTAGCTACAGCTTGATAGTACGGCTGAAATCAACCGTTCACACTGACATCATGGAGTGGGTTGCATGGCGCTCCTCTTCTGAGTCAGATATTCCCTTAAGTTTTGGGAATTATCCTCATTCATATGTAAAACTTGATGCATTTCACATCCCAAATTCTGTTCGCAGTACTGATTAGTTTGAAGTATTTCAAAATCAGAATTAGAACAGTTTGTAAATCTTTTATGATATTTTCTAGGGCATGCACTGGCCTGTTCAATTGTGCGGGCCTCGTGCCTTCTAAAGTGCACTTTTGGAGATGTTGTTGAGGAGCGCATTGAGTGCATGCCTCTACTACTGCGTTCAAACGAGCGCGCATAGGGCACGTCTCAAAATCAGTGTTAAGGAGATGATGCGCTTCATGATCTGCGTAGGGAAAACAGAGTGGAGGTGCATGCAAGGCACGTTCATCACCTGAAGAAAATCTTGAAGTCGCGTGCATGCACTGAAAGGAGAGTGCGGAGGTATCCCTCTATGCATGCAGCGGGCCGCACGCATGCCTGCAGGGGCATGTTGGGTGCTCCCTACGTGCTCCTGCGGGCACGCACTGCACACTCATTGTGGGCACACACAGGGGAGCGTGTTGCGCGCGCTCCCTGTGCATGCACTGTGGGTTCCTTACACCCGCACATAGAGGTGCACACTCCATTTGCAGAGCAACACGCTCTATGCGTACTTTTGTGCCTGGTTCTGTTGCGGGCACGCTTTGAGCTATTGTGTACACACTTGGTTCTGTCGCACAGATTATTTCAAATTGTAAGCTTTCAATGAATGCCTCTTTTGTAATGTTGAGACATGCTCGTTGGACCTTGCATCTTCTCTGGTGGTCTTGATTTCTTTTTTGTAACGATATTAAGATGATATTGGTTTGGTGATAGGCGATAACATCGTATCCTTATTTAGATGCGATAACGCATTATGTTTGTTGACAGACGATGGCATCTTGCCTTTGTTAATGGGTGACGACACCTAATGTTTGTTAACAGACGATGATATCTTGTCTTTGTTTATGGGCGATGACGCCTCGTGTTTTTCGATAAGCGATAATGCCATGTCAGTGTTAATGGGTAATGACCTCTTTTTTTTTTTTTGCTATCACCGGCCGATAACGCTTAGGTTTTGCGCCAGAGGGACCAAAGAAAAGGTATTCTTTATATCTTTGCTAGTCGAATTCAATGATGAAAGTCTCAACGACTGATCCAATGAGTTTTCCAGCGAACTGTGCTACCACATTCTCTGTTCTGAATAAAAAGGCTCTCACTGTGGTTGCCAACTCCTGTATGCCTGAATTTGATGAACTTCTTTTCATTGCCATTAATAATTGAATTACAGACAAATAAAAGAAAATTACATTTTTTTTAAAAAAGAAAACAGATTACAAGAATAGGGAAAAGAGATCACTCAATTTTCTTTTTTTAATTTGTGGGATCTTTGGTAGTAGTGGAAGATATTTGGATCTCCTGTTGACAATTCGAATGCTAAGCTCTCTTTGCACCAAGCTTTGGAGGAAGACGAAGAAGAACGAACTGAGGAAGTCTTTGCCTGTGGTTTTTTTTCCTTGTTCTTAGTCTCTGTCTCTTTTTCTCCGTAAATGCATAGATTTTTTTTTTCTCCTTTTGTATCTGTCTCTGTTTTATAGACTGAAAGAACGTAACTATTCTCTTAAATCTCTCCACGGTTGGAGAGAATCATGGAGAAGTTGCAACAAGCCTTCAAGGTGGTTACAACAAACCCACGAATGCACGACGTAAACGCACTACTCAATTATTATTGTTTTCATCCTTAACCTAATAAAACATTATCAAGTGAAGAAATAAATTTATATAATTACCTTAAAATTACTATTAGGAGTATTTATATTTTAGATTTGTTTTTTCATAAAAATCAAAGTGTATTATCTAATCTATTTTCTTATCAAATCTCAAATCTAAATTTATTTTTTTATTTATGATTAGTTTAATTTTTTGCAGAAAATAATTTTTAAATTTTAACATTTTTTTATATGGAAAACAACGAAAAGAACCTAGAAACTAACCCAAGAGAAAAAAAAAATAAAGAAACCTAAAATCCTAAAAACTTTAAAAAAAATGAAAAAGAAAATAAAAATCCTAAAAAGAAAAACATAAGAATTCCTAACTCCTCCCCCACACCTAAACTCATATATGCTCTCATATGCAAATCAATCATGGCAAAATAAAGATGAAAAGTATTTTACAAATAATATACAAATAATGAAAATCACGAAAGATCACGATCTCTATGAGGTCATCCTATTAATACATGGAAAATGGTTACAACATCTTGATCGTTTTCCACGTTCATAATGTGTGCATTTTAAACGTAAAGTGAGTGCATTAAGAGCTTCATCAACTTCCTAACAATTATGAAATTACCTTTGTATTTCTTATGCCACTCTCACTTCCACTTTTTCCATTTGTAAGTTGTGTTCTCATCATTATTGAATATATTCAATACCTCAGTCATATTTCCAAATGATAGTTTTATGAGACCACTCCTGTAATCGATTAATATATTTGAAGTTGCAAGAAATGGTCTACTTAAGATAACGGAAATTTGATTTTATGGATTGGGGGTCGGCTCAGTTTCTAAGATAATAAAATATACATGAATGATGAATTTGCCAATCATGATGAGTACATCTCCAACCATGCCAAGTTGTCTATTGATCGAATAATCAGCTAGTTGTAATATGATCTTGATATGTTGAAGTTTTCTTAACTCCAGTTGCTTATAAACTATGTAAGGAACCAAATTGACACTTGCCCCTAAATCAAGAAATATCTTGTCAAATATAGTGTTCCCAATAATGCATGAGATTGTAGAGGAATTCATACTTAACAAGTAAGGAGTTAGAGAAAATTTGTGATATATTAGTAGAAAGAAAACTTTCTTAGGAGCTAACCTAGCTCGTTTCTGAGTGCACAAATCCCTAAGAAACTTGGTATAAGTGGAAACCTATTATATAATATCAAGGAGAGTAATGTTAATCTTTACTTACTAAAATATTTTGAGAATATTGTCTACTTGCAGTGAAGACTTTCTAAGCTGATTGGAATATGATACTTTCGATTTAGCAACAGGTTCATTGGAGTAAGTTTGTGAAGATAATGGAGGTGATAGAGATAGATGTGGAGAAAGAAAGGGAAGAGATAGTGTAGCATGTATAATAGTAGGAGTGAGATCAGAGGACATGACTATATTATTGTCCACTTGCTTGCCAGATATGAGCATGTAAATAGTATTGCATTAGTGAACATGAGATAGAACAGACTGAGATAAGTTGGAATTGGAATTCATAATTAGTTAACTCAAAATGGTACCTGACCCCGTTAACTCGGTTGTGTGGCTAACTACTCAACTTGCTGCTCTAGACTCATGATCGACTGAGAGTTTATAAGAAGTTATTAGTCGGTTCCTTGTATAAAGTCAATATACACTTTTATTAGATTTTATGTGTGTATCTAAGTTGAACATTGTCGTGAGTAGATTCTCCATACTCCTCTCAAGTGACATTGGATATCATTATTAGACCCTTGTTGTGGATAAGAATGATTTGGTATATGTGGTCTAATTTGGTTGTTCCCATGATTCATAGCGCTTGGATGTTGATGACACCCACATTTGATCTTAGAAATTGATCAATCGCTAGAGGTTATACTTAGAGTTGGAGCTCCCCGATATTGCCCCTGACTCTAAGAAAGATTTAGATGGTTTCTCCAACCTGGATTGTATGTAGGAGTGTACAGATTGTTCGTGGATTATGGTTTATAAAGTATTAGCTTGCTTAGGTATTGGGCTTATTGGATTAAGTAAAAATGAGCATTCCTCCATTACATGATTTAGAGTAACGCAATTAAAGTACATGGGAGTTTGTAATTGATTCACTTGACTTATTTGCAGAGCACTAGGAGTTTTATACATTTCGATTCTCCTCATTAGAGCTGCAATTTTAGTTTCGGCAGTTATAGAGCTATCCTGCTATGCATCCCACTCTTATTCGTAGAAGTCAAAGTACTAGGTTTCTCAGCATGATTATCCCACTACATAGTCTTCCAAGTAAGTCCTTTAAGAAATCCCATACTTCTTCCTCATTCTTTCCCATGAATTCCCCCTAATATATGGACTCAAGATGAGTTCTGAATGTACAATCGAGTCCTTCGTACACAATTTAATACAACTGTCACTTTGCTATCACATGCTGGGGGCACTGTGCTAACATTATCATGATCAAACACCAAAATATGGATCTATCAAGATTTTAAGCTCTTGAATTTTTTTTTGGTCATAACTATGTTCCAACTGCTACCTAGTGGGTTAGACCGCTGGTAGCAGTTCTCTCATGGCTTTAGACTATAAACTTTTTACAGTATGATATGCATCCCACGAGGTCTCCATGTACAAGATCTATGTAAAAATCACTAAAGAAATCCACAAAACACAAGGACCAATAAGTAAGAAGAGTAAAAAGAAAAGAAAGTTAATGCTATGTATACTCACTAGGTATTATAATCGCAAATGCTAGCTCCAGCTATGTATTCTTGCTCCTTTAGCAACAACCAGGGAGAAAAATAAATTTTGAAAGAGCTGAGGATATGGGTGGCAAATGGGCTGGGCAGCCCGTTGGGCACATCAGGCGCATGTCCGGCACGGCCCAGGTCCCCAACTCGGGCCCGAGTCGGGGTCGCCCGTGCCGTGGGCACAGCGCGACCTACGTGCTAGGCATGGCGCGCCCATTTTTCATTTTTAATTTTTTTAAATATAGCCGTTTATAGCCATTATGGGGGTTTTTTGTAATTTTTTTGCATAGAGCCCCCCAACGGCTATTTTTATAGCCGTTGGGCTTGCAATTTTTTTTGCAAATTTTTCCCCCCAACGATCAAAATGGCTGTTAGGGGGGTTTTTGCAGTTTTTATTTGCAAAAAAATCTTTTTTTTCCTATAAATAACTCCTCATCTTCTCCATTTCTATTTTTCATATAAACAAATTCATTCTTTCAAAACTTTTCTCAATTCTCAACTCTCTCAAAAATTTCTAAAAATAAAATTCTTCCAAATAAATTCTAAAATATTCAATCAAATTTCAAGTAAGTATTAAATGATAAAGAAGCCTCATGCAAATAAGGCTCAACATCATGATTCAAGTACGTTGCATGCCTCATTAGGCCATTGGCCTCAACTCTTATCTCTCAAGTAAGCTTTTTTTAGGTTTTTCGGCTTCCTCCCTCTAGTACTCATCTCTCTACTCTATCTCTCAAGTGATTCACCGCTCAAGAGGTATTTATAATTTGAAGTTTTTTATTTGGTTTTTTGAGATTTTTTTATTTGGTTTTTTCGAGATTTTTTGAAATGGATCCATACTCTTCCGGCGCTTTTTGCTCTCAAGTCGTGGGTTCTTTTTCTTCTTTTTAATAAGTAAAAATATCAAAATTTTTGCCAACCCTTAGAACACTTTTCTTAAGTATCCTTTTCTATGTCTGAAGAAGAACCAACCGAAACAACCATACCCAAAATCTAAACAACCACCCCCGTTAGGACTTCCAGATCGGATATATGGAAACATTTTAAAAAAAATTATGGAAAATGGTGTTAGAAAAGCTAGGTATAAATATTGTCAAAAAATATACTCACTCTCTTTAGGTAATGTAACGGATCACCTTAAAAGATAACTAGATAAAACACACCCACCAAATGAACCATAACAAATATAAATAAACACCTATGGAGGATTTTTATGAATTTATAAATATAATCCTATAAGCACAAGAGAAAATGTAACAATATTTATAGTACATGACGAACTATCTTTTCCTTTTTTGGAAAACCAAAAATTTAAATTTTTTTAAAAAAAATCATTTTACTGACGAATTTAAAAAAGTTCCACATTCTACATGTAAATCCGACATAGTTAAAATACATAAAGATAGGAGAAAAACTTTAATTGTTATTTTAATATCTATAATTTTTAGAGTTGTTATAACCGTAAATTGGTGGGAGGCTCTAAATAGTTGTCATTATTTATGTGTAACGGCTCACTATATAGATCAAGATTGGTGTATACAAAAAAGAATAATTGGATTTAAGAGATTTGAATTCCCTCATAATTCACATAATTTATCATAATCCTTAGTGTTTTTCGGCACTTAGAATAGAAAGAAAAATATTTTCTATTTCTTTCGGCAATGCTTTCAAAAATATGATCACAATAGAAATTCTAAAAAATATTACAAAACTAATTTTAGATGGAAAATTATTTCATATTAGGTGTATTTGTCACATACTTAATTTATGTGTACAAAATGGATTAAGAATAGTAAGTGATTCAATAACTAAAATTAGAAACGCAATACTATTTATTAAAAATAATGGGCCAAGAAGATAACCATTTAAACAAATATGTTACCTATAGATGTAAAAACAAGATGGAATTCTATATATAAAAGGTTAAACACAGTAATTCAATATAAATATGTAATAAATATGTTTAATGAAATAGAGTTACCAATATATAGTTTAGATATTAATGAATGACACCATTTGCATTGCATTTCTAAATTTTTAAGCAAATTTGAAATTGCAAATAGAGCACTGTCAGGACTTATTACCCAATTACACATATTGCATTATATCATCTCACCGAAATTAGTTCAGTTTTTAATGAATGTAGAAATCACCCAATACTTAAATATATTGTTCAACCTACGGAAACTAAATTTAATAAATATTTTAGAAATTTTTCATACTTATTATATTTTATAATTGTTGTGGATCCACATTGTAAGTTAGATAGACTTGAAATTTTAATAGATTTATTTTATAAAAATGTATTACGAAGATAATGTTAGGGATTTAGTTAATGATATTAAAATTTATTTAGATATTATGTACAAAATATATGAAGATATGTATAGTAATGAAACACAATTTGCAATGGAACCAACTGATAAGAAAACCTGAAAACCAATAATATCATCCGTATTTCACCAAAAAAGACTAGGCAATATAGTATATATTTTAATGAACTACATTATTATTTAGAAATGGCTAACTATGAAGATGACGTATTCCGTGAAATTATAGAGTCTTTAATATTTTGGCCTGATGGAAATTACAGGAAAAAACATATCATGTACTTTCTAACATGGTCCATGATTTACTAACTCCTCCGGTGTCTACTGTAGTATTGGAGTCTACTTTAATGCAGATAGTATAATGTTCATGGAGTAGAGAAGTTTAAAGGCAGCATACACATTGGAAATATGTGTTTGCTTGAAGGACTGATTAGACGCAGATAAAAGAGAAGAAGAATCGTCCAATGAAATAGAAGTAGAGATCTTACCAGAAGATGAATGAGAAATATATTTTTATTTTTTCTTTTCAAATTATAATTTCTATATTTGTTGGGATTTTCATATTTTTTTTAAAATTTTTATGCAATTTTTAACTCATAAATCTCTTGAAAAAAAAACTAAGAACATGTTAAAGATGACGACCAGGGTCCTCTCCCATCTCTTCGAACTTTGTATGATTTCTAAATAGATTTATAAAGAAATTATATCAATTTAATGAAATTTAATATAATAAAATTTTATTTGTACTATCGTTTCTTCTTATTAAATCAAATTAAATTAAGCTAACTTTTTTCCTAAAATTACTTAATAATAAATATAATATTTAATAAAAAATTAAAAAAACAAGCCGACACGGCATGTGCCCAGCGGGCCATGTCGGCGGGCTGATCTGGGCCAAGCCCCAGACGGTCATGCTATATCTGGGGCACAGCTCGTCCCAATTTGCCCAGTCTGGGTCGGGCACGACCCACTTGCCACTCCTAGGTGAGAAAAAATGGAGGGAGACTGCTTTTATTTTCTTCATTTCTCTTTTTATTTAAATTTTAAAAGAAAATAATTAGGGGGACATAATCATTTAGGTTTAAAGGGATGAGTTCTAATGAGAGTCAATTCCAAGATGATCTCCCATCTACTTCGGATGCACAGGGAGGAAAAAGACAAAGGTGAGTGGAAGTAGGTGGGGTCAATTAGGAAAAGTATTATTTTTTGAATGAATCGAGATGCACATTCTGTAGAGTACAAATATTTCCAAGAAAGCACTAGACATCTAACAAAACTAGATGATCAGGGTGTAATTTACGAAACAATCTTTCAATGAACGGTTTATATGATAGAAATTAACAAAGATGAATCGGCTATTTTGTCGGTTTTGAAATTTTTTAAAAAATTTCAAGAAAATTTTCAAAAATTATAAATATTAAAAAAATAATATTCTCAAAGACAAACGTGTTTTGGAATTATAAAATTGAATTATACCTAGCCATGTTTTGAACTTCCTCGGAAAATTTTAAAAAAAAATCATCAAAAATTAGAAAAAAAATAAAATAATGGTTTCGAAGTCGGAATCTTATTTCTGGTTCAACAATTGAGATGAACTGATCAAGTTGTAACCGGAACTGATTAGGTCAATTTAGAGTTTATATCCCAATCGATTCATTGTACAAATATAAGGGACAAGTGATTTAGGGTATTATAGATGGATTTAGTATTCTTGTTGTAATTGGATTCCCAAAAATGAACTTGTATGAATTTGGTTTCCTTACCCAATAAAGAATTTGCAAGTGATTCGAAATAAAGTTCTAATTATGCTCCAACTTTGCCTAGAAGAGTTCTACATGTGTGTAACTAGTTCTTCTACTGAATTATTTCTTACTTGAAGTTTAAGTCATCTTGATGTTCAGAGTATTTGTCATTGGATGATCTCTTATGGACTTATAATTGAATAATGCTTTGTACTATGTAGTATATATTTTAATGAACTACATTATTATTTAGAAATGACTAACTATGAAGATGACGTATTCCGTGAAAATTATAAAGTCTTTAATATTTTGGCCTGGTAGAAATCACAGAAAAAATATATCATGTACTTTCCAACATGGTCCATGATTTACTAACTCCTCCGGTATCTACTGTAGCATTGGAGTCTACTTTAATGCAGGTAGTAGAATGCTCATGAAGTAGAGAAGTTTAAAGGCAGCAGACACATTGGAAATATGTGTTTGCTTGAAGGACTGATTAGACACAGATGAAAGAGAAGAAGAATCGTCCATTGAAATAGAAGTAGAGATCTTACCAGAAGATGAATGAAAATATATTTTTATTTTTTCTTTTCAAATTATAATTTCTATATTTGTTGGGATTTTCATATTTTTTTTAAATTTTTATGTAATTTTTAACTCATAAATCTCTTTAAAAAAAACTAAGAACATGTTGAAGATGACGACCAGAGTCCTCTTCCATCTCTTCGGATTTTGTATGATTTCTAAATAGATTTATAAAGAAATTATATCAATGTAATGAGATTTAATATAATAAAATTTTAGTTGTACTATCGTTTCTTCTTATTAAATCAAATTAAATTAAGCTAACTTTTTTCCTAAAATTACTTAATAATAAATATAATATTTAATAAAAAATTAAAAAAACAAGCCGACAAGGCATGTGCCCAGCGGGCCATGCCAGCGGGCCGATCCGGGCCAAGCCCCGGACGGTCATGCTATATCTGGGGCACAGCTCGTCCCAATTTGCCCAGTCTGGGTCGGGCACGACCCACTTTCCACTCCTAGGTAAGAAAAAATGGAGGGAGACTGCTTTTATTTTCTTCATTTCTCTTTTTATTTAAATTTTAAAAGAAAATAATTAGGGGGACATAATCATTTAGGTTTAAAGGGATGAGTTCTAATGAGGTCAATTCCAAGATGATCTCCCATCTACTTCGGATGCACAGGGAGGAAAAAGACAAAGGTGAGTGGAAGTAGGTGGGGTCAATTAGGAAAAGTATTATTTTTTGAATGAATCGAGATGCACATTCTGTAGAGTACAAATATTTCCAAGAAAGCACTAGACATCTAACAAAGCTAGATGATCAGGGTGTAATTTACGAAACATGTTTCAATGAACGGTTTATATGATAGAAATTAACAAAGATGAATCGGCTATTTTGTCGGTTTTGAAATTTTCTAAAAAATTTCAAGAAAATTATTAAAAATTATAAATATTAGAAAAATAATATTCTCAAAAACAAAACGTGTTTTGGAATTACAAAATTGAATTATACCCAGCCATGTTTTGAACTTCCTCGGAAAATTTTAAAAAAAAAATCACCAAAAATTAGAAAAAAAATAAAATAATGGTTTCGAAGTCGGAATCTTATTTCTGGTTCAACAATTGAGATGAACTGATCAAGTTGTAACCGGAACTGATTAGGTCAATTTAGAGTTAATATCCCAATCGATTCATTGTACAAATATAAGGGACAAGTGATTTAGGGTATTATAGATGGATTTAGTATTCTTATTGTAATTGGATTCCCAAAAATGAACTTGTATGAATTTGGTTTCCTTACCCAATAAAGAATTTGCAAGTGATTGGAAATAAAGTTCTAATTATGCTCCAACTTTGCCTAGAAGAGTTCTACATGTGTGTAACTAGTTCTTCTACTGAATTATTTCTTACTTGAAGTTTAAGTCATCTTGATGTTCAGAGTATTTGTCATTGGATGATCTCTTATGGACTTATAATTGATTAATGCTTTGTACCATGTAGATTCCTTTATTTAGTGGACTTCTTGAATTTAGACCAACTATTTTTGTTAACATCATATATTTGGATAATTATAAAGGCACGCCCCAACTCTCCAATGACACACCCCTTCTAACGGCCTCTTAAATTTTTGAAAACACTAATTTTTTTTTGTAGAGTACAATCCTCCTCCCTCCCCAAAAAAATACTCTTTTCTCTCCCAATATCCTCTCTCTCCTCCTCCCTCCTTTACCAACCCCCCCCCCCCCCCCCCCCCACCCCTCTCTCTCCTTCGTGAACTAGCCAACTCTCCTCTTGCTCCCACATCCTCCCTTCGTCTCTTCTTTCTCTTTTCCCCCCCCACATCTCTCTTCCTCCCCTCGCTCTCTCCCTCTACGAATGAGCCATCACTCCTCTTCCTTCTCCTCCCCCACCTCCCTCCCCCTCCTCCCCCCACCCTCCCTTCTCCTCCTCCATCCCCTCCCACAACCAAATCCACCACTCCTCCCTCCTCCCTCCAACTCCTCCTCATCGTCGTCCCTTCGTCTCCTTCTCCACCTCCTCCTTCTCTTCCTCCTCCTCCGCCACCTCTACTCTTCTTTCTCTCCTCCTAGTGGTGGCCTTCCCCTCCTTCCTTTATCCACTACCACTGCCTCCTTCAACCGCCACTCCTAAACCAAACCAAAATCTTAATTTCTTAGAACTAAAGTAAAGAGGAAATGTATATTTGTCCAAATAAAATAATTACAAATTTGTTTGTCCAAAGAAATTTGTAATTATGAACAAGTTAAGTGGTGTGTGCCCGTAGAAACTTGGGGCGTGTCTTTTTAATTATCAACACATATCTTTCCCTACTAAGCTAACATATATAAGATTATTGTCGACACCCAAAACTTCATTTTGGATCAGGATCGGATTAATGAGCTCCATCGCCCCATTGCCGGGAGTTTCCGAAGGAGCACACTATTTTTCCTAGTGAGTCTACCTTCTTTTTTCAAAAGAGAGGATTTTCCTAGTGAACACACCAAATATACATATCCTACTCTCACTCTTTTTCTCTCCCACTTATCCCTTTCTTCTCCCCCACCTCCATTCCTCTCCCTCACCTCTCCATTCTAGGGCCGGCCAAATCTCCAATCCTAAAACCCAAGTCCACTCTTCATTCCCTCTCCCACATCTTCCTCTTTCCCTTCCCCAACCTCCTCCACCCAAATTATTCAATCTCTCTTCGATTTTGCCACCGCCCCCACCGATCCAGCTGCCGATCTGCCGCCGCCACCGGTCATCCATCCCACGCCGCTCGCCCGCCGCCCCGCCGTCACCTCTTGGGTCGAGGTGGGTGACATCTCTTCTTTATTTAGCAAAATTTTTTATTTGTTCTGGTTTCCTTTTTTGCAGCAAAGAATGGAATGTATTTGGATTTGGTGTTCTTGTTGGGCTGGAAAGGAGGAAGAGGGGAGGAGGAGGAGGAGGTGGAGGGGTTTTGATGATAAGATTGAAGATGGAATATTAGGGTTTTGGAGGTAGAGTGTTTTTTATCATAGAAGAAATTTTTTAAAAAAATTTACCTCAGAATTCATTCTATTTAAAAGTGTATCTCACAATTTATACTTTGATTATAATTAATGAAAAATTAAAATATTATAATGCTAGTTGTAAAATATACAAAATTTTATTAATTTTTTAATCATGGACGGTAATGGTAAATTTTAATATGTCTTGAAGTTTCTAATATTGTCATTATGGTTGATTAATTAGCAAAAGAAGGTTTGAATGCGTTTATACCTGTATTTTACATTCTACTCCAGCATCAAAATTAGACAAAATTTGATATTTGTACCAAATTAAACTCTGTAACTACTTACTTATATATAGAGAAGTCATTGTGCTGATAACTATCATTTATGAATAGTATTATACAGATTAATGCTATTATCTTTGTATTGCATAGATGGATCTGGCATAATCATCTCGCACACAACCAACTGTCTTGTTAAGGGGGAAGAAAGTAGCATCTCGGCCACCAATCTATCGCTCGATACGAGAGAGAGAAGATGAAGTTGCTGTGGGTCTTGAATTAAATTTAGAACTCCTAATCTACTCAGATATAAAAGTGCAAGACAAGAGGGAGATAATAATGATTCAGGAGGCTCTGAAGATGATCTTGAAGAATCAATATATTGAGGTCCAATTGATTTGTCACTATTGAAGAGTTTCAAGATGCACATTGCTTTTTTCGTCTTAAAAGATGAGGTAATTCTCCCCGTTAAAAACCAGTAACCAATTAGTGTGTGCATATGTCATGACTATATTATATACACAAGAACGAGATCCACTGTGATGTATTAGTCACATGAGAAAACTAAGTTCATGGTCATTGACGACTCCACAGCTCAACACCTGATTCATGAAATTAATATGTGGGTCTTCGTTATATCCATTAGTCATATGCTCCTGTCAATTCATTAGCGTTGTTGAGCTTAGTGCATTTGTTGAGAGGTGGCATCTCGAAACAAATATATTTCATATGTCGTTCAGTGAAATGATGATTATGCTGGATGATGTTTCTTACTTGCTTGGCTTGCCCGTGCAGGAAAGTCGTGTGCCACCAAGAATCAACAGTGTCACGTAAAACTACTGATATAATTACTCATTCTTTGGGCATAAGTTACTCTGAAGTATGAAATGAGCTAAATACGAAAGGCGGTGCATCGGTTAGGCTCGATTGGTTAAGAGAAATTTTTTGTGGGGTTGTTGACACCGACTCCGAATATAGGATTCGATGTGCTGTAAGAGCATATTTACTGTATCTTCTTGGTTGTACGCTTTTTGGGGACAAGAGCGGTACGAGAGTATCGATTGAGTATCTGACATTGCTTCATGACCTCATATATCTAACATCATTACATGCTTGGATATTTGCTCATTTCCCAACCTTCTTACCAGTGTCAAACCGATCATTTACAGTCGGTGAACCACTTGCATGTCGGTGGTTGAGCAGACGGGACACAAATATCTCTCAATTGCATGTACACACTATTCGGTCCAGACTTGATCAGCTGACCGGCAATCAGGTAACATGTTGCGTGATTTGTGTACTTATTTAATATGTTAGTTATATGTAGGAAATTTACTTATTTCTACATGCTTAGATAATATGGGATCCCTATAGAGATTATAGAGAATTCTACCCTTTTAGAGAAATTTCCTTTTATATGGGTACCCTGAAGATGCACAATGTGGTTGAGCCTTACCACCCGGTGCGTGTGCTCAGACAATTCGGTCACAAATAGTATGTGCCGCCTTCGCCATTCTCACCGTTACGTGAATCTCGGGGTCTAACAGCCAATAGCTACGTGGTAAAGTATGACCATACTAAGGATATATTGATTAATTGGCTAGATCACGTACTGCATTAAGAGCACCGCAGGGCCATGGCTGACTACCCATCGGAGTGCACGACAAATTACATTCCATGGCTATTTAAAGTTTCACTTGGACCAGCACCAGATAAACCCCATTTAGAGGAAGAAACCCAATCAATCCGGCCGGATGTACCAGATGAGGTAATTTCCATATATGCTGTTTATTTTATGTCTCCTATAGCACCAAGTCTAACTGATAGCCATAATCTTTTCTATTCTTGTTCTACAGAGATATACACGCGCAATTGCTATAATTGATCCATTACTTGGGCAAGGTGAAAAGGCCTTCAAGAAGCAGAAAGGGATGTTATTTAGTACTCTTGCGAAAATTAAAACCGTGCCAACTGGTTGCACTCAATTAGAAGAACAACCAGAGAGACAAGCACAGGAACAAGCCACTCCTGATGCACCCGATACGCAGAGAACGACTCGAACCACATGTCAGCGTCAATCCCCGTGGAAGACACACAGGCAGTGATTAGTTTAGATTTTGCGTGTAATAGAATCTCTATTTTTTTTGTATAGCCCGTAAACTTTATGTTCAACTTTTATTATATTTGCTCATATTCAAGGATATTGTAAGAAACTCATAGAAATTGTAGTTATCTTCTCTAACTTGTAGTTATCTTAGTGACAGTGATTTGTGATACTTTAAGATATCTTGAAATGAGCTTGCTTTTGCTATTGTTTTTAACTTGTACTTGATAAAAATACTTGATTCTTGGGTGTCCGACATTTATTATGGATATTTGTACTATAATTGAATCAATAGTGCTCATTTGAACTTGAAATTAGTTGAATAAAAAGCATACTGATATGGGTTTTGTATCAGCTGTCTAGGGTGTACACCCTGGACAGAGATCCTCTGTCTGGACTGGTAGTCCAGACATAGGATCCCTGTCCATACTGCCAGTCCGGACAGGAGATTTTTGTCCAGACTGCCAGTCCGAACAGGTCTTTATTGATGTCATCCGGTCGCAAACAGTATTACCATTCCAATATCTTATGATTAGAACAACTCAAACTAACTTATATATATGCAAAATTACATACTTATGATTATATTTATCAAGCTTGCTCAGCTTCATGAACATTTATCCAAACTTTAGACTATTTAAAAAATTACATACTTATGATTACGTTTATCAAAACGCAAGACTATTTACAAAATTACATACCATTAGTACAACTTATACATACACAAACTTACAAAAAATAAAACTTTTAGATACGCCACCTACTTTGATTACAACTCAATAATATCATGTGTTGCTACCGAAGGTGGCACTATCTTCTTGAATTGTTCGATCCTATGTAAATATGATACCTCCCATCCCTGAGCAATTGGATCACGATGGCATTGCCAATTCAAAGCAATGTGAGGGATGAGATGAAGTTATGTAAGTGACCTAATAATGACAAAAAAAGAATCAATATGAAAAGCTTTTCCAAATGTCAAAATAGAGAAGATAGGTTTTTAGTGGAAATATTACGATTTCAATATGAATAGCTTTTCCAAATGTTATCATACCTGATTTGTTGTGAAGTCCAAACCATAATCAACAACTAATTCATTCTCGACTTGGCTATTTTGTGTGGAAATATTACCCTGTGTGCCAATACTTTAACAATATTAATACTTATTAATTGATGATAATAAACTCTATTGTCCGAACTGCCAGTCTGGACAGAATGGCTTTGTCCGGACTGTCAGTCTGGACAGAATGGCTTTGTCCGCACTGACAGTCCGGACAAACGGTTTTTGTTTGGACTGTCAGTCGGGACAAAATCTCACTATCTAGACTGTTGGTCCGGACATGATTTATCTGTCTGGACTAACAGTCCGAACAGGAAGTCTCCGTCCGGACTGTTAGTCCAGACCAAAGAATTTTGTCCGGACTTCTAGTCCGGACCGCGACGTTCTCCCATGGGTTTTTCCACCAGATAAAGCAAACTGAAAACCAAAACAAAAAACCCTAACCTCATTCTACTCAATTTAAATCAAAATCCTAAGTTATATTTGGAATAATTTATACGGAGATGATGGAATCATACCTGAAGAGGATTTTGATCGTCGAATAGAACCAACGACATGTTTGTATTATCCATTTACAACTCAAAAATTTCTCTTTTGTTTGGATTTCTAATGTAATAATATACGAAAATAAAGTAATGATTCGGTTTTAAAATAGCAAATGATTTAAATAAAGAGTAGATCAACTCAAATGAAATGTATTTTAAGCTTTTTAAAAAAAAGATAATAACCTCACATGTCGTGCACGGGAGAATGAGAGGGAACGTGAGGTTGAAGGAGAGGGCAAAAACGTCCATTTTTCTTAGAGTTAAAGTTGTTATATAGATGAAGTTTTTAAGTGAGCTCACTAGGAAAAATAGTGTGCCGCTTTAGAAACTCCCCCCATTGCCTGCGCGAAGTACCATGTTATTCCCCATAGAATATTGAGCTGACTTGCAACACACTGTACAAAAAACTTAGTAAACCCTAGCTACAAACAATCCAAGTTAAAACCTACTTCTCAGCCTCTCGCTCTCCCTTCCGCTTTCCCCCTCTCTCGCCATCCGCCCAAAAATTTCAATATTGCCCCTAGTTTCATCTCCACCACTAAAATCTGACCATATCAGGCAACCCTCTCTTCCTCCTCTGTCGCCCTCATGCTCCGCCGAACAGCCGCCCATGCAATCTCTCTCAGCAGCATGCTCAATTTTCCCGGCGTCAATTAAAGTCGGAGTTTCCCAAGGAGCACACCATTTTTCCTAGTGAGTCTACTTTATAACTATTCGGATTTTGAGCCCGGACAAAAAAAACACATAGAAGTAGGCTCACTAGGAAAATTGGTGTGTTCATTTGGAAACTCCCTTAAAGTCAGCTCACTTAATCCAGCAGTGGCTATTTCGTAATATCTTTAGAATTATAGGGCATTTTCGTAGCCCAAATCCATCTAGCCGCGGTTCGGGGAACTTCTAAAGGGGCACAAGATTTTTCCTAGTGAGCCCAGATTTCCTAGTGAGCCCAGTTTAAGTTAAGAAAAGGGAAGAATTTCTTAGTGAGCACATATTTATTCCCAAAATACTCTTCGTAGCCCAAATCCATCTAGCCGCGGTTCGGGGAACTTCTAAAGGGGCACAAGATTTTTCCTAGTGAGCCCAGATTTCCTAGTGAGCCCAGTTTAAGTTAAGAAAAGGGGAGAATTTCTTAGTGAGCACATATTTATTCCCAAAATACTCTTCACATATATCTCTCATCTCACTCTCGCTCCTCACTTCATCTCCACCGCCCTCTCCCTGCTCTCCTCTCTTCTCCTTCCCAACCCCCCCTCCCCGCCGCTCTCTTCTCATTCCCAACCCCCCCCCCCCCCGCCGCTCTCTTCTCCTTCCCAACCCCCCCCCCCGCTGCCCTTCCCAAACCCCCCCCCGCCGCCTCCCTTCCCAACCCGCCGCCGCCCTTCCCAACCCCCTCCGCTGCCACACCCCCCACTCGCTGCTACCTCATTTCCTCTCCCTTGGTCTCAGATTTCTCACTGTAAGTCTCTTTTAATTTAATTTTAATTTTGTTACATTTAGTTTATTCTTATTTGCTCTGTGACTGCTCTGAAAACTGAGAATTTTTTGTTTGGTCTGATAATATTTTAGAATGAGGAAATTCTAAATGAGTACATTTTTTTGTTAATTATGATTTATAATATTTAGACTATAATTATGAAGAAAATATAATATTGTAATCGTAGTTGTAAAATATGCGAAAATATAGTTTTATTCTAATTAAAGATGTTAATATTAAAATGTATTAATTAATTTAGAATTTTAATAGTATTGTCCTAATTGTTGATTAAGTAACCAAGAATGGTTTCAGTGTCTTTAAATTTTAATATTACACTATCTTGTAGGTAAAAAATCTGATATTTGTAGCAAATTATATTTTGTTAATACTTATTTACACATAGAAAATTTACTATTTTTATGCGAATCAATTATTGTAAGAAGTATCTTTGTATTGCATAGATGGATCCAGCAGAATCTTCTCGCATTCGACCAACTATTTCGTTAAGGAGGAAGAAAGTAGCATCTCATCCACAAATCCAACGCCCGATACGAGAGAGAGATATCGAAGTGGTCGTAGATACTGAATTAAATATAGAAACTCCAAATTTGATTAGATATGATAGTGCAAGACTAGAAGAAGAGAATACTGATGCAGGAGGCTCTCAAGATGATCTTCATAAGTCAAATTACCGAGGTCCAGTTGATTTATCAGTACTGAAGAGTTTCAAGACGCACGTTGCTTTCCTGATGCACCCAATTAGATTATATTAGTTGTTTTTTTCAAACAAGGAGACAGTGATTAGATTATATTAGTTGTGTATTGATATGGATGTTGTAAGGAATTTCAAGTGACCGGTGTAATTGTTTTTTTCAAATATTTTGAAGAATTTGTAGAATATATGGTTTTTGTTTGTAATGAACCATATTATTTGCTTTTTGTTCGAGGAATATATACACTATGTTTGTTTTTGATCTTATTTCTTTAATTTGTACAAGATCTTGTTTGTTTTATACGTAGGGGACCTTATTTATAATCTTCACTATATTATTGTATCGGTTATTGTATCATTGTATCATTGTATCGGTGTATCAGTGTATCATTGTATCGTTGTATCGGTGTATCAGGAGTATCATTGCATTTGTATATCAGGAGTATCATTGTATCGGTGTAGTAGTGTATCATTGTATCGGCGTATCGATGAATCAGTTTATCCATATATCATTGTATTAGTGAATCATTGTGTCGGTGTATCAGTGTATCATTTTGCTTCCTTCACTATATTTTTGTAATAATGTATAATTAGTTGTTAATATAAGTCCGTAAAGTGATGTTGAATTGGATAAACTAATGATATATCAGTTTATAATATAAATAGAGTATGTGAGGTGTCCGGAATAACAGATCGGATCAAGCTCCTGTCCGGACTGACAGTCCGAACAGGGGAGACCTGTTCGGATTGTGAGTCCGAACAGGGAAGGCCCCGTTCAGACTGACAGTTCGAACGGGAGCGCGAGCGCGAGTGGTAGCGGAAGCCTGGAGCTTGAGAAGGAGGAAGGGCAAAATGAGAAATTTTTTTAAAGGGTAAACTTGTTATTTTTTAGAGATATTAACTGGGCTCACTAGGGAAAAAGTTGTGCCCCTTTAGAAGTTTCCCGCGGTTCGTCGGGGAAATACTAAATGCGCACCACACTTGACTTAGTGAGCACCATTTAATGTTGTAAATCACTTTACTATAGGATGTGGTACTGACCAAGTTAAATGTGGTGCGCATTTAAAAATTTCCCGGTTCGTCGCGGGGTTTAAGAAAACAAAAAGCGTAGGGTTTTGGGGCGCTCGACATCGCCTCTCTTAATAACCTCCAATCGAAGTGAAAGTAAAAAAACCCTAGAGCTGGAGCCCTAATGGTAAATCCTAAACCTAAAGTCTTTAATCTTGCGAGCTGTCACTCCTCCCCATTAGATTGTTCCGTCTCTAATTCAGGTACTCTGCTAATTTTATTCGGATTCGATTGATTTATTGAATTCCCGCCAGAAAATCTGGAGTTTGGAGCTCGAATTGTTATGTGATTTGATTATATTTTCAGTCATGATGTTTTGTTTCAAGAGGACCATTCGGTATTTAGTGATGTGGAATGAATTTTGTGATGGCGAGCGAGATTCTAGTATTTTTTACTTGAATTGTTCTTCTCCATTTTCCTTGATGTTATCCATAGTGATTTGAATTTTTTTTTTTTTGGTTAAAAAATTGGATCCCGAAGTTCTGGTTTATTTCATTTTTCTGGGTCAAAATATGTTTTTTTGGGATTTGAAGGATTTTAGGCGGCATACAGCTTGTTTCTAATTTGCTCATGCAGTTCTTTTTTTTTTTTTTTTTTTTTATGATAAACGACAGGATATAGCCTCTGCATTCCATTAAAGAGGTAATAACAAAACAATAAGAATTCTCATACCACTAGTAGAATGGCCTATTAATAAGCTTATATAATAAAGGTTCTAAATAAACCTACATAAAAACGAGAAAATAAAAAATGTACAATAATCTTGCATACAAAAGCCGGTTTTGTCCTCAGTCCATCACACCCCGTGACTCTGATGTGCTCCTCTACTCTTGATCCGGTGGGCTAGCATCCATATCATCTCCCGAAGAGTCACCCAATAGATGAAGATTTTCCTTATCTGAGAGAACACCTGTCCATATAATAAAATTATAAATGATAAGCCTCATACAGTGCTGATTGGAATGATATTTATCATTAAATAATCTATTATTTCTCTCCTTCCAAATATTCCAGTAAAAAGTAGTAATAACTGTTCTAAGTTTATGGTTATCGTTATCCCCGTAGTAAGTCTTCTCCAAATATTAAAGCTTAATATTAATGTTCAGCCCTAGTGCCCTAGCACACGAATTCAATATACTTTTGGAAAGAGAACAATTACACATGATGTGTTCAGTCGATTCCCCATCCTTCTTGCACAAGACATAGACATTGAGGCCAATCCAACCTCTTTGCAATTTAGGCTAAGTAAGGAGAGCTTCTTTGCGCACCAGTAAAAAGAATAGTCTTATCTTCTGAGGTGACTTCACTATCCAAATCTACTTAGTATTTGGCGAGACTACTCCCTCATTTATGAAATGTCGATATGTAGATTTTACTGTGAACTTATCATCCTTCTCCCATCTCCAGTTCGGTTTATCCTCCTCTAAGGGAACGGGTGTTGAGTTGCTTAGGAGCCTTTTTAGTAATCTTACTCTGACAAAATCCTATCCAGACAATGTTATTGAGTTCCATCTCCATCTCGAATATCTCCAATAATCACACACCCTGGCCTCTTTATTATTGGCTTCCTGAAAAACTTATGGAAATAAAATCTTGAGGGGAATTTGTGAATACCATTTATCATGCTAGAAAGCTATTTTATTCCTGCTTTCCAGTTTATATTCCAGACTGTGACAGACTAATTGTCTTACTACTAACATCACTTTCCAAGAAACATATGCATTATGTTTTTGCCTTGTTTCCCCATAAAACGTACCTCCCTTTGGGTTGTATTTATTGAGTATTAACTTTTGGAATGAATGCTGGTTTCGAGTAATTAAATGTCACTACCATTTGGTCATCAGGGATAGATTAAAGATTCTAAGTTCCACCACCCCTAGACCCTCGCCTCTTTTGGCCTATACACCTGTCCCTATGGGACTGGATGGTATTTGTTGGATGATGTGTTCACTCTGTTTCGTAGAAACCCTGGTCAATTTTATCTCTGATCCATTTCAGCATTATGAAAAAGGACATCAGATATAACGGTAGCGAGGAGAGTACTGCATTAAGCATCATCACCTTCCCTCCCAATGATAGGTATTTCTCTTTCCTACCTTCCAATTTCTTTTCAAAACAGTCTAAAAGAGGAAACCAATCTCTTTTCGAGAGTTTTCCGGATTTTACCGGTATTCCCAAGTATGTGATCGGGAATTGCTCCTCTTTGGATACATTTCTTGACCCCAAACAAATCATCGAGCTCTTGGCGAAGTTTATTTTCAGACTATATCAAGCTTCGTAACAACAAAGAGCCCATTTGATAATTATAGCTTCTCTTATATTACATTTATCGAAATGAGCGTATCATCTGCATATTGTAAATTAACAAAGGACATATTGGGAGCCCCAGAAAGTCCTTCAATCTCTTATTTCTCATTCAGCTTCTGTAGCATGGAATTCAATCCATTCGCTACTAAGACAAACAACAAAGGGAAAGGGGATATCCTTGTTTTAGACCCCTCTACAAAACTATTTCCTTTCCCACTATACCGTTGAACATTACTGGTTTTAGCTGAGCTTAACTAGGGTTCAATTCATAATCTCCATTTCGCTTCAAATTCCTTGAGTCTAAAAAGCTCCATTAGGCAATCCCAATCCACCATGTCATACACTTTTTCGAAATCTAGTTTCAACATGAATCCATTTATTTTGGATTTCTTACATTGATGAATAACTTCATACGTCGTGGCTACCCGTTCCAAAATATTTCTCTCCGCATTGAAGTCCTTCTGATAATCCTCCACCAATAACTTCAGCTTCGGAGCAAGTCTGTTGGCCAATATTTTGGAGACTATCTTAATAGTGTTGTTCAACAATGCAATGGATCTGTAGTCACCAATTTCAACTGGTGAGCACTTTTTCAGTATTAGAGTAATTACCAAATAGTTGATTCTATCTAATTTGCTTATCCCTTCGAATACTTCTTTCAATAACCAGGCTAAGTCCCCCTTGATATCTTTCCAAAAAAATTTGAAAAAGAATACCGAAAATTTATCAGGATCTGGTGTCTTGTCTTGGCCCAATTCGCATACCGCTCTTTTGATTTTCTCCTCCCAAAATTCTTTCTCCAGGTCTGAAAGTCCCACCTCATTCTCCCAAGTATTCTCTTTCAAGTAAACATGGAAGGTCTTCCTTTTACCAAACAACCGTTGAAAGTGTCGGGATATGTGTTCCTCCAAGGCATCCCCCCTCATGTGTCCCTCCTTCATCCTTAGCTGGTTTATCGTGTTTACTCTATATCATATATTTGCCCATCTATGGAAGAATACAGTATTTGCATCCCCTTCCTTAAGCCAATTAGTATGCGCTCGCTGCCTCCATCGTAACTCCTCCCTCTTATATATTTCTTCAAGTTTTCTTCTTAGATGCAGTAATCTGTTGTTTTCGTCCAATGACAAGTTTCTGATTTCTTCAAGTTTTTCTAATAAGTCCATCTCCTTCAAGATGTACTCCTTCTCACTCCTTCCTTTGCTTTCGAAGTGCCTTTTCCATCTCCATAAGACCTTTCGTAAGCGATGCAGTTTGATACTAATGTTTGTTGCCGCATCACCGGCTCCCGTATTCTGAGACCAACTTTCTCTAATGAAGTCGTGCACTTCTCTATGTTCTAGCTACCATTTTTCAAAATGAAAACGTTTATGTGCCTTTTGTTTCTTCTCTCTAGAGGTGAGCATAATTGGAATGTGATCTGATGTCGGTCAGAGCAGGAAGCAAATCTCTTCTAGAGGGAATTTGGATTCCCAATTATCAGAAACCAAATACCCTATTCAATTTAGCCATTGTCGGATTGAGTCTCATGTTTGACCAAGTGAAAAGCCGATCCGACAAAGGCAAATCTATCAGGTCCAACTGACTAATAAAATCATTAGATTCCTGTCTATCTTTATGTGACCTATTCTTCCCTTTCTTTTCATTTGCAAATCTAGTGATGTTAAAATCCCCTTCCAAAATTCACGGGTAATCTCAGTTGTTCCTAATTGCTGTGAGTTCCTTCCAAAACTGCATACGCAACTCTCTTTTATTTGGTCCATACACTACGGTCACTATTTGAACCCATCCGTTCGTTATTCTCCTTACCCTGACCGTTAATGAGAACTCCTCTTCCCAAGAGTTCAGAATCTGATAGTTTTTGTGGATCCCAATGAGAATCCCACCTGATGCTTTTTTTGCGTTTAAGATACAGAAATTATAAAGTTTCCTAGAAGCAATTGAGCGCAAAACTCGGGGATTAGGATCTGGAAGTTTTGTCTCCTCCATACATATAAAGTCAATTTTATTGATGCGTATTACTTCCGCAACCATTTTTCGTTTAATTGGGCTTCCCAGCCCTCAAACATTCCAAACAATGCAATTCATTGCAATACGTAATTTATCCTCTCCACAGGTACTCTTACCCTACTCTTTAGAATTTCATATCCATTTTGGTCCTCTAGGGACGCAGCTTCCAGATTTTTTATCAATGTGAGATTGTGCGTTTGGTCCATGCACCCTACCCCCAAATCAATATCGCATGTATGGGCTAATACAATTAACACATCATCATGCACACAATTAAGAATATTAAACTCAAGGTTAGATGTACTTGGTATAGGGCCTGTCTGTTCTGCCTTTCACTTAGTAGCTGCTGTTGCGACCTGGTCTATATGGTAATTCTGACTATCTCTCTACTCCTCTGGTCTTTTACTTTTTCTGGATGGCATGATCAGGGACGTAGTCTGTCCATCCTGGCCCATGAGATCAATCACCCTCTCGGCCTCTGCCTGATCTTTCATATCTTGCACCTCCCCTCCAATGTGTTTCAGGAGCTCGTTTGCTTTTATCTGGTCCATTGCCAGTTTCTCAACTTCTCCCTGAGTTGTTATCATTGTGTCCTTTTCTACCGACAGTGTCTCTTGTCTTTCATCACCGAACGTCTTCCTTGTTTTCCTGATACGCTTAGGTAATCTGGATGGTTATCTTCTCCTGATATGCCTGTTCTGTCTAAGATTTTCTTTGTACATAACATTTTCGAGGAGTTTGACAATGGTATCTCTTGCAAAATCTTTGTCAAAATTATTTAAGGTTGCCAGCAGACCCGTGTACTCCATATTCTTGTTACAGGATTCCTAATCAAAATCCAAGTGTTTTCTAGAGCTCCCTTCACCAATCGGTTTGTTGTTATCCTGTAGACCAGTTGTTCCACTAATATTAATAGTATCCTTCGCTAAACCCATAATTGGGCCTTGTTCAGCCGGAAGTGGGCCTTGTTCCCCAAGCCAACTCACCTCTTTTGCTTTTGAAATATCAGACCCTCCAAACTCACCCAAATTGTGCCCCCCCATTTTTCTCAAATGTATTATAGGGCACCTCCACTTTTTTTTTCTGATTGTGCCCCCCAGGTCTGGCCCGCTTTCTTCAAATTCCAATTGAGAGAGGCGGGTCCATCTGCTAATCCCTCCCGTTCACCCGATTCCCCTACCCTCCCAACTCCTTGGGTCCCACACACTGCCCTCTCCCTACATAAGAAGGCGGAGAAGGACCTTTCATTTCCACACTCTTCCCCACTTTTGCACTACTGCCAATCTTGTCCCGTTGGCACTCTAACCCTCTCACTCTGTCTCCCTGTCTCCTTTCACCAACTTCCTCCAGCCGAACTATTACCACCCTCTTCTGCTTCAAGTCAGGTGTCCTTCCTTTGGCCTCACTCCTTTCAGCAGGTAAGGTTGTCTTCTTTCCCAAGCAGGTATAGTCTCTGAACCCTTTAGTATCAAGGAAAAATCTCCCCTCATCTCTACTCAAAATTCCAAAATTGAAGCCTCTTTCGTCAATGACTAATGGGTTTTCTGTCATCCACACTACTTCCCCTTCCTCTTCCTGTATTGTACTACTCCCTTCCATTGGAAAGTTTGGGTTTTGAATTGCTTTAGCTAGGGAGTTTGGGAAGTGGGCTTCTGCATGCCTAACGGTGGAGGCAGGGGACCCTCGACCCAACTTTTTCTTTTGTCAAGACTTTTCTCCCTTCCAACTCCGAAGGTAGCCTCTGTTCTTTCCTCAAAATGTTTTGTTTGATAGTGGGTTTTGTCGTGTATTGTGTTGTTGACGGGCACCATCTTCGTCATGGCCCCTTTCTCTATTACTGAGGTGATGCCAGTTCTTTTCCATGTAAAACTTCTTCTGTTACTGGCGAGGAGGTTAGTAATCCCAGTCGACGGCTGATCGGATCCACCGATCTTGCCGGTAATCGCTACTCCCTCGAAACCCACTGATGGGAAGTTATTGTTTTGAAGTTTATGTGTAATTTTCAGCCTATTGAAACTAGCTGACTTCCAAGGACCACATTGAATTCTGACGGTATTGCTGCAACATTATCACACCTCACTTTCACTCTAGCACAGTCCAATTTCTGTTTTTGACTTGTATCTTCGTCTATGTCAATGACGTGTGCGAATTTGATTATAAGTTTGCTAATATCCATTCTATTCCAATGGTGTATCAGCAACCCTCTGATTTCCACCCATGCCACTACCGGGAATGTGTAGAACTGATCATCTTCTTCTCCGTTCTACCTATAGATCCTAAAGCCCACTTTGTACCCTCTACATGGAACCGAGATTCTACTGGCCGCGAATGATAACCCAGCCTCCGTAAGAAAATATGTATAGAACTTGCTCTCCCCATCATGAATTATCCAATTGAAATCTGGATAGTCCTTAAACAGTGTTGCCAAACCTTCATGTCTTCAATCGAGGGGTTTCCATGTTCGGGATACAGTACTTCCAAGGTTCTTGACAAACGCTGTTGCTCCACCCTTGCATTATCCGATACCGGAATGAAAGGTACATGCTTTGTTCTTGGTGTAGGTTCCGTCACTCCAAACTTCATATTATTAACCTCTGTTATGTTACACTCCTTGGGATTGCAGTGGCTGTTCCTTCCTTCGAGTACTGCTCTCTCTTTTGGGTGACTAGTCTCGGGTCGGCGGTAGGTTTGGGCATGACTTTCGCTTTGAATTTTCTCTCTGGTGCAATCGGGCACTCTCCAATGTTATATCCAAATCCCTTACAGAACCTGCAATTGATGAATGAGCATTCGTTTTTAAAGTGTTCCTTCTTCCCACAAATCCAACAAGCCTCTGAACTTCCCGAAAAAGGCCTAATCGCCAGAGAAAATTTCCTCTTTCTGCTCCCCTCTGTGAATGTTGTGGCCACATTTGCCATTTTCTCCTTCTTAATGGATGCCTTTGTTGGTGGTAAAATTTTCAAGAATCAGTAAAAAGAAAATAAGCACGCAGAACGCGGAGCTAATTTCGTAGCTCCGCGCTTGGCTAAGATTTAGTCTCGCATTGAGTAAAACGCGAAGGTAAGTCTATAGCTCCACGTTCAGAGTATTTAACTCCGCGTGAGCAGATTCTTAGAATCTTAAATTGATTGTGATTGAGATTTGGGTTTATCCAATACCCAAATTGGACTATTGAGTCCAATCAGAATTCTAAATTGATTGTGATTGAGATTTGGATTTATCCAATACCCAAATTGAGTCCAATCAGAATTCCAAATTAAGAGATTTAAATCAATATCAAATATTTGATTAGAATCTTTAATAAATATAAAAACCTTCTATCTCTATTCTTATGAAAATTTTCTATTCCTATTCCTATTCCTATGAGAACTTTCAAACTAAAGTCTATAAATACCCTCTTCGAGGAGACTTTAGGGATCCATCTTCAATATATTAATTTTCAATAGATCCATCATCATCATCAGATTTTTAATCTTAGAGATCAATTTTTGATCCTTTCGCAACTCAAATACGCGAGAGAGCGTTGAAAGTTTTTGGTGATCGAGCTTTTTGATCTTTTTCGGAGCTTTTTGCATATTTAGAGAATTCGAGTTACGCGTGAGAGTCTTGAATTCGTGAAGACCAGCAGAGAAGATGCAGGGTCGGCCATTTTCTTCATCGAGAAAGAAGATTTCCACATCAAAATCGTCAAAAGGAACTACTTGATAAATCTCATTGCTACGTAGAGCCCACTTTTTATTGTAAAAGAGAGAGATAAATTATAAATCCTATCGTTTGTTTTTCTATTGTTCACTTTCATTATTATTAAGCTATTTCAATGGAATGGAGTAAGAAATTTGTGACGAACAAACTGGCTACCATAGTGGGAGATGTCTCTTTTACTGAAAAAGAGATCGTGGCGCAATCTGACATGGAAAAGATCAGATCCGATGTTAATATGCTTATCGTGGAGATTGATCAGCAGAAATACGAGGAGTACTTCTGCTCTGAATTAGGTAATCTGACTGAAACGCGGCACTATCGCTGCGTGAGCTTCAATATCCGTAATTGGGTAATCGAGAATCTACCGTTAAACGGGGACCTTTGGAGACCGCGGCTATAGAGCCGTCGTTTGGACAGAAAATCCTAACAGAGAATGACCTCTCTACTGCCGAAAAAGGCCTGGAAACTGGTTTGACCAGAACTCAACTCTGCAATTGAAATTGGAGAGTAAGGAGGAGAGCCTTCAAAGCTCTTGTTAAACGCGAAGCTAATGAAGTGGCAGAACGCGAGACTATTACACCTTGCAAACTGGTTTGCATCAATCGCAAGACCAGTCAACATCACGTAGTCTGATGGAGACTCTCCACGCGAGCTACTGAATTTCAAAAGAAAACTGAGCCAAGCGTAAATCGCGAAGCTAGTAGAACTTGCGTTAATTGCAAGGTTTGTTACAATCGCGTTAATCACGAAGATAAACTTGCGTGTAATTTTCCACGCAAAATTATCAACCTTAAATTTGGGCCAAGTATTAATCACGAAGCCAAGAATTCTTGCGTTAATCGCAAAACTAAGCCAGCATGTGATTTTCCGCGAGAGGCTGAAACTGAGCTTAGTGTTAATCGCGAAGCCAGTAAATCTTGCGTTAATCGCAAGGCTTGCTACTATCGGGTGAATCACGAAGTTAATTGCATTAATCGCAAAGAGAAATCCGCATGTAATTTCCCACGCGAAGTTATCAATCTCAAACTTGAGCCAAGCATTAATCGCGAAGCCAAGGATTTTTGCATAAACGCAAAACGGAGCCAGCATGTGATTTTCCACGCGAGGCTAAGCAAAAAGTAGAATATGAATTTTCTTAGAAACGCCAAGTCAGCGTAAAACGTGAGTCTAGCGTAAAACGCGAAGCTATTGTCCAGCCTCGCATAAATGATCTAAAACGCGGAGTTACGGTCTAGCCTCGCATAAATAGTTCAAAACATGAAGCTAACTACTAGCTCCGCGTGAATTAGCCAAAATACAAAGTTAAAGCTGATAATCAGGGTGTTGAGCACCAATTCAACACCACCACTTTTAAGAAGTTTCAGCAAGCTCCTGGACTCTCCCGACAACCAAGTGGGCCCCACGTCCAAGATTCTTCATCTAGAGTTCTCAGTCTCAGAGATTACTTGACAGGTAAAAGGAGTATGACTCAAGCTCAGCTATAATCGACATGCCATTGTGAGCAACTCATTACAGCCGTGTCTGCTGTATTAGATAATTGCTGTTGTACTAAGAAGAGAGTATCTGTATTTAACAGAATAACTGAGTTTCGTTAAGATACTCCAAAAAGAAGAAAGAATGATGTGAGGTACAAAATTAAAGAAAAAGAATTAAACGCAGTGACCTCAAATATGATTGGTAAAGGCAAAAAGATCGTGGAGAAAAAATATGAGTTAGATGCAAATGATGAAAAACCTCATCATTTCACCTGGCTCAAATCAGGTGCTCCTCAAAATTACAAGAAACTTGCAAAAAGTTCTTATGATAATGACAGCGACAATTCGGCCATAACTTCCTTACAATCTTGTGCATCCTCCCGACCACTGTAATCACACTCGCATGTAGTGGACAGGTTCGATGACATTGACCAGAGGATAGAAGCCTAAGAGCAGATGATTCGAGGTCAGCAAAATGCCATTAATGATCTCAAACTAATGCTTCTAAAAGTGGTCGAAAATACTAAAAAGATAGTTGAAGAAGAGTGAAAACTTCTTCCTCGGAAACACCACCAAAGAAAGACGAGGAGATACCGTTTAAGGCCAATGAAGAGAATAAAGAAGAAAATACTTATTCGACGGATGAGGAGGATGACAAATATTCCTTCCATGATCCTCATGAAGAGAAAATTAAAAAACTACAAAGTCAACTGGATACCCTTATGCACAAAAAGGAGTTAAAGGAATTTGGGGTTTCAAGACCATATCCACTTGAGTGGGACTTTGCTCCATATCTGGAAAAATATATGACGGGAAGGGGTCCCCAAGCCAGCATATATACTACTTCTTATCACAAACCGGTCATCTGATAAGAAATGACCTCATAATGACCAAATATTTGCGAGCACCCTGCGAGAGTCTGCCTTTACATGGTTTATGCAGTTGCCTCCGGGAACCATGAATACTTGGTATGATGTCGAGAAGCAGTTCTTGATACGTTTGTTTGAGGATGATACCGAAATATCGGTTTATTCCCTCCTTGCGACGAAATAAGGAGAAGAAGAAACAGTTAAGAGTTTCATTGAACGCTTCACGGATAAATCCGTGCATTGTCGATACGGTATAACCAAGAAACTCTGGTGGAAACCTGTAAATATAATTTTAGGACTAGTGTGCTGATAAGAATCAGAGCTGTAGAGTCCAATAATTGGAAAGACCTGTTAAAATAGGGAGAGCAGATGGAAGATATAATTTGCCGGATTGAGGAATCTCGTGGTACGAGAAACTCTATAAATAACATGCTATATCCACAGAATTCTAAAAATAAAGGGAAGGCTGTAATGACATTAGATGTTACTCCAAAGCAGACTAGTCCAGTAAAGCTATGAGCTCAAAATCCGAGAGGTGCAGATCAGAATAGGTCCCGCCAAGATAGAACATTCAAGACGGAGCAGACATGTACTCTATTCCATCTCCTCCTTAGAAAGGGCATGTTGAAACTTCCGAAGAATCAAAAACCGGAAAATACTAGTAAAACCAACGACCCTAACTATTGCCTGTACCATCGGAATGCCGGGCACCCACTAAAGATTGCTATCCTCTTAAGAACTGAATTTAGGTATTGGTAGAAGTCGGAGTTCTCACACTTAAAGAGGAACAGAAGAAAGTTTCTGCAAATATGGCAACTTTGGTGGTAGGAACCAATGAGTTCCCTGCCAGAGCAACCCCTGTATCAGTAGGGAAGCCAATATCGACACCAAGTACGAGCAATCCGCACTTGCAAGCTAATTTTGTTATTTAATTTCCAAATCAGTCTCATAGATTGCACATTTCGCACACCAAATATGCTTTTCTTGTAATTGGCAAGTGGATATGCTATACATTTTTAGCTAATTTCATTTTTTTTTTCGTTTTTGATTCCCAGAGTGATCTGAGAGATCACATACTTTCCTAAATAAAATACTTTTAGCAACTTTGTGATCAGATAGAGCTTATATAATTATCTTTACTCACTTAAAATAGTTATTTTATAATTTCTTGGCTCTTAAACTTTGTTTTTGTGTGATGTACTCAAGGTTATTCTGGATTGATGGACAAATGACAATAGCATCACAAAGAAAGACCATGGAACAAAGAAAAAGACTACATTTCAACTCCGGACATTGGAGAAACACTACTCAGGTTACAACCACTTTTAACTTTTGGCGTAACTGTTTCTATTTATCTTGCATAGTTCTGTCTCTTTTTTCTTTGTTTGGTTTCCTATGTTAACTATGAAAGTGTAGAGTGATTCTTCGCTATTATATTCTGATGCAGACGACAAATATCCTACGCACAAGGCTATGGAAGAGTATGCAGCATCCCTGAATTTGACATACAAGCAGATAGGCACATGGTTTGTTGAGAGAAGGAAAGAAAGAAGTTCGTGGCTGTAATAAGTGCCTCTTGGGTGGCAGAAACAAAGTGTTGTTCCATTAAAGCTGGAAAGAAAATGAACATAAATACTGCCTTGGGTAAGAGCTGGCCTGAAACTATGATTAGTTCATGATACAACAGAATGATAAATCAGGAATCAGATCAGTCTGTGGATAGTGTGTTGTGTACTGGCAGTGTGAGTTGCAGCAAGAATATGAAGCAGCCAACTAGGAGGAAAAGTTCATTCAATCACAGAGGGATTAGACACAAGACTTTTTCCAAATGTTGTCATGCATGTAATCCAAAGTCAACTGTGTTCCGGAAGAAGTATTGTTGAGGTATTCAACAGCAATCAGCATGTTGGCCAAAAGATTCATCATATCCGCCTCCAAGTTTTGTTCTCTAAGAGCTATATTTTAAAGAGAGTATTCCGCAAGGATGGTCCTCCACATGGAGTAGAGTTTGATTCTCTTCCCAGAAGTTCTACTTCTCATACAGGTATATACCTACTTGTCTTAAAAGGAGAAGTAATTGGAGTTTAGCTACTCAAGTCAGGGGCCTGATACAGCTTGAATATTATCCTGATCTTCAGTGAAAATCAACAGGGATTTTGGTTTTATTTTTTTTTTAAATTTTCTATGATATATGTGCCTTGCTGACAGTTCCATTACCAAAAATTTGGTTATGAAGCCTTGTCACCTACTAGCTTGATGTCACCTACAACCTTTTGTTTTAACTCTATATAGCTTTGCTATATATTTCCTGATTTCAAGCAATACTTTTTTAGTTTAGTTTATCCTCGTAATCTCTTCTGGTGCATTTCCATATGACCAAATTCTGGGATACTACATTCCCATCAAGACAGCCAAAGGGTCCCAAATAGGAGAAAGGTATGTAATACAATTTATAAATGGTTCAATAACTAGCTCTTTCTCTTCCCTTTAGTAATTCACAAAGTTTTTATAATATTATGTGAAAAAGAACTAGATGCCAGATTTGCTTGGTGTTTAGTTTTTTGATAGATAAAATATGTTTAAGAAACCTTCTCATGTGGCAGTTTACATTGGAATTTGCTTCTCTAGGCATAAAAAGTGCATGTTGTCAGTTATGTTACCCACCAGTTATACTTCAAGTTTTATACTTTTCAGTATGAATATAATATTGATCAAAGTTTAATAAATCTCATGATCATTTCATCCGTAGGAAGAGTAGTCAGTCACGTTATATCTATCTGATGTCAATTGGGTGAAGTCTAATAAAGTCCCACATGAAATTCTGAAAATCTCCACTTATTTTTTTCTTGGTCTTTGCCTTAACCGTGTCCGTGTGCAGATTTTGTGTTCTTCTATTGGGGAGCCTGGAAATCTCCAAGTGCAATATGATCCCAGTAAGAAGTATGGTATTGGGAGAGGTTTGATGACAGTTTGGCGCACAACAAATCTGAATAATGTGAAGCGTCCAGCTAAATTTAATATTATTGATGAAGATGTGGCTTGGATGCCATTTAAATCTTCCATGAAGGAGACACTGTGTTCGCCTTCCAAAGGAATACAAACAGCTAAAACAGGTTCCACTAATTGTCAACCTTTTCATTTGTTCTCCTCTGTAGTGCATATTACCATTCATTGATATCCATACCTTCTATTTGCATGCCAACTGTTTATCCCTACTACTTAGAAGAATGATATCCTCTTACTTTTTTGTCTCTCTTTTATCAGAAACAACATATTTGCAAGAGAAAGTTCCAAGAGAAGAGAAGGCCTCTCATAAAAAGAAGAAAGGTATTCTTTGATGTTAATCTCAAAGATTACATGCTTTTAAAAAATAGATGAAAAGGGCAAGGAAAATTCTAATATAGTTCCTTCATAGAGTTCCAGATGATTCAAACATAATGATGGCATATAGACTGACAACTTTGTGCCTCCAAAAAGCTTATAGTTGGTTTACTTTTTATGCATCTTAAGTTGGTGTAAAGTGATTAAGTTTCAGTACTTGCAATTCTCAGGCGTTGTGCTTGCAACTCAGGTACAGTGTAGCAAGGATGTGAACCAAAAGAAGCCTCCCTGGAGAACCTGCAAACTTTTACTTAAAGAACTTATTCCGAAACAAGAAAATGGATCGACACAATTAGCAGATGATGAGGAGCTAGAGCTGAGAGAGTTACAAGCAGGGCCAAATCCCTTAAGTTGTTCTGTGCATTTTTGTGTAGGATGGAAAGTATGATTGTCCACTTTGTAAAGGTTTCTTTACTCCCTTGGATTTTCACTATTTATTTGCTCTCTGCAAGGAAGCATCACAGTAAATCTTCTTTATCTTTCAGACTTGTTGGCTAGGTTTCCTCCTCAAACAGTCAAAATGAAGCAGCCATTCTGTACAATACCTTGGGATACTTCTCCAGAACTTGTAAAAAAGCTTTTGAAGGTTAGGTACAACTGAGATACTTCCTTACTACGGATTTCATTTGTCATCTGAGTTCATGTTGCTCATTTTCTATTATATAGATAAAGCTTATGTTTCCCTAGTTATCTCAGTAGTTTTTGTTTCGTTGAAGGTTTCTTGAGCCTCCTATTGCTGTAATTAAGTATCATGTTAGTGTGTGCGTGTGCGCGTGCCACTGAAGCATAGTTTAAACAATTAATATCTATTCATTGACTTGTTGGTAATGGTATGTATATATTCATTAGTAAGCTACATTAACCTTCTTAAGTTACTAATTAGCTTAGAACTTTATTCGAGTTCAAGAACAAGAAAAACAACTTTAAAACTGTCACCTAAACTTTTTATGCTCCTGTAGATGAGTGTTTTTCTTTTTCTTTCAATTTTCGCACTTTTAAAGTTTTAATCTACCATTTTCCCACCTTGTCATCAACTGTTAACCCATATCTCCTGGTAGGGCACTGATAATTGTCGCTTGTTCATGTACATACCATCTGAGACAATTTTCTTTCCCTCCTGACATTACTTGAATGCTATCTCTACTTCTGATGGTTACACATTTTATTATTCTACCTTTGTTCACATTTCCCCATGCCATCTATGTTGCATAGGTACAAGTATGGGACGCGACAAATTTTTAAAATGTAGGGTACCCAGCACGGCATACATAAAAAATGTCATGTAATAGTATATAAAAAAAAAGTTTGAGTGCATATTTTTAGTTTTCATTCAGAAGTTTTAAATTAGTAATCTTGAGCTTGATTTCAGTCAGCAAGCAAGCGAGCACTAGACAGCAATTTCAATCAACAAGCAAGCAAGTAGCAGAAGGTCCAGAACTTAATTTCAGTCCGCAAGCAAGCAAGCACAATTTCAATCATCAAGCAAGCAAGCATTGTATTTCAGTCAATCTATAGTAGCAACATAAAGTCGAGAACAACAGCAAGTTTAGAACTCAGTAATTGCAGTCAAAATATAATATGTTGATTTCAGTCCAATTCAATCAAACTATTAGTAGCAACTGTATAATAATACATTATGTCTTACTAAATAAAAACAGAGGCCACCTTCCCAGATATTGAACAATCTATGATCAAAATGCCTAATTAATAAGGAAAAGAAATAGTACAACAGAATTAGAATCCAAATAGGTTTGAAAAAACCACAGAAATCCTCATAAGATTTTTCATGAAACAAGACCCAAATATAAACCCTAGAGATTGAATACATCAATGAGTTGACCAAATTAGTCTATTGAAGATGGAAATTCAGCTTCACGAACTAATCCAGACGAAAAGTAGGAAGTCGGCAAAACCATGTCTAAACACTAGAACCTGTGCTCTTTAGGTTGGAGCAGTATATTTGTGACCACCAGCTGCCCTCTCCGGCTGCCCTATCCCTCCTTGAAGTAGTTGCTGCCACCGGCTGCCCTCTGCTCCCTTGAATTAGTTGCTGCTTTTCTTTCTCTATAGTATGAATCACATGGGGAGGGGCATTTCCCTATTGGGAAGTTCAGTACTGTAGATGGTTGCCAAATCAACCCATTGTCAATATAATTACTTTTTAGTGTCAACATTGACTTCTTTTGACCTATTAAAACTCTACACCAGTTCCAGTAACTTATCAGATAAAAGAGAAAAGGATGTTGACATCATACACCAATGTAACGTTTAATGTTTTTTGATGTCTTTCATAGTTTGGCATCAAAAAATATTTCCTATAGTATTTGCTATAATTATTTGTCTTTCTCAACTTGGCTTATGTTGGATTTAGAACCCCCATCCTCTCAACCTAAAAACACCCATGCACGCGCGCGCACACACACACTAACACAAAGCACAAATGGGCACAAAAAAGAACACACGAAAAAAAAAAAAAAGCAAAAAAAGAAAAAAAGAAAAAAAAAAGAAAAACACACACACCACAAATGCATGCCTAACAAGTTGTATTGATAGTGATTGTATTTAAACGAATGCATTACTTAGGATTGCATGAGGCTTATGTAAATTTTGATGTTTATTAAATCTCACATGCTCTGTTGCGAAACAGTTTTCCCGAACGCAGTCTGACGAACATGTTCCTGTTGCAGTAAAAATCACCGGAGGAGATAAATAGTATTACACTATGCTATTTTAATCATTGTGTACCCCGAAATATGTCTTGAGCTGTGGGTATAATGAATTGTTGTCTTCTGAATGTTGATTTATATTTGTGAGATCACATATTGTTATCTATTTTCTTGTCAGGTCCTCCAATTCCTGTACAGTAATGCTGCTACCATCAAAATATGCCCCTTTACTCTGGGCGAGCTCGCCCATGCATTCACTGACAACATCAATTAACATAAGTTTCAGTGTATGTTCTGTCAATTATATATCCATGCTATTTTGTGATGTCTTATGTTCATATCTTATCATAATGCCCTGAAGCATTTCATATACTCCAGGATTCCATGTTACTAAGGAAGATTCATGCGGCTCTTCTTAAGCTTCTTCTTTTGGATGTGCAAAGAGAGGCGGCTGCTGTGTCAATTTCTCGAGCATCAAAGGTGGCAGGTTTCTTGGGTTTTTACACTTTTGTAACGCCCCATTTTCCAGAGGGATACGAAAACGGAGTGTGTTACCGGCGGGCACGTGTAAGTCAACGTGTACGAGGTCTATAAGTATGTAAAAGAAGAAATGAATGGAATTGAATACTAGTTATCAACCAGAATCTTGAAAGTTAGTCTACTGCTATATAAAAGAGAAGATATATATGTCTAAGATAAGCAGCAATAAGTACAATACTGATACAAAAGTTAGAAATAAAGTCCCAAAGTGGTGATACATACCAAATCAAAAATACAAAAGCGGAGGCCTATAAATCTATTGCTACTCGGTCTGCTCTAGAAAGTACGGATCATGCAGTGGCGGATTCTCGCTCACATTTTCAGTACCTGAGCGTGTGGGGGAGCTCAGGGTCAAACCCGGCAAGTAAAATAACAATGTTCAAGAAAGCGTTTTCATTATGCGTGCGGTCCAGGACCGCATAATGCATAATCGGATTACGCACCGATTATGCGGATTACGCGGAATTATGCGGAATATTAATATTTTAATATATTTTAATATAATAATTATTAAAAAATGGATATATTAATGCTATAAAACTCTAAAAAATTATAAATAATAATTGAAACAAAATAGGAGTTCAAATAAGTCCTGTAGCGACCAGTAAAATTTCTGCAGCAAAAAAAATTTTCTTTGCTAAACAAGATAATTTTGTTAAAAAGAACTGAACATACTCTGCAGCAACCAGTCAAAAAAAACTAACAAAACTCTGCAGCAACCAGTCAAAAAACTAACAAAAAAACTCTACAAATTAGTCCTAATTTTCTAGTAACCAATAACAAATAACTTTACAAATAGTAACAAAACTCTGCAGCAATCATCTATTAGGAAGTTAGGAACCTATTTTCGCAGCAACCATTTAATTTCTAATTAACGAAATTAGAACATTATTCTGCAGCAACCATTAATTAGTTCTTTGTACAAATTATACAATGTGCAAGATTTGTCAACATTAAAACCATTCAAGGGAAATAGACAGTGCAAAAATCAACCCTGGACTGAATCTGGAATTGTACAGACAAAAAATTTGTATACAAAATTTTAAAAAAAAACGAACTGATCAGAAATTGAAAAAAAAATTTTTATAAAATTAAACAAGACTAGAAGCAGTTAAAAAAGAAAGGAAAAAAAATTTACCACCGGAGGGGAGGATCGTTCGCCGGAGGGGAGGTTCGTTCGCTGGAGGAGGGAGGACCACAAGATTGATACTCAGAGGACTCGAGGAAGTAATAATCGGAGGGAATGGAGCCGAGGGATTGATGATCGGAGGATTCGATCGTCCAATTCCTACAATGAATCACTCGATCGACCGATCGATTGATCGAACGGATCGGTGAAGAAAAGGAATTGATCGGTCGGCGAAGACGAGGAATTGATTGACTGAGAGGAGATTGGGCGATCGGAGGGAAGAAATTTGATGATTGGAGGGAAATTTAGGGATCTAGGGTTTTTTGGGTAAGAGAGGATTTTCGGGCGAGAGCGAGAGAGGATTTTCGGGTTGCGACGAAGTTAAGAAACGAACGGAGAGAAGAGGATATTAAAGGGTTGGATGCGGGTCGGGTGCGGGTCGGGTTTTCAAATTGTTTCCGAAACCCGTTAACCCGCGGGCGATTAAGCGCCTATGCGGATTATGCGGCCGCATAATCCGCATAATACTGCATAATCGCCCTGTCCGCATGGACATGGTGATTTTCCCCACTTCTCTGCGTTTTCAGCCCGCAAACGTTTATGCGGGCGCATATGCACCCGCATAGAACGTTTTTTAGAACACTGTAAAATAATAAGAAGTACGGAACGTGTAATATAAACAAATAGGTAAAATATGGGTGTGGATATGAAACTATGCGCATATGTGGAAAATATTAAATGATCAAGTAATGATATCAAGAAAGAATGTACATGCTATCAAGTATGGAGACTAATGGTGAATAAATAGACTTGTATGGTAGGGAGCATGCAATATGTACTAACAAGTAAAATACGAATTGATGTAAAAAGCATATGCACATGCATGGTGAACTAATTGGTGAAGAAATAGACCTGTATCGTATGTGATCGACATCAAGTACGGAGACTAATACATATCAAGTCTAGGTTAATATCATATTTTATTTTATATTTTGAACTAAGTGGTGAAGAAATGACTCGTATCGTGAAAGTACCCGTGCATACCCGGGACCCGGCCAAGATGCTGGCGCTGAACCAGCCGTGCCGCTAAGCACTCAAGCAGATACCGATTACTAAGTAATCGGTCATCCCATCAACATGGATTAAACAAGAGATGATGGCTCAGTACCATCCGGGCGCCCCCGCGGATGGGCCCCTATTTCGGTTGCGCAACCTATCCTAAACCTTTCACGATATAATATTTGTCCACCCTTTAGTTCTCCCATAACCCAAAATTTCAAGTTATATTACATGCAAATCAATCCGGAATATGATAAACTAGTCATGTCAAGATTAATACATATACATGTCTAGTAACAAGCAAGATGTAGTCCATGTCAAAATCAAGTAACAGGCAAGTTAGGATCTATGGCACCATCAAGACATGTGTATATACTAATAAGGAAAATTCGGAATATTTTCATTTATCTTGTACAAGTAATTAGTATGTATATGTCGAAGTAAATATGATGGAATGTCAAAATCAAGTTAACAGGCAAGTCAAGATCCATGGTACTATCAAGACGTGTATGTGCTAATAAGAAAAGTCCGGCATAATTTCGTATATGTTGTACAAGTAACTAGTATGTATGTGTCAATGCAAGTATGATGGAGTATAGAATGTTAGAATGAATGTTATGAAAATGATCATGTATGTAAACTACACATAAATACAAGTATACATATAAATACATATGTCAGTATTAAGATGTAAAGATACCTAGGATGATTATATATGTGAATCATGCATATACAATTATGCATATAAATACATATATAATTTCATGTATGTTGTACAAGTTACTAGTATGTATATGTTAAGGCAAGCATGATAGTCATAGAATATTAAAATGTGTTATGCAAATAATGATCATGTATGTAAACCACGCAATACAATTATGCATATAAACACATTAGGCAAGTGGGTACTAAATTTGTAAGGATAGGAATTATATAGGCTTAACACTTTTATAACAATTAGTTTAACAACATATTGATTTTCTAAATTCTAGTATGATTTCATAATATGGAAAGTAGCAAATTTATTAAATCTTAGACATGTATATATATATGTATATATTTAAATATGGATTAGCATAGAAAGAATTATGACCTAACATAATATCTCGTATGAAAGAAATATTTTAACAATTTAATGTAGAAACTTATTTATTTGAAATCTTCTTTTTAAAACATGATTATGAATACATACATATATATACCTATGTTCTAATGGCAAGTGGAAAATGATTTAAAAATTATTGCATTATATACAAAGAACTTATATGGAAAATTCAAATGTATATCCAAACATGATGAATATTCACAAATGTAGTATTTTTATAATTTAAAAATAAAGCATATAGTTTAACTTTACAACTTATAGTTTAAGAATGAGATATTATAAATAAAATGATAAATTCGATATATAAACATAGGGTAAAGTATAAAAAATCATATTTTTATTTTTCTAGAATAATCATAGAGATTTTTGTATAGAGATATTATGTTTTTAACTTTTAATAAATCAAGATTTTAAGTTAACCATAAACAATTAGAATTAGAAATAAAATATGAGAGGGAATGTGATTTTACTTGCCTTGATAGGTTAAGAAGGTAAGCCTATCTTGAGACTAAAAAACTTCTTTTTTTATTCTTTTTCTCCTCTTTTCTTCTTCCTCTCTTTTCTTCTTCTTCTTCTCTTGAGTTGGACTAGAAAAAAATAAAAGGAAGAGATGAATGAAAAATAAAGGAGAGAAAACAAATGAAAGGAGGGTAAGAAAAAGATATAAATAAAGGAGAGATATGGGGTAATATGATGGTTTGTCATTCTTGACCAAATGACAAGTATGGTGAAGGAGGTATGGATGAATAAAAACAAAATAGGAATAGGACAAATGACTAATAATAATAGGTTATTAAAGTTGTTTAAAACTATAATTTCAAATTAAACCCAAATAAAGTCAAACTTCATCTTTACAAGTCAAAAGAAGAGAGACTAGTAAAAATATGTGTAGGACCCACCGGTGATTAAAATAGTATTATTTTAAGTGACTATCTTAAAAATTTTAAGAAAATCACAAAAATATAGAAAAATGAGACAAACACAACACATTCATTCTGGGATTAATCTGATATCAAGAATATAAGTTATGATGAAATTAGGTTGTTACATCCTACCTTCTTTACAAAAAAATTTCGTTCTCGAAATTTTTTTTTTTTACTGATTGGAGTAATAAGATATCAATCAATTGATAAGAATTTGGTTATTGAGAAAATAGTTCACTCTGTAATGCCCCATTTTCCAGATGGATACGAAAACGGAGTGCGTTACCGACGGGCACGTATAAGTCAACGTGCACGAGGCCTATAAGTATGTAAAAGAAGAAATGAATGGAATTGAATACTAGTTATCAATTAGGATCTTGAAAATTAGTCTACTGCCATATAAAAGAGAAGATATACATGTCTAAGATAAGCAGCAATAAGTACAATACTGATACAAAAGTTAGAAATAAAGTCCCAAAGGGGTGATACATACCAAACCAAAAATACAAAAGGTGAGGCCTATAAATCTATTGCTGCTCGGTCTGCTCTAGAAAGTACGGATCATGCAGTGGCGGATCCTCGCTCACATCTTCAGTACCTGAGCGTGTGGGGGAGCTCAGAGTCAAACCCGGCAAGTAAAATAATAAGAAGTACGGAACGTGTAATATAAACAAATAGGTAACATATGGGTGTGGATATGAAACTATGCGCATGTGTGGAAAATATTAAATGATTAAGTAATGATATCAAGAAAGAATGTACATGCTATCAAGTATGGAGATTAATGGTGAATAAATAGACTTGTATGGTAGGGAGCATGCAATATGTACTAACAAGTAAAATACGAATTGATGTAAAAAGCATATGCACATGCATGGTGAACTAATTGGTGAAGAAATAAACCTGTATCGTATGTGATCGACATCAAGTACGGAGACTAATACATATTAAGTCTAGGTTAATATCATATTTTATTTTATATTTTGAACTAAGTGGTGAAGAAATGACTCGTATCGTGAAAGTACCCGTGCATACCCGGGACCTGGCCAAGATGCTGGCACTGAACCAGCCGTGCCGCTAAGCACTCAAGCAGATACCGATTACTAAGTAATCGGTCGTCCCATCAATATGGACTAAACAAGAGATGATGACTCAGTACCATCCGGGCGCCCCCGTGGATGGGCCCCTATTTCGGTTGCGCAACCTATCCTAAACTTTTCACGATATAATATTTGTCCACCCTTTAGTTCTCCCATAACCCAAAAATTCAAGTTATATTACATGCAAATCAATCCGGAATATGATAAACTAGTCATGTCAAGATTAATACATATACATGTCTAGTAACAAGTAAGATGTGGTCCATATCAAAATCAAGTTAACAGGCAAGTTAGAATCCATGGCACCATCAAGACATGTGTATATACTAACAAGGAAAATCCAGAATATTTTCATGTATCTTGTACAAGTAATTAGTATGTATATGTCGAAGTAAATATGATGGAATGTCAAAATCAAGTTAACAGGCAAGTCAAGATCCATGGCACGTGTATGTACTAATAAGGAAAGTCCAGCATAATTTCGTATATGTTGTACAAGTAACTAGTATGTATGTGTCAATGCAAGTATGATGGAGTATAGAATGTTAGAATGAATGTTATGAAAATGATCATGTATGTAAACTACACATAAATACAAGTATACATATAAATATATATGTGAGTATTAAAATGTAAAGATACCTAGGATGATCATATATGTGAATCATGCATATACAATTATGCATATAAATACATATATAATTTCATGTATGTTGTACAAATTACTAGTATGTATATGCTAAGGCAAGCATGATAGTTACAGAATATTAAAATGTGTTATGCAAATAATGATCATGTATGTAAACCACGCAATACAATTATGCATATAAACACATTAGGCAAGTGGGTACTAAATTTGTAAGGATAGGAATTATATAGGCTTAACATTTTTATAACAATTAGTTTAACAACATATTGATTTTCTAAATTCTAGTATGATTTCATAATATGGAAAGTAGTAAATTTGTTAAATCTTAGACATGTATATATATATGTACATATTTAAACATGGATTAGCATAGAAAGAATTATGACCTAACATAATATCTCGTATGAAAGAAATATTTTAATAATTTAATGTAGAAACTTATTTATTTGAAATCTTCTTTTTAAAACATGATTATGAATACATACATATATATACCTATGTTCTAATGGCAAGTGGAAAATGATTTAAAAATCATTGCATTATATACAAATAACTTATATGGAAACTTCAAATGTATATCCAAACATGATGAATATTCATAAAGGTAGTATTTTTATAATTTAAAAATAAAGCATATAATTTAACTTTACAACTTGTAGTTTAAGAATGAGAGATTATAAATAAAATGATAAATTCGATATATAAACATAGGGTAAAGTATAAAAAATCATATTTTTATTTTTCTAGAATAATCATAGAGATTTTTGTATAGAGATATTATATTTTTAAGTTTTAACAAATCAAGATTCTAAGTTAATCATAAACAATTAGAATTAGAAATAAAACATGAGAAAGGATGTGATTTTACTTGCCTTGATAGGTTAAAAAAGGTAAGCCTATCTTGAGGCTAAAAAACTTCTCTTTTTATTCTTTTTCTCCTCTTTTCTTCTTCTTCTCTTTTCTTCTTCTTCTCTTGAGTTGGACTAGAAAAAAATAAAAGGAAGAGATGAATGAAAAATAAAGGAGAGAAAACAAATGAAAGGAGGGGAAGAAAAAGATATAAATAAAGGAGAGATATGGGGTAACATGATGGTTTGTCATTCTTGACCAAAGGACAAGTATGGTGAAGGAGGTATGGATGAATAAAAACAAAATAGGAATATGACAAATGACTAATAATAATAGGTTATTAAAATTATTTAAAACTATAATTTCAAATTAAACTAACCCAAATAAAGTCAAACTTCATCTTTACAAGTCAAAAGAAGAGAGACTAGTAAAAATATGTGTAGGACCCACCGGTGATTAAAATAATATTATTTTAAGTGACGATCTTAAAAATTTTAAGAAAATCACAAAAATATAGAAAAATGAGACAAACACAACACATTCATTTTGGGATTAATCTGATATCAAGAATATAAGTTATGATGAAATTAGGTTGTTACAACTTTGTAAGTCCTAAGATCTAATGCCAAATGTTTACTCAACCAAGATTTTGCTATTCTTTTGACTCTTATTATCATGGGTTCTTAACTCATTTTTGTTATTATGTGAGGGAGCCATGCAGTAATCATCAATTTTAATTGTTTTTTCTGCTAGTAGAATTTTCAATGTGATTGTGTCTCTTGTATGTCACTGCTATTGGTTAGACTTTGAGCCAAATCCTTCCTATTCAAAATTCATGTTAGGCCCTTTAAATAGAAGACCCATCTATTCAGTTTGATCTATATTATTTGAAGTTCCTAAAACCAAAACTGAAGTATAATAATTTTTTGTGCCCATGCATCACGTAGGGAAAAATAAATAGGCAAAAATGGCAAGTTGACTAGTTTACTAGTTTAAAATGTTTGAGGCCTAAAAAGAATTGCTGGTTTAGCGAAGTGGCCATGATCAAATATTCGATGTTAAGATCGTTTATGAGTGTAAATCTAAGAAAAATGCTATCTCCAACCATTCATTTAGTGTTTAATTGAAGCATGGACAAAAAAAATTAAAATCTTAGTTGTTTTTGGTTCTAAGGCACCTAAAAAGTTAAAATCTAAGCACTTTCAACTATGTGAATCTTGACTTGGCCTCTTCCAGAAGAATTTGGAACAATATCATTTCCATTAGATAGTAGGCCATCTAGGGAGAACAGAGTTCGGTTAAAACTGAAATAATCGATCAAGATTGACACGAGTAAGCAAAATTGAACCTAATTGAAATAATTTAATTGGTTTTCAGTTTCGAGCTTTGAATCCCAAAGCTGACTAAATGGATTAAATTATTTAAAAATTATATATACACAAACACATACACATATATATACATAGATACATACACATATACATATAAACATATATGTAAACATATATAAATGCAAATGTATATACATATACATACATATATATCTACATACATAATGCAAATGTATATACATGCATATATATCTACATGCATATATACATACATATATATATATACATACATATATATATATATATATATATATATATATATATATATATATATATATATATATATATATATATATATATATATATATATATATATATATATATATATACATTTACACACACATATATATATATATATATATATATATATATATATATATATATATATATATATATATATATATATATATATATACATACATACATACATACATATCAATGTTTAAAATAACGATAACAGTAACGTAACGTTTTGTCTCTGATAGGTTATATAGCATATAGCGTAACACATAACGTATGTTACGCAATTTTCTATTTATTTAATTAAAATAAATATAAAAATATATAAAATAAATTTTTTAAATTAAAAATTGAATTATAAATTCTAAAAAAAATATAAAAAAAATTATATCCCAGTATTTATTCTAAATTTCTAACAAGTTTTACTGTACTTCTCATATTTATTTTCATAAATTAAATTATATTCACACCCATAATTTTAGTCATCATTTAAATATGAAAATAAGATTTCAAATTTATTTTTAATTATTAGTAATATTGTAATTTATATTTTGTAATGCTCAATTTATGTTATTTTTAATTATTCATTTTAGATTAGATGAGAAATCAATTTAATCATCAACTAAGAAATTCCAGCAATTGGAAAAGAATTATAAAAAAAGAAATTTAGTAATTGGAAAGAAATTATAACATAAATAAGGATGTACAAGCTAACAATGCCACAAGCAATCAAATAAGTAAACAATAAACCGTCAAGTGAAAAAAAAAACTACATCAATTCGCTAACAATCAAAATAAATAATCGAAATCAATATAAAAACTATTTAAAAATTATTGTAAATAATATAACAGAACGTAATTTAACGTAACGTAACGTAAAATAACATAAAAAACGCACTGTTATGGTGCATTGAGTTATTTTCGACTGTTAAGTAATGTTGGCTTTCTATTAGGTTTCATAACGTAATATAACGGGTTTCATAACGCGTTATTTTCAACATTGATACATATATATATATTATAGATAATGAATTTAACACCAATTGGATACCTTTAAGAGATAAAATGATTAAAATTATAATTTTTAAATAAGTTTTTTTCAAAAAGATGGAACAGAGAAACTGAACCGAATCGAACTGAACCAAACGAATTTCTTCAATTCGATTTCGGTTCCCATTCCTAATTGGTTTGCTTTGGTCTTTGCCAAAATTGGCAAAAATTGATCGAAACTGACTGAGTCTCACCCTTAGGGTAACTTATTTTATGATCAAATTTGTTGAAGTTGTCCTATACTATTTAGAGTTGCTAAAAACAAAAAAAAAAATCAGGTACTTTAAAATTTTTTCGCACGTACACCAATTAGGGACAAAATGGATGGCTAAAAATGGTATTTCTTAGATGACACTTTAAGGCATAAAATTTTTAATCCATGTAGTTGATCTTGATCTACATAGTTAAAAACCCTTACTTTCACTGATTTTATTTGGTATTAACCATTCTATACCATTAAACTAATCGACTTTTTACGATTGGCCATTTTTGCCTAGTTGATTCATGGACAAAAATTCTTTTAAAACCACAAGATTTTGATTAGACACCTTAGGTAACTTAGATCAACTTTAACGGAGTTGATTTAGTATATGAATAGCCTAAATTGGACAGGAAGGGTATGGATACAAGTCTTGCTCGAAGGAGCCAAGTCTATCACTCTCTCTCTCTCTCTCTCTCTCTTATATATATATATATATATATATATATATATATATATATATATATATATATATATATATATATATATATATATATATATATATATATATATATATATAATGGAAATGAGTTGTTGTCTCTTACCTGACCTGCACTCTTTTTCCACTATCTCTAATTATTATTTTTAATTTCTTTTTGGATTATGATCTTGACCTCCTAGGATTCACTCATACCCAATTTCTTGCATTTTAGTTGTGATTTGGTCTTCTATCAAGTAGACACAAAAGTAACGGTTTTCGATAAGTATAATATTTTTGTATCCACTTGATGTAAAGACAAATAAACTTTAAAACCCATAAAATTTGATCATAAAAAAACTAAGAAGGTAGAGATCATGATCTTAAAAAAAATTAAAAAAAAATAATGGGATCATTACTTTTTCACTACTGACTCAAGTAACTTTCTTGAGCTAGCTGCTCATGACAGTAATCTTATATATATATATATATATATATATATATATATATATATATATATATATATATATATATAGTACTTAAACTTTGCTGTCTTTGTAGGGAATTTTTGTGTTGGCGATACAAAAAACCACTCTCCTTTTTATTTTTTTTTTATAATCATAATCTACACCTAGGACTATATTTAAGGAATTTTGGAGTTTTTTTGCCCTTCCATCAAGTGGATACAAGATTGATACAAGATACACTCATTGAAAATAGTTGACATTACTCAACTTGATGGAAGCTCAAATCAAAACTAAAAACCAAAAAATTCTGATGAATGAACCCTAGAGGGATAGATCATTATCCAAAAAATTTGACAAAAAAGGAAGAATGGATTTTATATTTTATACATCGAAATATCTAAAATGAATGACTTGTAATGCTTTTAAAAATCCAACCACATGATTTTTGAATCTTAGGGGTTTGTTGATATAGATCACTCGGTTCAGATCATCTATAAGATGAGCCAAAATGCATAAATTAATATGCGTGCATAGTTAACTTACCTATGTATGTGCATGATGGCAAATAAATATTTTTATGTGTATATGTATATATGTGTATGTGTGTGTGTGTGTATATATATATATATTTGTATACATAAATATTACATAGATATGTATATGTGTATTTGTATACCTCAAGTGCCCCATAGAAAGTTGCCAATGGTGGTGCCTTTAAATCTTAACATATTTATAATGATCTGAATGGCTAATTGTGATCTTCATGCCTTAAAACAGTGATGTATAAGAATTCATACATTTTTTACATATTTTGACCATATATTGGGTATATAAATTGAGCTATTTTTCAACAATAGAACAAAGGAGATCTCTTGATCACTGATGAAGAAATGTCTAAATAGCATGATTTTTTATACACCACATATTTAGAGTATAAAGATTATTACTAACTATTCAGATCGTTCACACAGACCCCTTATGATGAGATGGAGACACCTCTATAGTTGATTTCTTATAGAGGCATCTTATGTACACCTTTATACATCTTATTTATGAAGTGTGCTTAGGGTCTCTTTGGTTTGTAATCTAAAGAGGTGGTCTAAAATCCAAAGGTATTGACGGCGGACGGAAGCGATTTAGGGTTTGTGGTGGGGAATTGGGGAAGAACTTAGGATTTTTGAGGATAAATTAGGATTTTGGACCTCACGTCTAGGCGAATCACACGCCCACTCTCTCATGAATTACTCGAACAAAAATTTGATAAAGCAAATCACATACTCTCAAAAGAAAAAAATATTTCACTCTCTATTCAAATTAGGGTTTTACAAGCCATATATATAGAGAATTCTAAAGTAACAAAATACCAAATATATCCAAATCTCTAATCAAATCTTATCAAATCCTAATGCAACAAGATAATACTAAATCTAACCAAATTCTAATCAAATCCTAATCAAATCTCTATCAATTCTCCCGCGCTTGGAAATATTCACCACCTGGTGAATAGTGATATAAAGAAAGTCAAGTACGGTCAACTGAAATTGGTCAATTTTCTCGAGATCTGGCAAAGCTTTCCACCGAACTAAATATAAGAAAATCGAACAGTTTGGAAGCCAAATATATGCTATCTGACATTTCCATGGTGGCGACAGTAATAATTGTAGAAGGTCTGGAGAGAAATCAAAATCTTGCACTTCTGTAGAAAATGAAGAATTTGGAAAGTGAGCTGAAAAATCACTGAAAACACGATCCTCATGAATAAGGTAAATAAATATATCTGTAGTTGGCTCTAGCAGAAAAACCGGATCAACAACTTTTGGATTTGTGACGGGCTCTATGACGGCTTCGGTCTCAACTATAACATAATTATCTAAATTCTCAGAAACTGATGTGTTGATAACTGTACTTTTCGAAAGGCACTGATATTCGTAATGCCAAAATTCTCCACAGGCTGAACACTTAATAGATTGACACTGGTGAGCAGAGTGTCCATATCCTTCACATTTAGAGCATTGTTTAAAAACAAGATGCCGTGCATACCGTGCACGAAGAAAAAACTTCAACCGTTTCCAAGTTGGACGAGATTTATAATTGCTGAGGTACCAATCAGAACCTTCTCCAACCAATTTCAATTTAGCATAGTTGTATTTCTGCTCTGAAGTCAAAGAAAAATAACGAAAAAATTGTTCTAAATTGATTTTCCAATTTTCATAACCATTAGGGTCATTATAACCATGAACATGGAACTGCATCATATATAGCACACTCCACTTACTTGAAGTCGACATCAGTGTTGATGTATTTTCCACAAAATATGAATTCCATATTTAAATTAAGTTTAGAAAATACCAAAATTGGAATGTATCGATTATATCTCGAATTCGATTCGAACCGGGCTTTAAATGGCTTCACAATCACCCAAAAAACCCCTAACAGGTCTGGATTCTCTTTAACGGGTCTGGAACAACTGTTGCTTGGTGCTGCGCTGCTGCTGTCTGCTGGTGCTGCAGAAGGAGAGGGGAAATTTGGTTTTTTTTTTCTTCCTCTCTTTTTTTTTACTTTTTTTCACTCGATTTTTTTTCTCTTTTTTTTTTATCTCTCTCTCTCTTTTTTTTTTTTCTCACTCGATTTTTTTCTCTTTTTTTATCTGTTTCTCTCTTCTTTTTCTTTTTTCTTTTTTTTGCTCCTTTTTTTTTTCCAGATCTGATCTACTGTCAGATTTTTTTTTAGTTTTTTTTTCTCTCAAATCTAAAAATAAAAAAATAAAAAAATTAAGAAGATGGAGATGGATTTGGACTCTAATACCTGAAGATGCGGATCTTGAGCTCTGATACCAATTTGACCGCGGACGGAAGCGATTTAGGGTTTGTAGTGGATGAATTGGGGAAGAACTTAGGGTTTTGGAGGATAAATTAGGGTTTGGACCTCACGTCCAGGTGAATCACACGTCCACTCTCTCACGAATCACTCGAAGAAAGATTTGATAAAGCAAATCATATACTCTCAAAAGAAATAATATTTCACTCTCTATTCAAATTAAGATTTTACAAGCCATATATATAGAGAATTTTAAAGTAACAAAATACCAAATATATCCAAATCTCTAATCAAATCTAATCAAATCCTAATACAACAAGATAATACTAAATCTAACCAAATTCTAATCAAATCCCAATCAAATCTCTATCAGGTATGATACCAAATAGACGATTAAACTGATCATGGTGATCTTATGTGTTAAAGGGGTGGGATAGAAAATATCATGCATTTTTCAAATACTTTTTGACCATGCATTTTATGGTTGAAAAATGCATGATGTTTCAATAACGGAACAAATGAGAGCTCTTGATCAATGATTTAGAAGTATCTAGATCACATGAGTTCTTATACACCATTTATTTCAAACGTGGAGATCATGATAAATGGTTTGGATTGTTCAGTTTGATGTTCTATCTTAAGATTGTAGATCACCTCTTTAGATTGTAATTTGTAACGCTCCTTCGAAATGTAGATAGTTGAATCGTCTTTGATGTGGGATAACACGAGTGACCTTAAATTAAACAGTACAATCACATCACAATGGAATATAAACAATAACAAAACAAATAAACAAATATATCAATTAAAATATTATAAATTGCACCAAATAAAACCAAGAAAATATAGCTATGTAAAATGTCTCTAAGGCAATTAAATATGATCGCCAAGTAAAATCAATAAACATGCTATAGGTAATTATTATGTCTTCTAAATTATATCTTTCTAATATAACTACTAAAATCTATTAGTTAGTCATGTAGCTCTGCTTGTTCCTGAAAATAAGTTAAGTCCCGATCTATTTTAATTGAGTCCAACTCTAAGTCGGGGTCTGTGGTTAGCCATACATAAGAAGATTCGTCAGTTAAACAATCAATAAAATACAGTAAAATAGCAATATGGAGCCTATATATATGTATAAGTGTCATAAACTGAATAAGATAAATCAATAATTATGTTTAATTCTTTAATCAGATGACTTATTATAATCGTTTTAGTGTAACTATTTTTTATTACAGTATTTTGAAATTCAGGATGATGTAATATTGACAAGCCTGCATGCATCCCCATTACATCTGGAAAAACGGTAACAGTAATACCAATGTTTGGAGAGTACAAAGATCGTTACTAACTATTCGGAGTTTATCCAGAGTCCTGTTATATGGGAAACAGTGGTAATATGGTTGAAGCCTATCTTGAACCTTCCCATATGGAAAATATTGTCAATATAGTCGGAGTCTATCACGAACCCTCCCATACGGAAAAGAGTGGCACAATTAATCAAATTACATCAATCCCTAGTTTCTATCAAAACCTAATATTGGTTCAATCTTTTAGTCAATTTCAGTATTGTGAGTTAATTAGTGATAATTATTAGATTCACTAACAGTTCCGTAACAATCAGTAAATACATTACAATAATTTAATGAATTTATCACTAATTACACAGTATCTCTTTAACATTTCAGATCAATCAGTTTCGTATCATATATCAGTTTAGTGTTCATTGAGTTAAATTGCACAAGTAATTGAACTAACGGTTGCACTCATTGATTATAGCAATGTTGAAAAAAATGCATTACGTAACACGTTATAACGCGTTACGTAACGTAGCGAGTAGGGTTCGCTCCGTAACAGGCTGAAATAATGCACTGCAGCGTAGCGTGCATTATTTTCAAAATAACGCACGTTATAATGCATTGTTCCATAACGCGTTATAACGTGCGTTATATACAATTCCTTATCGAACCGCACCCACGACCCGAAACCCGATTTTTTCGACCCAAAACCCATTAATTCGCTCCTAAATATCCCGATTCTGCCCTAATTCTTCTCCCGATTTTCTCTCTCCCCTCTGCCCTAATTCTTCTCCCGATTCGCGCGCTCTCTGATCTCTCTCGCTCTCGCCCTCTCCCGATAACTCTCTCCTCTCTCCCGATATCTCTCTTGCCCTTCCCCTCTCCCGATAGCTCTCTCCCCTCTTCCGATAGTTCTCTCCTCTCTCCCCTCTCCCGATAGCTCTCGCCCTCTCCTGATAGCTCTCTCCCCTCTGTCGACGTCCCGATCCCTCTCTCCCCTCGCCCGCCGCTGTCGACGCAGCCTTTGACGCCACCGGTCAACTGTTCATCCCTCGGCCCAGCTATTTTCTCCAGCTCAACCAGCAGGTAATTAATCTCAGTCCTATTAACTCTCTTTCTCTCGCTCTCCGATCAGGTAATTAACCTCATTTCCATTTTTCCGGCTCAACCAGCAAATAATTAATCTCATTTCCATTAACTCTCTCTCGCCGGTCAACTGTTCATCTGCCGGTCAAGTATTCCTTCCCCGGCCCAGCTATTTTCTCCAGCTCAACCAGCAGGTAATTAATCTCATTTTCATTTTAAATTTGACTAATTTGTTTTAATAAGACTAATTTGACAGATAATTAATACAGATTTGTGTGATAATTTGGGTTAGGGTATACTGACTGATAAGAATGATATGTGTGATAATTTGGGTGATTTGTATATTGACTGATCTTTAATACAGATTGATATTTGATAATTTTAATACTGGAAAAAATTAGTATACTATTTCTGACTGTTTATTTGGTGAAATGATGTGTTTGACTGTTAATACAGAGTTTGTTAATGAGTTAATGACTGTTAATGAATGACTATTAATGACTGAATCATGTTGATGAATTATAAATTGTTAATGACTGAATTTTAATTTATTAGCATTTGATTATTATCCCCGTTGACGAATTAATGACTGTTAATGACTGAATTAGTGACTGTTAATATAGTTTTTAATTTGTATACTGAAAATTAGGCCTTAGGGAATAGGAATGTATACTGAAAAAAATATTATCCATTTGATTATTGAACTTGGAATTGTATTTTATGTAGATTGATATTTGATAATTTGTACTTGAAGAATTATGTTATCAAAAATGGATCCAGCAAGAAAATGAGGAATCCATAAAGAAGGGGAACCAAGTAATTATTTTTATTACAAATACTGCAATCATCATATAACAGCTGGGATCACTCGACTTAAATATCATTTGGCCGGTACCAGGCATGGCGTTAGAATGTGCGAACGAGTCCCAGCAGATGTGAAGAAAGCATGTAAAGATGCTTTAAAAACCACTAAATTAGAAAAAAGGAAGAAGACATCACTAAGTCATGAAATTGATAGAATGGGAGAACCAGATATGGAAATATTAAGCCAAGAGTTTGAAAGCGCCGTAGGTAGCAACACTCAATCTCGGACTCTGGGAGTGATGAATAAATATATTAATGTTGACGCTCACCAATCCACGTTGGAAACATTCTTAAAGAAGGAGGTAAGAGAGAATTGTGTCAGAAAAATAGGCAGATGTATCTATGCAAATAGACTTTCATTCAACATCTTGAATAGTCCATATTGGAAGTAAATGATAGAAGCAGTTGACAATTTTGGATTTGGTTTGAAACAACCGAGTCCGTATGAGATAAGGACTCGGATTCTAAAGGCCGAGGTTGATGATATTAACAAGATTAAGGAGAATCACATGGCGGCGTAGGAGAAATACGGTTGTACAGTGATGTCAGATGGGTGGACTGATAGGAAGAGTAGAAGTTTAATAAATTTTCTTGTTAATTCACTAGAGGGGACTTTCTTTTATAAGTCTATAGATGCATTAGCTCAGTTGAAAATAGGAGATTATTTATGGGAGTATCTTGATAAGATAGTTGAGGAGATTGGAGAGAATAATATTGTTCAAGTGATTACGAAAAATCATGTTTCTTATGTAAATGCAGGCACAAAACTTATGGATTTACGAAAACGTCTTTACTGGACTCTTTATGCAGCTCATTGTATTGATTTGATGTTAGAGAATATATGCAAGATGAAAATCCATAAGGAGACTCTTGAAACAGTAAAGAGGATCATACAATTCGTATATAATCATGGCTGGATTTTGAGTTTGATGCGGACATACACGAAGGGGAAGGAACTGCTAAGGTCAGCCATCACGCGATTCGCTACGTCATTCTTGACTCTCCAAAGACACTAAAGATTAAGACAGCCATTGAGAAAGATGTTTGCTTCAGATGATTTCACGAAGAGTGCTTGGGCGAAGAAACTGAATGCAGTGAAGGGAAGAAAGACTGTGCTATCGAGCAGAAGTTTTTGGGGCCGAGTTCTCTTCTACTTTAGCACCACACTTCCACTGGTCTATGTGCTACGAGAGGTGGATTCAGATGTGAGGCCTTCCATGCCTTTTTTATATGAGTATATGGACAGTTGCAAAGAGAAAATTTCCGATGTCTGTGGGGGCAATAAGAGAAAATACATGCCTTACTGGAATTTGATTGATAAGAGGTGGACAGGCACGTTGCATAGGCCTCTCCATGCTGCGGCTTACTTTTTAAATCCTAAATATTTCTACAGTGATACATTCTCCAATGTTCCTGAAGTTAGAAGAGACTTTCGTGAATGCATGCAACAAATGATCCCCGACCTCAATGAGTATGCACAGGCTGATATGGAGCTAGATCAGTATAAACAGAAACTTGGAGAATTTGGATCGCCGCTAGCTCAAATGATTATGAATGCTCGAAGTCTGGTATATCTTAATTCATTGTTTACATTCTTACTTTCTATTTGTAGATATATCATTAAATTAATTTTTTTGTATTTTTTAACACCAAAATTAATTATCTATTTTAGTTGCCTGGTGGGAAAGATTTGGAGAGGATGTTCCGACACTCCAAAAGTTTGTAATTCGAATCCTCTCTCATACGGCTAGTGCTTCTGGATGTGAACGCAATTGGAGCACTGTTGAACAAGTATGAATTTAAAAAACTCAATATATTATTTTTAAATACTTGATTTATCATCATACTCATATAACAACTCAAAACTTTGGTAAAGGTGCATTCAAAAAAGGATGTCGCTTGGAGCAAGAACGCCTACATTCTCTCGTATACGTCATGTACAATATTAAGTTTAGAGAGAGAAATATTCGGAGGAAGCGAATGAATTTAGATCCAATTTTGATTGATGAGGCGGCACCAAAAAATGAATGGCTTGTTGAGAGTGAAGAGTCTTGTCTCGCAAAGGATCTTGGATTGCTAGATGAGCCTACTAATGACGATTCTAATACAAGAACTAATGGTTTCTTAGAAGTTACTGCAATTAATAGCAGTCAAAATATTTTTTAATCCATTATGGATAAGAGAGACAAGCAAGATGAAACTGAAACCCCTGTAATGAAACGAAAGGTCGATTCTTGTAAGTTATCCAATTTTTACATTTTAATATTCTTAAATGAATACTATCATGATTTGAGTATGTAATAATATCTTAATTTGTATATCTCTTGTGTAGCATCTTCTTCGGGTAAAGGAAAAACAATTGATGAAAGTTTTGATGAGATGGGGGATGACATCGATCCGGAAGATACAAATTACATTCTGGAGGAAAATGATCTTGTTATTATTGATTAGATGATCACAAGAGTTTATTTTCATGTTATAAAAAAAAACAATATTTTGTTGACTTAAGAAATTATTGTGATATTTGCTATGGTATTTTATAATTTTTCTATGCCTTTATATTGATTTTGCAGTATTTTATATGATTTTTTAGATTTATTTACTTATTAATGGAAATTATTAAATACAATTTTATATTTATTTTAATTAAATAAATAGAAAATTGCGTAACCTACGTTAAGCGTTACGTTATTTGCTACATAACCTAACAAAAAAAAAAAACGTTACGTTAACGTTATCGTTATTTTAAACATTGGATTATAGTAGTTAAGCCATTAATCATGTTTTTGAAAATGGTTAAAAATCGATTTGGAATGTTAGCATTGGTCACTGTTGGCATGAACCACCAGTGGGGTCGCCGGTGGTGGCTTGGATTATCCCAGATTCAGCCCTCTATACAATTGCTGTTTTTCGATAAAAAATTAATTTTTATTTATTTTTCTTGCATTAAATTCATAACATAGCACTTTTAACTTGTTCTCATGTATTGGAATATATAAAAATTGGTGTTTGATCAGTAATCTATCATAATCTCTCTTTTATCACAATCTTTCTTTTGAGTAAGATCCTATCCTTATAAATAAAATATTTGATTTAAACAATAAACCACATAATAAAGTAAATATAAGATATAAAAACATGATCTGTAGTATAATTATAGTGGGTTAGAAACTCACATAACAAACAAAACTCATATTTTGGTCAAATAATTTATCAAGATTTCTATTGAATATCTCTATAAAAGTACTTCTATGATTTAAACAATAAAATCATATAGAAATAGTAATTTAGAACATAAAAATAAAACTTTAGCATGCTTGAAGTGAGTTAGAAACTCCATGGTTTTGGATGGAGAAAGATCTAAGATATAGTGATGGAAAGTGTTGATAAACTAAAATAGGTGTTGGAAAGTGTCGAACTAAGACTGAAGTTCTCCTTCTTCTTTCCTTTTCTCTTTCTGTCTTCTCTCTTTTCTCTATGTTTTTCTACCTTGGATGATTTTGGGCTGGGGGCAAGGGAATTTCCTTTAATTGGGAATTAGGATCTAATTTGATTTCCTATTTGAGTCGTAGTAGAATTGTTATGGGTTATGGAAACCATCTATTCAAATGTTATTAATTAGATAGGGAGTAAGAGTTACTTTAATTTGTCTAATCTATTTTACTAACTCAACTATATGCCTAGCCTAGTTTGTTTGGGCTTGAGTTGGGTCTTATAGATCAATGGTTCGAATCCCGTTACCATCTATTTAATCAAATTAACTAATTCACTTTTTTTATTTTATCTATTTCATTTGAAATTTCTTTTTTAAAATAATTTTTTTTTTTATAATTTTGAAAAATTATGCTGTGAAAGTTGGGGATTACGTATTCTAATGAGACGTTCTGGGCACATACAATTATGATATAGTCCTTTTGTCGGGATGTACGTACAGTCAGCTTCCTTGAGACAAAAAATCATGGGGTTTTGGAGTTCAGTAACCCTTCCATCAAGTGGGTTTAAAATAAACTTTTTTTTTTAATTGAACACAATGTACCCCCTTGATGGAAGGGTCTCTAAAGCCTGAACTTGTGTGTTGATCCTAAAGAACTGAAGAGTTGCAGTTGATGATGATGTAAGGGTTGGTATTATACCTCAATATTTGGAGAAATATAGACTTCTGTGCTGGCAGCTTAGGAACTTTCCTCTGCTGCTAGCATATACATGCATACATACACACATGTCTATGGGTGTATCTATATATATGTATAAGTATGTATGTGTGTGTGTGTGTGTGTATATATATATATATATATATATATATATATATATATATATATATATATATATATATATATATATATATATATATATATATATATATATATATATATATCAATATTTAAAATAGCGATAACGGTAACGTAACGTTTTGCTTTTATTAGGTTATGTCGCACATAGTGTAACGCATAACGTAGACTACGTAATTTCCTATTTATTTAATAAAAAAATATAATTATATAAAATAATCTTTATAAATTGGAAAATAAATTAAAAAATTCTAAAAAGAATATATAACCATTTTATAATATATAATCTATTCTAATTTTATATTAAATTTTACAATAATTTTCACATTTATCTTCATAAATTATATGAAGTCGCAACAGTAATTCCAGTCATCATCTAAACAAAAAAAAAAAAAAAAACAAGATTATAAGTTTTTATTTCAATTTCAGTTATTATCATTATTTATTGTAATTTATATTTTTAAATATTCAATTTATCTTATTTGTAATTGTTGATTTCAGTTCAGTTAAAAATTCAATAGAATCAACAAATATGATATTTCAGTAACCAGATATGAATTATAAGCGAATAAGGAAATAATCGCTAATTAGTAAGTTAGCAATTCTATAAACAATCAAACAAGCCAAATCAAGTAATAAAATTTCAGTAATTCACTAATAATCAAAATAATAAGAAACACAAATATAGATATTACTAAAAAAAATACTAGTAAATAACGTAACATAACGTAATTTAACGTAACGTTACGTAATATAACGTAAAATAACATAAAAAGCGTACTGTTACAGTGCACTAAGTTATTTTCAGTTGTTACGTAGTGCTGGAGTTCTGTTAGGTTACGTAACGCAATATAACAGGTTTCATAACGCGTTATTTTCAACATTTATATATATATATGTATATATATTTATATATATGTATATGTATTTGTATATATGTATATATATATATATATATACATATACACACACACGTATATATATACACACACACAGTTGATGATGCAAGGGTTGGTATTATACCTCAATATTTGGAGAAATATAGACTTCTGTGCTGGCAGTTTAGGAACTTTCCTCTGCTGCCAGCATATATATACATAAATACACACACATGTCTACGTGTATATATATGTATAAGTATGATGTGTGTGCATGTGTGTGTGTGTGTATGTGTGTGTGTATATATATATGCATATGTATGTATGTGTGTGTGTGTGTGTGTGTATATATATATATATATATATATATATATATATATATATATATATATATATATATATATATATATATATATATATATATATATATATATATATATATATATATATATATATATATATATATATATATATATATATATATATAGAGTAAACGGGAAATACACCGACGGTGAAGGGAGTTCCTTCACCGCCGCTTAGGTGGTCCAATAAAATTATTACACGTGGCGCCACTCAAGGGGAATTTAAGAGAGTTTTTTAATTTGTTACTTTAAGTGGCGCCACATGTAATAATTTTATTGGGCCACCTAAGCGGCGGTGAAGGAACTCCCTTCACCGCCAGTGTATTTCCCGTTTCCTCATATATATATATATATATATATATATATATATATATATATGCATATGTATGTATGTATGTATGTACACACACACTTATATTATATGCATGTATGTATGTATTTATGTAAAAGTACATGGGGGGCTAGGACAATGTAGTCAAGATTTCAATAATAATATCTTGGTCTACCACTTCATATCTCTTTCCTATCTATGTTTCCTGGTTTTTATTCTTTTGGAAGTTGGAAGAACTTAGAAAACTGGTAAAGTAGAACCAAAATACCCAAGTTCATATCCTAGCATGCATTAGCATCTCTCTTTCAGAAAAGTTTATAACTAGTGCTATTTGAAATTACAATTCAAGTTCCTGTTTGTCTTTGCTCGGAGCATTGTAATTTGTATTGTTGGTTCTAATGATTTTGCGTTAATTCAGAATAACTAGTCTAACTTGGTTGTGTAATTATAGATTATATAATGAACCACAATCACAATCACATGCTAATCATATTTGAAATGAAAAACAAACTACCATCGTCTCCTTTTCAAATGATTATGTAAAGCTTTGGTTGTTTCAATGCAAATGCAAATAAAATTTGCAATTACATTTGAAAATGAGGGAATTTTTTTAATTTGGTGGGAAATCTAAATCCTCGTGCAAAATTTCAAAACTGGTTCAATTGCAATCATTAACTTTCATGGGAATTAGGAGTTCCCTCCCAAATTCAAAATTTTCCTCCCTTTCAAGTGCAGTTGCAAATTGTATTTGCATTTTACATGGAAACAAACATGACTTAGATGTGTATGTCTACACAAATGGTACCAGATACGCAGTATGCTTTGATGCATGTATGGGTACAGGTGAGCGGTACATGGTATAGAGGGGGTATGCTTAATTGATTGGGTATTTGGGGTCACGTTGCCTGTGAGAGCACTTTTAAGCTCATTTCAGTAATTACACATGTATGATTCACCTTCAAGGGGGGTCTAACATTTTGTCTCACCTCATTCGCCTGCATCGTTGGATCACTTATATGTGCAATTTAAATTTATTTAATTGAATATTTCTTCTCCCACATATTATTTGAAGGTTGTCAGGACTGGAACTTTTACATGATTAGTCAAAGTAGGTCCTAGTATGTTTACCACTCAAATTACTTCCAGCTCTTCTGGTAATCATGCGTGATGCATGTTATATGGAAGTAACTGTTATAGTCATTTATAAACAAATGTTAAGCCAATTGATCAGTTCTGTTAATGTTGTGACTGTTTACCTATTTGATCAAATTAGTATATTTATCCCATCACATATGCCACTCAAATTGCCAATTTTTTTTGCCAATGATATCTCATGGTGTGTGCTTTTGTTTTTATTGTAGGTAAGAGAACAAGAGATTGATGTGAATATTTGGAATCAATCACTCAGTCCTCTTACATGGGCAGAAATACTACGATAGATTCTCGTTGCAGCAGGATTTGGTTCAAATTCTAATACTGGAAGGAGAGAGATTTTTAATAAGGTACTAGAAAACTGTAATTTAAATTATGAAGTCCACACCTGTTATCAGTGTTGTAAGTATCGGATATCGGTGATATACCGATTGGCAAAATTCTATACTAGATATTATAATGCTACTAGATATTGTAATGCTAGCGAAGGTAACATAATGTTTTGTCTCCGCTAAATTATACCGTATATAATGTAACGCATAACATAAATTATGTAATTTTCTATTTATTTAATAAAAACAAATATAAAAATATGCAAAAAAAATTAAAAATTCTAAGAAAGAAAATAAAAACATTTTATAACACATAATCAATTCTAAATTTCTAATAAGTTTTAGAATAATCTTCACATTTATTTTCATAAACTATGTTAAGTGCGCAATCGTAATTTCGTTCACCACCTAAAAAAAACAAGATTTCAAATGTATTTTCAGTTATTATCAATATTGCAATTTATATTTTATAATACTCAGTTTATCTTATTTGTAATTGTTTATTTTAGTTCAACTATAATTCAATAGAATCAATAACAAGTAAGAAATTCCAGCAACCGAAGAGAAATTACAAGTAAACAAGGAAGCAATTACAAATTAGTAAGTTAGCAATTCCACAAACTATAAACAAGCAAACTATAAGCAATCAAGTAAGAAAATTGCAGTAATTAGCTAACAATCAAAATATATAATCAACAATAATATAGAAATTACTAAAAAAATAATAGTAAATAATGTAACGTAACATTAAATAATGTAAAAAATGCACCATTATGGTGCACCGTGTTATTTTCGACCGTTAGATGGTGTTGGGTTTTCATAGATATTGTAACGCAATATAACGTGTTTCATAACGCGTTATTTTCAACATTGAGATATCGTATATCGGGTGATATGGCCTGGCCTAGTATTTACTAAATATTAGATGTCATATGGGATATCTTCTTGGTTGATAAATATTCATGCCTACAAAAATCATATAAACTCATTTAATACAAGTTAGGACCCTAAAGATGCATGCCTTAGCAATTTGCATTGACAACAACAACAATTAAGTCTTTTATCCCAAGTATTTGGACTAGGCTATACGAACCAAAAAGAGAATCACGCCTGATCGATCACTTTGATAGTCCTCCATTCATTTATATTAATTAATATCTTCTCATTTAAACCTCTAGAATCCATATATTTTCGTATCACCTCTATGCATGTTTTTTTCGGTTTTCCATTCGTTCTTTTAACTTGTCCTACATTGATAAATTTCCTCCGTCGAATTGGTGCATTTGTAAGCCTACGTTGTACATGACCTAACCATCGTAAGCGATTTTCTCGCATCTTCTCATCGATGAGAGCTACACATACATTAGCACGAATATTTTCATTTCTCACTTTATCTCTTCTAGTGTCGCCGCATATCCAGCGAAGCATGCATATCTCTATTACACTTATTTTCTGTGAATGACGTTTCTTTATTGTCCAACATTCCGTACCATATAATAAAACTGGCCTAATAGCAGTCCTATAAAAATTTTTCTTTAGCCTTAACGGAATGTTACGGTCGCATAAAATTCCCGTTGCACTCCTCCATTTCAACCAGCCAGCTTGTATTCTGTGGTTAACATCATTATCTATCTCTCCATCATTCTGAATAATAGAACCCAAATACTTAAACTGATTACTCATTTGTATCTCTTGCCCATCTAGTGTTACAGCATTATAGTTTACGGTCTGTCGTTTACTAAATTTATACTCCATATACTCTGTGTTAGATCTACTCAATTTAATAACTCTAAATTCTAATATGTACCTCCATAATTCTAACTTGGCATTCACCCCTACTTTTGTCTCATCAAATAAGACGATATTATCAGCAAATAGTATATATCAAGGTATCTCATTCTGAATAGCTCTAGTAAACTCATCAATCACTATAATAAATAAGAACGGGCTCAATGCAGATCTTTGATGCAATCCAATTATGATAGAAAAATCACTTGTTAAACCATCACATATTCTGACATTGGCCACTACTCTATCATACATGTTGTTAATTATATCAATATACTTGATTGGGACTTTTTTCATCATCAATGTCTACCAAAATAGCTCTCATGGTACCTTATCATAGATTTTCTCTAAGTCAATAAATACCATATACAAATCTCTATTTCTCTTTCGGAATTGCACGATAAGTTGACGAAATAAATAAATAGTTTCTGTCGTCGATCGCCCCGGCATAAATCCAAACTGGTTCTCCGATATTTTAACAGTTTCCTCAATCTATATTCAATTATCCTTTCTCAAAGTTTCATAGTGTGACACATGAGTTTTATTCCACGATAATTAAAATAACTCTGAATATCACCCTTATTCTTATACAGAGATATTATGGTACTCTTTTTTCATTCATTTGGTATTTTCTTATTTTGCCAAATCTTATTAAAAAGATCTGCCAGTCACCTCACATCAATCCCTCCTAAATATCTCTATATCTCTATAGGAATCTCATCTGGATCAATAGTTTTTCTTTATTTCATCCACTTCAAATTCTCTTTAATTCAGATTTTTTAATTCTGCGCATAAAACTACGATTCATATGCTCACATTAAATAGTAAGATCTCCCAAATCTTGAGTAAAACTGTCATTATATAATCTATCAAAATAATATTTTCATCTTTCTTTAATATTTTCGTCTCGAACTAGAACCGTCTGATTCTCATCTTTAATATACTTTATAGTATATAAGTCTCTAGACTTTCTCTCTCTTATTCGAGCAATTCTATATATATCATTTTCTACTTCTTTATTATCCAACTTCTCATACACTTATTTATATAATTTAGTTGTTGCATCCTGAACAGTTTTCTTAGCTTCCTTCTTGACTAGTTTATAACTCTCAAAACTTATTCTATTATTATTATTATTCTTCAAATTTCTATAAGGTCCCGCTTCATCTTAATATCATTTTTTAGCTCATCATTTCACCATGATGTGTCCTTATATGGTGGAGCACCGCCTCTCGACTCACTAAATATATTTTTAATTACCCTCTTAATGCAGCTAGCTATTTTAGTTCATGTTACATTAGCATTATTATAGTCCCATTAATCTGATTTTTGTACTACTTTATCTACAAAAACTTTTTTATTACCTTCTAATCGCCACAACTTAATCTTACGATCTAATTTATACTTAATCTTTCAAGTCTCTTTCTAATCTGAATATTTAAAACTAAGAGTTTATGTTAGATAACTACACTCTCACCTGACACTAACTTACAATTGACGCAAGTAGCTCTATCTACCCTCGTAGTTAAAAAGAAATCTATTTGGCTCGCACTCAATCCACTTTTAAAAATAATCAAGTGAGAAACTCTCTTTTTAAACCAAGTATTCACTGAAATCAAATCATAAGACAAAACAAAATGTAGAATTGAGTTATCTGTTTCATTTCTTTCTTCAAAACCAAATCCTCTATGTATACTATCAAACCCATTACAACTAGGTCCTAACTACCCATGGAGATTACCACCAATAAATAGTTTTTTTCTAACAAGTATTTCTTATATTATCTCATTTGGATCCTTCCAAAATTGATATTTACTGGATTCATTAAGTCTTACTTGTGGTGCATAGGCACTAATGATATTAAAAATCTCTCTATCTAAAATAAGTTTAACCAATAAAATTCTATTAATATTTCTCCTAACCTCCGCTACATTCCCAATTAATTGTTTATCTATGATCACAGGTACCCCATTACGATTTCTATCTCTACCCGTATACCAAAGTTTATAACCCCAAGGTTCTATAACTTTAATTTTCTCATCTACCTATTTAGTCTCCTGCACGCACAAAATATTAATCCTCTTTCTAATCATAACATCAACTAACTCTGCTAATCTACCTGTAAGGGAATTTATGTTTCACGATACCAACCGAATTTTATGTTTATGAGCTAACTTTTTTACCCTCATCCGTTCATTAAGATGTGAGAATGCTCTTATATTTGACACCAAATCCGGGTGCCGACGTGGCGTGTCGCTTCTGGGTGCCGACTTAGAAACCCTCACACATTTTTCACTACACCCGGACTCCGATATAGTGCGTTGCTTAGTAGAGAACGCCCCAATAAAATTCATATTTTGACTCATATCATAATATGTGACAATGTTTTACGCTTACTGTCACCGGCCTACCACAACCCTCCTCCTTTATCCTGAGTTGGGATAGACAGTAAAAGGATAAATTTTTAAGCACAACACTGGCGGAGTTAGCAATTTGCATTGAGCCTATAAAAAAAATTGACATCATCTCAATTCCATTAAAACATACCAATTGAATACCCAACATTCAAAATACAAAAACAAAATCAATACATATAGTGTAGTCGCTGGCCACATCTCGCAGTCGCCACTCGCGATGGAAAAATGATCAATGACAGGGGGCACAAGACTACCGAATCAAGCCCTAATTCAATAACTTCCTCTTGTATAAGTCATCAGGTTTATGAGCTAATCGGTCGGATAAGTTTTTTTTTCTCCATAATTGAAAAAAAAAAATCCGTTATACTAGTTACGGGACGCTATTTGAGGCTGAAATATTGCCCGATATCTCACCTTCAATATATTTTCATTTCGGTTAAAAACCGGAAATGGTATAAAAGCGCACATATTGTATCGATTGGAGGCAAAGCTGGAATATTTGTTGATATATCGGTATATTGGATTTTATTTAAAACACTGCTTTTATAAATAATTTTCTTGTCAGGCACATTTTTACTAGATATGAGTGTAGCTATTGCCTGTGGAACTACATAATGAAAACATCTTCATGCAGCTATAACCTTTCAAAATTGCATTTTCTGTTGGTTTCTTGTTTCTGTAAAATCTTTGATATATTAAGAACAGGCAGTTAATTTTCATGCCAACATGATATTAAAACGTTTTCTAAAGATCAGGTTGGTGAAATCCAGTTAGCACTTAAAATTTGAAATTGCCTTACCAGTCTTGTTGAATGCTTGCAGGATATACTTGTGATAAAATTGTTTAGTGCAGATGGCAATATCACTGTCAATAGAATTTCAGTTTTCATGTTACAAATATAATGCTGTCAGTTATGATGTTTAGGTTTGATTTTTATTCAGCCTATCAACCCGAGATATCCAATCTTCAGTGTTCATATCTGATGCTTTTTGAATTTCCTTAATATCGAAGGCCTTATAAGACCCAGAACTTGCACCAGCATAAGTCAGAAAGACTAGAGCCCTTTGTTCTATGGTATCTTTTATCTGTTCATTGTCGGCTTCAACAAAAAAATTTCTAATGTTATAGTTTGAATACCAGCTATTTGGACCTTGATTCAAATTTAAGCATGTTTGATATATTTGACCCAGAATGCTGTGGACCAGATTTTTTTCTTTTTCAAGTTTATCGTATGCTAACCTGTTGGCTAAGTTTTATCCAGCTGTGCATAAAACTTATTTGCTCAGCACTTAATTTGAGGGCCTCTGTTTTCCTCCTCTCTCTTCCCTTCTCTTATTCGTTTTTCTGGATGATCAGTTTTCCAGGGTGGTTTCTTTGTGGTCTTTTTACTTTCCCGAGTGGGCATGTAAATGCACAGATATACTATTATCTGAATTATGAAATATTGGTGATCTTCATGGCTAAAATAACGGTCTTCTATTTGATAACTTATATTTCTGTATTGCAGGAGAGGAATCAAATGGCAAAATATGGTCTAGGTCCTCATACATTGGAAGGCAAATTATTTAGCATACTATCTGAACTCGGAAGTGGTGGACTAGAAGTTAGCGAGCTCGTGAAAACTCCTCAGGTATGGTTGGGTAGGGATTATATTTATTAGCAACAACAACATCTATATTTCAATATCCTAGAAAAACAACTCAGCAATCAGTTACAATTCATTACTTTTCTTCATTAGATTGTTGCACTTGACCTACAAAACACCATGGAAGAAATAGAACAACTAATTTGCTCGACTCTCTCAAGTGACATTACATTATTTGAGAAGATTGCTCCTGCTGCATATTGCCTTCGTATTAACCCAGATATTAATGGGAAGGAGGATCATCAATCGGATAGTGAGAATTCAGGCTGCGTCGATCATGATTCCGGGTGTAGCAGTGGAAACAGTAGTAGTGATGAGTCTGATGGTTCTGAGGAGTTAAACTCAGTAAGACATGGGCAAAGGATTGTCAAGTACAAACAATGTAAAATGACAGGCCAAAAAGTTACTCAATATATTGAAATTGATGAGAGCTATTCAGGGCATGCGTGCTAGGGCTGATGGAAGGTGAATACTCGGACTTAAGCATTGATGAGAAGCTTGATGCTTTAATGGATCTGATTGAACTTACTGGAGCTTATTCCAGTTTGAGAATTGAGGTAAGTTTAAGCTAGGCATACTTAAGCTTTTGCAATCAATCCATGCATACTCCATGGGAACTTGATTCTCTTACAATTTTTTGTCCTCTCTATTATTTTATTTCTTTTATTGAACTTATTTTGTTGGCGTCCCTGCCAGATAAAGCTATTTTACTCGTGTTTACTTGAAGGTTATTTTACTACAAGCATGCCTATACAGATGGCCTTGAAATTGGTTAATCTGCAATTATTTACCTTTTAACTATTATGTAGGAACCTGCAAGAGCTATACCAGAGATGTGCCTAGCATGCGGTACCATGGTTCAGGGGCAAAAATAAAAAAATCGTTGATGGTCCAACAACTAATGTCACAAGATTTAGAAATTGTATCCCAAGTGTCTAATAAGGGGCAATCTTCCAAAACAAAGAGCACTATAGCTAAAGACAAAACTGGGTATGATTCGGATCCAATGCAATCAATATATTTAGGATCTGATCGTTGGTACAACAATTATTGGCTTTTTCTTGGTCCTTGCGACACAATTGATCCTGGCCATCAACAGGTTTATCTTGAGTCTTCTGAAGATGGCCACTGGGAGGTCATCAATATGTCGACAGTTTTTTTTACTGTCACTCTTTTAGTCTATTAATTTTTTCCCCCATCTGACTTACTTAGGAATTAATTTTCCTCATCCTTTTTGCTGGGAACGACTAGGCCTTGGATGCTCTGCCATCAGCTTTAGACTGCAGGGGGGCACGTGAAGCTCGTTGGGAAGCATTTCTCGGTAAAGTTATGGATGATTTCATGACTACTGAATATATTAACAGGCAGACATGATATAGTCCGCCTGACGTATATATTAATAATGGGATGGGTCTTTGCCTATTTCCGATGTAGACAAATTCCAGATTTTGTGGAATCCATGGAGAGTCATTCAGCTGTATCTGGTGCTGTAGCACTTGAATTTGGAAAGAGCAGGAAAGAAAAGAAACAGAAATGGGACCACCTACAAGCATTTGATAAATGGGTTTGGAAATGTTGTAAAGAAATGTAAGAGGTCATACATGGAATCATTAACCCGATGTGAGGGTTGCCATGATTTGTATTGGAGAGATGAGAAACACTGTAGGATATGCCATACTACTTTTGAATTAGACTTCAATTTAGAGGAAAAATATGCAGTTCATGTGGCAACATGTAGGGTGACAGAAGATAGCTGTGACTTTCCAAAGTATAAGGTATGACCTTCACAGTTGCAAGCTCTCAAAGCAGCAACTCATGCAATCAAGGTAAAACCTTATATATAGTAGACTGCCTTTTTATTTCTTATCAGAATATCTAATGCTATTTGATCCGTATTTGTGCATTGAAATTAAGCCTCAATACATTTTGTGTTCTAATTATTGTGTGCAAAAAAAGATGTATGTAGCTGACCCTAAAATTTTGGTATAAAGACTTCATCGTTGCATGTGTATTGCTGACGTATGAACAACTTTATAACCAAATTTGCATTTGTAGTTGTAAAAAAGCTTATTCTGGTTCCAAAATCTTCTAGGCAGGTATGCCTGAGGCGGCTTTATCAGATACTTGGACAAAGTCGGCTCACAAGCTTTGGGTTAAGCAGCTGCAATGCACATCATCTTTGCCTGAGTTTCTACAGGTTTTTTTGCTACTGCTTTACACTTTGATTTATTTATCAAGAATTGCTTATGATTATAACCAGAGTATGATTTCTGAACTGCTCTGCTTTTTTTTTTTTTTTTTTTTTTTTTTGGGTTTTAAAAATAGGTTCTTTCTGATTTTGTTGGGGCCATAAATGAAGAGTGGCTGTATGAGTGTGCTTCAGCTGTAGGTGAAAATACTGCAATTGATGAGATCATTTTATATTTTCAGACTATGCCCCAAACCACCTCTGCTGTTGTACTTTGGATAGTTAAGTTGGAGGCTCTACTTGCTTCCCTGTTGGAGAAAGCTCAATCCGAACATGCAGCAGAATGCAGGCTTCTGCTAAAACACAATCTCTCACTGTGTTATCTTTTATATTTTTGCATTGATATTCCATAGTATCTATCCAGTGTAACTTAACCAGCTGCTGCTTCACTTGTTCTGAAACTTATTTACCGTGTTATTATTTAGAGTGACGCTTACACATTGAGCATTGGTTCTCTCATCATGTGTAATGGACCAATCTTCTTAGTTTATAAGTAATTGAACAAGGTGTTGAAGTTAGAAATAATTGGGTATACCACTTTTATTGGTTGTCTTTCTATATTTTCAATTGAGATCCTTATATGCCATTATTCTACTAGTAATTATAGGCTTCATCATATATGCTATCATTATATGAGTTTGTATAAGTTAAAACTGTGTTTCACTCTCTATTCTGCCTGGTCCCTGCTGAATGCATGTGAAGCAAATATTCATCTGTGAGGCAAAATCCGAACCAATACATCTGAAGCCACAAAACAGTGGTCTTAGTTATTAATAGTCAACAAATTGTCATGGTTGGTGTAGGGTTGATCACTCTTCATTGTGTTCAGCACTCTTTATTTCTGATCTTGTTGCTGAACTTAATCCCAACCTTAAACCGATACCCATTAATTCTTCTTAATACCAATCTCAAACTCAATTCGATCCAATATTATGTCCAGCATCTTTGGGTCTGCTCTTGTTCTGGTCTTAGTTATTAATAGTTCAACAAATTTGTCATGGTTGGTGTGGGGTTGAGAAACTGTTCCTGAATAGTTAGAAAAAGGCTTGGTGATTATGGTTACTTTTTTGTTATTCTTGCAATATTAATCAGCCATAGAACTTTATTTTTTCCGATATATCATCAAGATGTGCTTTTTGTGTTAATACGTCTTCTTGTGTCACTTTACAAAGTAAACTGTATATGAGAATACGCTGGTAGCCAGGTAGCTAAGCATCATTCCACTGGAAAGGAAAATTACTTGATTGGATTTACATTTTACATTGTGGATCCAATTTGGGGAACTTTGTTAGGTTTGCCATTTATATTTGTTACTTTCAGCTTGTCTTTTAAAGACTCTATTTGATTCTTATGTAAGATTTTCCAGTTGCATTTTCTGTATCTTAGGGGTCTTGTAGAAACTCTATTTGATTCTTATGTAAGATATTCCAGGTGCTTTTTCTGTATCTTAGGGGTCTTGTGGAAACTCTATTTGATTCTTATCCAAGTTGGGGAACATTCGGTGTTTTTTTATTATTTTTTATTGTTTTTGGATATTTGACTGATCCAAAACATTCAGGGGTTTATCTGGATGAGTATCAACATATAAAGTTTTATGTTTTTTCAGGAAGACGCAACAGCACCATGTAGTTACAAGTTCGATTGCTTGATTCAACATATTTTTTATGCTTCATTATGGGGTCTGGTTTCAGAAATCTGGATAAATTCTTCTCATGGCATTTGCAAGATTGATGGATGCATTAGTCCTTATGGCAACACCAGGAGCATTTTTGATAGTTGCAGTGACAGACCCCATCCTTGGTGGCCTTCCATTGTGGATTTACTGAAGTCCTCGAAATGAGCAAATATGTCAGACTGCTGTGATTGTCAACTCTGATCATTTAAGGCATCAGGCAATCAAGCTGGCACTATGGCAGCAGGCAGTCAATAGAATCCTACAGTTTCAGAAATTGACTCTCACAACACTATATTTTCGGTGTAACGTTGGTACACAGAGCCTCTCTCACCTAACAGCATGTATTCTCGGAGTTTCTATTTCATGTAACATCGGTATACAAAGCCTCGTACAGTTCAAACGTCATTGCTTTTAATAATCTTACCCATATGAATTGCTTACCCTTGTTCTTCTGTCCAGTGTACTTAACTATTCCCACTGTTGTCCTTGCACCATCTGGAGGGAATTCTTTGGTTAGATTTTTTTTTCTCCTAGAGTAAAATAATTTTTTGGCCATGCTTTGTAATTTTTGAAGAGATTTTTTAATTGGTTTCAGAATATAAATCCTTGAAGCCAATTTGCTGTGTACTCTAGTATCAGGGAAGTCATTATTTTGCTTGGTATCTTTTGTATTGGCAAACGAAGTGAAATTTTGCTATATTATTTGGAGGCTCAAGTGTTTTCTCTTGTATATTGTGACTGTTAGGGTTTTTATATCGAATTATGAAAGTGCGGTCTTTTAATTATTCAATCATTTCATTCTAAACTAAACCATGCTTTTTTGTCAAGGAGATTTTTCTTACTATGGCAGTTGAATTTGGTTTTCTGAGGTTGAAATGTGGCTAACCTTATAATATCCCTGTTCTCCAACCGTCTCTGTTTTTTCATTGGAATCATTCGTGCTAAATTATGGTTACGCGTTTCGGTTAGTTGGAGCCCAACGACTTTTGATGTGCAAATCTTGAAATACATTCAGTTTATGGGATTATTGTTTTTTTATATTTTAATTTTTAGAATTTTTTTGGATTTTTTAATGAAAAATCTCCGATATTGACTAGTTACTTATATTAAATTATTCCAGTAATTACTTTAATATTTTTTTTCTCTCATTCTGGATATTATAAAATTATATAAAAAAATTTATATATTTTTTATTGTTCATTATGTTTTGTATTAATTTGATAAGTTTGGAGATCATTGAATCGGAGTTGCAATTAGAAATTAAATTACTTAAATTGAAAACTAACTAATTAATCTTGTTTTCCCTCTTACTCCAGCAAACTCGGTTGCCATATGTTGACCAGCAAAATTTAGGCTAACCGACTTGATTTAAAAGTGGCTTAAAGAGAAAGTTAATGAAAGTTACAATTATCCCACTTCGCACTTTATTTTCTTCTTCTCGTAAAGAACTTGCGATACTCAGACTCTCTGCATGTGGCTACTGAGCCAAGGGGGAAAGAGAGCTGGAGTCAGGGATCTTATTAATCAAATTTGATAGATATTAGACTACAATTCTTTTTTTTATTTATTTAGTAGTTTGTTAATATATGAAAAATTTTACTTTTGGATTTTGAAGCTAAATTGGAGTTTAATTGCAGTTGATTTAAGCTACAATATTGTCTTCTGTATATTCAATAATGTTAAGATACAATATTAAGTTTTCGTTATATTCAACAATGTCAAGTTGTCATATCATTCAAGACTTTGAGCTTTTTGTACGGCCGACTCTAAGGCTTAATGTGACTATAATTACAAGTGTCAGGATTTTACTCTTCATGTGCTTGGAGTCCTTAAAAATTTGGTTTGTTCACCTAACAACTACAATAAGAATCCTTCGCGTTATAGTTGTTCAATTGTTCTCTACAACATGATATTAAGTAACTCTTTTCATTTTTAATTATATGGGAGCTTTCTGATATGTAAGAAATTTACTTTTTATAAGGTTCACGTCTGGATCTTGTCCAGACCTAATGGCTCATATACTTGAAAGACATTGCCCCATATCTATTGTGTAGTATATACATGGACGAGATTATTTTTGCATGGAAGACCTGATAGAGCCATATAATAATCTCCTTTAGTGAGTTGGATTTTTGGCGAAGTAATTCACAACCATGGTTAACTATTGATATAACTATACCTTCAGTGGATATGATCCTAAGGTAACCAAGTGTTTAGTTCTACAAAGACCGTGATTGTTTATTGGATTGTTGAAGGGTGTATGATAAATTTTTTGAGCAGTTAATTGTAGAGATATTCTGAATTTGGTAAGAAATTAGTTTTATAAGAATTATTTATCCAAATCATTAATGTTGCCTTAAAAGAAGAAAGCACAAGGTTTATAAAATAGTGGCTGAGATAAGGGGACAGCTAGATAGTAGCTCCACTAGCTCTGGTAGTTATCAATTTTCCCAAGGAGTTCGCTCGATATGTAGACCTCAAATATATATTTTTCATATTTATTTTAATACATGCTGGAATTAGATAAATGATATCAATATTATAATTGAAGTTATACCAAAAAAACTAGGTCTAAGGCCATGTCTGCATATCGAGTTTATGTGGAGATATACAGTGTGAAATTGAGGTATGTTATTTAATTAATAATTGTGAGAATTTAATGGGTCAGTGACTAGACTATCACCAACTGGTATGCTTATATATCAATTAGTGGTAGTTTCAAATATCAATCAAATTAATAATCTGTTTAGTTTCTGATAACTTATATAAAATCTGCACGAGACATATTGCCTCTACTGATATGCTTCTTGATCCGATTTAATTATAATTACAAGTTTATTTATAGTATTACTGATTTATGTTATTACGATCAACACTGACATATCATGTTTATAATCACCAACTCTAAGTACATGACAGAAATCTCTCTTGTTCTTTATATTACTTGTTGGTTTTAATTCCCTGTATTCTGAATTCATGTTTGGAGTACGAGAAAAGGGAACCAGTCCCAACTAGTGACTTATAACTTCATGAGCAAGTCTAACAATAATAAGCGGTGGATTATCATCTGGAGTTCCTTTGTACATATATATTTTTTTGGTCTGGTTATCGCTTTACTCTCTTGTTCTTTTAATTCTATTATGTTCATGATCATAATAGTGTATCATCTTATGTAATCATATTTTTATATAAATGAAATTGTTTCATTCCAAACATACTATTTATTCATCTGAATGTAACAGTAATTACAATTATTCAAACCTCTTATGCCTGTTGGGTCTCAAGTATAGTTTAACTAACATTGTCCATTGCAGAGGGCATTACAAACCTAAGAAAAGTAGGGTATTAGAAAATTAAAATTAAATTGGAATAAGTTAGAGCTTAAATGAATTCTCAATAATTAAGTTTTTAAGCAACATGGCAACCATTCTTGTTTTTCTCTTGTTTCTGAATCCCATTATCTGATTCTTGAATTGATAAGAATTATAAATACTAATTGTTCCTTGAAGGCACTAGGATTGCAATAAAAGGGAGAAAAATAGTGTTACCAAGCGAGAAAACTCTTATGGATTAAAAGTCCTCATGGTTCCTCATAGAGTTACCTCTCTCCATTCTCCAATGAGAATTTTTATCGTGTTAGAGGCAATTTACTTGAAATCAAAATTCCTTTGTAAAACTGCTAGGTGTAAATAAAAAAAAATAAATAAAACTTAAAATCCCAAGTAATCCACCAAGCAAGCGGTACCTCTGTTAAAAGTCTATATGGTTTTATTAGGGTGCTAATTTTGGTCTTCTATAACCCTTTTGGTTATATGAAAATATTGTACTTTCGAGATCCAAATCTATTTCTATCTCTTGAGTAATTTAGGACAATGACAAAATTTTTTCCAACTTTCTTCTATTCTCCTTAACTGAAATTCAAACTACTATAAGATTAATTTGCAGTGAAGCAAGATATTAGCTCAGATATGATCTTTCTAAAGCCAACAAAAGTAGTGAGATCTTCATTCAAGTTGTCAAATTCTATATTATTCTTAGCATGTATAGGGACAGTTGGTTTATTATATCAATAAAATCCTAAGAATTCAAAGTTGTAAATTTAGACAAGTACAAGATTTCTTGTGTCTCATTATGAACTTGAAAAGTGTTGGTTGATGATATACATTGTGTCCCAAGACATTAAACTATGACCTTTCAATAAGGTGTAGGGATGGTAAAGATGCATCCACGGACTATTTTTGACCCTTCTTATATAAATTTTTGAATTAGAAGAATGAAATTTTTATTTTTAATTCAAAATTTTGTATAGGACGGGCAAAAAATTGGTCCATGGACGCGTCCAATACCATCCCTAATAAGGTGCAATCAAGTCTTACCGGCTGACTTAAAATGGATCCAGTGCTCTGATTGGTTAGAAAGCAAATTTGATATATGATAGAAGGTTATGAAGATCTAACTCTTTTAAGGCAAATAATATATCAAAACTTACCTCTTTTATCTATGACGGAGTGTTCGGCCTAAAATCAGATTAGATGGATCGAATAACTTACTCGATTTCTCGAGGTAAAATAAATCAAACTTAATCCTACTTTCGCCAATGATTGACGGTTATGTTGGCTCCACTAAGAGCCCTCTCAAGTATGTCTCACTTTTGTCCTATCAGTAAATGTGAGAATCCTTGGGATCTCTAGAATACTTTTTTGAAAAGGGTTTTGTAGTCCCGATTAGACCATACTTGAGAAAAAATATAATAAAATTCATATAGACTCATCCGAGAAAGGTATGTATTGAAATTGCTAATGTGTTTGTTTAAGTGTGCAGGCACACACAAATACAATGGAAATCATAAAAGTCCCAAACACACTATGTTATATTTAATTAAAGCAATGAAAAAGACATTCTTGAAGGACCCATGCAAAGAAGATCTCACTGCAATAAAAAGAAAAACGATGAGTCTCTTAAAATCCTATTGCCAAAATGATATTGTCTCCATCATCATAATGGTGATAATTTTAAAGGAAGAAAAAAAAAAACTCTATCATGATTACCTTGGTAATCCTAATAATATCAAAAATCATATTTTTGGAAAAGCTTAGTTATCTCTATTGCTAGCCATGTATTTTCACACCTGTCAAGCAGGTAATTACTGACAGGTACTTATAGAAATTACAATATATTTTAAAATTGCATCATTATTTTCATAATTGAGTTTGAATTCTTCAAAATCATATTGCATTGCATAAAATATTTCTGAAAATAACCCTACACATGCATGCTCCTGTCTCTCACTGTATCCCTATCTTATTCAGTTCCACCACGTCTCATCTCGGTAACAATATAATTTTGTATCTCAATAAAGTTAATTCATTTGACGAATTATTTTCAAACATTAAATATATATTTAAAATTGTCTCAAGTTTTGTTATTGAACATCACTTTAAACTCAAAACTTTAATCCATCCAGTTGATTATCTTCTATTATCTGAGCACAGTCTCTTTTCTTGACTCATGGATATTTTGGTATTAAGGCACATTGTCCTAGACCCTAAAGTTTTCTCGTTAATGCATAAAATGGATCACAACTGAGCCACCAGTCACGTAAATATTCTCAAGTCTTGAATTAATTTAAGTGGTCACGTCTCTATTCGAATCTGAATGTATTTATTTTCTATTTACCAAACCAACAATCCAACACCAACAAAGTCTTAATTTTGATTTAAATTTTTAATTTTACTTTCTTATGGTGATCTATTTGATTTCTTCTTATTCGAATAGGAGATTCTATCGCACTCTATAAATTTTTTTAGCTGTGGCCTTAGTTCCTCATCTCCACTCGAATCATTTTGTTTAATGAGATAACCAAGAAGGGGCATTTTGTTGACACATATTTTTTGGTCATTTATGATCACAAGATTCTCAGTTGTGAAATTCCAATGTCTTAGGTTTCACTTAAGAGTTAGTTATCTTCCATTTCATCCATTATCTTAATCCCATCGCTTTGCTATATTCATGTTTCATCGATGGCCGATTGAAAATTCACCGATTGTAAGTCTGGACTAACATCTTTAGCCAATGACTGGTGAACTTAAATCGAGCCTTATCATTGGATCATTGCTTTTAAAAGTCGCATAACGACTGGTCATATGTCAGATTTTGATTCAGCTGAAGAAGATATGATCAAAATAATTCAATAAGGATTCTATTATAAATCATGTTGATCTATGGTCAAACCCTTTAACTGAGCCCAAACATACTCCAATTGGATCCCTATTCTTTTGAAATGCTCATGAGCCCGTATACAAAGCTTGGACTTAGAAAACTTGGCCCGTGGGGTGGGTCCTGATTGTCTGGGCGACCAAAACCGGTTGTCTAGATAATCTGAATGGCCAATCATTGATTGTCGAGGGCTCTAGACCCATGTCTAGAGTTTTGGGCCCAAAATCTAAATCTATTTATATCCTGCATTTCTCTCATCGAAATCTTTAATTTGATACATTTTTACCTGATTTGGATTTTTGATGAGAAAATTATGGCCGTCTAAAGTTTACAATTGATATCGACAATCATGATCAATTTGATATCATTCATTCTTATCCTCCATGATTTGAAATTTCATTTTGTCCATGTCCTTTTATATCATGATTGAAATTAACTCTCTCATCTTCATCTCTTGATTGTGTCTTGATTAGATCATTCCTGAAACCTAATTTCCTGATAGAACAAATCACTTTCCACTTTAACATTAGAAATCAACAGATTAAATCACATCTGTTAGAACAAAATCTCATCGAAACAACCCAAATTTGATCCAATTTAGTCCACGTGTTCCTATGGAAGACCCACCATTTAGGTAACCAATCACTGGCTAACTAGATGGTCTGAGCAGCCAATCATTAGTCGGCTAGGTTGTTTCGATTCCCAGACTCATCAAAATTTTTTTGTAACACTTCAAACTACAGCCCAAAAGTTTTGGCGATATATCTCATTTATAAGTAATGCATTACACGCAGTACCCTAAATGTGGGTACATGAGCTCTTTAATAATAAAAAACCACGCAATCAGATTACACAACATGAACGAATTACATTGGTACAATCCAAAATATTACATTTCATTTTTCAAAATAAGTTCTAAAGAAGATTATAATATACATGATTATAAGGAATGTTGCCAGAAATAGAGTATTTTACAATAATAAGAGTACATGTTAAGGCTGAATACAACGATTTCCAAAATATGAGATGATTTCATTAGAAAGGAGAGTATTCAATGATTCATTGGGGCCTATTTGCTCCTAATATATTAACATTTAGTTTGGTAGGCCCTCCTTGGAGTTTCTAACATTTAGGTATGTGGAGGTAACCCAGGTGTCAAATCCGGCAAGAAATAGAATCACACACATGCCATAAATAATATTAAAATAAAGCATAACATATGTATAAAAAGAAAGTAATTGCATGGAGAGTATAACATGATGGTATTAGAAGTATAAAATAATGAATAAATACCTAATATTCATGTAGGATAAAATACAAATGTCATGTATAACAAGATGTAGAATAACATATAATATCTTAATGCTTGCAAGGTTAAGTCCTAGAGTAGTCCACAAGTCTCCAGAATACTTGAGCAAGCCGGAGAAAGTCCTGTTAAGTACAATATGTCAATATCAACTTGACTAAGTATCCAATCCCTATGTTGTAGTAAGTTAATATTTGATGGAACTAATTAGTGGATAAGTTCGCTTGTTATGGGAGTATCCTGTAAACCTGAGACTACATATTTGGTCATGATATAAGTCGGAATATTATGTCACAACATAAACTGGAATATTAGGTCACAGCGTAAACTGGCATATCAGGTCATAGTGTAAGTTGGAATATCAGGACATATCATAAGTTGGAATATCATATCACAGTGTAAACTAGAATATCATGCCATAGTATAGGCTGGAATAACACGTTACAATATAAGATGGAATAACATGTCACAATATAAATTGGAATATAATGAGTGCCATATATTGCATATTTATAGCCTTCATATTATTTATTTTTGTATATAAATAATGCCACTAGGGTATTTTTAGTGTGTTTTCAGGTGAAACCTATTTCTACAAAAAAAATGCATAAACTCAGAGCCGGATTAGGAAACTAACTCCAGAAAAGAGTTAAAAGTGAACAAAGTTATAAGAACTTAAAATTAAAGAGAGCCAAAGTCTAATATAGTCATTCATATCAAAAGAAAATGATCAAAACTTCATGAAAAAGAAACGAGGAGCCAAGATTCTACTGTATTACCGCTATTTAGTGGAATTTACCGCCATTTAGCGGTAGTAATGAGCCCAAACTGGATGTAATTTTTTTGAGGTCCTTGATGTAATTTTGTAGTTATTCAATATTACTAAAAGTAGGGTTTGGTTTTTCGAGACCTATACATTGGCCGTGTCCTTATAACCTAGAGCGTTTTATCATGCAATTTTGTATATGAAAATTATTGAATAAAATTAGGATTTGCCAAAGTGGTGACGGCCACAATACTGTGCTCCAGAGGTGTGCTACTATTCAGAAGTGTGTTCCTGTAAGTCTAATTATTTTATTTGCTTTTTTGGCAAATTTAACTGCTTCCTAGTATAGATTCTTTATAGCTTAGAAAAAAAAATAGGATTTTTAATTATTTTGAATAATAAAAATATGATCTTGGTAATTAGAACTATGAGTATCAAATTTAGTTTAGCTCTAAAATATAGATGAAACTAGGAATTCAGCATGTAGTTGCTCTTTAGTGTTTTCTTCCTCAATAAAATAATAAGATAAGTTTTTTCAATAAAAAGATTAAAATATGACAATTTGTAGATTAATGCTTTGATATGTTATACTTGAATTAGATTTCTTGATAGCCTATACTTAGTTAGGGTTTGGGGTTGTTACTTTTCATTTTTGTCAGAGTTATAATGATTTAGTTTATTTTTATGAAAAATTGTATTTTTGATGCGTTATACTTGCACACCACTTGATAACACATATTTAGAACACTTAAAGTAATGATTTAAACTAAAAGATCAATTTTTTATGATAGGAAGAAGATAATAGAAGTAATATATGGTTGGAAACTAGTAGATTCTATCATAAACTAATTAGAAATAAGTCTTATTCATTTTAGAACCCTTAGTTAATTCATTAGGACTACAAAATTAGTAAGAATAAAAAAACACCTTAGATTCTAGTAGGAATGACCTATTTGCGCTATAACTGACGTTGTTTGCTTGCAGTATATTTTTCACATCAAGTTTTCGGCACTGCTACCGGAGATTGATGATATTTTCTTACTTTTTCTAACGTTTTACCAGTTAACAATATGTGTTGAGTGTGTAGAGATCTGAAAGTTCAGATACAGGAAGTAGGAAGGAACAAAAATGACTCAGAAGTACACTCTAAAATCTAGAGATCCAAAGTCCCTGGTTTTGTCGCTATTTAGCAGGCAATTGTGCCATTTAGCAATAGTTTTAGACAGTCTCTCCCCAGTTTTCTCTCTGATTCTGTGTTTTGGGTCTCTGATTCTGTAAAAAAAATACAAAAAATATAAAAAAATTAGAAACTGTAGATCATCACATTTTTTTTGATCATATTTCTTCCACTGTTTAATCTCACCTCACCTCACTTCTTGCATTAGTTTAGGAAACTCACGCATCTACTCACGGTCGCTGGTTCATACTATATTAGACCCGTGATCAATTTGGTCGACTTGTGAGATCAGATTTATTTATGGGAGATAAGATGGACTAACCGATCCCGATCCTTTAGGGTCAGTGCTACCCGTTGCGCACATCATTACCGTTATGTATCAAACTTCCACACACAGCGAGTAATCACTATGCACTAAAACCGTAGTATATTAGCATGCTTCCTAAATTTACTTGTTCTAATTCTGAGGATGCGTATATCTTTATCAGTGAATTTTAGAAAGTGTGCGTGATGATTAAACTGCAGCACTTGTCGGAGGATGCAATTAAACTCACTTCTGTTGGCAGTGAAAATTTCTAAGTAAAAAGGATTTTCCACAACAGAACGCGGAGCTAATCCATAGCTCCGCGTCTAGCTATTTTTAGCCTCGCATTTGAGTAAACGCGGAGATGTCCGATAGCTCTGCGTTAGCTCCGCGCACTGGTTATTTAGCACCGCGTTTTGATGCGATTAAAGCTTCACGTGGCAGATAACCAGAATCTTAAATTGATTGAGATTATGATTTGGGCTTATCCAAATACCAAATCAAATCCAATCAGAATTCAAAATCAAGAGATTTAAATCAATATTAAAAATTTATTGGAATCCTTGATGAGAGCAAATTCTATTCAGATAGAAACTCTCTCAAATCTTCTTGGGGCTATAAATACCTTCTTGGTGAAACCCTAGAAAGATCTTTGGATCTTTTTGGAGGTTTTGGAAAAGTTCGAGTTGCTCGTGAGAGCCTTGAACGAATCAAAACCAGAGATCAGAGGTCTTCTTCTTCCTTCTTTCGATCCTTTGGCAATTCAAGTACGCGAGAGAGCCTTGAAGCTTTTTGTGATCTTCTTCCTCTTAGAGAATTCAAGTTACGCATAGAGCCTTGGATTCGTGAAGAGCAAAGACCAAGAAGATCGTCTACAGTCGGCCGATATCTTCAAAAGAGAAGATTTCAACGTACCGATCGTCCAAAGGAACTACTATAGATCCCATCGCCACTGATCCCACACAACACATTGTAAAAGAGAGAGATTGAAGTATAAAATCCTCTCGTTTGTTCTCTTTATACATCTTGTTCACTTCTATTGTAATTTAAGTTAATTCAATGGAAGGAAGCAAAGGAACTTTTGCGGCGAACAAACTGGCGACTACAGTGGGAGCCATCTCTTTCACTGATGAAGAGATTGTGGCGCAGTCGGACGCTGACTTGATCGGATCCGAAGTAGACACGCTGGTCGTTGAAATCGACCAGCAGAAGTACAAGGAGTTCCTCTCCTCCGGATCAGGTGACTTGGATGAGACACGGCACTATCGTCGCATGTACTCCAATGCCCGAGTAACGGGTAAAAAGGTATCCACTGAGAGACGGGGATCCTTGGAGACTGCGGCTATAGGGCCGGAGTTCACACAAGAAATCCTAGCCGAGGATGAGCTTCCGACTGCCGAAGAAGACCTGGGAACTGGATTGACCAGAACCCAACTCCGAAACAGGAACCGGAGAGCGAGGCGTAGAGCCCTCAAAGCCCGTCTTGGACGCGGAGCTAATACCAGAGGACGCGAGGCTATGGTCCCTCGCAAACTGGCTCGCGCTACCCACGAGACCAGTCTCTACCGCGTTAAACGCGAAGTTACAACTTGCCTTAAAAGTAAGGAAAAGCCAGCGTGTGATATTCTGCGCGAGGCTATTGCTGAGCCTAGCGAGAGACGCGAAGCCAGCAAGATTTGCGCTAGTCGCAAAATATCTGACACTCGCGAGAGACGCGAGTATAAATATTCTGTAAAGCCAGCGTGTGATATTCCGCGCGAGGCTATTGCTGAGCCTAGCGAGAGACGCGAAGCCAGCAAGATTTGCGCTAGTCGCAAAATATTTGACACTTGCGAGAGACGCGAGTATAAAAATTTTGTAAAGCCAGCGTGTGATATTCCGCGCGAGGCTATTGCTGAGCTAAGCGAGAGACGCGAGGCTGCTTGCGAGAAACGTAAGACTTATGGCACTCGCGAGAGACGCGAGTATAAACATTCTTTGAAGCCAGCGTGTGATATTCCACGCGAGGCTGATACTGAGCCAAGCGAGAAACGCGAGGCCAGTAATACTTGCAATAAACGCAAGACTTCTGATACCCGCGAGGAACGCGAGGACGATTGGCAAATAGTTGTCAGTCGTAAAAATCGTGCTAGGCGCGAAGCTATGATCTACGTTAATCGTAAAGAGAAGCCAGCGTGCAAGAACTCCTCTTCACGCGGGGCTATTATTCCAGAAGCCAAATTTCTGAAGACACGCCAAGCCAGCGAGAAACGCGAGGCTAATGTGGCAAAACGCGGAGCTATTCTTCAGGCTCACGATATAAAATGCGAGGCTACTTCTAAGCCCCGCGAGGATCAATCCGACTGCATAACCAGGGCTGATCATTCAAAGAAGCTTTAGTGGGTCCCTAGACCCGCCCAAAAGTCAGATAGACTTCGTGATTCCATGGTTAAAGACGCTGATCTCAGGGATTATCTCTCCAAGAAGAGAAGCATAGATCAACTTCAAAATGAACCTGTTTGTCACTGTCAGCAGCTCATGACGGCAGTGTCCGCTGTAATGGACAATTGTGGTTGCATCAAGAGCAGGGTATCTGTGTTTGATCGAATGACCGAGTCGGACAAGAACCCTACAAAGAAACCAAAGACTGCTTCCCTAAAGCACTGGAGAGCTGTAACCTCCAACATGGTGGGAAAAGGAAAGAAAATTATAGAGACGGATGATGATTCAGAATCGAGCGATGAAGAACCGCATCGTGTTACTCGACTAAAATCAGGAGCCGTCCCGCCTCGAAATTATAAGAGGCTCGCAGGGGGTTTTTACGATGAGGACAACGATAATTCAGCTATAGCCTCACCTCATTCCTCTGCATCGTCTCGACTACAGAAGTCAGCATCTCACATGGCAGATAAATCTGATGATATCAATCAGAGATTTGAAGCTCAAGAAATAATGATTCGAGAGCAGCAAAAGACGATTGAAGGCCTTAAAGTCATGCTATCAAGATTTGTTGAAGATAATGCCAAAAAGGGCAAGGAAACTCCAAATGAAGAAGAACAGGAGGAGAAAGCCCACTCGATGCACGAGGACGAGGATAGATTTTCTTTTCATGATCCGCATGAAGAAAAGCTTGAAAAATTACAGAATCAACTCGAATCTTTGATGCGTAAAAAGGAGTTGAAAGAAGCAGGGGTCTCAAGACCGTATCCTCCTGAATGGGATACGATACCATACCCACAGAAGTATAAACCGCTCAAGCTAGAGCCATACGACGGGAACGGATCGCCCAGTCAGCATATATATTACTTCTTGTCCCAAGCAGGACATTTAATGGGTAAAGACCCCATCATGACCAAAGTATTCGTAAGTACTTTGCGAGGGCCTGCCTTTACTTGGTTCATGCAGCTGCCCCAGGTACTATTAATATCTGGTTAGATGTAGAGAAATTATTTCTCTCACGTTTCTTCGAGGATGATACCGAGATTACGGTTCATTCCCTCCTTGCAACTAGACAAGGGGAACAAGAACGGTAAAAGAATTTATGGAAAGGTTCCGGGAGAAGTCCGTGCATTGTAAACACGGAATGGTCCAGGAAACTCTTGTCGAGACTTGTCGACACAATCTTAAGACCAACGTGCTCCTAAAAATGGGGGCCGTAGAGTCTAAGACATGGAGGGATCTGCTCAAACAGGGAGAGCAAGCTGAGAATTTGATTCGTCGAGTTGAAGAATCTCGTAGATCAAGAAGTGCTGGGGGTAGTAAGTCATATACCCAGAATAGCAGCAATAAGAATAAAGGAAAAGCAGTGATGGCATCAGAAGCTTCTCCTCAGAGATCCAGCCCTCCACCGAAGCCGAAGCCCCAAAGTCAGCAGGGCTCAAGGCAAGATAGACCGCAGCAGGAAAGAAATTATACTTTCAAGGCGGAACAGACACCTATCCTCTTTCACTTGCTCCAGAAAAAGGGAATGCTAAAACTTTCGGAAAATAAGAAGCCAGAAGACGCTGGTAAGACTAAAGATCCCAACTACTGTCTCTTTCACCGGAATGTTGGGCACCCTGCCAGGGATTGTTTTCCCCTTAAGAACAGAATCCAAGCACTAATAGAAGCTGGAGTTCTGACGATTAAGGAAGAGCAGAAGAAGGTCACTGCCAGTATGACAACCATAGTGGTTGGAACCCACGAGTTCCCCGCAGGAGTGACCCCAATCCCAAAGGGTAAGATGGTCACAAAGAACCTTGATCCTCACAACAAAGCCCAAGAAGGACTTGTCCCTGTGACGACCCAAAAGGGAGAAGTCATGTGGGTTCATCCCGATTTGCTAGAGGATGAACAATGGACTACTACAAGAGGTCAAGGGAAGAAGTGGACTGTCAATGCTATTTCTGCAGATATAAAGGAAGAATATATAGCTTCGGGAGCCTTCACAGATCCTGAAGAAGAGCCCGAAACTATGGCCACTCATCAAGATGGGGCAGGCCCTTTCGGTACTCGATCCGGAAAGACATATCTTAAGGACTACTCTAGAGTAGATCCGAAATACATTTATGCGAAACTCGCAAAGCCCGCAAAACAGAAAGGACTTCGCTTCCAGAAGAATCCTATTAGAGAGGAAGGAGCCAACGAGACTACCTTCAAATTTGACATAATTGCTCAGTTGGCGAATATCCCAGCACGAGTAACGCTTTACGAATTGTTGAGATTATCAAAATCAACACGTGAAGCTCTAAGAGAGGCCTTGGCAGACTCTGAGTCATTCCTAACTCAGATTATCGAGCCGGCCAATGAAGAAGAACATGACTCTTGCCCCTGCTGTCACTAAGTGAGGAGGCATGTCCAACAAATCATCTTCTCTCCAGAAGACATGCAGGTGAGGAATATAAGGTACAACAGGCCTTTATATTTCACCGGATATGTCAGATCCACAAAGGTGGACCGAATTCAGATCGATCAGGGTTCTGCACTAAGTGTCGTACCCAGAAGGTTGATGCAGCTGTTGGGGATCTCCCTCCATCGTCTGACGCCAACCAATACAATGATATACGGGTTTAATGCCAATAATAGCAGTCCCCTCGGAAAAATCCGACTCCGATGTCAGATCGGGGATTTGAGGACGGAAGCTACATGCTACGTTATTGATGCAGATACCTCATACAACATTTTGTTGGGGCAGCCTTAGATCCACGCTCACATGATAGTTCCGTCAACCCTCCACCAATGCATGAAATATTGCGATGAAGAAGGAGAGGTCCGGACACTAATTGCTGACAAGCAACCATTCAAAGGGTTGGAGAATCACTTCACGGATGCTGTACTGTATAAACCAGCCCATGAGATCTCCAATGACAATCCTAGCAAACCTCCAAAGCCCGATGACAGTGGCAATTAAGCCGACACTGAGTACGAGCTTCTTGGAGAAGATGATGGGGGTGATTATGAAATCAACCCTTATTTAGATTTCAGTTCGAGTCTTGATAATATAGTGAATGTAATAGAAAGTGAGTGGGTTATTAATGAAGACATAAAGTTAGTCTACGAGCATGCTGTAACTACTGAGTCTGAACCCTCTTATACTTCCACTGAAGTGGATGGCCTATCCGAACTTGAAGTTCTGGCGGCATATCATTTGCCACTTAGGTCATCCCTCCTCTCTCGATCAAGAATAGCTGAGGAGAAAGGTCACTACTTCGAAGTGCCTCCTCGGAGAGGATCCCAAAGGCCGATTATGTTCGGCAGGGTAATTACGTCACCTCGGCGAAAACAAAGCAGTGAAAGTGATGAGCAAACATCACCCCAATTTCACATGTATGAACAAAAATCCCGCTAGATGATGGAGAAGATGGGTTATAATTTTACCCAGAAGCCGGGATTGAACTTTGGAAAAGGACGACGGAACCTTATACCCTCGTCAGACCAAGAGGAAAGAGCCCTGATTATTATCAGAAGACCCGCAGGGGGTTGGGCTATGTATCTACTCCATCCTCATCACCACTAAAAGATGAAGAGAGTTCTTCGGCCAAGGAAGATACATCTTCACCCGACCATGATTCGGATATAAGCACCGGTGCTTGGTTTCAGTCCTTGACGGCCAATATGGTTTCAGCCGCATTAGAAAGCGACGAGGAACCAATTGATGTCCAAGATGATTCCTGAGCTAAGCATATGGACACTCTCTGGGATGTCCGCTTTGAGCAGCGTGATCCGCCCACCGAAGACAAATTGATACAAGTCGACATGGGAACGGAAGAAAATCCGAAACCCATCTTCATAAGCGACACGCTAACTCCATTAGAAAAGGAGGGACTTATATCTCTCATCAAAGAGTATATAGACGTGTTCGCATGGAATTATGAAGACATGCCTGGGCTTGATCCTCAAATTGCCACACACCGGTTAAATATAAAAGAAAATGTCAAACCTGTTAAACAACAACAGAGGCGTTTTCGACCGGAATTGATGGAGGCAATAGTTGCTGAGGTCAATAAGCTTATAAAATCCGGATTCATCCGTGAAAAACAACACCCTGATTGGATTGCCAGCATAGTGCCGGTTCGTAAAAAGAACGGCAAAATCCGAATATGCATCGACTTTCGGGATCTCAACGCTGCATGTCCTAAGGATGAGTTTCCACTTCCCATCACCGACGTGATGATAGACAATACTTGTGGTTATGAGAGGATGTCCTTTATGGATGGCTTCTCAGGATATAATCAAATTAAGATGTACCTGGATGATGAAAAGCATACAGCTTTCAGAACGCCGCTGGGGGTATACTGCTATACGGTGATGCCATTTGGGCTGAAGAATGCCGGCGCCACCTATCAACGAGCAATGAGCACTATATTCAAAGAGCACCTGCGCAAAACGGTAGAGTGTTATGTGGACGACTTGGCAGTCCTGGGGGTTAACTATCTAGAGGCATATGGAGACTCTAAACTCATCGTTAATCAGATGATGGGCGAGTATGAAGTCAGACATGAAGCCCTCATCCCCTATTATCAGCTAGCTATTGAACTAGCAGGGTACTTTGAGCAATTTTACATCTCTCATATATCTCGGAATGAGAATGTATATGCAGATGCCCTTGCCGCATTAGCTGCAACATTAGCGATCCCGCTAGGCGAAACTAAAAGCGTCACTATTGGAAGCAGAGAGCTCCTCCGTCCAGATACTGTTCTTCAAAATAAAGAAGTATGCCAAGCAGGCCTAACTTTGGAACCCCGTGATTGGCGATTTCCATTTGTGGATTATGCTTTACATGGGATATTACCAGAAGATCCTAAGGAAGCCACCTCAATAAAAAGGAAGGCCCAAAGATTTTATTATGACCATAAACTTCAGACTTTATATAGAAAGTCAAGAGATGGTCTGCTGCTACGCTGCATATCAAAATCAGAAGCAGATGAAGTGCTGAGAGAAACACACGATGGAGTATGTGGAGCTCATCAGCCCGGTCCCAAACTTGGAGACCGTATAAGAAGGCTGGGATACTACTGGCCGAATATGATCTCGGAAGCAATGGCATACGCTAAACGATGTCATGCATGCCAAATACATGCCAATTTTATTCATCAACCCCAAGAATACTTGCACAATACCGTTGCAAGTTGGCCATTTAAAGCATGGGGGATGGATATTGTGGGGCCTATAACTCCCCCGTCATCCAGAGGACATCGGTTTATTCTTGCAATAACCGATTATTTTTCAAAATGGGCCGAAGCCGTGCCCATGAAAGAAGTGAAAACGACAGATGTGATCAAGTTTGTCAAGCATCATGTCATTTACCGCTTCGGCGTCCCCCGACGGATTATTCATGATAATGATCCGCAATTCATCAGTCAGGGATTCTCCAGATTCTGCAATAAGTTCAGAATCAAAGATATTGCTTCAACGCCATATAACCCCGCAGCTAATGGGTTGGCCGAAGCCTTCAACAAGACGATCATTAAACTCCTTCGGAAGTTCGTCTCCTCTAATAAACGAGATTGGGATGAAAAGCTAGGAGAGTGCCTGTGGGCTTATCGCACCACTGTTCGCACCCCTACGAAAGCTACTCCATTCTCTTTGGTCTATGGAAGCGAGGCCGTCTTACCTCTCGAAGTCCAGATTCCTTCATTAAGAGTGGCTCTAGCCGCAAAGATGACGACATAAGTGTTGGCAGTGAAAATTTTTAAGTTAAAAGGATTTTCCATAACAGACCGCGGAGCTAACTTAGTAGCTCCGCGTTTGGCTATTTTTACCTCGCGTTTGAGTAAAATGCGGAGATGTTTAATAGCTCCGCGTTCTGGTTTCTTAGCTCCGCGTTTTGATGAGATTATCTCTGCGTGAGCAGATAACCAGAATCCTAAATTGATTGAGATTATAATTTGGGCTTATCCAAATATCTAAATTGAGTCCAATCATAATCCTAAATTGATTGTGATTGAGATTTGATCTTATCCAATACCCAAATTGAATCCAATCAGAATTCTAAATCAAGAGATTTAAATCAATATTAAATATTGGATTAGAATCCTTGATGAATACAAAAATCTTTATTCCAATTCCTATGCAAAGCTTTATTCCTATTCCTATGGAACTCTTTATTCCTATTCCTACGGAAACTCTCATAACCACTAAAGTCTATAAATATCCTCTTTGAGGAGATTTTAGAAGAAGGAAGATATACAAGATCAATCAATCAAGAAGATAGAGGATCAATCAAGAATAGATCAATCAATTCATGATCATCTATCTTCAATCTCTTTGATCCTTCGGCAATTCAAGTACGCGAGAGAGCCTTGAAGCCTTTGCTGATCATCTTCTGAAATCTTGGAGAATTCAAGTTACGCACAGAGCCTTGAGTTCGTGAAGATCAGAGAAAATCACCATCTTCTTTCTGGAGTTCTTGAGAAGTTCGAGTTACGCGAGAGAGCTTTGAACAAATCAAAACCAGAGAAGATCGTCTATAGTCGGCCGATATCTTCAAGAGAGAAGATTTCAACGTACCGATCGTCAAAAGGAGTTGCTTGACAGATCCCATCGCCACAGATCCCACAATATATTGTAAAAGAGAGAGATTGATAACTATAAAATCCTCTCGTCTGTTCTCTTTTTTTTTTATCTCTTGTTCACTTCTATTGTAATCTAAGATGTATTCAATGGAAGGAAGCGAAGGAACTTTTGCGACGAACAAACTGGCGACCACAGTGGGAGCCATCTCTTTCACTGATGAAGAGATTGTGGCGCAATCGGACGTTGATATGATCGGATCCAAAGAAGACACGCTGGTCGTTGAAATCGATCAGTAGAAGTACGAGGAGTTCCTCTCATCCGGATCAGGTGACTTGGATGAGACACGGCACTATCGTCGCATGTACTCCAATGCCCGAGTGACGGGTAGAAAGGTATCCACCGAAAGACGGGGATTCTTGGAGACTGCGGCTATAGAGCCGGAGTTCACACGAGAAATCCTAGCCGAGGATGAGCTTCCGATTGCCGAAGAAGACTTGGGAACTGGACTGACCAGGACCCAACTCCGGAACAGGAACCGGAGAGCGAGGCGTAGAGCCCTCAAAGTCCGCCTTGGATGCGGAGCTAACTCTAGATGACGCGAGGCTATGGTCCCTCACAAACTGGCTCGCGCTACCAGCGAGACCAGTCTCTACCGCGTTAAACGCGAAGATACAACTTGCCTTAAAAGCAAGGAAAAGCCAGCGTGTGATTTTCCATGCGAGGCTATTACTGAGCCTAGCGAGAGACGCGAAGCCAGTAAGGATTGCGCTAGTCGCAAAATACCCAATACTCGCGAGTTACGCGAGTATAAAAATTCTTCAAAGCCAGCGTGTGATTTTCCACGCGAGGCTATTACTAAGCCTAGCAAGAGACGCGAGCCAGTAAGGATTGCGCTAGTTGCAAAATACCCAACACTCGCGAATTACGTGAGTATAAAAATTCTTCAAAGCCAGTGTGTGATTTTCCACGCGAGACTAAGCCAAGCGAGAAACGCGAGGCTGCTAGTGCTTGCAATAAACGCAAGATTCCTGACACTCGCGAGAAACGCGAGTATAAAAATTCTTTAAAGCCAGCATGTGATTCTCCACGCGAGGCTAATACTGAGCCAAGCAATAAAAGCAAGGCCAGTAATACTTGCGAGAAACGCGAGATTCTCCGCGAGGAACGCGAGGATGATTGGCAGATAGTTGTCAGTCATAAAAACCGCGCTAAGCGCGAAGCTATGATTTGCGTTAGTCGCAAAGATAAGCCAGCGTGCAAGAGTTTTCCTTCACGCGGGGCTATTATTCCAGAAGCTAAATTTCTGAAGACAAGCCAGGCCAGCGAGAAACACGAGGCTAACATGGCAAGATGCAGAGTCATTCCTCAGCCCCGCGCTACAAATTGCGAAGCTACTTCTAAGCTCCGCGTGGATCAACCTAACTGTAGAATCAAGACAGATCCTCGCGTCAGCGGACCGGAACTGGACTCCAGTAATCCCAAGAAGCTCCAGTGGGTTCCTAGACCCTCTCAAAAGATGGATAGGTTCCACGACTCCATGGCTAAGGTCACCAATCTCAGAAATTACTTGACAAAAATGAGAAATATGACTCAAGCTCAGCCACACTCAACATGTCATTGTGAGCAGCTCATAACAGCCATATCTGCTGTATTGGATAAATGCTGTTGTACCAAGAAGAGAGTGTCTGTATTTAACAGTATAACTGAGTCTTGTCAAGATACTCCGATAAGGAGGAAGAATAATCTGAGATATCAAATCACAGAAAAAGAGGTAAAGGCAGTGACCTCAAATATGGTCGGCAAAAGCAAAAAGATTATGGAGAAAGAATATGAGTCGGATGCAGATGATGAACAACCTCGCCATCTTACTCGACTCAAATCAGGTGCTGTTGTTCCTCGGAATTATAAGAAACTTTCAAAAGGTTCTTATGATAGTGACAGCGATAATTCAGCTATAGCTTCCCCAAAATCTCGTGCATCTTCCCGACCACGAAAACCAGCTTCGCATATGGTGGATAAATCCGATGATGTTGACCAAAGGATGGAAGCCCAAGAGCAGATGATTCGAGGTCAGCAGAAAGCCATTGATGACCTCAAACTAATGCTTCTAAAAGTGGTCAAAAATACCAAAAAGATAGCTGATGATAAGGCTAAATCTTCTTCGGAACCGCCACCTAAGGAAAATGAAGAAACTAAAAAAGAAAAGGCTTATTCGATGCATGAGGATGATGACAAATACTCTTTCTATGATCCTCATGGAGAAAAGATCGAGAAATTGCAAAGCCAACTTGATGCCTTAATGCACAAGAAAGAATTGAAAGAATCGGGGGTTTCAAGACCATACCCGCCTGAATGGGACTTCGCCCCTTATCCAGAAAAATATAAACCCCTTAAATTGGAGTCATATGACGGGAAGGGGTCCCCAAGTCAGCATATCTATTACTTCTTATCGCAGGCAGGTCATCTAATGGGAAATGATCCCATAATGACCAAAGTATTTGCGAGTACCCTGCGAGGGCCTGCTTTTACATGGTTCATGCAGTTGCCCCCAGGATCTATTAATGCCTGGTTTGACGTCGAGAAACAGTTCTTGGCACGTTTCTTTGAGGATGGTACCGAAATATCGGTTCATTCCCTCCTTGCAACGAAACAAGGGGATCAAGAAACGGTTAAAAGTTTTATTGAACGCTTCAGGGAGAAGTCCATGTATTGTCGACACGGTATGACTCAGGAAACCCTGGTAGAAACCTGCAAGCATAACTTCAGGATTGGCGTGCTGATAAGAATGGGAGCTGTAGAGTTCAGAACTTGGAAAGATCTGCTAAAGCAGGGAGAGCTGGCAGAAGATATAATTCGCCGGATTGAGGAATCTCGTAGCACGAGAAACTCTACGCATAACAGGCCATATCCACAGAATCCTGAAAATAAAGGGAAGGTTGTGATGGTATCAGTTGCAAATTCAAAACCAAGACCTCAGAATCCGAGAGGTGCAGGTCAAAATAGGTCATGACAAGATAAAACTTATACATTCAAGACTGAGCAGACTGGTACTCTGTTCCATCTCCTCCTCAAAAAGGGCTTGCTAAAGCTTCCGGAAAATGGAAAACCGGAAAACGGTAAAACCAACGACCCTAACTATTGCCTGTACCATCGGAATGACGGGCACCCAACTAAAGATTGCTATCCTCTTAAGAACCGAATTCAGGCATTGATAGAAGCCGGAGTTCTCACACTTAAAGAGAATCAAAAGAAAATTTCTGCAAATATGGCAACTTTGGTAGTTGGAACCAATAAGTTCCCTATAAGAGCAATCCCTGTACCAGTAGGAGAGTCAATATCGACACCAAGCACGGGCAGCCTGCACTTGCAAGCTAGCCCCTTGGATATGCTCCGAACCACAGCTGTGACAAAATCGTCCTCATTGGTTAACAGCCAGATTTGGCTGGGGGTGCCGAAAATATTGACGATGATAAATATCATGCTTCTGCTATTCTCAATAGAATGGCTAATTGGGTGCTATAAATAAAAATATTTCAATTGCCCAATGCTATTAAAGCAATGGGAAGAGAACTAGTTTCTCGCCAACCCTATCATACTGGGGGTAAAAGTATGAAGTTAACTACCCAATGCTGATTAAAGGCAAATGGGAGAGGAAATCAATTTCTCGACAACTCACCATGCTGAGGGGAATAGCATGGCTAGCCCAACGCAAACGGCGATTGGTAAAGGCTAATCAAATCCGTTGATAGCTGGGGGTTTGCTAAAAATCCCGTGGACCTGTCATGTTAAGCTTTTATCTCTGACAGTATGATTTGGATTATTCCTATCTCCATTCAAGTTATGCGTGAGAGCACTTGGACTAGGCATGCACAATTTGGCGCCTCTGCCGAAATTAGATGGTTCTTACCCGATCATATCGGTATTAATGATCTAAGTTACGCAAAAGAGTCTTAGATTATTTTACCAGAATTATCAACCATCTATTTGTTGAGCAAGCAAGATTCTTGAAGCCGACAGATAGAGAGGAAAATAATTTGCCTTTATTTATAAAAGAAGGAAAGATTACAAAGAGGGAGTTATAGCTCTCCCAAAAGCTTCTACATATTCATCGACTCATCAATAACCTAACGGCGAGATTCCTCCACAGGTGTTGAAGTTCAATTCCATGGTTCACATACAAGAGATCTTCTAGGATCTGTCATCTGAAATGAAGCACAAGTTGAATTTGAAGCGCTGCAAACCCTTACATGATCATCTAACAGAAATGATTCTCAAGAAAACTTAATGGGCTGCCGCAAAGTTCTTGTAACTCCTTCAAGAGGAGCCAGAGCTTGAAAAAAAACTGCAATTATGTTGTAAAGTATATGCTTCTGGCTTCCTTAGAGTTACTTTCGTTGATGAAGATCGGTACATAACCTGCTTTTGAAGATATATCAGGGAGAAGCTACATCCAAAGTCATCAGATTAGACCCAGTTCACTGCAAAAGAAGAATCAGGAGTTCTACAAAAATTTGGAAAATCTTCTAAGTATGAAAACGTGGAGCTAAACTTCGCGTACAGTTGAAGAAATAGCCTCGCGCTTTAAACGCAGAGGATGACGCGATAACTTCGCGTAAAGGAAGGATAGAGTTTCTCTCTGCTGTTTCCTTCTCTTTCATAGCCTCGGGACATGAAGCGACTGCTAATCAAAAATAGCCTCGCAATTCATCGCGACTGCTAATCAAAGATAGCCTCACAATTCATCGCGACTGCTAATCAAAGATAGCCTCGCAATTCATCGCGACTGCTAATCAAAGATAGCCTCGCAGATTCATCACGACTGCTAGTCAGATAAGCCCCGCATTTCAAGCGCAGGGATGACGCGATAACTTCGCGTAGAAACAGATCAGAGTTCCTCTCTGACTTTTCCTTCTCCTTCAAGCCTTACGGCCGGAGAACGGCGATCTCGCCGGTAAAGCAAACAATTGGCCGAATCAAACCGAGCCAAAACATCTCAGAATGGTTCTTAGAAGACCAAGAGTTAAGTTTTTTATCTTCGGAAGACGCTGCATAGACTGGTTCGCCGTTGTTCGTCGCAAAAGTTCCTTCGCTTCCTTCCATTGAACACATCTTAGATTACAACGGAAGTGAACAAGATATAAAAAGAGAACAAACGAGAGGATTTTATAGTTCAATCTCTCTCTTTTACAATATTGTTGTGGGATCTGTGGCGATGGGATCTATAGTAGTTCCTTTGGACGATCGGTACGTTGAAATCTTCTCTTTTAAAGATATCGGCCGACTATAGACGATCTTCTTTGGTTTTGATTTGTTCAAGGCTCTCTCGCGTAACTCGAACTTCTCAAGAACTCCAGAAAGAAGATGGTGATTTTCTCTGATCTTCACGAACTCAAGGCTCTGTGCATAACTTGAATTCTCCAAGATTTCAGAAGATGATCAGCAAAGGCTTCAAGGCTCTCTCGCGTACTTGAATTGCCAAAGGATCGATAGGAGACTTCCGATGCCAAAAAAGAAGACCCTTAGGGTTTCACCAAGAAGGTATTTATAGCCCCAGGTTAATGCAAGAGTTTCTATCTAACTAGAACTCGCATTCTTCAAGGATTCCAATCAAATATCTTAGTTTTGATGGAATTCTGATTAGACTTGATTCGGGTATTTAGATAAGTCCAAAATTATAATCTCAATCAATTTGAGATTCTGGTTATCTACTTACGCGGAGCTTTAATGGCATCAAAACGCGACGCTAAATAACCAAAATGCGGAGCTAACGCGGAGCTATTGATCATCTCCGCGTTTTACTCAAACGCGAGGCTAATACAAACCAGACTGCGGAATCAACGCGGAGCTATTAAACATCTCCGCATTTTATTCAAACGCAGGGTTAATGTAACCAAACGCGGGGCTATTGAATTAGCTCCGCATTCTATTGTGGAAAATCCTTTTAACTTAGAAATTTTCACTGCCAACAGAACCCCCTCCAAAGTTTTCAAAATGGCTTAGACTTCAGCAGATTTTGAAATACTTTGGATATCTAAATTGAAACGCGGAGTTAGAATACCAAGTCTATCTCGCGTTACGCTCGCTTACATGGAGCTAATCAGCTTCACTTCGTCTTCAGTGAAATGAGTAATTACGTCATTAATTACCCCGAGTTTCCACGCCGAATACCAAGCGACGGAAATTCTGTTTAAATAGAGCTCCCGGCTCATCTTCTTCTTTATCTCATCCGAAGAATTTCTGAGAACTCGAGTGACTCACGAATGATCTTCAACTGATCTTCGTTCAATTCTCCACAGGATGTCTCTCCAGAAGAGTGTGGCTTTTCGCAAGTTGGTCGGCGTTGATGGCAGCAGCCGTGAAGGTAGACGCGACGGCGAACCAGTCTATGCAGCGTCTTCCGAAGGTAAAAACCTCATCTCTTGGTTTTCTAAGAACCATTCTGAGATATTTTGGCTTGGTTTATTCAGGACGATTGCTTATCTTGTAGGCGAGATCGTCGTTTTATTGTGTCGTCCCTGCGCTTGAAACGCGGGGCTTTACTAGTAATCTCATTGAATCCGCGAGGCTATCTTTGATTAGCAGTCGCTATGAATTGCGAGGCTATCTTTGATTAGCAGTCGCTATGAATTGCGAGGCTATCTTTGATTAGCAGTCGCTATGAATTGCGAGGCTATCTTTGATTAGAAGTCGCGATGAATTGCGAGGCTATCTTTGATTAGCAGTCGCGCTATGAATTGCGAGGCTATCTTTGATTAGCAGTCGCGATGAATTTGAAAGAGAAGGAAAAAGCAGAAAGAAATCTTGTCCCCCTTTATGCGAAGTTATCGCATCATCCTCTGCGTCTAAAGCGCGAGACTATTTCTTCAACTGTGCGCGGAGTTAGCTTAGCTCCGCGTTTTCACTCTTTTGGAAACTCTGTTCCTTTTGCAGTAAGTTCAATCCTTTCTGAAGAGGAGTGTATGTGGGTCCATCGATCTTCATCAGCAAAAGTGACTCTAAGGAAGTCAGAAGCATATACTTTACAACATAGTTGCAGGTTTCAAGCTCTGGCTCCGAGAGATAAACTCCTGAAGGGGCTGTAAATAAGGAGCTGCAGCACTTGCAGTGCAGAATTGCAGCACTTGGAGTTCAGAATTGCGCTTCAGTGCAGCACTTTCCTTTCCTCTCGTGCTTCATTTCGGATGACAGATCCTAATTGATATTTGCAGAGGAGATCTTTTGCATGTGAACCAGGGAACTGAGCTTCAACACCCCGTAGAGAAATCTTGAATTCTTTTGCATGTGAACCAGGGAACTGAGATTCAACACCCCGTAGAGAAATCTTACTGTTTGGTTATTGATGAGTTTGATCATGTAAAAAGCTTTTGGGAGAGCTATAACTCCCTCTTTGTAATCTTTCCTTCTTTTATAAATAAAGGCAAATTATTTTCCTCTCTATCTGTCAGCTTCAATAAACTTGCTTGCTCAACAAATAGATGGTCAATAATTTTGGTAAAATAGTCTAAGGCACTTCTGCGTAACTTAGACTGATAATACCCAAACGATCGGATAATGATCATTTTAATTTGGCCGAAAATCCAAGTTCTTTATGAGAACGCGAGGTTAAAATACCAAGTTATCCTGGCGTTTCACGGAGTTAAATAACTTCGCGCTCTGAGTGGTTGCACGGAATTGCGCGAAGCTAAGTGACTTCGCTTTTTCAATATCACCACGTGGGATTATCTGCTCCGCGTTTTAGGGAGTAACTGATCAGTCATTTTCTCCGAAATCCACGCCGAACTCCAAGAGGCGGTTTCCCTCTTTTAAATAAAATCTCTATTCTTTTTCTTCTCATTTTTCTTGAGAATTTTCCAGAAACCCTAGAGATTCAGGCGATCAGAGCTCAGACGACCCGATCTTCTTCCGATTTTCAGTCGATTTTTCTCAACAATGGCACCCAAGACTCGTGCTACTTCTCGAGCGGCTCCATCATCGGCGACTGGCGCAAGTAGTGGTGGCGGCCAAGGCAGCGACGCGCCAGCCCACATTTCGCCTATCGGGGGTAAGAATCTCTCCATCGAGACTCTTTAGAACATTTCTAGAGTGATTTGGCTTAAATTTAACTGATCGATCAACTCTTTTACCGGCGAGATCGCCGTACTCCTGCCGTAAGGCTTGGAGAAGAAGAAAAGTCTCTGACTGTCTTCTTACGCGAAGTTATCGCGTCATCCTCGCGTTTAAAGTGCGAGGCTATTTTAAGTAGCAGTCGCGCTGAAAACGCGAGGCTATTTTAAGTAGCAGTCGCGCTAAAAACGCGAGGCTCTTTTAAGTAGAACTCGTGCTGAAAACACGAGGCTATTTTAAGTAGCAGTCGCGCTAAAAACGCGAGGCTCTTTTAAGTAGCAGTCGCGCTAAAAACGCGAGGCTATTTTAAGTAGCAGTCGCGCTAAAAACGCGAGGCTCTTTTAAGTAGCAGTCGCGCTAAAAACGCGAGGCTATTTTAAGTAGCAGTCGCGCTAAAAACGCGAGACTATTTTAAGTAGCAGTCGCGCTAAAAACGTGAGGCTCTTTTAAGTAGCAGTCGCGCTAAAAACGCGAGGCTATTTTAAGTAGCAGTCGCGCTAAAAACGAGAGGCTATTTTAAGTTCTGCGCGGTCTAATTTTTAGCTTCGCGCGGCGCTATTCTTAGCTTCGCGCGTTCTAATTTTTAGCTTCGCGCGTCCATACTTAGAGAATTTTTCTGTCTTATAGAAACTTCTCTCACTCTGGTGTTTCTTTGTGCAGTAGGGTATTCGATGGAATCTCTTCCCCACATGAATTACTTCGGCTTTGCTGGGGGTTCTGATCCCTCAGGCCAATTCCGTTTCACTACCATCCTGCCCTCGTACAAGCCAGACCCGAAGGATCGCAGGGAGAAGTTGATCAAGTATCATCCCACCACTGCGCGAGAAATCATAACTGACGCAGCCTTCGAAACTGTGAATAGAGAGGCGATGGAAAAACCCGCCTTCCTCTTTGGAGACTAGATGGATCAATCAGATGAGATCCTTTCTGAAGGGGAGCGCGTTTGGTTATATAACTCAGGCGAAATGTTGATGTTTCTGCCTAGAATGGATCGTAGCTATCCTCTGGTCTATCTTCAGAGGCTGGCAATGCCTCGGGAATTAAAGTGGGGACTGACTCAAGAGCAAGATGGCGTCCCAACAGGCAAATTTTGTGCAAAAGGGGTTTATCAAGATGGTTCCCCCAGATGCATTACTGGCTTGCTTCCAGGCCGATTTGGCAAGGAGCTTCCAGTGGGAGAAGTCCCATCTCGTGCCCGAACTTTCTTAAGTTAGTTCTTGGCGAAGGATGGTCAGTACCCGGCTAGCGACTTCAGGATGCCTGGCTGGGTTCATTCTTCTAACAATATGTGGTGGGCACGCCTTGTTCAGTACATGCTGGATTCCGACGAGCCCATTTTAAAGGATATTGGCTTGTATAAAGTCATCAGGAATGTCCAATTCGGGTTTCCCCAGAGTGCTTATCACTTTTACTGCCTCTTGGAGATGTATAACCCTGAGACCTGTACTTTCTTTACACCAGTGGGTGAGTTAGGGTTCGCTCTCCACGAGATGTTTGAGGTTTCTGGGCTCTCGATGGGCGAAGTCCCTTACGAGGAGTATATCCCTACCACCGATGAGTTGAACATGCTATTGGCGAGGGATGAGCGCATCCATGCCACATACTGGAAGATGATGTGCCATTATCATATTTGCGCTGACTTGATGGGTGCGCGTAACCACGGTATTGGTCACAAGAAGTGGGCCGAATATCTCTTTGCCAACTTAAATTCTAAGGATAGCTCGGCCATTATCCATGGTCATCCACCCATCTATGGCTCAGAGATTGATCACCGTATTGCTAAGGGCCGCCATCTATTATATTATACCACTGAATCCAATGAGAATGGATACGGTCCCGGTACTTCATTTAAGAGCTATCAGTATCAAGCCCAGTTTCCGATCTCCAACAGAGGTCTCATTGCCGGGTTTCTGATGCTGTGGCTGAAGAGATGCGTCGTGCCGTCATTGCCCAAGGAAGCGATTGCAGTGACCGTGGTATATCCAGCGGTTCTTCTTGCATACGGCCGACCCCTTGGACTCCTTCCCGCCATGGTATGCAATTTGCAATATGGACAGAGGGTGCTCTGTCGTGATTTCCTCCCTACTATTAAAGTCAAGGGGAAAGGAAAGGGCAAGTCGAAGGAGACTGCCCAGCCGAAAACTCCAAATCCTAGGGTGGAGATGCCCTACACCTATTTGATGGCGTGGCTCGTCTTGCACTGTCCCTCCTTAATGAGTGCACCAGAGCGTCGTTCGGGCGAAAAGTGCTTCCTTGTAGAACTGTATGAACGTTCTTCATGGAGGCAGAATTATATGTCCCAGATTCGGAAGACTCTTCGTAGCTTTCAGAATTACGAGATCTTCCGGTGTTTTCCTGACTTTCCCGGCGGAGGATATGGGACAAGGCTGAAAGATGCCATGGGAGCAGATAAGTTCACTACTTTATCTGCAGGAGCGTTCTGGTGGCTTCTCAACATCCGTCCCGGACACTTGGTGTATTGTCAAGATCTCAGGTGTTAGATCGAGCCATATACTCCGAGTCGCTTTGCTCGCCAGTTTGGATATTCTCAACTTTATGTGGGCAATCCAAATAAAGATCTCGCTTACGAGGGGAATTTATACGAAGGCGCTCGTGGCTGGTTCCATTTTGCAGCTGGCGGGACCGAGGCTGAATTCTCCTTGCCCCAGAAGGTGCCAGAATTGGCCATGACCCTCAGCTCCTGCAATTGGTTCAACATTGCGAATGCTGACGTGCCCGGCTTCTCTCTCAATCGCAGTTGTTGCAAAGAGATTGAAGCCCTCTATATTAGCCGCCAGGGTGCTTCTAGGGTAAGGATAAAAGGAATGGAAGAATTCCTTGGCGCTGCGGCTGAGCCTTCGGATGTCAACGAATCAGACGATGATGCCGGTGATGATGACGACAATACTGGTGCTGGTGGAGTTCCTCAGCCTGTTGTCAGTTGTTCCCTGAGTCCAACTCTCAAACGCCGCGGCGCTTTAAAGAAAAGGCCGGGTAAGAAGCAAAAACTGGCACAGGAAACTTTGATAGCCCCCCAAGAAGTGGCTATCAAACTTGCTTCCGACTTGTTGGCTTCAGCTGTACCCCCAGCGTTGGCAAGGGAGGATGAACCTGCTAAAGCTTCAAGTGTTGCTGAGGTTTCGGCTCCTTCGGCCGTAGAGCTTGTGGCAGAACCTGGGGCGCAACTAATGGGTAGCGAGACGGGTACATTGCTGGAAACGACAATGGCTCCTCCTTCAAGTCCGACAACTGGACTTGTATCGCCTGGTATGGCCTTTAGCATTTTATCTTTTGCCCGTTATTATTTTAACGTAACACTGCTTTTCTGGTCTTCTGAAATACAGGTGATCAACTTCTTTCGCCAATGCACTCGACTACCCAAGTAGAGTCTGACGATAAAATGGACCATTCCGGCTCCGTTGGTGGTGTGGGTAGCTCTGCTAGTGAGTTTGTGGCTGATTATTCCACACCGGCTCCTGCCTCTGTTTCCTCTTCAATTCCCCCAATTGACGAATTGGGGAGCGATGAGAGAACATAAGTCATTATCGCAGCTGCTGCTAATGAGGCTACACCTTCTCCTAGCATGCTGTCTCCAACACCCGTTTTCTCTACTGAGACATTTCCCACGGTCGTTGGCGTGCCTTCTCAATCAGCAATTTTAACGTCGTCCGTTGTCGTGGCTGCTGAGATACCTGCAACTCTTCTGGCTCCAAGCCTTCCAGCAAGGGAAGAGAATAATTTGAAATTCTCATTCGAAGATGCTTCTCCCACCGGAGGAGCTTCAGGCAAAGTGGTCCCATCTTCTCTTCTTGTTGGTGGGGGTACCCAAGTGATTTTTACTGTCGGTACTTCGTCTGGGGTCTCCAGTTCTTCCAGATCTGCACTGGCTCTACTGGTACCCCAGATCATGAATTTAATGCAGGGACGGGCTTCTTCTTCTCCAATCCCAGCCACTACTGCTCCCTTGCTCACGACACCTCTTTTGGCATTACCTACTTTGCCTACCGACACTGCAAATTCTCTTGAAAGACTTTTCGGCTTCACTGTCGAGGATTTTATGCATTTGTTAAGAAGATGTGTCGAGATGGTTCTTGCTGGCCACGATTTCTTCAACTTCGCACGTCCACTGTTACTCCGCTATTTAGGAAATATCGAAGAATTCGGTGGACAAGATCGAGCAGCTCCATACCGGGCCCGCCTTGCAGCCTTAGAAGAGCAGGTGACCATGCTACACTCTCCGTCAGGCGGATGTGGAGGCGATCACTGAGATAGAGCTGGCGCGGCTTCGAGCAGAATCCTTATCTCAAAGACATATTTTAAGGCAACAGGAGGAGATATGATCTCAGGAGCTGACAGAGCTCCAGGCCAGTCGGGAATCTGTTATTGGCGACCTGCAGAGGGTAAACTTTGGAATTGAGGAAGGTCAGGCGGCCATCTCTAAAGCCCAGGAGACGATTGCGAGGGCTCGGGCCACCTTGATAGAAAATGAACTCTGATTAGGAGAATCTGTCAAGAAACGGGAGATGTTGCTTGTCCAGCAGGAGCAGATTCAACAGGAAGAGATGGCCAGGAATCGTGCCATAGAAGAATCTCGTCAGCAACAACTTACAATAAGTGATGATGAGTTGCGTAGGCAAGCTCAGCAAACCGTGGAGGCTTCTCATCGTAGAAATTTGGACGAGACAATAAACCAATTGAGACTTCTAGGAGGCCAATAGTTTCATCTCTCTTTACGCTTTTATCTTCCTTGTAATAAGAACTTTGTAAACAGGAGAGAGATAACCTTACGATGTTTCTTTGAAATTCTTTTTGTATCTTCACCTTTTTAATAAAGATGATTCTTTTGACTCTTTTATTTGCTGGCTTCAAAACAGATTTGCTTGCCCAACAAATAACCTGTCGTCAAAACGATTTATCTCGGTACCGTTTATGCTCAATTTTTTGAACCGAAATAACAATTAAAGTTTAATATGGGATTTTTAGCAAACCCCCAGCTATTAACGGATTTGATTAGCCTTTACCAACTACCGTTTGAGTTGGGCTAGCCATGTTATTTTCCTCAACATGGTGAGTTGTCGAGGACTACGTTTGGGCTTAAATGCCAAACTTTTCCTCTTCCCTTTACTTTATCGGTATTGGGCGATTCATACTTTTACCCCAGCATGATGGGTTGGCGAGAAACTAGTTCTCTTCCCATTGCCTAGTCGGCATTGGGCAATTCATACTTTTACCCTCGTATGATGGGTTGGCGAGAAACTAGTTCTCTTCCCATTGCCTAGCGGCGTTGGGCAATTCATACTTTTTACCCCCGCATGATGGGTTGGCGAGAAACTTGTTCTCTTTCCATTGCCTAGTTGGCGTTGGGCAATTCATACTTTTACCCCAGTATGATGGGTTGGCGAGAAACTAGTTCTCTTCCCATTGCCTAGTTGGCGTTGGGCAATTCATACTTTTACCCCAGCATGATGGGTTGGCGAGAAATTAGTTCTCTTCCCATTGCCTAGTCGGCGTTGGGCAATTCATACTTTTACCCCCGTATGATGGGTTGGCGAGAAACTAGTTCTCTTCCCATTGCCTAGTCGGCGTTGGGCAATTCATACTTTTACCCCCGTATGATGGGTTGACGAGAAACTAGTTCTCTTCCCATTGCCTAGTTGGCGTCGGGCAATTGATACTTTTTACCCCCGTATGATGGGTTGGAGAGAAACTCGTTCTCTTCCTATTGCCTAGTCGGCGTTGGGCAATTCATACTTTTACCCCCGTATGATGGGTTGGCGAGAAACTAGTTCTCTTCCCATTGCCTAGTTGGCGTTGGGCAATTCATACTTTTACCCCAGCATGATGGGTTGGCGAGAAACTCGTTCTCTTCCCATTGCCTAGTTGGCGTTGGGCAATTCATACTTTTACCCCCGTATGATGGGTTGGCGAGAAACTCGTTTTCTTCCCATTGCCTAGTTGGCGTTGGGCAATTCATACTTTTAGGTCAGAGGCGTTTAATTACACATGCCTAAAAGAAGATTGGGGGCTGTTCAAACTTGAGAACTAAGCACACCAGGTTTTGGGTCAGAGGCGCCAAATTGCGCATGCCCAAGAAAAAGACTGATGGTGGTTCAAACTTGAGAACCGGGCACACCAGGTTTTAGGTCAGAGGCGCTCAATGCGCATGCCTAAGAAAAAGACTGGAGGTGGTTCAAACTTGAGAACCAGACACACCAGGTTTAGGTCAGAGGCGCACAATGCGCATGCCTAAGGAAAAGACTGGAGGTGGCTCAAACTTGAGAACCAGACAGACTAGGTTTTAGGTCAGAGGCGCTCAATGCGCATGCCTAAGAAAAAGACTGGAGGTGGTTCAAACTTGAGAACCAGACACACCAGCTTTAGGTCAGAGGCGCTCAATGCGCATGCCTAAGGAAAAGACTAGAGGCGGTTCAAACTTGAGAATCGGGCACACCAGGTTTTAGGTCAGAGGCGCTCAATGCGCATGCCTAAGAAAAAGACTGGAGGTGGTTCAAACTTGAGAACCAGACACACCAGGTTTAGGTCAGAGGCGCACAATGCGCATGCCTAAGGAAAAGACTGGAGGTGGTTCAAACTTGAGAACCAGACACACCAGCTTTAGGTCAGAGGCGCACAATGCGCATGCCTAAGGAAAAGACTGGAGGTGGTTCAAACTTGAGAACCAGACACACCAGGTTTTAGGTCAGAGGCGCTCAATGCGCATGCCTAAGAAAAAGACTGGAGGTGGTTCAAACTTGAGAACCAGACACACCAGGTTTAGGTCAGAGGCGCAAAATGCGCATGCCTAAGAAAAAGACTGGAGGTGGTTCAAACTTGAGAACCAGACACACAAGGTCAGAGGCGCACAATGCGCATGCCTAAGGAAAAGACTGGAGGTGGTTCAAACTTGAGAACCGGGCACACCAGGTTTTAGGTTAGAGGCGCTTAATGCGCATGCCTAAGAAAAAGAAGTTCAAGTGCTCATCTGCGTAACTTGAACGGAGATAGGAATAATCCAAATCATACTGTCAGAGGTAAAAACTTAACATGACAGGTCTATGGGATTTTTAGCAAACCCCCAGCTATCAACGGATTTGATTAGCCTTTACCAATCGCCATTTGCGTTGGGCTAGCCATGCTATTCCCCTCAGCATGGTGAGTTGTCGAGGAATTGATTTCCTCTCCCCTTTGCCTTTAATCAGCATTGGGTAATTAACTTCATACTTTTACCCCCAGTATGATAGGGTTGGCGAGGAACTTGATCTCCTCTTCCCTCTGCTTTAACAGCATTGGGCAATATATTTATAGCACCCAATTAGCCATTCCAATGGCTATTGAGGATAGCAGAAGCATGATGTTTATCATTATCAATATTTTCGGCACCCCCAGCCAAATCTGGCTGTTAACCAATGAAGACGATTTTGTTACAACTGTGGTTCGGAGCATATCCAAGGGGCTAGCTTGCAAGTGCGGGCTGCCCGTGCTTGGTGTCGATATTGACTCTCCTACTGGTACAGGGATTGCTCTTGTAGGGAACTTATTGGTTCCAACTATCAAAGTTGCCATATTTGCAGAAATTTTCTTTTGATTCTCTTTAAGTGTGAGAACTCCGGCTTCTATCGATGCCTGAATTCGGTTCTTAAGAGGATAGCAATCTTTAGTTGGGTGCCCGACATTCCGATGGTACAGGCAATAGTTAGGGTCGTTGGTTTTACCGTTTTTCGGTTTTCCATTTTCCGGAATCTTTAGCAAGCCCTTTTTGAGGAGGAGATGGAACAGAGTACCAGTCTGCTCAGTCTTGAATGTATAAGTTTTATCTTGTCGTGACCTATTTTGACCTGCACCTCTCGGATTCTGAGGTCTTGGTTTTGAATTTGCAACTGATACCATCACAGCCTTCCCTTTATTTTCAGAATTCTGTGGATATGGCCTGTTATGCGTAGAGTTCCTCGTGCTACGAGATTCCTCAATCCGGTAAATTATATCTTCTGCTAGCTCTCCCTGCCTCAGCAGATCTTTCCAAGTTCTGAACTCTATATCTCCCATTTTTATCAGCACGCCAATCCTGAAGTTATGCTTGCAGGTTTCTACCAGGGTTTCCTGAGTCATACCGTGTCGATAATACACGGACTTCTCCCTGAAGCGTTCAATAAAACTTTTAACCGTTTCTTGATCCCCTTGTTTCGTTGCAAGTAGAGAATGAACCGATATTTCGGTATCATCCTCAAAGAAACGTGCCAAGAACTGTTTCTCGACGTCAAACCAGGCATTAATAGATCCTGGGGGCAACTGCATGAACCATGTAAAAGCAGGCCCTCGCAGGGTGCTCGCAAATACTTTGGTCATTATGGGATCATTTCCCATTAGATGACCTGCTTGCGATAAGAAGTAATAGATATGTTGACTTGGGGACCCCTTCCCGTCATATGACTCCAATTTAAGGGGTTTATATTTTTCTGGATAAGGGGCGAAGTCTCATTCAGGCGGGTATGGTCTTGAAACCCCCGATTCTTTCAATTCTTTCTTGTGCATTAAGGCATCAAGTTGGCTTTGCAATTTCTCGATCTTTTCTCCATGAGGATCATAGAAAGAGTATTTGTCATCATCCTCATGCATCGAATAAGCCTTTTCTTTTTTAGTTTCTTCATTTTCCTTAGGTGGCGGTTCCGAAGAAGTTTTAGCCTTATCATTAGCTATCTTTTTGGTATTTTCGACCACTTTTAGAAGCATTAGTTTGAGGTCATCAATGGCTTTCTGCTGACCTCGAATCATCTGCTCTTGGGCTTCCATCCTTTGGTCAACATCATCGGATTTATCCACCATATGCGAAGCTGGTTTTCGTGGTCGGGAAGATGCACGAGATTTTGGGGAAGCTATAGCTGAATTATCGCTGTCACTATCATAAGAACCTTTTGAAAGTTTCTTATAATTCCGAGGAACAACAGCACCTGATTTGAGTCGAGTAAGATGGCGAGGTTGTTCATCATCTGCATCCGACTCATATTCTTTCTCCATAATCTTTTTGCTTTTGCCGACCATATTTGAGGTCACTGCCTTTACTTCTTTTTCTGTGATTTGATATCTCAGATTATTCTTCCTCCTTATCGGAGTATCTTGACGAGACTCAGTTATTCTGTTAAATACAGACACCCTCTTCTTGGTACAATAGTATTTATCCAATACAGCAGATATGGCTGTTATGAGCTGCTCACAATGACATGTTGAGTGTGGCTGAGCTTGAGTCATATTTCTCATTTTTGTCAAGTAATTTCTGAGATTGGTGACCTTAGCCATGGAGTCGTGGAACCTATCCATCTTTTGAGAGGGTCTAGGAACCCACTGGAGCTTCTTGGGATTACTGGAGTCCAGTTCCAGTCCGCTGACGCGTGGATCTGTCTTGATTCTACAGTTAGGTTGATCCACGCGGAGCTTAGAAGTAGCTTCGCAATTTGTAGCGCGGGGCTGAGGAATGACTCTGCATCTTGCCATGTTAGCCTCGCGTTCCTCGCTGGCCTGGCTTGTCTTCAGAAATTTAGCTTCTGGAATAATAGCCCCGCGTGAAGGAAAACTCTTGCACGCTGGCTTATCTTTGCGACTAACGCAAATCATAGCTTCACGCTTAGCGCGGTTTTTATGACTGACAACTATCTGCCAATCATCCTCGCGTTCCTCGCGGAGAATCTCGCGTTTCTCGCAAGTATTACTGGCCTTGGTTTTATTGCTTGGCTCAGTATTAGCCTCGCGTGGAGAATCACATGCTGGCTTTAAAGAATTTTTATACTCGCGTTTCTCGCGAGTGTCAGGAATCTTGCGTTTATTTCAAGCACTAGCAGCCTCGCGTTTCTCGCTTGGCTTAGTCTCGCGTGGAAAATCACACGCTGGCTTTGAAGAATTTTTATACTCACGTAATTTGCGAGTTTTGGGTATTTTGCAACTAGCGCAATCCTTACTGGCTTCGCGTCTCTCGCTAGGCTCAGTAATAGCCTCGCGTGGAAAATCACACGCTGGCTTTGAAGAATTTTTATACTCGCGTAACTCGCGAGTGTTGGGTATTTTGCGACTAGCGCAATCCTTACTGGCTTCGCGTCTCTCGCTAGGCTCAGTAATAGCCTCGCGTGGAAAATCACACGCTAGCTTTTCCTTGCTTTTAAGGCAAGTTGTATCTTGGCGTTTAACGCGGTAGAGACTGGTCTCGCGGGTAGCGTGAGCCAGTTTGCGAAGGACCATAGCCTCGCGTCCTCTAGAGTTAGCTCCGCGTCCAAGGCGGACTTTGAGGGCTCTACGCCTCGCTCTCCGGTTCCTGTTCCGGAGTTGGGTCCTGGTCAGTCCAGTTCCCAAGTCTTCTTCGGCAATCGGAAGCTCATCCTCGGCTAGGATTTCTTGTGTGAACTCCGGCTCTATAGCCGCAGTCTCCAAGGATCCCCGTCTCTCAGTGGATACCTTTCTACCCGTCACTCGGGCATTGGAGTACATGCGACGATAGTGCCGTGTCTCATCCAAGTCACCTGATCCGGAGTAGAGGAACTCCTCGTACTTCTGCTTGTCGATTTCAATGACCAGCGTGTCTACTTCGGATCCGATCAAGTCAACGTCCGATTGCGCCACAATCTCTTCATTAGTGAAAGAGACGGCTCCCACTGTGGTCGCTAGTTTGTTCATCGCAAAAGCTCATTCGCTTCCTTCCATTGAACACATCTTAGATTACAACGGAAGTGAACAAGATATAAAAAGAGAACAAACGAGAGGATTTTATAGTTCAATCTCTCTCTTTTACAATATTGTTGTGGGATCTGTGGCGATGGGATCTATAGTAGTTTCTTTGGACGATCGGTACATTGAAATCTTCTCTTTTAAAGATATCGGCCGACTATAGACGATCTTCTCTGATTTTGATTTGTTCAAGGCTCTCTCGCGTAACTCGAACTTCTCAAGAACTCCAGAAAGAAGATGGTGATTTTCTCTGATATTCACGAACTCAAGGCTCTGTGCGTAACTTGAATTCTCCAAGATTTCAGAAGATGATCAGCAAAGGCTTCAAGGCTCTCTCGCGTACTTGAATTGCCAAAGGATCGATAGGAGACTTCCGATGCCAAAAAAGAAGACCCTTAGGGTTTCACCAAGAAGGTATTTATAGCCCCAGGTTAATGCAAGAGTTTCTATCTAACTAGAACTCGCATTTATCAAGGATTCCAATCAAATATCTTAGTTTTGATGGAATTCTGATTAGACTTGATTCGGGTATTTAGATAAGCCCAAAATCATAATCTCAATCAATTTGAGATTCTGGTTATCTACTTACGCGGAGCTTTAATCGCATCAAAACGCGACGCTAAATAACCAAAACGCGGGCTAACGCGGAGCTATTGATCATCTCCGCGTTTTACTCAAACGCGAGGCTAATACAAACCAGCCTGCGGAATCAAGGCGGAGCTATTAAACATCTTCGCGTTTTATTCAAACGCAGGGTTAATGTAACCAAACGCGGGGCTATTGAATTAGCTCCGCATTCTGTTGTGGAAAATTCTTTTAACTTAGAAATTTTCACTGCCAACAGCTGTCGCGTCTACTTCCATGGCCGCTGCCATTAACGCCGGCCAACGTGCGTCTAACCAAACTCCTCTGGAATGACATCCTAATGATGAAAATCTATGGAGAGTTAAGGGGAGATCAATTGAAGATCATTCGTCGACATGAGTTACTCGACTGCCAGAGTTTTGGAGTTTTCAAACTCTCCCGATGAAGAAGAAGAGGAGCCAGGAGCTCTATTTAAATAGATGATCCGCTGCTTGGTATTCGACGCAGAAATTCGGAGTAATTAATGAAGAAATTACTCATTTCACTGAAAATGAAGTGAAGCTGATTAGCTCTGCGTAGGCGAGCATAACGCGAAGGAGACTTGGTATTCTAACTCCGCGTTTCAGTTTAAGTATCCAAAGTATTTCAAAATTTGCTAAGTTCTAAGCCATTTTGAAAACTTTGGAGGGGGTTCTGTTGGCAGTGAAAATTTCTAAGTTAAAAGGATTTTCCACAACAGACCGCGGAGCTAACTCAGTAGCTCCGCGTTTGGCTACTTTTGCCTCGCGTTTGAGTAAAACGCGGAGATGTTTAATAGCTCCGCGTTCTGGTTTCTTAGCTCCGCGTTTTGATGAGATTATCTCCGCGTGAGCAGATAACCAGAATCCTAAATTGATTGAGATTATAATTTGGGCTTATCCAAATATCTAAATTGAGTCCAATCATAATCCTAAATTGATTGTGATTGAGATTTGATCTTATCCAATACCCAAATTGAATCCAATCAGAATTCTAAATCAAGAGATTTAAATCAATATTAAATATTGGATTAGAATCCTTGATGAATACAAAAATCTTTATTCCTATTCCTATGCAAAGCTTTATTCCTATTCCTATGGAACTCTTTATTCCTATTCCTACGGAACTCTTTATTCCTATTCCTACGGAAGCTCTCATAACCACTAAAGTCTATAAATACCCTCTTTGAGGAGACTTTAGGAGAAGGAAGATATACAAGATCAATCAATCAAGAAGATAGAGGATCAATCAAGAATAGATCAATCAATTCATGATCATCTATCTTCAATCTCTTTGATCCTTCGGCAATTCAAGTACGCGAGAGAGCCTTGAAGCCTTTGCTGATCATCTTCTGAAATCTTGGAGAATTCAAGTTACGCACAGAGCCTTGAGTTCGTAAAGATCAGAGAAAATCACCATCTTCTTTCTGGAGTTCTTGAGAAGTTCGAGTTACGCGAGAGAGCCTTGAACAAATCAAAACCAGAGAAGATCGTCTATAGTCGGCCGATATCTTCAAGAGAGAAGATTTCAACGTATTGATCGTCAAAAGGAGCTGCTTGATAGATCCCATCGCCACAGATCCCACAATATATTGTAAAAGAGAGAGATTGATAACTATAAAATCCTCTTGTTTGTTCTCTTTTTTTATCTCTTGTTCACTTCTATTGTAATCTAAGATGTATTCAATGGAAGGAAGCGAAAGAACTTTTGCGACGAACAATAAGAGCGTCATCAACAAAGATTGAGAGAACTAGAGGCGCTGAATGATAAGCGTCTCAGGGCTCAACAACAAATTGAGTTGTATCAAGCCCGAATTTCTCAAACGTTCAATAAAAACGTTAAGCCAAGGACCTTTAAGCAAGGAGACTTGGTTTTGGCTGTTAAAAGGCCAATGGTGCTAACCCACAAAACTAAGGGTAAGTTTGAACCCAAGTGGGAAGGACCGTTTGTTGTGGAGACAGTATACTCCAGTGGAGCCTATCGCTTGATGAATCAAAATGGTGACAGGTTGATGATGCCGATCAATGGCAAATTTCTGAAGAAATACTATTCTTAAATATCCCCGCAGGTACAAGTCCCTCTTTTCTTAGGCATGCGCAGTTTGGCGCCTCTGACCTAAACCTGGTGTGTTTGGTTCTCAAGTTTGAACCACCTCCAGTTTTTTCTTAGGCATGCGCAGTTTGGCGCCTCTGATATAAACCTGGTGTGTTTGGTTCTCAAGTTTGAACCACCTCCAGTCTTTTCTTAGGCATGCGCAGTTTGGCGCCTCTAACCTAAACCTGGTATGTTTGGTTCTCAAGTTTGAACCACCTCCAGTTTTTTCTTAGGCATGCGCAGTTTGGCGCCTCTGACCTAAACCTGGTGTGTTTGGTTCTCAAGTTTGAACCACTTCCAGTCTTTTCTTAGGCATGCGCAGTTTGGCGCCTCTGACCTAAACCTGGTGTGTTTGGTGCGCCCAGTTCAAGTTACGCGAGAGAGCCTTGAACCGCCTCCTGTTTGGTTCTCAAGTTTGAACCACCATCAGTCTTTTCTTAGGCATGCGCAGTTTGGCGCCTCTGACCTAAAACCTGGTGTGCCAGTTCTTAAGTTTGAACAGCCTCCAGTCTCTTTCTTAGGCATGCGCAGTTTGGCGCCTCTGACCTAAACCTGTTGTGTTTGGTTCTCAAGTTTGAATCACCTCCAGTCTTTTCTTAGGCATGCGCAGTTTGGCGCCTCTGACCTAAACCTGGTGTGTTTGGTTCTCAAGTTTGAACCACCTCCAGTCTTTTATTAGGCATGCGCAGTTTGGCGCCTCTGACCTAAAACCTGGTGTGTTTAGTTCTCAAGTTTGAACCACCTCCAGTCTTTCTTAGGCATGCGCAGTTTGGCGTCTCTGACCTAAACCTGGTGTGTTTGGTGCGCCCAGTTCAAATTACGCGAGAGAGCCTTGAACCGCCTCCAGTTTGGTTCTCAAGTTTGAACCACCATCAGTATTTTCTTGGGCATGCGCAGTTTGGCGCCTCTGACCCAAACCTGGTGTGCTTAGTTCTCAAGTTTGAATGACTTCCAGTCTTTCTTTTTAGGCATGCGCAGTTTGGCGCCTCTGACCTAAACCTGGTGTGTTTGGTGCGCCCAGTTCAAGTTACGCGAGAGAGCCTTGAACCGCCTCCTGTTTGGTTCTCAAGTTTGAACCACCACCAGTCTTTTCTTAGGCATGCGCAGTTTGGCGCCTCTGACCTAAAACCTGGTGTGCCAGTTCTCAAGTTTGAACAACTGCCAATCTTTCTTTTAGGCATGCACGATTGAGCGCCTCTGACCTAAAAGGTATGAATTACCAAGCGCCGATTAGGCAATGGGAAGAGAACCAGTTTCTCGCCAACCCATCATACTGGGGTAAAAGTATGAATTGCCCAACGCCGACTAGGCAATGGGAAGAGAACCAGTTTCTCGCCAACCCATCATACTGGGGTAAAAGTATGAATTGCCCAATGCCGACTAGGCAATGGGAAGAGAACCAGTTTCTCGCCAACTCTTCATGCTGGGGGTAAAAAGTATGAATTACCTAACGCCGATAAGGCAAAGGGAAGAGGAAAAATTTGGCATTTAAACCCAAACGAAATCCTCGACAACTCACCATGTTGAGGGGAATAACATGGCTAGCCCAATTCAAACGGTAGTGGTAAAGGCTAATCAAATCCGTTGACAGCTGGGGATTTGCTAAAAATCCCATAAACCCTGTCATGTTAAGCTCTTACCTCTGACTGTATGATTTGGAAAATTGTACCTTAAGATAAATCATTTTGATGACAGGTTATCTGTTGTGCAAATAAATTCTGTAGCCAGCAGATAAAAGAATCAAATGATCATCTTTATTTCATCAAAAGAATGAAGTTACAAAAATTCTTTCTTTTATTACGAAAGCTTATGACAAAAAGAATAAAAGAATAAGAAGAAAATTATGGATCTCCTAGATGCTTCAGCTTGTTCATCACATCGTCAATCACCTGACGACGATTTGCCTCTATGGAGTGCCGAGCCTGCTGAAGTAAGACATCGTCATTTATTGTAAGTTGATGACTCAGACGGTGACGAGAGTCTTCTATAGCACGGCTCCTTAGTCCCTCCTCCTGCTCGACCTGCCCATGTTGGAGGACTAGCGCTTCTCGCTTCTTAACAGATTCTCCTAGTTTGCGCTCATTGGCCACTATGACCGTCCGAGCTTTGGCAATGGTCTCTTGGGCTCTATGGATTTCAGCTTGACTTCCCCCAATTTCTGAGTCCACTCTCTCCAAGCTCTTAAGAATAGACTCCCGACTGGCCTGAAGATTTTTCAACTCGCGAGACCATGTTTCTTCCTGTCGTACCAGTTCTTCTCGGCGTGCCATTAATTCCACCCGAAGCCGCGCCATCTCTATTGCGGTGATAGCTTCCACGTCCGCTTGGCAAACAGTGTTTAACATGTTCACCTGCTCTTCTAAGGAGGTGAAGCGGGCCCGGTAGGGAGCTGCTCGGTCTGGTCCCCCAATTCTTTCAATATTATCCAAGTAGCTGGATAACATCGGGCGACCGAGACTGAAGAAATCTGTGCCGTCAGAAATCATCTCGACACATCCTCTGAGCAACCGCATGAAGTCATCAACACTATAGTTGAAGAGCTTCTCAAAATGATTCACGGTGCCTATATCCAAAACAGGCAGCACTGTAGAGGTCGCTGGAAGAGGAGTGGTACTCATTGGAGTTGAAGAGGAGGAAGCCTGTCCCTGTACCAGATTCATAACATACGGGGCTAATAAAGCTAATGCAGATCTGGAAGAGCTAGGAACCTGAGGGGAAGCGGCGCTAGTACAGATCACCTGGGCAGCGCCACCTACAGGAGAAGATGAGGGAGTATTTCCACCAGAAGCTCCCTTACTTACGGAAGTGGCTTCGAACGAGAACTTCAAATTATCCTCATCCCCTGCTGGAAGACTTGAAGCTGGAGGAATTGCAGGTGTCTCAGCAGCCACAATGATAGACGATGTTAGCACCGCTGACTGAGGAGCAGAAGGTGCACCAAAGATCACTGGAAAGGTCTCAGTGGAACAGACCGGTGGTGTTGGAGACGGCATACTGGGAGACGGGGTGGCCTCTTTTGCAGCGGCCGCAATAATAACTTCTGTTCTTTCATCACTCCCTAGCTCGTCTATGGGAGGAATTGATGAGGAAATTGGACATGTGGTCGGCGTGAAATAGTCAGCGTCAAATTCATTTGCCGAACCACCCACTGAGCCAGTAGCACCCGAATGGTCCACCCTGTCATCAGACTCCCCTTGAGTAGTTGAGTGCATTGGCGAGAGGAGTTGACCACCTGCATCTCAGGAAACAGGTAAAATAGTGTTACAAAGTAAAAATAACAGACAAAACACGAAATATTAAGAACCATATCTGGAGATACAAGTCCAGTTGTTGGGCTTGAAGGAGGAGCTGCCGTCGTTTCCAACAACGTACCCGTCTCGCTACCCATTGGTTGCGCCGCAGATTGTGCAGCAGGCTCTACGGTCGGAGGAGCCGAAACCTCGGCGACACTTGGAGCTTTAGCAGGTTCATGCTCCCTTACCGGCGCTAGAAGTAGGGCTAAAGATAGCAGGTCTGAAGCAAGTTTAATAGCCACTTCTTGGGGGGCTATTAAAGTTTCCGGAGCCAACTTCTGCTTCTTGGCAGGCCTTTTCTTTGAGGCACCGCGGCGTTTGAGAGTTGGACTCCAGGGTTGAGTAACGACAGGTTGGGGAGCACCTCCAATGTCAGGGTTGTTATCATCATCATTATCGTCATCATCGTTGGACTTGCTGGCATCTTAAGGCTCAGCCGCGGCGCCAAGGAATTCTTCCATTCCTTTTATTCTCACTCTAGAAGCACCCTGGCGGCTAATGTAGAAGGCCTCGATCTCCTTGCAACAACTGCGGTTGGAAGAGAAGCCGGGCACGTCAGCATTTGCAATGCTGAACCATGTGCAGAAGCTGAGGGTCATTGCCAGTTCTGGCGACTTTTGGGGTAAGGTGAATTCAGTTTCGGTTTCGCCCGCCGTAAAATGGAACCAGCCACGGGCACCTTCGTACAAGTTCCCCTCGTAAGCAAGATTCTTGTTCGGATTACCCACGAAGAGTTGAGAGTATCCGAACTGGCTAGCAAAGCCACTTGGGATGTACGGTTCAATTAGACACTTGATATCTTGACGATATACCAAGTGTCCGGGACGGATGTTGAGGAGCCACCAGAACGCTCCCGCAGATAAAGCAGTAAAATTATCTGCTCCCACAGCATCCTTCAGTCTCAACCCATATCCTCCACCGGGAAAGTCAGGAAAACACCGGAAGATCTCATAGTTCTGAAAGCTACGAAGAGTCTTCCGAATTTGGGACATATAATTGTGCTTCCATGAAGAGCGTTCATACAGCTCCACAAAGAAGCACTTTTCACCCGAACGGCGTTCAGCCGCACTCATCAGAGAGGGGCAGTGCAAAACGAGCCATGCCATCAGATAAGTATAAGGAAGCTCCACCCTAGGGTTTGGAGTCTTCGGCTGGGCAGTCTCCTTCGATTTGCCCTTTCCTTTCCCCTTGACCTTATCAGCGGGGAGAAAATCATGACAGAGTGTCCGTAATCCATGTTGCAGATTGCACACCATAGCAGGAAGAAGTCCAAGAGGTCGGCCATATGCAAGAAGAACCACTGGATATACCACGGTCATTGCGATTGCTTCCTTGGGCAATGACGGCACGACGCATCTTTTCAACCACAGCATCAAAAACCCTGCGATGAGACCTCTGTTGGAGACCGGAAACTGGGCTTGATAATGGTAGCTCTTGAATGAAGTGTCAGGACCGTATCCATTCTCATTGGAGTCAGTGGTATAATATAATAAGTAACGGCCCCTGGCTATACGTTGATCGATCTCTGAGATGGGGATAGGAGGATGGCCATGGATAGTTGTCGAGCTATCTTTAGAATTCAAGTTGGCAAAAAGGTATTCGGCCTATTTCTTGTGACCGATACCATGATTACGCGCACCTGCCAGGTCAGCACAAATACGATAATGACACATCATCTCCCAGTATGTGGCATAGACACGTTCATCCTTAGCCATCAATATGTTTAACTCCTCGGTGGACGGGATGTATTCTTCATAGGGGACTTCACCCATGGAAAGCCCGGAAACCTCGAACATCTCGTGGAGAGCGAACCCTAGCTCACCCACTAGTGTAAAGAGAGTGCAAGTCTCGGGGTTGTACATGTCCAAGAGGCAGAAGAAATGATAAGCATTCTGGGGGAACCCGAACTGGACGTTCCTGATGGCTTTATATAAGCTGATATCCTTTAAGATGGGCTCGTGGGAATCCAACATGTACTGAACAAGGCGGGCCCACCACATATTACTAGAAGAATAAACCCAGCCAGGCATCCTAAAGTCGCTAGCCGGGTACTGACTATATTTCGCCAGGAACTCACTTAAGAAAGTTCGTGCGCGGGATGGGACTTCTCCTACTGGAAGCTCCTTGCCAAATCGGCCTGGAAGCAAGCCAGTAATGCATCTGGGGGGACCATCTTGATAAACCCCTTGCGCACCAAATTTGCCTGTTGGGACGCCATCTTGCTCTTGAGTTAGTCCCCACTTTAATTCCCGAGCCATCACTCTGAAGATAGACCAGGGGATAGCTACGATCCATTCTAGGCAGAAACATCAGCATTTCGCCTGTGTTATATAACCAAACGCACTCCTCTTCAAAGAGGATCTTATCTGATTGATCCATCTGGTCTCCAAAGAGGAAGGCCGGTTTCTCCATCGCCTCTCTATTCACAGTTTCGAATGCTGCATCAGTTATAATTTCCCGCGCAGTAGTGGGGTGATACTTGATCAACTTCTCCTTGCGCTCCTTCGGGTCTGGCTTATATGAAGCCAAGATAGTGGTGAAGCGAAATTGACCGGAAGGATCAGAACCCCCAGCAAAGCCGAAGTAGTTCTTGTGGGGGAGAGCTTCCATCGAATACCCTACTGCAAAAAGAAAGTAGAGTTAGAGAAGTTTCTATAAGACAAAAAATTTCTCTAAGTATGGACGCGCGAAGCTAAAAATTAGAACGCGCGAAGCTAAAAAATAGCGCTGCGTGAAGCTAAAAATTAGACCGCGCAGAAGTCAAAATAGCCTCGCGTTTCAGCGCGACTGCTACTTAAAATAGCCTCGCGTTTCAGCGCGACTGCTACTTAAAATAGCCTCGCGTTTCAGCACGACTGCTACTTAAAATAGCCTCGCGTTTCAACGCGACTGCTTCTTAAAATAGCCCCGCGTTTTAAAACGTGAGGATGACGCGATAACTTCGCGTGAGAAGAAAACCAGAGGCTTTTCTTCTTCTCCAAGCCTTATGGCCGGAGTACGGCGATCTCGCCGATGGAAGAGATGATTAACTGGTTAGAACTCAACCAAATCATTCTAAAATCTCCTAAAGAGTCTCGATAGAAAGATTCTTACCCCCGATGGGCGAAATGTGGGTTGGCGCCTTGCCGCCACGATTGTCGCCACCACTACTAGCACCAATTGACGATGACGGAGCTACGCGGGAGGTAGCACGAGTCTTGGGCGCCATTACTTGTGAAAATCGAGTGGAATCGACAGAAAATTTGGAGAAAACCGGTCGGAGAACGCTCGGGTCGCCTGAGCTCTAATCGCTTAAACCTCTGAGATCTCTGGAAATTTCTCAAGTGAAGTGAGAAGAAAAAGAATAGAGATTTCATTTAAATGAGGGAAACTGCCTCTTGGAATTCAGCGCGGATTTCGGAGAAAATGACTGGTCAGTTACTCTCCAAAACGTAGAGCTATTAGCCTCGCGTGATAAAGAAAAAAGTGAAGATATTAACTCCGCGCTACTCTGCGCAACTCCGCGAAACGCGAAGATAACTTGGTATTTTAGCTTCGCGTTCTCATGAAAAACTTGGATTGTTGGCTAAGTTAAAGAGGATCCCTATCCGATCACTTCAGGTATTAATGATCTAAGTTACGCAGACGAGCCTTAGATTATTTTACCAGAATTATTAACCATCTATTTGTTGAGCAAGCAAGACTCTTGAAGCCGACAGATAGAGAGGAAAATAATTTATCTTTATTCATGAAGCAAGAGATTACAAAGAAGGAGTTATAGCTCTCCTGAAAGCTTCTACATGTTCATCGACTCATCAATAACCTAACGGTGAGATTTCTCTACGGGGTGTTGGAGCTCAGTTCCCTGGTTCACATGTAAAAGATCTCCTCTGCAAATGTCAATTTGGATCTGTCATCTGAAATGAAGCACGAGAGGAAAGAGAAGTGTCGCAAGCCCTTACTTGAGCTTGTAGCTCCTTCAAAAGTTTATCTCCAGGAGCCGGAGCTTGAAACCTGCAACTATGTTGTAAAGCATATGCTTCTGGCCTCCTTAGAGTTACTTTCATGGATGAAAATCGATGGACCCACATACACTCCTCTTCAGAAAGGATCGGACTTACTGCAAAAGGAACAGAATTTCTAAAAGTGTGAAAGTGCGGAGCTAAACTAACTCTGCGTGCAGTAAAAGAAATAGCTTCGCGCTTCAAAAGCAGAGGATGATGCGATAACTTCGCGTAAAAGAGGGACAGTTTCTCTCTGTTATTTCCTTCTCTTTCATAGCCTCGCAAATTCATCGCGACTGTTAATCAAAGATAGCCTCGCAGATTCCTCGCGACTGCTAATCAAAGATAGCCTCGCAAATCCATCGCGACTACTAATCAAAGATAGCCTCGCAGATTCCTCGCGACTGCTAATCAAAGATAGCCTCACAAATTCATCGCGACTGCTAATCAAAGATAGCCTCGCAGATTCCTCGCGACTGCTAATCAAAGATAGCCTCGCAAATCCATCGCGACTGCTAATCAAAGATAGCCTCGCAGATTCCTCGCGACTGCTAATCAAAGATAGCCTCGCAGATTCATCGCGACTGCTAATCAAAGATAGCCTCGCAGATTCATCGCGACTGCTAGTCAGATGAGCCCCGCATTTCAAGCGCAGGGATGACGCGATAACTTCACGTAGAAAAAGAACATAGTTCCTCTATGTCTTCTCCTTCTCCTTCAAGCCTTACGGCCGGAGAACAGCGATCTCGCCGATAAAGCAAATAATTGGCCGGATTAAACCGAGCCAAAATTTCTCAGAATGGTTCTTAGAAGACCAAGAGTTAAGGTTTTTTTTACCTCCGGAAGACGCTGCATAGGCTGGTTCACTGTCGCGTCTACTTCCACGGCCACTGCCATTAACGCCGGCCAACGTGCCTAAAGCCAAATTCTTCTGGAGAGACATCCTAATGATGAAAATCTATGTAGAGTTAAAGGGTGATCAATTGAAGATCGCTCGTTGACATCGCTCACTCGGTTGCCAGAGCTCCAGACTCTTCAATTCTCCAAATGAAGAAGAAGATGAGCCGAGAGCTCTATTTAAACAAGATTTTCGTCGCTTGGTATTCGACGCAGAAATTCAGAGTAATTAATGAAGCAATTACTCATTTCACTGAAAATGAAGTGAAGCTGATTAGCTCCGCGTAGGCGAGCATAACGCAAAGGAGACTTGGTATTCTAACTCCACGTTTTCAGTTTGAAGATCCAAAGTATTTCAAAATTTTCTAAGTTCAAAACCATTTTGAAAACTTTGGAGGGGGTTCTGTTGGCAGTGAAAATTTCTAAGTAAAAAGGATTTTTCACAATAGAACGCGGAGCTAATCCATAGCTCCGCGTCTGGCTATTTTTAGCCTCGCGTTTGAGTAAACGCGGAGATGTCCGATAGCTCCGCGTTAGCTCCGCGCACTTGTTATTTGGCGCCGCGTTTTGATGCGATTAAAGCTTCGCGTGAGCAGATAACCAGAATATTAAATTGATTGAGATTATGATTTGGGCTTATCCAAATACCAAATCAAATCCAATCAGAATTCAAAATCAAGAGATTTAAATCAATATTAAATATTTGATTGGAATCCTTAATGAGAGCAAATTCTATTCAGATAGAAACTCTCTCAAATCTTCCTGGGGCTATAAATACCTTCTTGGTGAAACCCTAGAAAGATCTTTGGATCTTTTTGGAGGTTTTGAAAAAGTTCGAGTTATGCGTGAGAGCCTTGAAAGAATCAAAACCAGAGATCAGAGGTCTTCTTCTTCCTTCTTTCGATCCTTTGGCAATTCAAGTACGCGAGAGAGGCTTGAAGCCTTTTGTGATCGTCTTCCTCTTAAAGAATTCAAGTTACGCATAGAGCCTTGGATTCGTGAAGAGCAAAGACCAAGAAGATCGTCTACAGTCGGCCGATATCTTCAAAAGAGAAGATTTCAACGTACCGATCGTCCAAAGGAACTACTATAGATCCCATCGCCACTGATCCCACACAACACATTGTAAAAGAGAGAGATTGAAGTATAAAATCCTCTCGTTTGTTCTCTTTATACATCTTATTCACTTCTATTGTAATTTAAGTTAATTCAATGGAAGGAAGCAAAGGAAATTTTGCGGCGAACAACTTCATTCCATTCGCTCTCAAAGATAACGCGAAGAAGTGGTTGTACAGTATGCCTACTGATTCAATCTCTACTTGGGATGAATTCATTATAGTTTTTCTTAAGAATTATTATCCCACGCACAAGACGATAAAATTTGAAATCAAATTAATCAATTCCGTCAAGTGCCGGGAGAACCTTTCTGAAAATACTTGGAACGGTTTAAAGATTTTTTAGCTCAGTGCCCCTACCATGCGATAGAAATGTGACAGTTGTGTCAAATCGTGTACGAAGGACTCAATTATACATCCAAAACTCTTCTTGAGTCCATGTGTTAGGGAGAGTTTATGAGAAAGAATGAGCATGAAGCATGAGACTTCCTTGATGAACTATCGTTGAAAACTATGCAGTGGGAGAGTTCCATTGAAAAATCTAATATATCAATTTCTGCGCATAAGGGTGGATCCATAGCGTCGACAGCTGTATAACTGCCGAAACTAAGATTGCAGCCTTATAAGAGGAATTGAGGCATTGGAGACTCCTAACGCTCCACCAGTGGGTCAAGTAAATCAAATTCAAATTTCTACATGTTTTAATTGCAGAACTCTGAATCATGTTATGAAGGAGTGTCCATTACTAATGAATTCCATGGGTCCAACACTTGAGCAAGTTAACGCCTTATATCAACAATCTGTGAATAATCCTTACACTCCTATATATAATCCGGGTTGGAGGAATCACCCAAATTTCTCATAGGGTCAAGGGCAATATCTGGGAGCTCCCAACCCAAACATGTAGCCTCCACCTAATCGTCAGTTCTTGAGACCTAATGTGGGTGTATATCAACACCCAAATACTACAAATTATGGAAACAACCAGAGTAGACCACATGCGTATAATCAATCATATCCACAGCAGGGTCTAACAATGATTATGATAGATGGCTAACGACACTCGAAAAGAATGTGAAAAACCTTTTCAAGACAATGTCCAATTTAAATACACAAATGCAAAATTTGATAAAAGTGTCTACTGATATACAATGGACCGACCAATAACTTCTTTCAAGTTCTCAGTCAATCAAGAATATAGAGCAGCAGGTTGGACAGTTAGCCACACAGCTGAGTGAGCGGGGGCCAGGTACTTTTCCGAGCCAATCAATAATGAACCCCAACTCTAAGTTATCTCTGTTTGTTTCATCTCATGTTCACCAATGTAATGCCATTCACATGCTCGGATTTGGCAAACAAGTGGAGAATAATGTAGCCATCCCCCCTGATCTCACTTCTATTATTCTGTAGGCTATACCATTTTTTCCATCTCTTTCTCCACATCCATCTTCATCACCTCTATTACCATTACATGCTCATTTGGAAGAACCTGTTCCTAAGCCGAAAGCACCATATCCCAATCGGTTTAGGAAGTCTTTACCGCAAGTAGAGATGATTCTTGAAATATTTCAGCAGGTGAAAGTTAATATTCCACTCCTTAATATTATACAACAGGTTCCTACTTATGCCAAGTTCCTCAAACATTTGTGTACTAAGAAACGAGTAAAAAACGTTCCTGAGAAAGTTTTTTTACTGTAAATATATCACATATTCTCTCTAACTCCTTACATGTGGTTCTCCCACAATCTCATGCACCATTGGCAATACTACATTTGACAAGGTCTTGCTTAATTTAGGTACAAGTGTCAACTTGCTTCCTTACACTATTTATCAGCAACTGGGATTAGAAAAATTTCAACCTACCAAGGTCACATTACATCTAACTGATCGTTCGATCAAGAGATCACTTGGTATAGTTGAAGATGTGCTCATTAAGATCGACGAGTTCATCTTTCCTATAGTCTTTATTGTTTTAGAAACTGAGCCGATTTCCAATACATGAAATCAAATTCCTGTTATTTTGGGCAGACCATTTCTTACAACATCAAATGTATTAATTGATTGCAGGAGTGGCCTCATGACGTTATCGTTTGGGAATATGACTGTGATATTGAATATATTCAATATAGATGAGTACACAATGAGCTCTCTTATTGAGATAAAATTGATTCACAGTTTGCACTCTCATTCTACCTCTTACGCTGATGATGAACTCTCACCTGAGCAAATTTTCGAGGATGAGCTCATGCTATTCGATGAATTGGCATATACAAATACTACGTATAATGATACTTGTGCAAGTGTGCTATTGATTTATGAGCAAATCATTGAGAATTTGTTTGCAGAGGAGTTTGCATTACTTCGTGAGTTGCATTACTTCGTGAGTTAGAAAAGCCACCACACTTCACAGTTGGTTCACTTGATCATGTTCCACCCTTCACACCTCACGATATTCCTACATGGGTCCTTGTTACTAACGATGATTGGTAGATTTATAATGAAGAACTCTTTAATCCAATTATTAATACTTACATATGGACAAATAAAAAGGGAGGACAGTATAAGAAGTAAAAAAGTAATTTCGTAACTTATAGGAGGATGATGAGATACAACAATTGATAAGCATCATATTTGGCATTTTTCCTCCCATATTTTATGTTTTTTTGTATATAAATAAATGCTACTCGGGTAATTTTAGTGTCAATTTCAGATAATCCAATTCATATAAGAAAACGACATGAAATTAGAGCCGGATTAGGAAATCAAATTCTATAAAAGAGTTCAAAGAAAGAAAAGCTACAAGAATAAAATATTTCAGAGAGTCAAAGTCAAATACAATTAGGAAAATCAAGTATATAAGATCAGATACTCGTGCAGGAGAAAACCCATTACCAGTGGCCATTAATTAGCCGCCAAATGGCGGTTTTAGCTGCTAAATGGCGTCCAAAAGATGGATCCACAAGCTAGATTTTCTCCGAGGGCTTTGTTATAATTTTGTGGTTTTTCATTTCTGTTAGAATTAGGGTTTGATTTCCGAAGTCTATATATTGGCCGTATCCTTGTATTCTAAGGGGGATCTTGTAATTTTTGTACTCATTTTTTATTAATAAAATTAAAGTTTTGCTGAAATGGTGATGGCCATAATACCCTGCTCCAGAGGCACGCCATTACTTTCTAATCTTTATTTTTTTTTTAGATAGAGTTAATTGATTTTTAGTGTAGATTTATTCACTTTCTAGATTAGATTTAATTGCGTTCATGAATAAAAATAGGATTTTGCTTACTAGAATTATGTGTAACTAATTTTCTTTAGTCTTAGGATATAGATGAAGTTAGTTTAATAGATCTAATATAGATTTATTTCATCTTCTTCCTAAAAAGAAATAAAGTTATGATTTTTCTATAAATAAATTAAAGATAGAGTTTGTAAATCATAATTTTTTGATAGATTATACTTAATTAATATTTTGATAATCTATACTTAGATGAAATTTGGAATTCATATTCTTTATTTATTTCTAGAATCATTAACAAGATTTTCCTATAAATAAATTGAATTGAATAAACTTGTAAATCTGATTTCTTTGATAGGTTATACTTAAGTTCGGTCTTTTAATACTTTATACTTAGATTAGGGTTTGAAGTTTATCTCTTTACTTTTATTTATAATATTTTCTACTTGATATAATTTTTTTTAAGAAAGGTGTTATTTTTGATGGTCTATACTTGCACATCACTTGATAGGTCATATTTAGGGGGTACTTAATTAAAATCAAATTAAAAAGATTACCTTTTTAATATGTTACTTAACCATACATAATTAAAAAGTTAGAAAGAAAGAGATAAATCATTATTAGACTATTATTTTAATAGATTCGAAATCCTAGGCTAATCTTTAAAACTTAGAACCAATCTTCCCTCAATTTAGAAACTCATAGTTAATCCACTAGAACTAAAGAAATAGTAAGAATCGCAAAACACTTGAGATCTCTATGGACGACCTGTATAGCGCTACAACCGACAGTGTATGCTTGCAGTAAATTATCAAATCAAGTTTTTGGCGTCGTTACCAGGGATCGATGGTGTTTTTCTTGCTTTTTTTAATGTTTTACGGGATTAACAGTGTGTGTTGAGTATACAGAGACTATGCATGATGATAAAACTGTAACACTTATCGAAAGATGCAATTAAGCTCCGCTTCATCCCCTTTGCACTCAAGGATAATGCCAAGAAGTGGTTGTATAGTATGCCTACTAATTCAATCATTACTTGGGATGAATTAGTTGCAGTATTTCTTAAGAAGTATTATCCCATGCATAAGATGATAAGGATTCGAAATCAAATCAATCAATTCCGTCAAGTGCCGGGAGAACCCTTCTAGAAATACTTGGAACGGTTTAAGGACTTATTAGCTCAGTGCCCCTACCATGCAATAGAAAAGTGACGGTTGTTTCAAATCGTGTACGAAAGACTCGATTACATATCCATAACTCTTCTTGAGTCCATGTGTCAGGGGGAGTTCATGAGAAAGAACGAGGATGAAGCATGGGACTTTTTTGAGGACCTATCGTGGAAGACTATGCAGTGAGAGAGTCCCACTGAGAAGCCCAGTGCATCAATTTCTGCTCATAAAAGGGTGGGATCCATAGCATCGCCAGCTCTATAGCTGCCGAAACTAAGATTGCAGCCCTTATGAGGAAAATTGAGGCATTGGAGACTACTCGTGCTCCACAGGTAGGTCAAGTAAATCAAATCCAAAGTCCCACATGTTTTAATTGTGGTACTCCAAATCACGTTATGGAGGAGTGTCCATTATTAATAAATCTCATGAGTTCCACACTTAAAGAGGCTAACACCTTGTATCAACAACCTATGAATAATCCTTACGCTCCTACATACAATTCTAGCTGGATGAACCATCTAAATCTATCATGGGGTCAAGCGCAATATCAGGGGGCCCCTAACCCTAACATACAGCCTCCAGCCAGTGGTCAGTTTCCAAGACCAAATGTGTGTGCTTATCAACACCCAAAAACATCAAATTATGGGAACAATCAGAATAGATCACCTGCATAAAACCACTCGCATCCACAACAGGGGTTTAATAATGAACAAGAAAAGTGACTTCAGTCACTTGAGAAGCACGTTGAAAATCTTCTCAAGTCTCATTCCAAGTTTGATACGCATATGTCTAATCTTGACACGCACATGCAAAATCTTATGAAAGTGTCAACTGATTTTATTCAAAGTACAGGTCAGCAACTGCTCGTGAACTCTCAATCTATTAAGAATGTAGAGCAGCAGGTTGGACAATTAGCTAGTCAGTTGAGTGAACGTGGCTAGGGTACTTTTCCAAGTCAAACCATAATGAACCCTAATACCAGTTCCTCAAACTTCAATCAGTCGCATGTCCACCAATGCTATGCCATTCACACACTAAGATCTGGCAGGTAAGTGGACAATAATGTAGCCATGCCCCCTGATCCTACACCTACTATCTCGCAGGCTACACCATCTCTTCCACCCCTTTCTCCACGACCATCCCATCACCTCCATCATCGTCACATGATCATTTGGAAGAACCTGTTCCTGAGCCGAAAAACCATATCCCAATCGGCTTAGGAAGCCTTCACCGCAAATAGAAAAGATTCTTGAAATATTTCAGCAGGTAATGATTAATATTCCACTCCTTGACATTATCAATAGGTTCCTACTTATGCTAAGTTTCTTAAGAATTTGTGTACTAAGAAACGAGTAAGAAACGTTCTTCAGAAAGTTTTTCTTACTGCAAATATATCACATATCCTCTCTAACTCCTTACCTATCAAGTACAAAGATCCAGGTTCCTCCACAATCTCAGGTACCATTGGGAACACTACATTTGATAGGGCGTTGCTTGATTTAGGGGCAAGTGTCAACTTACTTTCTTACACTATTTATCGGCAACTGGGGTTAGGAAAACTTTAACCTACCAAGATCACATTACAGTTAGCTGATCATTCGATTAAGAGACCACTTAGTATAGTTGAAGATGTGCTTATTAAGGTCGGCGAGTTTATCTTTCCTATAAACTTCATTGTTTTAGAAACTGAGCTGATCTTCAATTTACGGAATCAAATTTCTGTTATCTTGGCTAGACCATTCCTTACAACATTAAATATATTAATTAATTGCAGGAGTGACCTCATGAAGTTATCGTTTGGAAATATGACTGTGGCATTGAACATATTTAATACGGATGAGCACACAATAAGCTTCCTCATTGAGGTAAATATGATTCATAGTTTGCACTCTCATTCTACCTCGTGCACTGATGATGAACCCTCATTTGAGCAAATATTCAAAGATGAGCTCATATTATTAGTAGAAGTGGCACATACTGATTTTATGTATGATGATACTTATGCAAGTGTGCCATTAATTTATGAGCAAACTTTTGAGGATTTGTTTGCAGAGGAGCTCGCATTACTTCGTGAGTTAGAAGAGTCACCACCACGTTCACTTGATCATATAGCACTCTTCTCACCTCATGATATTTCTACATGTATACTTGTTACTAACGATGATTGGCAGGTTTATAATAAAGAATTCTTTAACCAAATTATTAATGCTTACATATGGACAAAGAAAAAGTAAGGACGACATAAGAAGCAGACAGGTAATTTCATGACTTATAGCAGGTTAATGAGATATAATAATGCACCCACTTCACGTTTAAAACGCACACACTATGAAAGTGGGAAGCGATCAAGAGGTCGTAACCGCTTTCCATGCGTTAATAGGGTAACGATATTAAGATCATAACTTTTTACAACTCTCATTATTGTATAATAGTTTTCATATTTGTTTTACCACACTTGATTTGTGTATGAGGGCATATACGAGTTTAGGTGTGGGGAATGTGTTAGGATTTTTTTTTGTGTTTGTCTAAGATTTTAGTTTTTTTAGAGTTTTTATTTTATTTTTAGATAATTTTTTGGGTTTCTTTATTTTACACATTGGGTAATTTTTATGGTAACTAACTTAAAAAATTGAAAAAAATAATAAAATTAACAACAAATTTATGTATTTTTATCAATAGATCAACCTAATTACAGATAAAGGAACAAATTTAGATTTGAAATTGGATAGGAGAGTAGATTGGATGATACACTTTGAATTTTATGAAAAAAATTAAAATCCGAAAAATAAATATCGCTAACAATAGTTTTGAGGCAAGTATACATCTATTTTTCACTTCACAATAATTTATTAGGTTAAGAACAAAGATGTAACGAATGAGTAATTCTTCTCTCTCTAAACAAAAAAAAGTGAGAATAAAATAATTGGGTGAGCCTGGTATTAAGGCAATAGTCTCGAAAATGATAAAATAATGGGGTGCGCCTAGTATTAAGGCAATAGGCCCTAGAGTGAAAAAAGAGTATGATCCATGTAATCGGGTACTTTGCGCCTAAGTAAGTGTGAATATTCGCATGAAAGGTAAAATATTCTAAAAAAAGAAAAAGAAAAGAGTATGAACCGAGTAATCGGATACTTTGCGCATAAGCAAGCGTGAATATTCGCATAAAAAATAAAATATTCTTAAAAAAGGAAAAAAGAAAAAATTGTTATGAGAGAGGAGATGAATCATGAGTTAGAGTTGGAGTGCAAAGCCGAAGTAAACTATCACACTTACACATAGATGTATAGGAGCCAATGGATTATCTGTTAGTGAGTATTGAAAGATAGGATTTAAATTTTTGATTAAAATAATAATTGTATCTGATATGATACTTGATTTGAAAATTGATAATCTAAATATATTCTTGAGTTTGTATATTAGTGAGATTAATTGATGAAAATATTATAAAACAAATGATTTTTCTTTCTTTTGTATAAAATTTTTATTTTTCTTGATTTTTGGTTATCCTTATTTTTCTTTTCTTTATTTCTTAATCTACTTTTCTTCATGAATTTTGTGGGTATATTCACTGCAAACCCTCACGAGACAATACTCGTCCACTAGGATAACCTAGAGTTTTAAAGGCTTGTTGCACATATTAAGTGCAATCGCGATTTCTGCGAAAGTGAGTTAGAATTTTTCTTTTTTCTTTTTAGGTTTAGGTTTTGCTCAAAGATTAGCAAAATATAGGTGTGGGGGTGTAATAAGTATCATATTTTGTATTTTTTTCTCCCATATTTTATCCATTTTTTGTATATAAATAAATACTACTCGGGTATTTTTAGTATTTTTTCAGGTAATCCGATTCGTACAAATAGATGACATGAAATCATAGCCAGATTAGGAAATCAAATCCTATAAAAGAGTTCAAAGAAAGAAAATGTACAACATTAAAATACTGCAGAGAGTCAAAGTCAAATACAGTCAGGAAAATCAAGTGTACAAGACCATAGACTCGTGCAGGAGAAAACTCATTAGCAGTGGCCATTAATTAGCTGCCAAATGGCTGTTTTAGCCGTTAAATGGCAGCCAAAAGGTGGATCCACAAGCTAGATTTTCTCTGAGGGCTTCGATGTAATTTTGTGATTTTTCAGTTCTGTTAGAATTAGAATTAGGCTTTGATTTTCGAAGCATATATATTAGCCGTATCCTTGTATTCTATGTGGGATCCTATAATTTTTGTACTCATTTTTATTAATAAAATTAGAGTTTTGCTGAAGGGGTGACGACCACAATACCGTGTTCCAGAGGTATGCCATTGTTTTCTAATTTTTATTTATTTATTTTTAGATAGAGTTAATTATTTTCTAGTATAGATTTATTCGCTTTCTAGATTAGATTTAATTGCGTTCATAAATAAAAATAGGATTTTGCTTACTAGAATTATGTGTAATTAATTTTTTTTAGCCCTAGGATGTAAATGAAGTTAGTTTAATAGATCTAATATAGATTTATCCCATCTTCTTCCTAAAAAGAAATAAAGTTATGATTTTTCTATAAATAAATAAAAGATAGAGTTCATAAATCATAATTCTTTGATAGATTATGCTTAATTAATATTTTGATAATCTATACTTAGATGAAATTTAGAATTCATATTCTTTATTCATTTCTAGAATCATTAAAAATATTTTCCTATAAATAAATTGAATTGAATAAACTTGTAAATCTGATTTCTTTGATAGGTTATGCTTAAGTTCGGTCTTTTGATAGCCTATACTTAGATTAGGGTTTGAAATTTATTTCATTACTTTTATTTATAAGATTTTCTACTTGATATAATTTATTTTTAAGAAGGGTGTTATTTTTTATAGTCTATACTTACACATCACTTGATAGGTCATATTTTGGGGCACTAATTAAAATCAAATTAAAAAGATCACCTTTTAATATGTTATTTAACCGTGCATAATTAAAAAGTTAGGAAGAAAGAGATAATTCATTGTTAGGCTATTATTCTAATTGATTCAAAATTCTAGGCTAATCTTTAGAACTTAGAACTAGTCTTCCCTCAATTTAGAAACTCTTAGTTAATCCACTAGAACTAAAAAAATAGTAAGAATCACAAAACATCTGAAATTTCTATGGGACGACCTGTATAGCGCTACAACCGACACTGTACGCTTGCAGTAAATTATCACATCAACAATACACCCACTTTACGTTTAAAACGCAGACACTATGAAAGTGGGAAGCGATCGAGAAATTATAAGCGCTTTTCATACGTTAATAGGGTGACAATATTGAGATCGTGTCTTTTCACGACTCTCATTATTTGTATAATTTTGTACAATAGTTTTCATATTTATTTTACCACTCTCGGTTTGTGTATGAGGGCATACACGAGTTTAGGTGTGGGAGAGTGGATAGGGTATTTTCTTCGTGTTCTTCTAGGATTTTTATTTTTTTCTAGGATTTTTATTTTATTTTTAGATTTTTTTTGGATTTTTTTATTTTATATTTTGGGTAGTTTTTAGGGTAAAATTTTTATTAAAAAAATCTAAAAAAGTAAAAAACTCTAGAAAAAAGTAAAAAAAATCTACATAAATATTTTCTTCAATAAATCAACCAAATTACAAATAAAAGAATAAATTTAGATTTGAAATTTGATAGAAGAGTAGATTTGATAATACACTTAAAATTTTATAAAAAAATAAAAAAATACTAATAATAACTTTGAGAAAATTATACATTTATTTTTCACTTCACAATAGTTAATTAGGTTAAGAATAAAGATGATAACAATTGAGTAGTTTTCTCTCTCTAAACAGGGAGAAAAAAAAAAAAAGGGAAAAAAGGATGAGCCTGTTATTAAGGCAATAATCCTTTAAAAAAAAGAAAAAAAATGGAAGAGCCTTATACTAAGGCAATAATCCTTAAGAAAATAACAGTATGATCCGAGTAATCGAGTATTTGCACCTAAGTAAGTGTGAATTTTCGCATGAAATGTGAAATATTCACAAAAAATGGAGAAAAAAATTTGTTTAGAGAGAAGAGATGAATCATGAGTTAGAGTTGGAGTCCAAAGTCGAAGTAGACTATAATACGTGCACGTAGATATATAGGAGTCAATAAATTATCTATTAATGGGTATTGAAAGATAGGATTTAAATTTTTGATTAAAATGATAGATGTATTTGATATGATATTTGATTTGAAAACTGATAAAGTAAATGCGTTCTTGAGTTTATATATTAGTGAGATTAAATGAAGAAAATATAAAAAAAATTCTTTCTTTTGTATAAATTTCTTTTATTTTTCTTGATTTTTTGTTATCCTTATTTTTTTCTTATTTCCTTAATCTAACTTCTTCACAAATTTTATGGGTATATTCATTGCAAACCCTCACGAGACACAACTCGTCCACTAGAATAATTTATGAGTTTAATGGCTTGTTGCACATGCTAAGTGCAACCGTAATTCCTATGAAAGTGAGTTAGGATTTTTCTTTTTCTATTTAGATCTAGGTTTCGTTCAAGAACTAGCAAAAGATAGGTGTGGAGGTATAATGAATGCCACATATTGCATATTTATAGTCTCCATATTATCTATTTTTGTATATAAATAATGTTACTTGGGTATTTTTAGGTGAAACATATTTCTACAAGGAAATGGTATAAATTCGTAGCCGGATTAGGAAATCAAGTCTTGAAAAGAGGTAAAAGTGAACAAAATTACATAAACATATAATTAAAGAGAACCAAAATTCAATACAGTCATTCATATCAAAAAGAAAGGACTAGAACTTCATGCAAAAGAAATGAGGAGCCAAGATTCTATTGTTTTGCCGCTATTTAGTGGCATTTACTGCCATTTGGTGGTAATAATGAGCCCAAACTGGATGAAATTTTTATGGGATTTTCGATGTAATTTTGTAATTATTCAGTTTTACTAAAAATAGGGTTTGGTTTTTCGAGTCCTATATATTGGTCGTATCCTTGTAACCTAGAACGTTTTATCATGCAATTTTGTAGTCGAAAATTATTGAATAAAATTAGGATTTGCCAAAGGGATAACGACCTCAATATCGTGCTCCAGAGGTGCACCATTGCTCATAGATGTGTTCATATAAGTCTAATTATTTTATTTGCTTTTTAGGAAAATTTAACTGCTTTCTAGTATAAATTCTTTATAGTTTTTATAGAAAAATAGGATTTTTAATACTTTCGAATAATAAAAATATGATTTTTCTAATTAGAACTATGAGTAATTAATTAGCTCTAGGATGTAGATGAAATTAGGAATCTACCATATAGTTGCTTTTTAGTGTTTTCTTCCTAAATAAAATAATAAAGATAAGATTTTTTAATAAAAAGATTAAAATATAATAACTTGTAGATTAATATTTTGATAGGTTATACTTGAATTAGATTTCTTGATAGTCTATACTTAGTTAGGGTTTGGGGTTGTTACTTTTCATCTTTGTCATAGAGTTATCTAATGATTTAGTTTATTTATGAAAAGTTGTATTTTTGATGCGTTATACTTACACATCACTTGATAACACATATTTCGAACACTTAAAGTAAAAATTAAAACTAAAAGATCAATTTTTTATGATAGGAAGAAAATAATAGAAAAAATATATGATTGAAAACTAGTGGATTCTATATCATTGGCTAATTAGAATAAATCTTATTCATCTTAGAACCCTTAGTTAATTTGTTAGGACTAAAAAATTAGTCAGAACGCAAAAACATTTTAGATTCTCGTGGGAACGACTTTTTTCCACTACAACCGATATTATGCGCTTGTAGTATATTTTTCACATCAGAATATCATATTACAGTATAAGCTGGAATATCAGCTTACAACATAAGTTGAAATAATAGCAACACGAAGCTGTGTCGATTGATTAATGTTTGGTATCTATCTCTCATAAGGTATTGACAAATCCACCTTTCATTTCCCCCTAGAACCCCATTTTTTATGTTGATATGAACATGTTTAATAATCAATTTACATTAGATTATAAGTGATATCATACATGGTCAGTATCACAGTAACATATCACATAGGTGGAGTCACGTCCGAAGACAGGATGTTTCAAGCAAGTCAAGGTCCAAGTACATATTTAGATAAAACAAGAGGTGTAGCAGTGATAAGATAATATGACTGATATGAGTCGGGTAGATATCAGGCAAGTAGTATGTTATAACATTATAAAAATAAATTAATGTATGGCATACTTATTAGTCAAGTAAAGTGTAACCGTTTTCACAAAATATGAGATGTTAAGAATTATCAAGTAAATCATTAGTTAAGAAAGGCAATTAAAATAACAAAATAATGAATCATGTAGTTGTATAACAAAGTTGATCTTCAGCTAATCCTTAACAACGATATTAAAAAGTTTAGCTATGTCTCCTATGAGGGTTGGCATGGAGAGAAGAGTTGGAATGAAAAGATTTAGTGAGATAAAATTGTTTGTAGATGTGAGTCAAGTTAGTGAAGGAAATGCGAGTTGGCAGAGTTAAGTAGGCTTAACACAGTTGGAAGAGACTAGTACTATTGGTGGTGATAGGTAGTATTTGCAGGGATTAGTAGTGTTGGTGAGAATTAGTAGAGTTGGCAGGGATTAGTTATATTGATGGGGATTAGTTGTAGCGGCGGAGTTGACAAAGATAATTAATCTAGATGGAGTTTGTGTGATAAGACAAGAATCTGATAATCAAAATAATATCAAATTCATGTAAATATAATGGAGATGAAGTTCATGGATAAGAGTTGTGCTTGGGCAGAGCTCGTAAACTATAAGGTTCTTAACAACTTCATCGTTGTTTAGCCATCTCGCAGCAGACTTTCAATGATTTTTATCTTTTTCTTTAATTAGAATTAAAACAGAAGATAAATAGAAGTTATAGAGGATTGGGTTCTCTTTCCAACAAGCCTTAAGTGAACTTAATCGGTGTTCGGAATCAAAAGATATAATTGATTTATTGGACATGGTACAAGACCCTTGCTACTGTGCAGCAACTTCATCTTCAAGCGAAAATTTGATTATGATAGAATGATAATTAGAAAGGAAGCTAGCTAGAGAATTTGTATATTATTAGGTTCTCTTTCCAACGAATCTAGGATTAGCTCAATAGAAGTTGAAGATCAAAAGATATGAGCATTTTTAGTAAGACTATATTATACTCTCAACTAGCAGCGTCCCACAGTTCTGCGGAGCTAAGCATGTTTTGGCAGGGTTAAGTGTCTGGCGAGGCTAACCTTCCGATGGAGTTAAGTGTCTGATGAAGCTAAGTGCTTGGAGGAGCTAACTTTCCAACAGAGCTAACCGCTCGGCGAAGCAAAGTGTCTGGCAGAGCTAAGCTCTTAGCATAAGGTCGATTTCAAGAGCATTTTTGGTGTGGTTAGAGATGGAATTAGAGGGCATGTGTATTAAAATTTAAAAAAAATTGAATTCTCTTTCTAATGATACCAAAATCAACTCATTTGGAGATCTATATTAAAAGTTATGATAAAAAAACAAAAAGTGTGTCCATGTGACAACAGATCTACATTTGCACAAGTACTAAATTCAAACCTAATTTTGAAGGGGTTAGAGGCAGAGTTAGGAGATAAGTAATATATGAAATTTTATATAATTGAATTATCTTTCAAGTAAGACTAAAATGAGCTTCATTGGAGTTGTGTAGAGGAAGTTATGTCCAAAATACCGAGAGGGTATATAATGGATAACTCAGTGTATGCGATGTTTACTTCTATTTCTATCCAAATTTTAACTAGGCTAAATGTATGATTTGGAAATATAAAATACGGGGATTTGTAGGGAATTGAATTATAATATATTTCCAAAAAGAATGAAGTCATTTGAACCCCTATAACAAAAGTTATAATCGAAATATCACAAGGGTGTGCAAGTGACAATATAGAGCAATAGTACAGCAAATCGATTTCTACTTAGATTTCGACTAAGTTAGAGTTAAAATTGGTGAGCGTGATATAAATGAAAGTCTTAGAGAATTGAGTTATAAAATAATTGAAAGAAGAATGGACTCATTTGGAGTGGTGATCAAAAGTTATGTCCCTCATATCTAGATCAGCTGAGCTAACAACTAGATCTCTTCGTAGAGACAAATAACTTGAAGATTGAGAGATCCGAGTGTTCATCTTTGTGTTGGAGAAACTTATAAGAAGAGTTTCTTAATAAAAATTATATTTTTATATAATCATATTTTTTATATAATTAATAGGTGATTTCTTGCTAGTGAATGAATGAAATATGTGATTTCTTACCTTGAGTTCGAAGAGGAGTCCTAACGGTGTTCTGTTAAGGTTTGACTGGAACCTAGCTTGAGTTTGGTGTTGCTGGAACTCTATGAGAGAAAGAAGAAGAAAAATAAGAAGAGAATGAAGAAGAGAGGAGAATAGAGAGGTTATTGAAAATGAAGAGAAGGGGAGATTGAGTGAATATGTACTCAAGTAGGGTGAGGAGTCGGGGTTTTATGGAGGAGATATCGGAGGGGGTACTCTCCCACCCACTCTTTCTTGTATATTGCAAGAGTGTCATTGGTAACTTATGACCAAATTCAAATAATCATACCTAGAGTTAAAATTTTTAGTTAGAGAAAATTGAAATTAAAGGGATTAAAGGACAGGGTCATTACAATTCTACAAATAGCACAAAGCTCGCCTTTTGCCGGATACATGAGAATTTAAAATTACAATGATATTTTGCAGGTTTTGGAGGCAGAACGGGAAATTTAAAGGCATTCTAACGAGGATTTTCAGCTTTTTGATTAACTATTTTTTGCTATTCCTGCTCCGATTTGCTTCACCTGGTCCCTTCTTCATCAAATATTAGAGAAGTATCTATAATTCATTTATATTTTTAGTTAATTATTTTAGATTTATTAGATTCAGCTAATCTCAATTCTGATTGTTTTGTTTTAATATTATTTTCATAAGACATAATTTCTCTTTAACACATATTTATGTGATTATACAATACAAATACAACTTTTAAAACTTAGATTTTGATTAAGGTTGTGCCCTTCAAGAGGATCGTCCTTGTGCATGTGTTTTTTATATCTTAATTTTTGTTTTATATTCAGTTTTACTGTAATCCCATTCTAACTAGTTTCATTTGATCATTTTGTTATTTTGCAAGGTTTAGCAAGGAAAAATAAAGAAGATGATAAGATTATTATTTCATTGTGCATAACCCATGTTTATCCAAGTTTCAGGTAGTTCGGGATGACAGTTATGATATTTTCTCTCCTTTTAAACTATCCGAAGTTGATTTTTGAAGTTGAACGATTTCAACAAAGTATGGTCGTTGCAAAATCAATAGTCTAACACCCAATGATGGCCACACTGGCCAGCAAGCCCATATGAAATCCAAAACTATTCATATTTCCTTGGGTACTTATGTATATAATGTAGATTATTCTGGTTTAGTTAGAATTTCATACGGACTAATTGATTTTAGATAGAGGCTCAGATAGTAAGCAAGATATAAGGTTCTAGAGTATCAATTTTGATTTACAAGAATACTAATATGATATTTGAAAAGCTAAAGATGTTGTTATTTTTAAATGAAATAAATAATGAGACCAGGTTATAAATTATGCTTATATTTACTGGGACAAAATTTAGAGAGTTGACCAAGTAAGACCGCTGGATAGTGGTTATTGCCTCCAGCTACCGATCCCATTGATTCAGAATTCCTTGAGTTCTGGATCATAATTACATGTTAATATTGAAACAATCTTGGTGTATTTTGAAATTATATTTTGATACCTTTAATTAACTTGTTAGACCAGTTATGACACTGATTTTTTAGGTTTCTGTAAATATTTTATCATTCTTGTAGAAGCAGGTATTTATAGTGGATGCTAATCCTCTTTTAATAGATATTTAAAGGCCAACAATGGCCTTTATATAGTTAGAAGTCTCAAAGATAGTTGTCTTGAAAAAGAGATCAAGGCTGATATATGTTTAAGGAACTCATATATATATATATGAATACTACGTTATACTAGTTATTATATTTGATTACATGTAACACCACTTACTATCCAAAACTCTGAATTGGTATGGTATATATTTAGTCATATAAATCTAAGACCTAAGATATTGATATCAGATTTATATGGAATATATTATTTCTATCTTATATTTCTGTCTATTTCTTTATATTAGTCATTTCAAATTAGCATTACCAAGTGCCGTTTGATATTCTGTTTGAATTTTGATAAATTTATCTTGAATTCTATAACACCAACTAGATTTAGAATTCGAAGTTGTGATTTTTTATTTTTTATTTTATTGCGAATTTCTCAAATTTTTTTGAAAAATCCTAAAACTAGCAAAAATATCTGATTTTAATAAAATTTACTTCAGTATTTTTTATCTTACAATCTAGATATTAAGAAATTATTCTATAAAGTTTCCATACTTCTCTCGCTCTTATCTATCTCCAGTATTAGTTTGGGATTTTTTGGAGATTGTCGAATCAAATAAACATTGAGAAAGTAATTATTTAGATTAAATATTTAAGGATTAATTGCAGAAACTATTTAAGAGTTAATTAAATAAACTATCTCTGTACTATTAGAGGTGTCACTAATGCATCTTTACAAAAAAAAAAAAAAAAAAACTTGGATAGAGACTCCCTAACAGGGGATATAAGTGTAAAAATTTACTATTTTTTATTGCACTTATACCCTCTAGCAAGAGGTTTCTAACGAAAATTTTTTAATGGAGCATTAGTACCTCTAATAATATAGTGATAGTTGTTGTAATTAACTAAAAATTTAAATAATTAAGTCTAATCAATTCTTGTTCCTCTTCCACTAAGTTGAGGTGATACTGTTGTGTTAGTAGGATGTAAGTATGGCATCATGAGAAGTTACGTATCATTTGAATAATAATATGTGATGTCAACTTTTTTATACAATAAAATATTAAAGTCATGCCGCTTTTCTATTTACTTGTCTTTAATCTTAACTTTTTCGTCACTTCTCTTACTCAAGTAGTAAAATACAGTGATACACTCTATTAAAATTGATATGACAGAAATAAGCAAGTTTAAGGGGCGAATAAGGTTGCTACAAATTTTAAACAAAATACATTAATAGAATTACTATGCAGCAAAATAAATAAAATAACTGCAATCTACTCTCTCTCATCAGAAAAACTTCCACTATTAGTAAAGAAAATCGTGGATCATAATATGATATATATGCAAATGTATGATTGAAAATTGAAATTATAATATACCAAACTAGTCATTTATTGCAAACTATTTATATACAGAGTTTAACCATAGTGCTCGCTAATATTTCTCAATTTTCCTCAGCTTGAGTATGATGTACAAACCCAGTCACACAAATGATGTCAGCTCAATTGACACAAGCTTAAGTGGGTCGTTAACCAATTAATTGATTGTAAAAAATAAGTTTTGGAGTTGAATACCAAATATCAATTTAAATTTAGTTGAAAAGATGTGCTCAAATGTGGAAGATATCTAAATCCTAGAGTTACTCCCACTTTTTATAAATTAATGAGCGATTTATATCCTCATTCAATAGAAGTGGAAGTTATACCCCACTTTCTCTTAATTAATGATCAGTTTGAATCCTCATTTAATTGTTAAGTAAAGTTGTGTTACACTCCCATTCTCTCCAAATTAATGAGAGTTTAACCTCTTTTTATAAAGGAGATTTTAATTGGTCAATTCACTAAATTGAAATAGAATTTTTAATTGGTCAATTAAAGCAGTATTAAAACCCCTAAAATTGCTATAAATAGTCAAGCTTAAGGCTTAAGGTGGGAATGATCTCGATTAGATTATCATCACACTTGTTGAAGAACTTACTTTTCATATCATGAAGAGTTTTACTTTTTCATACTTATCATCAGAAATTTCTATCTCTTGAAGAGTTTTCACTCTTTTTTTTATTCTTAATTCTTAAAGAGTTTTACTCTTTCATTTTCAGAGCCAAGCAAGGCAATTCAAAACTAAGAGAAGACGTCAACTCTGAAGATCGGTGTTTAAATCATCAATAAATATGATTATCTCTTACCGCTATATTAAAGAATCATAACTTAAAAGAAAGAGGTAAAATTAAAATGCGGATCACAAAGAGGAGATCCGCATTCTAAACAAAGAGGTTAAATCACTAAAATATAGATCACAGTAAAGAGACCTGCATTTGAAAACTAAATCACGTTAGAAGCCCTAAAAACCCTATAAATAGCCAAAATTTGGGCTGTAAAAGGGGTTGGATTATTTTCATTTGAGTACTTATACTAAGAGACTAAAGTTCAAAAGAAATTTCCTATTCAAATCTTTCAAAGACTGTCAACTCGAAGAGTTCTTGTCCAGATTGTTAATGGAGAATAAGATCAACCTCCATAGTCACTAGGAACCCGAGCATCAAAGAAGAAGAATCTATGTTCCTCATCTTCTATAAACAGACAACTGATTTTATTGTAGTTTATTTTTCAAGAATCGATAAAAATCAACTTTGTGGCTCACAGAAGATTGGCGAATCCATTGGGAAATCTTCTCATATCTGAGAGAAGGTTGTGGCTAAATCCGACAAGATTTTAATTGGCACTATGGTTGAATTGCTCATCATCAAACTCGACCCAAAGAAGTACGAAGAGTTCCTCTCTTCTAGCTTATTGAGCCCAAGATCTCTGTAGAAATACTATAAAATCTTGACCACCTTAGCTTCTAACGAGGCTCCAAAGACTATAAGTCCAAGTTAATTTGTCTAAAAACTCTCAAGACCTGACAGATCTTAAAGAAAGTAAAACTTCTTTCAATAAAGCACAAGGCTCAAGTTCTACTTCATAATAGACCCTTAACAATCATGAGGAAATGAGTCGGGATCCCTACCATAACAAAGGAAATGGCTATTTTTTTGGATACCACTATTTATTTTAGTTAATTAATCTTACTTTCTATATTTATTTTAAATCTTTTCTTGAAAAGATCTTTTTTATTTTTTACAACTTTAGAAATTCAATTTCAACGAATCAAAACAATAAGCTGAGTGGGCATTACAAAATTTCATATCAACATGTTCCAGGTTTAATCATGAACATCATGTATCATGTTCCTGATGTAATTAATCAAGTATATTATGCATAATATATCTAGTAATTATATAGCAATTATCAAGTATCATGAATATATATCAAGAAAATATTATCAATTACCATGTCAGCAGGTATATCATGTTTCGGGTACTAGCATTATATATCAAGTAATAGTGTTCAAGTGGCGTACATGATTATATAATCTAGTGTGACAGCTAGCATTTTATTGTGCAACTTAATTTAACTTGATTCATGTATCACATATTAATATGTAGTTTAGTATAAAACATATTTTTAAATAACAACTTAAAATGGAATGGAATATATGTGTAAGTATAAATTGTGTACGCGCATGTAAGCAAGTGTACATCATAATAATATCTAATAATAACATAGCATGTAATGGTGTTTTTAACATGTTACATAATCCAAAACAATGTAGATATGACTAGAATTAACAAAAAATATCAAAAGAAAATATGTAGATCTCAGAATTATCTTTTTAAAAGATCTAAGAATAACTAAAATAGAGTTCATCATGGAAATTTATCACCATTTACAATGAGATTACATGATAGAGAAAATAGACACAAATAAAGGGTAATCTAGGTAAACAAATTATTTCGAATTTCTATTCTGATCAATAAATCAAGAATTTTAGTATGTAAATTAATGGGGTTTTCTTTTCTTTTTTTTTTTTGTGGGATTTTTTTTTTGTTGATCAAGAATTTGTTGTTGCTTTTGGTGTTTTTGTTGGGTATGTCGGAAACGTGGCTCCGGGACTTAATCATATCGGTGTTATTCTAGCACCTATCTGCCATTCACATTCTGTTTTAGAAAAGTTGTAAAAGAAAATTGGAGTGCGTACATGATGATGATTACGGTGTTTAGGACTATGAGGATTTTTGGTTCTAGAGATTGTTTGTTACACATGTCTCCTTAGGATTTAATAAATTATGGAAACTTATGAATTAGATATATAATAATAACTCATATTTTCTCATTTAGCCATGTGGAAAATGATGGGCATGATGCGTGGCGGACAAATGTGTTTCATCGTTTCTTTCATTGGGTATATGTAGCACTTTGTATAAAATACACTAAAACATGAAAACTATTATTATTTATTATATCGGTATATTTGGTCTTTGATTATTCTGTTTAGTATTTTGTAAAAAATATTATGAAACTGAAGAACCTGAGCTGATTGCTTTTACTGTGTTGGTATTAAAAACGTTAATGATATGGTGAAACTTACCATATTAAATAACGTTGAATATTCCTTTTTTGTTTTGAAATGTTGCTAATTAATTAAAATTAGGATCGATCTGATAAGTTACTGCTAAAATAAAAATAGTAATAGCCAATGAAAATGAGTAGACATGGATTTTGTGGATACTCGAGAATATTTTTCAATGCTTGCTAAAAAAAATTAAGATAATGATGAGAAATACTGAAAATAATGTGTTATGGAATCCGTTGTATTATGTTAGATACCTAATGCAAATTCCTCACAATTTAACAATAGAAAATAAATCAGTGCACTATAGCCGTTTTTTTTTACGTTACGTTATGTTATGGTATTTGATGTTATTTTTTTAATAATTTTCAAATTGTTATTGATTATTTATTTTGATTGTTGCAATTTTTTTTTATTTGATTGTTTGTTATTTCCTTACTTGATTACTGACAAAATTGCTAGCTTGTTTATTTAAGATTACTTATTTGTTTACACGTAATTTCTCTCCGATTATTGAATTTCTTAGTGGTTTGGAACGAGAAGATATTGCCACTTTCAGCTACAACTGATGGGATGTCACTAAATTAAATACTATAAAATATAAATTATGTATTGTTATTGATTAAAACTGAAATAAATATAATAAATTTTGTTTTGTTATTTGGTGACAACTGAAGTTATAGTTGCAAAGTCAATATATTTTGTGAAGATAAATGTGAAAACTATTGTAACATTTGTTAAATACTTAGAATAGTTTCTATGTACTATAGAATATTTTTACATTCTTTTCTAGAATGTTAAATTTATTTTTGATTTATAAAATTTTTATATAGTTATATATATATATATATATATATATATATATATATATATATATATATATATATATATATATATATAAATTAAAAAAATAGGAACTATATAACCTACATTGTGAGTTATAATATATGAGAAGCGAAATGTTACTTGATCGTTTTCACTATTTTAGACGTTGAGATGAGACTAGTCATATTATTTAAATTTAAATTTTGATTGAAAATTAGATAGATTTAATTTATTGCACACCTAAGATCACAAGGATGTTGTATTTGTGTGTGGCTCCAATAGTCCCACATCGGTTGGGAACTAAGGAGACACCACCCATGGGCCCTATAAAAATGGTTTTGAGTTCTTGGTTTTATGCATAACAAAAACAATTAGTTTTTTTTCTATTTTATAAAGCTGTTTTGAGATAACAGTTTTTATTTGGAAAGTTTTTCAATTTGAAAAAAATTTTAAGTTGTAATTTTTGAATTTTTGAGGTTTAGAAAAATTCTCCTATTCTTGGAGGGAGTTTCTAATTTGTCATTGGTCGTTATAATTTGAACCTTAGTGATAGTCGATTGATAGATGGTGCCTAAGAATGTAGGTATTATTTACCGAACCTCATTAAATTTTGTGTTTTCTCTTATTTACATTAGTTTCTTTATTTCTACTATTAGTTTCTATTTGGTATTCCATTTGTTATTATGTGGCATTATTCTGGTGCCTATTTGTATGCGTAAGATACCTGCTTTCCGCAACAAGTGGTATCAGAGCCGAAGTTTTGACTTTCGCATAAGAAAATTATTGAAAAATTGGCAGAAGCTTCTTCATCTACACGGGCAAGGTTACTGTGACTAATGTAAAGTTCGAAGCTGAGAAGTTTGATGGCCATAACAACTTCATCATGTGGCAGTGCGAAGTTTTGGATATTCTTTATTAGGAAGAATTAGATATTGCTCTGGAAGAGGAAAACCAAAGAAAATGACTGATAAAAAATGGAAAAAAATCAATCGCCAAGTATGTGGTACCATTCAATTTTATCTCACAAGAGAATAGAAGTACCCATTCATGAGTGAGACATTTGCAAGTAAGATGTAGAATGAGCGGGAAAACGAGATTATGAAGAAGAGCAGTCAGAATCGGCTCTATTTGAAGAAAAAATTGTTTCACTTCCGGTATCAACCAAGTACATCCATCAATGATCACATTGCTACTTTTAATAAATTAATAGCATATTGTTTAATTTGGATGAGACTGTTGAAGTTTGACTTTTGATGAAGTATATAATGCATTGTACAATTATAAAATCAGGAAGAAAGATCAAAAAGAGCATATGTACAATACATCAGAGGCATATGCGGTCAGAGACCGATGTCAGAGTCGTGAGTCTAATCGGAGAGGTAGATCCCAGTCAAGAGACAGCTTAATAAAGATGAATGTGTTTTTTGTCATAAGAAAGTGCATTGGAAGAAAGATTATCCAAAGTTAAAGAAGAAAAATAAGGGTAAAACTGATTCTAATGCATGTGTAGCCAAGTATGAAGATAATAAATCTGATTTTACACTGATTGGCCTACCTTCAGTTTTCCATTTTGATGAGTTAGATTTTGGATTCTGGATGCACCTATTATATGTATCCTCATAAGAAGTGGTTTTTCAATTTTGAAGAGTTTGATAGTAGAGTTGTTTTCATGGGCAACGACAACTCTTGTAAGACAACCGGAATATGTTCAATCTATTTAAAGAATCATGATGGATCAACTAGAATTTTGACAGATGTTTGGTGTGTACCTAATTAGAAGAAGAATCTCATCTTCTTGGGAGTCCTAGAAGCAAAAAGTTTCGCTATGTCTATCCTAAATGGAGTTCTCAGAGTCACTTCAGGCGTACTTGGTGATGAAAGATACGAAGAAGAATAACTTACACTATTTTCAGGGTAGTACAGTTATTAGATCAGCAGTTACAGTCTCTGAAGAGGATGTAAATGTAAAAACAACCATGTTGTGGCACAAGCAACTTGATCATGCAGGTGTGAAAGTTTTGGATAATTTGGTAAAGTAAGGCTTATTAAAGGTGTAAAAACCTGTAAATTGGATTTATGTGAGCATTGTGTTATGGAAAAGCAGACAAGAGTGAAATTTGGCACCGTTATCCACAATATTAAAGATATTTTGGACTATATTTACTCTGATATTTGGGAACCTACTAGAACACTTTATTTGGGAGGTGTGCATTACTTTGTTACTTTTATTGATGATTACTCTAGAAGAGTTTGGGTGTCTCTGATGAAGACTAAAGATGAAGTATTGAAAATTTTTCTTAAATGGAAAAAGATGATTAAGATTCAGACATGCAGGAAGATAAAGACGCTCAAATTAGACAACGGTGGTGAGTATAAAAGTGATCCATTTCTGAAAGTTTGCCAAGATGAAGGTATTGTTCAACACTTCACCAATACTGATTCACCACAGCAAAATGGGGTGGCAGAATGTATGATTCGGGCTTTGCTAGAGAAGGATCGGTGTATGTTTCTTAGTGCTGGGCTAAGTAATGGATTATGGGCTGAGGTAGTGACTTATGCATTTCATCTCATTAATCGATAATCGATAACTATCAGTTGTGAATGGAGGCAAGACGCTAATTGAGGTATAGTCTGAAAAATCGGTTAATGATTATAATTCTTTACATATATTTGGTGTCACTAATTATTATCATGTGAAGGAGTCCAAATTAGATCCGAGAGTCAAGAAAGTATTGTTCATGGAGATTAGCTTGAGTGTGAAGGGATATTGCCTTTGGAGTCCAAATTCAAAGAAAATCATTTTTAGCAAGATGTTATCTTTGATGAATCTACCATGTTGAAAATAGTGACACAGCAATTCTAGAAAAGAGAAGAAGACCAGTAGTGTTCAGCAGCAAGTGGCGAGTGTTCCTCAATAGGTGGAGTTTGAAAAGTTAGAGTTGACCTAGTTTATATCAACAGTCTAGTGGCAGAGGAGGATGTCGAAGAAGAAAAGGAAGAGATTTCAATCCAAGAACCTCCACAGCAACCAAGCTTAATTGAACATGACAGGTCATGTCGATAAATTAAGAAAGCTGCTCACTTTCTTAATATAGTGGTGGTCTATACACTTTCAGTTATAGATAATGTTCCTTTCACTATAAAGAAGTAGTTAGAAGTTTGGAAGATGAGGAGTAGAAGAGAGCAATAGATGAAGAGATATAGTCCCTTTAGAAGAATCGAACTTGGGAGTTAGCTCAACTATCTAAAAATAAGAAGGCAATTATGTACAAATGAGTATTTACAAAGAAAGATGGATTTCCTGATAAGAATGATGTCCTTTACAAGGAAGGATTAGTGGTGAAAGGCTACGCTCAGAAGGAAGGAGTTGATTATAATGAGGTATTTTCTCCAGTTGTTAAACATTCTTCCATTCGGATTTTGTTAGCCTTGGTAGCATAGTTTGATTTGGAACTAGTTCAACTTGATATAAAAACTGCATTTTTACATGGTGATTTGAAAGAGAAAATCCATATGGCTCAGCTAGATGGATTCAAGTTGCTGTAAAAGAAAATTGGGTTTACAAATTGAAAAAATTGCTGTATAGATTGAAGCAATCTCCGAGCCAGTGGTACAAGTAATTTGATCAGTTTATGATAGGGTTGAAGTACATAAGAAGCAAATTTGATTATTGTGTATATTTTCGCAAGCTACATTATGGATCTTCCATTTATCTACTCTTGTATGTAGATGATATATTGATAGTTTTGAAGGGTCAAGAAGAGATTGAAAAGTTGAAGACTCAGTTCTATCAAGAGTTTGAAATGAAAGATTTGGGTGAAACTAAAAAGATTCTCAGTATGGAGATAAGCAGAGATCAAAATAGATGCAAGCTTTGTTTGTCCTAGAAACAATATCTGAAGAAGGTACTATAGCGTTTTGGCATGACAGAACAATCAAAATCTGTGAGTAACCCACTTGCTCATCATTTCAACTTAAGTGCAGTTTTATCTCCTAGCACTGATGAAAACATGACCATATATTGTGTGTTCCTTATTCAAATGCAGTTGGTAACTTGATGTATGCTATGGTCTGTACGAGATCCGATATTTCATAGGCAGTTGGCGTTGTGAGCATGTATATGCATGATCCTAGAGAAGGACATTGGCAGACTGTGAAATGGATTCTACAGTATCTTCTGAACACCGTAGATATTGGCTTGGTATTTGAGCGTGATGATACTCTTGGTCAGTGTGTGGTTGGATATGTTGATTATGACTATGCAGATGATTTGGATAAACATCAATCAACTACTGGTTATGTATTTACTCTTGCTAAAGTACCAGTGAGTTGGAGGTTTACGTTACAGTTCACGGTTGCTCTGTCTACAACAGAAGCAGAGTATATGGCACTTATATAGACAGTAAATGTGACAATTTGGCTATAGGGGTTGCTTCAAGACTTAGGGGTTATTCAAAACCGGTTACTGTGTATTGTGACAGCCAGAGTGTAATTCACTTAGCAAAAAACCAAGTCTATTATGCACGGACAAAGTATATCGAAGTTAGATATTAATTTGTGAGGGAAATTATTGAAAATGAGAAGATACTACTTCACAATATTAGAACTATAGAGAATTATGCTAATATGATGATTAAGTTGATGACTTCGACCAAGTTTAAGTATCGTTTGAATTTGGTCCGTGTTTTGCTAGTTTGGATATCTTTGTTTGAAGGCACTGACAATGTGGGTCTTCTTTGCCAATGTGGAGATTTTTGTATTTATGTATGGCTTCAATAGTCCTATATCAGTTGGGAACTAAGGAGATACCACTCATAGACTTTTAAAAAGGGTTTTGGGTTTTTGGTTTTATGCGTCCCAAAAAGAATTAGATTTTCTTTGTTTAATAAAACTGCTTTGAGAAAACAATTTTTATTTGGGAAGTTTTCCAATTTGAAAAAAATTTCAAATTGTAATTTTGGGATTTTTGGGATTTGGGAAAATTCTACTATTCTTGGGAAGAGTTTCCAATTTGTTATTATTCATTGTAATTTGAAAGTTGGTAATAGTGGATTGATCATCAGCGCCCGAGAATATAGGTAATATTTACGGAATCACGTTAAATTTTGTCTTATTTCTTATATGCATTAGTTTCTTTATTTTCTATCATTAGTTCCTATTTGGAATTATGTTTGTTATTGTATGGTATTATTCTGGGTGTCTATTTGTGTGGGTAAGATACCTGCTTTCCGCAACAAAGGAGCCAAGTAGAAATTAATAAGACATTTGGATTTAGAGAAAAGGGGGAAATCGAGGGACATTATTGTAAGATAATGACACGTGCAGTAACAATTATATTATTCTAATAACTAGTAGTCATCCTTCTGACCTTTGTAAATGCAACACTCTCGAATTATTTAGAGAAGTGAGTAGGACTCCATTTTGAAAATCATGATAATCAAAAATATTTTTATAGTTTGAGATACTTTATATTTAAAATCAAGAGAATCTATTTAGAAGATAAAATCTAGATTTATAAAATCAGGATCATAACAAGATATCATGATACCAGATTTTTGAACTTCTATTTCAAACCAAAATTTGAGTTTCATGATTTGAATATCATATCTTAACAAATCAGATTTTTTTTTTTTTTATGTAACCAAATGCTACTTTAATGGTGTGAATATTGTCTTTTTCGCAAATAAAACAAGAATATAAACATCGCTTAATTAAATATTGATATTCAATATATAAAGTGTATGTTTAAACTTTAAATTCGGTATTCCATGAGCATAGATGCAATGCTAAATAAAGTACTCCAAGTATAATAATACATAATTAGTAGATGGGAAATACTACAATGAGAATATAGGGTGAAAGAATAGAGAATATACATTCTATTATCGGCTAATCTAAGTCATTTGTTGATAAATGACAGTTCAAATATTATCCTATTTTGAAATACTTTAGAAAATAGTCATAACTTTTACATTTACACTTGAATTAAGTTGACTCTCCATTCATTTGTAATCTGAGCACAACTTTCTCCTATATGAGATTTTATGATTTGATCTTTATCTATATCAAATATGGTGTTGAAGTTTCTTCTTCTATATCTTATCCTATGAATTCGATTTCATTAATCTTCTTCTATCTTTCTGTACTCTATTTGATCACAAATTTTAACCAAAATTCTGTTATACAACACGTATGCAAAAGTACCATGTATATCTTGATTCTTGAACATGTCTTATCTTTATTATTTTCATAGTTTTGCCTATAAGTTGTTTTCTTCTTCATGATATATTTCCTACATAATGTTAGATATTCCTTTTTTTTTTCATCAAAATGGCCATAGGGATCCAAGTTCCAAGAATACATATATGTAGATATATACGTGTGTGAATATACAAACACACATACACATTGAAATGTATTGCCTCATCTTTAACTATGTTCATTCTTCATGCTTTTGACACAAGTAAATTCTTTATAGTGTGCCACCCAAGAAAATAAATTCAAAGCCCTCATAATGGATGGTCGACCTCTTCCTATTCTAGTGAAAGCATACATTAGGCACTCAAAGAAAACCCAATCTAGTCTCTAGAAAGCATTCCCTAGAAGTAAACCCACCTAAACATACGAAATAGCAAGTGTATGGCTCTTAACACTCATGAAATTCAAGTTCATAATCATTCGTAAGAGTCATAACAAAGTCTTGCCAACATCATAAATCCCAAAATATATGAGATAAAATCATTGTTACGATTTCTTTTAATCTTTCATGTGTGGCAAATAGTGTCTAAATTCATGAAAAACTAATCCATGTTATTAAGCATAGTAGATTAATAAAAATTAATACAACGGATATGATGGATACAATTGTTTTGATTGAGCTACAATATGAAATTTAGAATGGTGTTGACTATAAAAAAGGAGAACTTGGAATGATTTTCGTAACGACACCAAGATCAGTCAAAACGAAATTTGGAAGAAGATTCTATGGCCTTATCAGTCAAGAAAATATAGGCTAGAGCTGGAATACTCTAGACCTATTACTGGCTCCACCAGTGAGCCTAGTGGTGAACCTATTAGTAACTTATAAACTGAGCCAGTAAGATCGTAGTCATTGCCACAACCATTGGTGGTTCGTGTATACTAAGCCGACTTGGGAGCACCCACCGATAAAGCCAACAATCATCCACTAGTGATCCTGTCGGAGTTCTAGATGATAGAAATGCAATCAACTTTCCAAATTGAGTTTTTGAAGAATTTTAAGTATTTCACTAGGTTTCAAATTTCTATTCAAAGCAAAAGAACTTAGACGGCTTGAAATAAAGTTATTTGAAAGAGTTTATTTGGAAAAAGAATTAATCTTTAAATACTCCATAGATTTGAGATCTGGTAGAGCTTCTCAACAAGAAGATTAAAAAAAATGAGATTTTTTATCGTTAAAGGATGAGTTTTGGTTCGTGATTGTGGAGATCTATGTCCATTTCTCTATCCCACAGATGAGTTCAAATGATATTTATATAGTAAATCTTACTTGTTTGTAATTTCACAGTTTTCTATACTTATAGATCTGTTTATGAGAGGATAATTATTACTAGGTTTAGGATAAGTAAGTATTGTGATGTCTATGGTTTTCTAACGAAGTAGTCAGATCTTAGGCTATTGATACACTTGTGGTTGTCTAGCGGTTGTAATTAACTTGCTTTAATTGATTGCTAATCATAGTGTAGTTTCTTCCATAATTCTTTTCCAATTTGGATTTTCTATTGAGTCTACTCTGTTTGACAATTTTAAATTTATTCAGAACTGACATAATTAATTAATTATTTTTGATAATTGTTGCTTGATATCCATCATATAACACAAACCCTCATAATTTGTTTGCATTTTGAATTAGTACAAGAGCGATCTAGTTATTTCAATTGAGATTCCTATAGTTACTAATAGACTACCATTATTATAAGAACATAATTGTTACTATTGGAAAGCTAAAATAAAATCCTTCATAATGTTCTTAAGTGTGTATAGTTAAAGTCTAAAAAGAATTGCCCACTAAATAAGCACTTGCTCAGTAGAACTTCAAAAACCCTATATATGATCTTCAATTGAGCGAATGCAACTGAATTTAGAAGAATAAGTACCTGTGAGAGCAAAAGAAGAGTGGGATATATTAAAAACCACACATTAGAGAACAATGACTATCAAAGTGTCTAAGATTTAAAAGTTGACAAAATTTTTTGAGAATCTAACTATAGAAGATAATTAATCCTTCGATGACTTTTATGGTATAGTGAATGATATAGTTAAACCATTATTTAATCTATGAGAGTAAATATCTAATTCTGAAGTCATTGAAAAGTTTTAATATCTCTCCAGCAAAAATTCAACAAAAATTTACTATCATAGAAGAAAGTAAAAATGTAGATACACTCAAATTGGATGATTGGTAGGCAATTTGCAAACTTATCAGCTAAATCACCACAAGAAAAAGAAATCTAAGGACCTTGAATTGATTACTAAAACTGAAAATATTAAAATATATATTGATTCTAAAATTGATCATAATGAAGTTGCGAAATTTATCAAACTTTACAAGAAATATTTCTTTAAAAAAATTGACGAATAATTCAACTACCCCTAATAAGAAAAAGTTTGTTCCCAAAAATAAAATTCAACCTAACAAAATGGAAATTAAAGGTGACAATAAAGAATCCAAATAAGAAACCAACTGGAGTTCAATGCCATGAATATTATAGATATAGTCATTATGCTCGTATGTGTGTCAACTGGAAAAAATAGAAGTGTAAAGGTATGCAAGTTACATGGAATGATTTCGAATTACTCTAATGATGAGGGACCTAATGATTCATATAACTTTATTATTATGTTAATTCTTCTTATGAGTCTGTTTCAACAAATCCAGATATTGACAATGAAGTTTATTAATTGAATAATAATGAAGATCTTCATGAAGCATATAACAAACTATTTGAAGTATCATTTAACTTGAAAAAAATAGAATGTAAAGCTGACTAAAAATATCTAAAAATGACAAAGAATTAAGAAGCATAATCTAAATTGGCATTGAAAAGTAGTGGTAATGAGGATATTGAGATATATAAGATAAGAAGAAATTGATGAGTGAGCATGTACGCCCGAAAATTGAATCTTTGATTCCATTGCAAAAATTATTTGATTACAACGAAGATTTGAGATTACAAAAATTTCGAGGAATTACAAGAACGGGAATATTGGTTTATTCCCTTTTTTTACGTGGGTTCGGGTGGCGGTGGAGTCTTGCTGCTGCCTCCGTTGACCGTCCGACCAGGAGAAGATGGCTCTGCTCTGCTTCTTAATTTCCCGAGCTCGCCTAAAATCTTCCCAAAGTCCAAGCTTCCAAAAGTCCAAAGTCCCCTCTCCCGTTAAATTCCTGTATTTTATAGACCAAAGAAGCTCCAAATCCGGCTCAATTCTCTCCTGAAAAATCGGATCACGGATTATCAGTCCAAAAATAGGAAATAAATAATCGGGAAAGAATGGAAAACAACCCGCGGGTGGCAACCCGCGGGATTGCCCTCGCGGGTTGCCACCCGCGGGAATCCTCCCGCGGGTGGCAACCCGCGGGGGCTCCCGCGGGTTGCAACCCGCGGGAATTCTCCCGCGGTTGCTTCCCGCGGGTTGCAACCCGCGGGTGCTCCCGCGGGTTGCTTCCCGCGGGGGTTCCCGCGGGTTGCAACCCGCGGGTGCAACCGCGGGTTGCAGCACCCGCGGGTTGCATCCCGCGGGTGCAACCCGCGGGTGTGCCCACTTAGCAAATTTAGGTTTTTTTTTTTTTTTTTTCTTTTTTTGGTATCTACATAACCCCCTCCAAAGTTTTTGAAGTTCTGTATTGAACCGTACTGAATTTCGAAATACTTTGGATTTTTTAATTTTGGTTATAGACCTTTTAAAAGATTTGGTCGATAGGGATAACTGTTAATATATTATTTATTCCATAACAAGCAGAGGTATGATTTTAACGTACTCATTAGAGGACAAGCAGAGGTATAATGTTAACGTGCTTATTTTAGGTCAAGCAGAGGTATAATATTAACGTGCTTATTTTAATCCTAACCGTTCAGTGACATCTAGTATGACGAATCAGGAAAAGACAGAGGTGACATTAAACGTGTCTTGGAGCTTAACCTATTCAGAGGATCTGGTCGTGATAGGGACAAGCTGACTAAACAGAGGTGATGGTTAACGTGTTTAGTTTTGGAATCGGACTATCAGAGGTAACTGTTAACTTGATAGGGAGATGATTTTCGTCAGAGGTGATTTTCAACTTAACGATATCAAAAGCACGTTCATCAGAGGTTGTAATGTTGGACTTGATGAAGTGTGAATTTTCTTTTCTGTCAGAGGTGAAATCTTAACGTGACAGGGGATCTATTTAATTAAGATTTTATCTCTTTTGATTTTGAATTATGATGTCAGAGGTATGATTTTAACTTGATAAATATTTTGGAGTGTCGCTTGCTCTGTTAGAGCAAAATGACAAGAAAAGTTTTGCTGTCAGAGGTGAAATCTTAACGTGACAGGAGATTTATCTGATTAGGATTTTTAGCAAACCCCCAGCTATCAACGGATTTGATTAGCCTTTACCAACTACCGTTTGAGTTGGGCTAGCCATGCTATTCCCCTCAGCATGGTGAGTTGTCAAGAATTTCGTTTGGGCTTAAATTCCAAACTTTTCCTCTTCCCTTTGCCTTAGCAACTTAGGGCAGTGATGTATTCTTATATTCGGATAAGAATACTGTTGTGACAGATTTGTCGTGGGATTTTTAGCAAACCCCCAGCTATCAACGGGTTTGATTTTGCCTTTACCAACTACCGTTTGAGTTGGGCTAGCCATGCTATTCCCCTCAGCATGGTGAGTTGTCAAGGATTTCGTTTGGGCTTAAATGCCAAACTTTTCCTCTTCCCTTTGCCTAAGCAGCTTAGGGCAGTGATGTATTCTTATATTCGGATAAGAATACTGTTGTGACAGATTTGTCGTGGGATTTTTAGCAAACCCCCAGCTATCAACGGGTTTGATTTTGCCTTTACCAACTACCGTTTGAGTTGGGCTAGCCATGCTATTATCCTCAGCATAGTGAGTTGTCGAGGGTTTCGTTTGGGTTTAAATACCAAACTTTTTCTCTTCCCTTTGCCTTAGCGGCGTTGGGCAATTCATACTTTTACCCCCAGTATGGTGGGGTTGACGAGAAATTTATTCTCTTCCCGTAACTTTGTCGGCGTTGGGTAATTCATACTTTTTACCCCCAGTATGGTGGGGTTGGCGAGAAATTTATTCTCTCCCCGTAGCCTTGTCGGCGTTGGGTAATTCATACTTTTTACCCCCAGTATGCTGGGGTTGACGAGAAATTTATTCTCTTCCCGTAGCCTTAGCGGCGTTGGGCAATTCATACTTTTTACCCCCAGTATGGTGGGGTTGACAAGAAATTTATTCTCTTCCCGTAGCCTTAGCGGTGTTGGGTAATTCATACTTTTTACCCCCAGTATGGTGGGGTTGGCGAGAAATTTATTCTCTCCCCGTAGCCTTAGCGGCGTTGGGCAATTCATACTTTTTACCCCCAGTATGGTGGGGTTGACGAGAAATTTATTCTCTTCCCGTAGCCTTAGCGGCGTTGGGTAATTCATACTTTTTACCCCCAGTATGGTGGGGTTGGCGAGAAATTTATTCTCTCCCCGTAGCCTTAGCGGCGTTGGGCAATTCATACTTTTTACCCCCAGTATGGTGGGGTTAGCGAGAAATTTATTCTCTTCCCGTAGCCTTGTCGGCGTTGGGTAATTCGTACTTTTTACCCCCAGCATGGTGGGGTTGGCGAGAATTTATTCTCTTCCCGTAGCCTTGTCGGCGTTGGGTAATTCGTGCTTTTTACCCCCAGCATGGTAGGGTTGGCGAGAATTTATTCTCTTCCCGTAGCCTTGTCGGCGTTGGGTAATTCATACTTATTACCCTCAGTATGATGGGGTTGGCGAGAAATTTATTCTCTTCCCGTAGCCTTGTCGGCGTTGGGTAATTCATATTTTTTACCCCCAGTATGGTGGGGTTGGCGAGAAATTTATTCTCTTCCCGTAGCTTTAGCGGCGTTGGGCAATTTATACTTTTTACCCCCAGTATGATGGGGTTGGCGAGAAATTTATTCTCTTCCCGTAGCTTTAGCGGCGTTGGGCAATTCATACTTTTTACCCCCAGTATGATGGGGTTGGCGAGAAATTTATTCTCTCCCCGTAGCCTTGTCGGCGTTGGGTGATTTTTTTTTTTTTTTTTTTTGATGTTTTTTTCTTTTTTCTTCTTCTTTATATATATATATATATATATATATATATATATATATATATATATATATATATTATATATATATATATGGGGGTTTAAATTAACCGCCCTGAGCCCGTTTTTTTGGGAATTGTTATGAGCCCAAGTGGTACCTTTAGACCACACGCATTAAATGTGTCGGAGTTAGCTCTAACTCCTTTTTTGTTCAGCTTTGAGCTGAACTGCTCCAGCGTCAATCAACGCTTGAATTTTATCTTTTAAGATAAAACAATTTTTTGTGGGGTGACCTACAATCCGATGGTACAGGCAGTAATTCGGATCGTTAGTTTTCCCTACTTCTTCAGGTCTCTTGCTCTCCGGCAATTTAAGCATCTTGCGTTTGGTGAGCAGATTGAACATAGTAGTAGTATGTTCATCCTTGAACGAATACTGCTTTTGAAGTCTGGGCGACTTTGCTGTGTTGCTTGTAGTTGGCCATAGTTTCTTCTTCAGTGTACTTTCTACCGCCATTGCCGTTATGTCTTTCCCTTTTGAACGGAAAAAATGGAATGGAGATTCGTTTGCACCGTCTCCGGTTGCAGACTGTTGCATTTCGAGACGTCGAAGTATTTCTTCGGCCTGTTCGCCCTGCTTAAGCAGATCCTTCCATGACTTGGATTCGACCGAACCCATCTTGTCTAAAATATCGGTCAACAAGTTATGTCTGCAGGCTTCCACAAGCGTATCCTGCGTCATGCCATGTGGGCATCGAACGGAAAGTTCTCGGAACCGCTCGACATAAGTTTTGACCGTTTCGCCTTCTTGCTTCGCTGCTAGCAAAGATAATATGGAGACTTCTGTATCATCTTCAAAGAATCGGGCTAGGAACTCACGTTCTACATCAGTCCAAGATTTAATTGTTCCCTAGGGAAGTTGCATAAACCAGGTAAATGCGGGCCCCCGTAAAGTGCTCGCAAATATCCTAGTCATAGTTGGATCATTCCCCATGAGATGTCCTGTCTGTGAGAGGAAATAGAAGATGTGTTGCTGCAGCGAACTTTACCGTCGAATGATTGAAGATTCAACGGTTTATATTTTGCAGGATAGGGTACGGTCTCCCATTCTATGGGATATGGACGGACTACCCCCACCTCTTGTAGCTTTTTGCGATGAAGAAGAGCTTGTAATTGGTTCTCCATCTTCTCTATTTTCTCTGCGTGAGGATTGAGGATAACTTTCACTTCCTCTTCCTCTCTTGAATGAGGAGGCACTTCTTCATCTTCGTCTTCGCTGTCTTCATTTATTTGGACAGGCCGTTTTCCTTTCTGCCGACTAGAAATGGACGGCGATGATTGGTTCTTTCTAGTTTGAGCCAGCAACTCAATCAAAAGTTGTTTCATTTCTTCTATGGTCTCCTCGTGCTGTTCGAGACGTTTTTCTTGTCTCTCAAGCCTTTCAGAGACTTCTTCTAGAAGCGCGCCCTCTGGTTCGATAGAAACTCCTTTTGACCCTAGAGTAATTTCCTTATCCGAAAGGTTGTTTCCGACCACCTTTTTGCCTTTATTAACCATATTTGATGAGGCAGCAGGTAGATCGGTTCCAGAGCACACCCTCTTTATTGTCCGTATTCCTTTGGATTCGGTGATCTGCTCAAAAACGGACCGTCTCGGATGGCACTCGCAGTTTGATAGAACAGTTGAGATTAACTGTTCGCATTGGCATTGAGCAGTATTCTGTGCAGAGTTCTTCTTCCAATTGAGGTATTCTCTCAAGTCTTGAGATACTTCTTTATCCCTGTTTGCAACCTGACGCCGCTTGCGTTGCAAACTTGGTTCATAATACTGGAGAGTTTGTAATATTTCAGGGCTGAGCTCTTTTCCAGCATTAGATTGTTCTCCAACCCTTCTGCGGATTCTTCTGGAGTGTGTGCTGGCCTGCGCAGTTGTGCGAGCCTCGCACGCATCTGACTTGTTCTTCGGGATCTGGAGGATTCTATCATGAATTTGTTCATCCGAAGAGAAATTTGAAGATCTATCCTTAGGTGAGTTCATGAGCACATCCTTATATTTGTTTGTAGAGGAACGGGATGGTACACCTGAGAGAGTGACCATAAAGTTAGGTGTGCGTTGTGTGCTCATTGCGCGTGTGCCCGAATAGACACCAGAACCAACTCCTGATCTTTTTTGCGGAGTGCAACCCGCGGATTGCAACCCGCGGGGTGCAACCCGCGGTTGGAACCGCGGGTTTGCACCCGCGGTTGCAACCGCGGGGTTGCACCCGCGGGGTGCAACCCGCGGTTGGAACCGCGGGTTTGCACCCGCAGTTGCAACCGCGGGGTTGCCCCCGCGCGGTGCAACCCGCGGTTGCAAACCGTGCAACCGCGGGGTTGCCCCCGCGCGGTGCAACCCGTGGTTGGAACCGCGGGTGCGGTTTGCACCCGCGGTTGCAACTCCGTGGTTGCCTCCGTGCGGTGCAACCCGCAGTTCTTCCTGTGAATTTCCATTTTTGGATTCTGGATTTTCCGACTGTAATTTTCCAGAGGCGCTGTTCAGGCGGGCCCGTTGGATTTTGCGCCTCAAGTTTCTTTTCTGAGAGCGGGTGAGAGTTTGATTCAACTTAGGAGTGGGCGATGACGCCTCAAGTTTTCTGACAGAGTCAGTTTTAGCGGGCGATGACGCCTCATAAGTTCTAATAGGCGATGACGCCTTCTTCTTTTCGGTGGGCGATGACGCCTCACCTTTGCTCATCATAGCCCGGCGATGACGCCTGGGCTCCGAGTCAGAGGAAGAGATAAACTCTTCGTATTTTTGCTGATCAACCTCTACGATCAGCGTTTCGACAACAGATCCGATGGGTATCAAGTCGGACTGCGCCACGACGTTCTCTGTAGTGAACAGAGAGGCTCCCACTGTGGTCGCCAGTTCTTGTACGCCCGAAAATTGAATCTTTGATTCCATTGCAAAAATTATTTGATTACAACGAAGATTTGAGATTACAAAAATTCCGAGGAATTACAAGAACGGGAATATTGGTTTATTCCCTTTTTTTACGTGGGTTCGGGTGGCGGTGGAGTCTTGCTGCTGCCTCCGTTGACCGTCCGACCAGGAGAAGATGGCTCTGCTCTGCTTCTTAATTTCCCGAGCTCGCCTAAAATCTTCCCAAAGTCCAAGCCTCCAAAAGTCCAAAGTCCCCTCTCCTGTTAAATTCCTGTATTTTATAGACCGAAGAAGCTCCAAATCCGGCTCAATTCTCTCCTGAAAAATCGGATCACGGATTATCAGTCCAAAAATAGGAAACAAATAATCGGGAAAGAACGGAAAACAACCCGCGGGATTGCCCTCGCGGGTTGCCACCCGCGAGAATCCTCCCGCGGGTGGCAACCCGCGGGGGCTCCCGCGGGTTGCATCCCGCGGGTGCAACCCGCGGGTGTGCCCACTTAGCAAATTTAGGTTTTTTTTTTTTTTTTTTTTTTGGTATCTACAGAGCATAATTCAGTCTCAAAGAGAAACAAAAATCTTCTTGATTCCAAGACAAAATAGGAAAAAAGTGTAGGTATTCTTAAATTTGATTTAGAAAAAATTAATTTGTCTCTCAAACGTATAATTTCGATAAGTCTAAACTTGATGAGATTCTTGAATAGAAAATGATGGAAAACTAGCATCAAAGACTTGGATATGTCTGACAAAAGCAAAAAGTTAAGCCCACAGTTGGTCAAGCTACTTCCACTATCACCCTTTATCCCAAAAGATAACAAGTTTGACTAGTATAACCAAACAAAGAGAGAATCGAGATACATCACATCTAATCCCTTATAGAGGCATTAAGGAGTGTTTTGACATATTTTTCTAAGTCTTTTGAATAGGATTCCAACACCAGTGTAGATAATATTCAGGACTCTCATGGCCAACATGATGTCTCTTGATTGCGTGGAGAGAAAAAGATGGGCACATCAATAATGATGAACCAAACTCATGGGCTCAATGATTAGATGCCTAATGGGAGGTGTGTCTTGAGCAACAACTAAAGACCAAATCATCCAAGTAGATATAGTAATAAGCAAAATCCATAGCCTATTTTCACTAGCAATAATATATCAAGGACAAAATATTTGGATCCCATATCTATCATTAAGGATTACTTTTATGTTTTTACTTGGTCTTATAAAGATATGTTTGACCTAGATCTATGCATATCTCTGTATTGCTTCATCATCAAACCTGAGACCAAACCGATTAAACAATATCAATATAAGTTTAAATTGGAGATGCAAGAGATCATTGAAGTGGATACCAACTAGTTCATATGACTATGGCTTTCATGAGGAGGAACATCTAGAGTGGCTTGCTAATATCATCTTCACTATGAAAAAGAATGGCAAGGTTCAAATTTGTAATGATTTTTGGTTTGTCCTAAGGATGAGTTCTAACTCCTAGTCACTGATGTTATGATCAATAGTAACTACAATTTCAAGCACATTTCGTTCATGGATGGCTTCTCCAGGTACATCTAAATCAAGATGTATCCAGATGATGGGAAACATACATCATTTCGAATATTTGAAGGAGTGTATTGCTATATAATTATGCAATTCAGCTTGAAGGATATCAAGACCATCTATCAGCATCCTATGAGCATCATCTTTCTTTATCATCTATACAAAACCATGGAATGTTATGTCAACAACATCGCCATAAAAAAATCATTGCGAAAAAGATCATCTCAGTGATTTGAAGACAATGCTCGATATCATGTGGTCTTATTAATTGAAGATGAACAGATCAACTCTTTCCTAGAAGTGTTTAGCAGCAAGTTCCTTGGACTTATAGTCACATCAAAATGAATTCACTTTAATCTTGACAATGTCTGCGCTATTTATGAGATGCAACCTATGAAGAATCTTGAAGAACTCAATGGATTGCCAAGGAAACTAGCTTACCAACCTATTCAGAAAGTACCAGTCCTTCTTGAAACTGATTAAGATAAGTGATTCGTTCATACATCATAATGCATGCCAGTAGACTTTTGATGAGATCAAGGCATATCTCATAAAGACTCCTTTTTTTCCTTGTATGTTAGGTAAGTTGTTCCTCATGTATATGAGGGCCTTGCATCATGCCCTCAGTGCTTTATTATCGAGGTGAATGATGAAGGTTATAACTAAGCCATCTATTACTGAGCAAGACAATGATCAAGGCTGAGCTTCACTACAACCCTATGGAAAAAGAGTGTTTAGCTCTTGTCTTTGCTATCCAAAAGGTGGACCACTATTTGGTTGGTCAAATGACTCATACTTTATTGAGGATAACAGATTCTCATGATGCAACTTTCTTCGCCCAACTTTATATTGGGGGCCATTCTCCTCTCATATTATGATATGAAATTCATACCTGAAAAGGTCCTAAAAGGGCAAGTCATCATGGATTTCATGATAGATTATTTAATGCCATCGTTTTCTAACCTATACAAGAGTATCCCTGACAAAACCCTCAGAAGCCAATGTTACTAATATGAAAATGTTTGATAGCTATATTTTGATGGCGTATCTAGGATGGACCAAACTAGAAGATCATTACAAAATTGTGGGTTGTTTTGATTCTACCACAGTTCTTTATACTTTCTTATGCCTACTCCTTGACAAAACTGTACTCCAATAATATTGCTAAGTACAATACCCTAACTATTGGTCTCCAAATTGCTAAGGAGATAAGAGTTAAATGCCTAGAAGCGTAGGGTGATCCCAAGTTACTCATCAACCATGTTTAAGACGTATATAAATTCTGCCATTAAGAATTTGTTCTGTATTACCAAGTGGCTCTTGAGTTAGTCAGTAGATTTAAAGGCAACTTATATTATTCACGAATTTCACTCAAGACTAATGGGATACTAGAGAGTTACCTCGCCGATGAGGTCCACAATACCTCAATAAGCAGGAAGCGTAGAGATTGATGGTTCTCCTTTATCGATTATGTCTTGCATGGCATACTTTAGTGTGATCCTAAGGAGGCTGCGTCTTTTTTATGAAGACACCTCGATTGTTCTGTGACGCGATGATACATATATTATATTGTGGTTCATATGATGAGATCTTTCTTTGTTATCTTGCACATAAAGAGGCACGAAAAGAACAGATGGAGCCTATGATGAAACTTGTAGAGCTCATTAGATCAGGCCGAGAGTTTAGGATCTCCTCCGATGGCTTGGTTATTACTGTTCAACTATTTCAGAAGTCATCACCTATACTAGATAGTTTCATGTGTATCAGTTTCATACATAATTCATTCATCAAGTGCCAAAATTCTTGCATTCAACCGCTACTTGATAGTCATTTAAAATGTGGTCATTGATATAGTCGGCCCAATTGACCCACCATCTTTGAAAGATTATTAGTTTGTTCTCGTGATTACTGATTACTTTTTCAAAAAGGCTGAAGTTATCCCACATAAGGAGATCAGAGTCTCTAATGTGGCCACAGTTATCAAGTACTATATCATCTATCATTTTTGTTATATCCAAATGGATCATTCATGATAACGAATCTCAGTTTATTAGTCAAGCCTTCTACCAGCTAAGTGACAAGTTTTAAATAAAGGGCATCGCGTCAATAGTTTATCCCACTGTGAATAATTTAGCTAAAATATTTAACATGACTATCACCAAAATCCTAAAGCAGATGGTTCATTCCAACAAGCACGATTGGGATGAAATGCTTGATAAAAGTCTATGGGCCTATAGAACAATAGTCTGAACCCTCATGAGTGTCATGTCTTACTCTTTTGTATATGAGTGAAATCGGCCTTACTATTGGAGATCTATATCCCTTCCCTGAATACAATTTTGGCAAAGAACATGCAACTGAATCAAATCATTAGTGTTATCTTGAGGGGCTGGAAGAGCTAGTGAAAAGCGAATACAAGCTCAGTAGTGTATCAAGCCCTATCAAGCTCGAATCTAAGTCCTTCACCAAAAAGGCCAAGCACAAAATACTTCGCTAAGTAGACTCATTTTAGCAGCCAAACATTCCACAATCATGATGAGTAAGTCCTAGGAAAGTTTTAAGCTAAGTAAGAGGAACTATTAGTAGTATAGTTTGTCTACTTGAACGATACATATTATCTAGCCAAGACTAATGGTGGATTTTTGATGATGCTAATCAATGGAAAATTTCTCAAGAAGTATTATCACTGGCTTTCTGACAGGTATGTATGAGATTTATTCTAGTCTTTTCTAAGAGACAATACAAGATATCTAATACTTATTCCCCACTTGTCAAATTAATGATTAACTTCTGACAATCTAATCTACTATATAAAAGATTATCTCTCGTTGATCATTATTCGGTCACTATTATATAGTCGATCACTGAACAACTTACTAATTCTTTCTATTATATTGTCCTTTGTAGTTATGTTAACATGTCACCTCTAACCATCAATGGTAATCTTATACCTTCAAATATAGATTTCATAAATCATTGCTTCATGGCATCCCAAGCTGAGTTCTATGTGATGCCGACAATTATGGCCGATAAGTCCTCTTGAAATTTTCAGTGGCCTATAAGTTCTCTTTTCCATACTTGTATAATAAAATTCTACTTGGATCACTCTTTCCTCTATGGATCAGTAGTATCTCAAAAGCTTTATCTTTGACTATGAGTTTCTTTCATCCCAAAACTTTTCCTAGTCCTTTCATATACTTCTTCTCTCCAGTGAGATCTTTTATCATGTTATCATCACATCTCTAATAAATTTAACCCCTTTTGTTTCATCATGTTATCATATATTTGACTATCAAACCTCCTTCTTTTTAACAAGTTTAGCCTTGCAACCTCTGATGAAAACTCTTTATTTTTCGACAAGTTAACATCACACCTTTATTGAGTAATCTTTTTTTTTTATTATGTTAACATTATACTTTTGGCAAATCTCTTATGTCCAAGTCTGCTATCTTCGATAATTTTTGACATGTTTTACGTAAACTTTTGTTGAACTAATGATCCTTCACAGTATTTGGTGCAAACCTTTTACGATCCTATGAACATGTTCTGTACCAACACCTATCGAGTCAATCTTCTTTTGCAATATTCTGCAAAATCATCTTTTGGTTTCCTTGATATGATTACACCTCTATCTAGCTTCGTTGGTTTGTTTCCTTTCCAATGTTAATTTGATATCTCTTGTAAATCTCCCAACATGTTTTATGAAACCTTTGTCAAGTCATTCCCTTATCATATACTATGTAAACATGTGATAAGTTCTTTCATATTTGGTATGCTTAACACTATACTTCTATCAAGCCATCTTTCCCCTTTTGCTATGTTCTGTTGAACTCTGGAAAATCTTTTGACATGTTCTTCGTAAATACATGTCAAATTCCTCAAATCTCTTAACATGTTCTACGTAAATCTTTATTAAGTCATTCAAACTTCTTCTACGCATTCAACATTATACTTCTTCCAATCATGGGTTCATCCTCACATCCGATATCAAATACTATTATGATGCTAACTCTAATGATGGCATCTCATGCTATCAAGACCAGTTTGGTGTATAAAATGTCTAATATGATCAAGACTAGTTTGATGCATATTATCCTAGAGCATGATCAACATGCTGTATATTTCAGCTTGTGTTACCAAGGCTAACTTGGTGAACATAAGCTTCACTTGAGATGAGCTAAGACAAGATCACAGTACTCCCTATCATTCTGACAGTATGGAAAAATTTCGAAGTATTCCAAACTCATAGTAAATTGCTTTGAAAACTTTGAAGGGATATTTTAGGCACAAAAAATATGATGATTAGAATTATGAGTTCCATGCCCAAAAGACAAGTCAAGATGGACCTGGAAATTGAACAAAGTCAATTTTATTGAAGCCTGTACTTTAACATCCACTTTAATATAGTTTTTATCAGGATATAAGTTAAAATGGGAAATTTTCTATGAACTACTAAATAAAATGGTTTACTAACGTGCGAAGTAGTATATCGGAATCTGGAGTTGTTACCCACAACCACCAATGACCCCATAAGTGAGTCTAGCGGTGAGAAACTATAATGGTCCAACTTGAGTCTTGCCACCGACATAGCCGGGCCCACCTATGACCCATCTATGATTCAAGATGTAAATTTGACTTTTATGAAGATTTTGGGATAAATTTGAGTTGGTTTTAGACTTCTTAACTGTGGATTCTTACACTTTGATAGAGGGAGGATTATATGAGGAATTTGAACATTTATGAACACTATCTAAACCCTACTATTCTAATTTCAAAGGTAACTTTGAAGGGGTTCCTCTAATTATGAAAATTATGAAGAATTTGTGAGAGAGACGTCGCTTTCATCTTCATCAAGAGTAAGATCTCTATGTTAAGATCTTCGCTTCACATGTAAATTTCCATCACTGCATACATAGGAGAGAACTTTCCTATCAAGTTGATCGAGGAGAAGGCTTACATTACCATCGAGGGTTCTTTGCTAAGTCAACATTACACCTCGAGAAAGTAAGATTTCTCATCCCTTGTCTTTTTGATCTTCCTGATCTCTGCATCAAGATTGTGTCAGATCATTAATGGGCTAAAGAGCTACTCTGTCTAGGTTTTCTCATTATAAATTCCCAGACTTACAGAAGAAAGTTGTGAGTTTTCTTGAGTGATTGTAATAATATACTATATATTCATCTATTCTGAGAGTTGAAGAGTGTATTCGTACTCTTGTAATTCTTGATTTCTCTTTTTTTTTTTCTTAGTTTAGGTAATTTTTGAGCAAAACAGAGACAGTGCAGTAAGTACTGTTGCTAAATGATGGCTCACAGTCTAGAACATAACATGCCATCATGAGCATTTCTTAGATTGATTTTAGAGGTGAGTACAAAAATCGAAGTAATAACTAACTTTTCAATTTAACTCACGTGCTTATCACGAGAGGCAAGTTGGAGAGGTGATTATTGTTGGGGCCCATTTACTCTAAGTTCATTGGACTTATTGGGTATAGACCTAGTGCCTACATGCCTTCTAAAATGTTGAGGTCAGGGTATGTGAGCTACCCGGGTGGGTTGTAGCATGTCGAAACATGTATTTTGTGAATCAAAGCGCCGAAGAGAGTCAAGATCACTCTTTTAGCACATGAGCTAGCTCAATAGGACTATTAGTGGTCAGAGACATACGCGATATATGTGAATCATGTCTCAATATATTGTGAATCACATGCAATGATTTACAATGATGATAAGAGATTGAATGAGAACTCTCTTACATCTTGACATATTTGCTAATAACTATTGATTGTGAAGATTTAAAAGAATCTTTTATCACGCCCCTTGCATAAAATTTTATCATGGGATTGTCATGATTACTAGATATATCTGTCTGGCAAGTTTCGGAAGGATTCACATCTCTTATCTTTCATTCCCAGATAAGGATTCTAACTAAATAAACTTCTAACTAAATAAACTGCTTTGTGACTATGCTAAGATTCGATAGAGACTAATAAGATGCCTCCTAAAATACCATCCCACCGCTTGGTCTCAACCGTCTCCAAAGCTATATTCCATGTATAAACAGCCTACACTAACGAAGTCCAAAGTTATCATGATTTAATGCCACAAAATACCACGTAAATCCTTGATTCGAGAAAACTAAACTCTCTTCTGTAGTGTTATCTTGATATCTAACTTGAATATGGGAGGACGTTCACCAAGCTGCCAACCCTTGTTGATCTCCTCAACTTTTGCATGTCTGCCACCATTTGCTACTGGGCGTATCCTACCTAGCATATCTCATTATATCTCATTTACTTGCTTATCGATTTGATCCGGTGGGTCAATAGAAACTGTAAGAGGATGAAGATGAAAGGAAAAATTAGGTTTAGAACTAGCAAAATTAGTGGTGAAAGCAAAAAAGAAAAAAGAGAGAATTTGAATACCCGACTAAACGGATTCAAAAGCAAATTGTCTAAAAAAAATTTAGATATTTTTCATATCCCTCACTGCCCCTAACCCCGGCTCACAGAATCCTTCTCTTTCTCCCCCAGAAAAAGAAAACAGAACGATGGGTCTAGGCTCGTATCTTACCTGCTGTAGGAAATACAGCAGCTCCAACAATGATAACTAATTCTAATTTGGATGGTATAACCACAGTAATTTGGCACATGCCACTCTATGCAGCAACCACAGTATGGCTGCATAACGTACCCAAAGCTTGCAAATTCTTATTCCAATCACATAAACAAGCAGACCACATCATGTCCATCTTTCACCAATGCCGAATACTTTAGACCTTGTCATATCTTTTACAACCAAGCGAATGGAGTTCTCGTAGCATCATTTGTTGCAACTCTATTTCTTGCAACACATATAGCAGGCTTTCAGACAGACAACCATACAGTCATCGCAGGATTCTTTCACTAATAATAAACACTGAAGCATTATGAAAGTGTACATAATATAACATTACAATTTCAAGGGTGCAAAGCCTCGAGAAGTTATCACATCTGCAATTACTTACAAAATTCAACAACGCAGTTCAAACCATTTACCTAAAACTTAGCAGTAATATATAGTTCTTTTCCACTCCAGTGAGCAGTTTCCCTCAGACTGATCACACATTCATATTGGAGTACGAAATTTTCTTGAATGCATAGACTGCTATGCTCCAAATGAATGTCTGAGAAATACGAATACCCTGCTCGCTACAGCTGGTCCACTAGAAATAGACCTCATCTCATTCCAAACCACCATCAATAAATCGCTAGGAAATTAGAGAAGATTCATTATAATGATCGTCTGTATCAGTCTCCTTCACCTCCTGAATCATTTTTAGAACCTGATATGCTGTTGGCCTACTCTCCGGTGATGATCGAACACAAGCTGCTGCAATATCAATGATCATCAAGAGCCGTTCATCATCTGTTCCTTCTTCTCTCACTGACCTGACCCATGCAGGCAGATCGGTGGCTATCAGGGCTGCGTGCTGAAGTGGAGGTTTTCCAGTAAGAAGTTCCAGCAGGAGCACACCAAACGAATAGATGTCTGATCTTGATGTCAGACGGCGGTTTGATTTCCGGGTCTCTGGAGCTCTGTATTTGGAATCATCTTCACCATCAGACGGTTCAACAAGTGAGAGGAGGCAATTGTCAGTGAGACACGCTTCGAAGTCCGCACCAAGGAGAACATTAGAGGATTTGATATTGCCATGGACAAGTCTAGAGGCTTGGTGGATGTAGGCAAGCCCTTGTGCAACATCCTCCGCTATTTTCAAGCATGATGTCCAGTGAAGAGGTTTGGCCCGAGTCGATCTTGAACCTGAGATTAAGAGGGATTCCTTGTCATAAGTTACTTTCTTTGATAAAAAAAAAAAAAACCTCTATACTCGTGTTATAAGAATATAATCACATCCTGATAAAAATTAAAAACAATGACAAGGACAACAATAAAAATAAAAAAGCAATTTTCAGAGATGAAGATTCAAAGGATGTACTATATTTAGTTGAGTGCTGATGCACGTAAAAATTAAGAAATTTGAAAGTCATACAGCCTACGGCTTTCAATTAATACAAAATACATTTTGATATTCCTTCTCCAACTTCAAGCCCATGAAGTTATTCATTCATACCTTGTATAACTTTTAATTAGTACAACCATATAAGGCATAATTAGCACTGGTATAACAATGTTAATCGCAATAACATGCATAAAAATCATCAAAAAACAGATACAGATATTTGATGCACCAAATGACCAAATGTAGATATGCAGATAAAAAACAGTTTGTTTCTTCACATGGATATGCAAGGTTGGCGTATACTGTAATATATGTATTGAATATTTACATGCATCTATTAATATGAGGAGACAAAAAAGATTTGCAAATATATTTTGCAGAACATAATGAAATTATGAAATGTTTGAGCCCAAACTAGGTTCTTGTATCATGCCAGACATGCTAATCTAACATAAACTAATCAATATTCAGCTTCATTTGGTTACAGGTCATCATCACCAAACACAGATTAGATAGTTGACAAAAAAAGAAGTGATAAATGTTGCCAATTTGAAATTCATTTCTCAATACTTGATCTTGGTCTGTGGATATTACTCTTTCGGGAAAAACTCCAAGAGAAAAGGTATAGACTACCTATGAGATAGAAGGCTGGAGAACACTGTTGTCCTCTTAAATACATAGTGCTGCTGAATGCTTGGTACTGCAATGGAAACATGTACAGAACAGATCATCATCATAGGAATAATTGTATTCAATTACGTTTTTAAGTTTTAATGAAAATAACCAAGCCATCAAACTAAATCATACCCAATCTTTACCAAACCTCCTGATGCATAATTAACCATTCATAACAAGGATAGGATCTTAATATTACGAATTCTGCCATAATGCGGAAAGTAATAGCTCAGCCAAACCTTCTCCACCTTCCAAGGTTAAATCAGTCCAACCCATGATACTCTCCATGATCCTCTCCAATTAATACAAATTGTTGTTATTAATTGTCTAATTGTTCTCCATGATCTTCTCCATGATTCTTTTCTATTAGTTTAAATTGTTGTTGTTGTTTGTTTGTTATTATACAGTTGTTCAGTTCTCTGTAAATGCTGAAACTTAGCCTTGACTCGAGGCTTCCACTTATATATATCTCAGACCAAGTCAATGAAAGTTATTCACAACATTATTCTCTTATTTTAACCAAGATGCACCATTATTACCCGATTCATGAACAATATATAAACCAAATAATATAACCTTGTGACCAAACATCCTCTACCACAAAAGTAGTGGCATAACATGCCCCGAAAAGTTCTGATTGACATCTACTTATCTCCAAATAATTTAACGCTTTTCCTTCGTCATGGTACTTGGGAACTCGTTCCATGGGTCAAAGCCCAAAATTTGATTGGGATGTAAGTGGGTGTTTCGGACTAAATATCATGACCAGTACAAATCTCGACTATTAGCAAAAGGCTTTAACCGATGACCTGGCATTGACTATATCGAGACCTCTAGTCCCGATGTCAAGCTTGTCGCTATACAGGCTGTCTATCTACTGTTGCTATGAATGATTGGTCCATCCAGCAAATCAACATCAATGGCATGCTTAAGAAAGATGCCTACATGACCCAGCCTCCCAAGTTCATTGACACCATTAATCTTTACTTTGTTTGCAAACTAAAGAAATCTATTTATGGACTTAAACAAGCTCGATATGTCTGGTATCAAGAACTAAGTCCATCTCGGATCCATCTTCATTCACAATGATTAGGCATAAACACACCATATATGTTGTACTGTATGTGGATGAATTGATTATTACATGCAGTGGTTCTTGAGCCATTTCTGATCATATTTCTCAGCTTGAGAACATGTCTTCCTTGAAGGATCTGGGTGGCTGGACTGATTAAATTTCATTCTCAATGTGGAAGCTTGCTTCTGCTCCTTCGGTCTTCTCCTCACGTAGGAAAGAACATTTAAGACCTTCTAACTTCAACCACCATGGACAGTAGATGCCCCTTGCCTTGAAGCTGCCCTTGGTGCTTGATGATGACAGAACAACCTACCTAAGTGTTGTAGGGTCTCTCCAATATCTGTCGCTAACTCGTCCTGACATCTACTTCGTTGTAACAAGTTTGTCTAATTCATGCACTCGCCGACCACCACACACTGGGCCTCTGTGAAATGCTTGCTCTGATATCTCAATGAGAGACCAAGCATCTCGGCCTCTTGTTGCATCTGGCCAAAGACTTTAGACCTCTCAGCTACTCAAATGCCAATAGGGCTTGTGACCCTAACAGTTGGATGTCCACCTCGGCCTTCCTTCTATTTCTCAAGCCGAATCTGATTTCCTGGAGTCCTCACAAGTTACTGGCTCGGTCTTCTACTTAGGCAGAATAGCACTCCATAGCCACTGCCGTCTCAGAGATTATGTGGATCACTAGTCTCTTTAATGATGTTGACCTCCGTCTTCCAGCTCCTCGCAGCTCCTTTGCGACATTAGTGCCACCATCTGCTCCTCAAAACATTAGTACCCTCAACCAATTGGCTAACTTGCTCATCAAACCGTTGCCAGGACATCACTTTGCTCTTCAAGGGTTAATCCTTGGCCTTGCTATCAAAGAGGCACAATATGGAAAATAACAGCTTAGCCAAATCTTTCCTACCTTCCAAGGATTGAATCGGTCCACCCCTGACACTCACCATGATCCCTCTTAATGATACTCTCTAACTAGTTTAAATTGTTATTATTTGTTGTTATTAAACAGTTGTTCATTCTCCTCTGTAAAAGCTAAAACTTAGCTTTTGACTCTAGTCTTCCACTTGTATATATTTCAAATCAAATCGATAAGAAATTGTGTACACAAAATCAAAACATTATCCTCTTATTTTACGTCAATATTATAAAACTCAATTTCAATACGTGCTCGATCTGCGCGCAAGTAGCGAGTACTCGGAAAACTCAGCAAGTACTCGAACTCATTCAAAACTCGAAATATTATATTTGTGGGTGTGTGTGTATATAGTGCTCTGCAAAGGACAGAACCCTGAGACAGGATTACTGTACTATTCTATGTGTACACACACATACATACAAAAATATTAATATGTGATAAAAGAATATAAAACAAGAAGTAAGCCTATTAACCCAAATACTTGGGTAGGTTACATGAATCAAAAGAGAATTATACTGGATCATTCACATAGATAATATTTCTCACTTCTATCAAGCAACATGTCTTTATTAAAAATTTTAACATTCATATCTTTTTGTATCCTCCGATCACCACAGCCATTCCATTAGTTTCTATCAATGTTGCTTCATTAATTACACTGCAACAAAGCTGTTGTGATGGTTACCGATTCTTTGCTACTACAGAAACTCGTCGAGAGAGATTGTTGCCCGATCAAGCCCTAATCTCTCTCCCTGAATTTTATAACAAAAACTGACAGATTAGGTTTGGGTAAAAAATTATGATACTATTTTTTTTTTCAACCGTTAAGGGTCAAAGTACCCGTTTCAAAACCCAAACTCAAGTAAGTACTCCGCCGAGTCAAGCAAATGCTCATTTTATCCACTATTTTAATCAAATTTCCTAATCTCGATGCACTTGGAAAACGAGTCTGAGTAGTTGGACGTAAGATTTGAAATATCGACTATATTGGATGTATATCGCTCCGGAAGATTCCAAACTAAATATCATTATTGAAAGTATATTCGGGATATTTCGAAAATCTTGATGTCAATAATATACTATAAGTATACATGTCCTATCCTAAAATTATTATAAATAAGACAATACATACATACATCATATACAGCTACAATAAACATAATATATATATATATATATATATATATATATATATATATATATATATATTAGGATATAATTACTTCAATAGCTTACATTAAGTCTATGAATCCATAATCATTAAAAACTAATAAATTTTATTTTGGCTGTAATTTTACTACAAGTTTGATGTAATTTTCTTGATTACTATAATTCAAGTATTTAATAGTAACTTTACTCTATTTGACCAGTAACCCGTAAATCAATCTTTAAAAAAAGATTAAGAAAGAAATCACTCAATTCAAAAAAATTTAAATATAAGTTAATTCGATATCCAATTTGATCAAATAACCAAGAAGAAGTAAACTAGGTTAAATGGGCCAAAAAAGATTTTAAATTTTTGCACACTTGCATGGGTTTTGATCAGTGGATATAGAGCAATATTGGATCTAGATATTGCAGCCGGAATAGTGGGTAAGACCTAATATATCAGTGATTTTCTTCTGAAAACAATAATGCATTGAGATTTTCAATATCAAAGTGCCTAGGTGTCTAAACTGCAATATTGATTCATATTGTGATATTGCAACCTATATTTAAAACGTTTTCGGCTGAGAACTTGGATGAATGAGTTCTCCAGTTTTCGAACACGAAAATTTGGAAATCTTTTCTCATAATTAGGAAAATATTTGCATTTCATACTCCTCTCTTGTCCACTTTGCTACATTGACTTCAAAATAAAGCACGTCACTTGGGACCAAAATTTATCTAAGTGAGAATGTAAATTACACATCCGAACATGATCTAGGGCCTTCATAAACAAGAACCATCTGAATAGTTTAGGAATTCGCAATGGCAAAATCAAAAGATTTGAAGTATGGTAGAACCCAATTTGATTTACAAAAGAAACCTCTCACAGAGTTCGTTAGGAAGAATCTCACATCCATTCGATTGCAAGTATGGAATACGTTTGGAAAAGGTGAGAGGTTGCAATTTATTCCCATATGTGAAATATTATTAGATGGATAGATTGGGGTTTATTCCCATATAAAAGATATTTAGACGGACATATGATTAATTATGTTTGTACTTATAACTTTCGATGATTAATGCCATCAAGTCATTGTGGGTCCAAACAAGATTGTTTTAGTCCATCTTTGTTCATGGGCCTTTGTAACGGTACTAGAGTCTATCATTCGATGGGCTTTAGTGTGGATGCTTGTAGTTTGTTTTAAGAATACTGGGATCCAGATGCTTGTGTTGCTTCAAGACTTTGTTTGCATGGTTGGAGGCTCAAGAACAAGCATAAGTGCCATTATATTTGGAAATTTTGTGGCATGATCCACCAATGGTTAGGGTTCCCTTGGGTTCACATGTTTTCGCTCTTATTCTTGTTAGCAAAAAAGTAGGAATAATACCAATGCAACAATTAGTGGAATCAAATAGTTAACAGAAGAGAAAAATAGCAGAGATAGTGAACAGGCAGATTTAACATGATTCGATAATGTGCCTATATCTACGGGGATACGATCGAAAACTTCCACTATATCAAAAGATATTACAACACTCTAGTTCTCAAACACGAGAATTTGCAATGAAATCACACAAGAATTTAAATCAAACCTTAACTTCTTATTACAGTGATTTTCTTCTCCTTTGCTTTGGTCGCCGAAAATATTTGTAGCCGAAAAACCACAATGGAACAACAGCAACAACCGCCCCAATTATTTCTTTTGATTCAGCCGCAAGAGAAAAAAAACAAGGGAAAGCCGCCACCTTTTTCTCTTGCTTCAACCAAATTATTTAACCAAAGGAAGGCCCACCAATTTTTCTCTCTCTGGCCAAAAAAAAAACAGTAGCCGACCTCCTTGTTTGCTGCAACCACCACACAACAAAACAAAAAAATAACTTCGGGGCACCCTCAACAATGCCCTAGCCACACCTTTTATAAGCTTCATAACGGGTTTTATTTTGGGCTAGTTTTGAACCTGTTTGGGCGGACCGAACCCATTACGGCAATAGGACTCCATTAGCAACAATTCCCCCTGTGACTTTATTTGTATGAGAATTGTTGGTTGTGATGATATCCTCATTAGACGTTAAGCTGGTTGGTTAGGCTTGCTGAATCTAAGCCAAGGTCAAGACTTTTAGAAAGTTGTACATCCATTCAATTTCAAGTATAGGTCGAGTATGGCTAATACTAGATTCTCTCACATTTAAAAATATAAGTTCATGGATAGAGGGTTGAATATGTTTGAACTAATGAGCCAATATAGGACCAATCCTTCAGAGTCTTGTGAGCCCAAAGAAGAATAGCCTAGTCCATCTCTGCTCAAGGCCAGTACAACCCAAACCCTTGGTCCAAAGTTATTTACACCTTGCTTCCCAGCACAGTGCAAATTGAAATCAGGTTACTTTACCATGGTTTGTTGAGTGAACTTGTGTTCCCATATCTTAGGGCAGTTCTTTATTTCCTATGCAATGCAAGCCTTGATCCCTTCTAGAGATATTTTCCCACGAAAATGTCTTTTGTTTCTTTGAATTATAAAGGAAGATATAAATATGATGATACTTGTTCTTGGGTGTTTAAGGAATTACGAGTTGATGTATTGCTGATACTGGTTTAGAGGGAATGCATCTCCTCCTCACCTTAAGTTTTGTCCCAAAACATTCTCTGTAGGCTAGTAAGATGGATAAGGAGATTCATACTCATAGACAATGCTAAGGCCAACAGGAGAGGGATTGGCTTGTGCTATATGTTCCCGTTGAAGTTTGTGTTTTAGCAACATGCTGCCATACTTTGAGCTCACACCACATCCTTAAAAATTTCAACGTGGCAGCAAACACAAAGAAACAACCTTTTTATTACCACCATTATTCTTAACACAAAGAAACACCCTTTCTATTACCACCATTTGTATCAAATGAAACCTCAATAAACCATGAAATATATATATATATATATATATATATATATATATATATATATATATATATATATATATATATATATATATATATATATATATTCACATCTTTCCAGACACTAATATAGTAATTCTTTAATCAATAGCTATCTTGCAGTTCCATGAAGCCCACCAAAGCTCTAAAGAAGATAAATTTGCACCAACAGTATTAGCCTCTAGCACTGCCACCGTCCCCATTGCCATCAAACTATTATTGCATCCATAATCGCCTATTTTTATGTCTACCCATTCTGTTAGATATTACATTACAACATATTGTGACGCATGACGGAAAGGAAACTAGGGCTTTACGGTAGAGATTTGGAAATAAAATTAGGAATTTGATAAACTAAGGCCTCACACCCAGGTGATTCACGCATCTAATCTAACAAGAATCACTCGGAGAAAAGCTTGGATAGGAGCAAGTCACATGCTCCCAAAAATTCCAAACATTGCACTAATTTCAAATTGAAGTCTAACAAAAATATATATAAAAAATTTCCAACATGCAACAACATGCATAAACAAGATAAAAATCAACTAATTTAGAATAACAACAAATACGTTAAAATCTGAACTAAATCCCTAAAAATTTCCTACATGCTTTGTCGCATGAGCCTCATTATTGGTTATGAGTGATGAAAAGAAAACTGGGTTACGAGCAATGAAAAGAAAAATGGGTATATGACGATACATATTGCATAACGTAAAATATCGACAACAAGGCTAACACCAACAATGTATCAAGACAATATGGAGAATCCAGCTAAGTTTTCAAAAGCTGCAAATACACAATCGTGGGGCACTCGCAAAAGCCATTTATACTGTCAAATACCAGAAAGTATTTGCACATTATTTAAATATTTACTACTTTTATGTATGTCAATTCAAATCTACTTGAGTGTTTTTCATGGAGAGCAGAAACCTTTTGCTGTGATTATGGTATTTTAGCAAGCAAGGAGCTCAGAAAAAGCTCATGTTAGAAAGCATGTGTAAGAACCAATTAGTATACAAATCTATCATCGAGATATTCTAGATGGATTGACCAACGATTGATTGACTTAGGCCCTTGATTAACTCAGGCCCTTGCTCAGACTTTTCATGCATATTGATTGAATCTGGAGTGTCCTTGGTTTCATCTTCTATAGAGCAAACTTCCAAATGCCTAATATTCTTGGTCTCTCATATATTGAATAAACTTGCCTTGTACTTTCACAAGTTTGAATCACATTTCATAATATAAACACCTATAACTTTGATATGACTCTTCTTTAGCATTTTAAGATTCATCAAGTTGCACTTCAGATTCCATATTAACAACCGACCATAATACAACAGTTTTTCTAGGTTCCATTAGGTTTTATCTTCAAACTCAATCCTTCCCACTTTAAATCTCATTATTTCAATATTTTGTTTGTCTTCTCTCTGTCTCTTCAAACTTTTCTTAGCCCATTATTTTTTAATTATCTAATATATTGCTTTCCGAAATGGTAACTATGAGTGTATGATCCAAGTCAACTTCATCAAACTATGATGAAGTTGCTAGTATTAAGTCCTTGTTCACATTGTAACAAATACTCATGGTTGATTATAAATCCATAATATCCACATCTCTTTATGTCATTTTTTCAACATTTGGTATTGAATAATCTTGGGACGGTTGACACCTACATGATTAGCTAAAAACTGAAGTAACACTAGAGAATTAGACATCCATGAGAATGCTTAAAAAATCAACATTGAGAAATATATAAGGAAATATTGTGCATGTTTATAATGTGTGTTGCGAAGTAGGAACTCCGCTTATACCATCTTTGGACATTATAACTTCCTTACATCAAGTTATCAATAAATAATTATGTGAAACCTCATACAGTATACTTTTACATATGATTATGAATCATGGCAATCCTTGGCTCAAAAATCGAGTTACTTGTGCTGGAACAAGTATAATAGGCAATAGTCCCAGAGGATAAACATATTCACTCAAAAGTAAATAAATGATTTTTTGAAAACTATACATTATCCTCGGCAATTTTTTCCAGTAAGCATTAGAATGAACTAAGAAACACAAAACAAAGTTCCAAAACAAAAATGAAATTCATTTCCATAGTTCCTTCTGATGAAAAGTAACATTTTTGCAATTCCGGGTGTTATTTTTTGTTTATCCTATTTGGAAAGGGCGTTATATATATAAGGGCTATTATCTAAAAAGTTCAGAATTTCAATTTTTTGTTTATTTGGTTGCATTTTGATAAATTAATTGGAGTTTTTAGGTGCAAAGCGAGAAGCCAATTCTTGAAGTAGTAGTGTTTGTGGAAGTAAGCGAAGACTAGGGTGTTTTAAACATGAAGCTAGCGGCTCCTTTCTTTTTGGTTTTTTGTGAATTAATTAGTTCTTATTCTTCAAGAGAACACATTTTAAAAAGATTGAACTATTTTTAATTCCATTTTGAGATATGTTGCACACTAGCACTCATATTTATTGGCTTGTAAACAAAACTTTGTGAGACACTTGTCAGTTTGTCTTGTCCCAGATTTTTAGTCTTGTTCTTTTTCATAGTTAAATAGTTACCACACTCCCAACCCATATAATGTAATAAATTAATGATGCTTGCTTTTGCGTTATCATGTTTCTTATTACATGTCTGATACGAGAATTGAATTCTATTGTGGTTAAGAACTTAAGATATAGGGTCAACAGGATGTCGATTTGGGAAGGAACAAAGAATATTCTAATCCACATTTTGCTATAAACATCTTTTCCCATAACCAACCTCAGCCTAATGCTTCAAAGACCGGATATAAACCGAAACAATTTTTCATATCTCGTGGACCAAGAGGCTGTGGAAACTTTTCCTTCGTAACATCTCTTGGGTGCATAATTTTCAGTGAAAGACTTTCTTTCAAAACACAATAAACATATTTAAGAATTACATGACAATGCCAAAGCAGCCTATTTGATGGACTGGACCATGTCTTGGGCAGGCCAGGCATCTCTTAGCATATTTGACGAGATTGAACAAAATAAGATGGATGAAATTCAAGTATCTCTCTGAATACTCACAAAATGTGGAATATGCAACCATTTGTTACTAATACAACAAATTAGGTAATACATCTCCTTTACTAAGTTATATTTATGGATTTCTTACTTCCCCTACATTAATGCTCAAGGGCAAAGCTCTAGTTACTCCTTGAATTCACAACCAATCTTACATTGCCACATGACACTCCCAAATCAGGTGACAAATTTTGTACATTGAATGAACCTGGAGACATGATCTAATTATTCCAACTGCACAGTGTACCCCAATATCACTTATACCTACATCATCACATGATAGTCACTAATCTGTCCCTAATCTAGTACGAAAAAAAAAATTGTCCCTGCTAACTATTCCAGAAAGTTGATTCATCCTATGACCGAACAGTTATTCAAAACATTGACATATTTGATCTTAGACTCATGCTAATTGTATATAATAAGACTTTACTTAAGCAAGAAAAACATTAATAACTGCTCAAAGATGACAATGAGGGCCAAACACAAACCATGAATGAGCGTGAAGAGGCTCCCATTCGGCTGATAATCATATACAAGCAACCTTTCTTCCTTGGCCTGAAAAAATGCCCGAAGCGGAACCAAATTTGGGTGCCTCAGCCTCCCAACCGCATCCATGTGCCGCTCAAATGTCTCTTTCCCGGTCGACCCCATCTTCGTTGCATCCAGCCGCTTAACACTCACAATCAGCCGGTTATCCAGCACCGCCTTGTAAGTGCTCCCGACACTGCCCCTCCCCAACATCTCCGCCGATGCCCGCATCAGCTGCTCCAACGTGTAAACCTGCGCCTCCCCGGCGCAGAACACCAAGCACCCGCTCTTCCCCAGCTTCTTCACTTTCTCTTCCGACATTGTTGTCGCAGCCACCAGCTCGTTGTTGCTGTTCTCAATCTGATCAATGGGGTTAAGCACATTGCTGCTATTCTCATTAATATTGCTCTCAACAAGCGCTTCAGAGTTCTTCTCTGTCGATAGTATCTTCCCCTGCCGCATTTTTCTCCTTTTATTCTTCATGACTATCAAAACAGCTACAAACCCAATCACAAGAAAAGCTCCGGCCACCAACCCAATCACAACGGTAGCCCTTTTGCGGAACTTCAGCGCTGAAGAGTCTGAAGAACCCGAACCGGAACCAGGAAGCGTAAACCCCTGGTCATCAAGCTGCCCACCTTTCACCGCCGGAGCGGCCGGAGCAGGTGCCATCGAACTCGGCCCCGGCCCCCCACGAAAGAAGAACAGATGCGAGCGGCATTCTTTCCTAACAACCTCCCCGCACAACCCTGGGTTCTCCGAGAAGGCAGAAGCATCGAATGAAGAGAGCGTGTCGGTCACCGGAATCGCCCCCGACAGTTCATTTCTGGACACGTTGAAGATTCTCAGCGTCGTTTGGTTCAGCGGAGGGATCGACCCATTGAACCGGTTGGATTCGAGCCGGAGACAGTAGAGCCGGCCCAAGGAGTTGATTTCGGTAGGGATGGGGCCGGTGAAATTGTTATGAGAGAGATCAAGAGTTCGGAGGCGGTGTAGCGAGACGATGGAGGTTGGAAACGGGCCTGCAAACCGATTGTAGCCCAGAAAGAGGGCTTTGAGGTTGACTAACCCGGAGAGGTCAGGAACAGGCCCAGTGAGTGAGTTCCCCTTCAGGCTCAAGATTCTGAGCTGGTCCAAGCGGCCCAGAGTGCCGTTGGCGAAAGTGCCGTTGAGACCGTAGCCTTCGAGAACAAGCCGGGTGACTTTGGATTCCGAGGAGCATTGCACGCCAGGCCAGGTGCAGTGGTTGTCGTAGATGGAGGAGCGATTGACGAGGAAGCTAAGCTTATTGCCGAGATCAGACTTCGATTTGAAGGCCAGCAGCGCTGCGGCGTCGGGAGGCAGCGATGGTGTGGCCGCGGAAGCGAGGATTGTACTACTGAACACATGAAGCAGAAGATACAGCAGCAGCATTGTCGCCGCTGAGAGAGGAGAGGACGAAGCAAGAGGCAAGCAGCAAATAGGATGAGTGAGAGAGGGACAGAGAGAATGCGAGAGGTTTGGAGAGAGAAAGTAAAGGTATCGAGAGGCGCGAAAGGGGACAAGGGAAAAGAGAGGGTGGGGGCTACAGCTATTGACGGACTGGACGCGGCACGTGAAGTGTGGGGTTCGTGGGTAATAACGAGGCGCAGTAAAAAGCCCACGAGTTCGCATATTATTGGAAAAGATAAGTGCTCACTTGTCACTGACATCTGGGACCCTACATAATGGGCAAAGGTTTGGGTGAGAAATTTGTTCATTGCTTTGGGTGGCGGTTCATTTATCCTGCCGGAGATCTAACTTTGAAAACGATGGGGCCCACTGGACTTTGAAATTTTTTGAAAATCTGAGTTGCTGATGGTCGATTGATGACGGTGGATGGAGATGCCACGTATGAGAGCGTTGGATTGGGGTACCAGATTGGGTTGGCAAGCAATCTGAGAGTCGGAGCGTCCTGTGATGCGTGTATGATGAATTTAATGATGGAGCGTGTCTTTATCAAAGAAAGGTACGGTTCCCTAAGGCGAGGCGAAAAAGCCGCAGTTAACAGTAGGGGCTATTTGCACGAAAATTTTACAGACTAAACGAGGATCAATGCCGGTGTAACTGTATTCTTTCAAGGCCCAATGCCGATCAATACCAGTGATCTGCATTTTCCCAATAACAAACGTGGATCAATGCTGATGATTCGCTTTCCCTTGAGATCAAACGCGAATGAATGTTAGTGATCCGCATTTGCTGAAGATCAAATGCAAATCAATTTGTTCGCGTTTCATCAAAGTAAAATGCAAATCAAGAATGATCGTCAACGCTTCAGAGAGTACCATCTGTATTTTGAACAAGCACAGATTCAAAACCGTTATATTTACGAGAAATCAAACGTGGATAAAAAAGTTTTGATCGGTGCTTTCGTGTTAGAACATAGATTAGAAGTTTATCCGCATTTTTAATCTAAATCACATATCAAATGAAGACATCTGCATCTCTAGTAAACCAAATGCTGATTATCCACCATGATCTATATTTCAATTACAAAATTAGGGTTTAAAGTAGGAGTTACACTATACTTAATGAAAGAAATTAATTCTCATTAAATAGTTCTTAATGGATAGTTACACCAGAATTAGAACCTGCAAAACCCTATAAATAGTCATATTTTGGACTAAAAAAGATGTTGGATTATCTTTGATTTAGCACTTGTTGTGCTAAGAATCTGATAACCAAATTTCCTAGAGATTTTAACTCTTTCTTCCAGAAACTTCCGAGTTCCAAGAGTTTTGTTAGTCAAATTATAAACGAGACAATAAGATCGATCTATATTGAACCTTAACTAGAAACAAAAAGGGACTTAGCCCTTTCTTTTGTAAACGAGAAATCGTCTTATTGTAATCTCTTAAGATTTTATACAAAGAAAGGTATTATTCTATCGAAGAGAAGGTGGTGACTCCATTAGGGACTGCTTCACCATTAACAAGAAGATTGTGGCACAATGCGACAACTTCCAGTTTGGATCAATCATTGAATCACTCTTCATAGAATTCGATCAAGAGAAGTAGAAGGAGTTACTATCCTCTGGTTCCTCAAGCCCCAGGTCAATATAGAAGTGCCGCAAGATTGATAAGTTCTATATATTACATATTTATATCTCTCATCTTATCTATTTTTATATATAAATAATACTACTTACATATATTTAGTTATTTTTTTCAAGTTAAGCTTATTGCTACAAAGATTGATATGAAAATTAGTAGAAACTTGGGAAAACCGAGTTCGGAAAGAGTAAAAAAGAAGAAAGATGCAAGATTACAGAGGTAGAAGCCATGAAGATGAAAATCAGTCATGCACATCAGAAAAGAAGAGCAAAAAATTCAACTGACATAAAACATCAAAGGTAGAAGACACTGTTCTGCCACTAAACAGTGGCAATGGCCTCTATTTAGTGGCAAAGTGGGCACACAGGGGGATGTGCCTTTTTGTGCTAACTTAGATGCAGAAGAGGAGTTTTATTAGAAGGTTTGACCACCACTATTTTGCGATCAAGCTGCTATTTGGCAGCAAAGAGAGAGATTTTGTATCGGAAATTTTCATGAAGATTCTGTTGTAATTTTGTAGTTTTATAGTTGTGACTATATTAGGATTTTGAAATCTATTTATACATTAGCTGTATCGTGTAAATTAGGAATTCTTATACTTTTTATGAGATTAATAAAAAATGAAGATTAAACCTAAGGAGAGGGATGACCGCCACACCTGAACTCGATAGAGCTTAATTTCTTTGTAGGTAATTTTTTTATTTTCATAGTTTATATTTAATTGCTTTCATAGGTAGGATTTTATTGCCTTCATAATTAAGATTTATTTTCTTTCTAGATTAGGTAGGATTTTATTGCCTTCATAATTAAGATTTATTTTCTTTCTAGATTTGGATTTATTTGCTTTGTAGGAAAAATAAGATTTTTATTGAACATTAATAAAATTAGGATTTTTTTTTTTTAGTTAGGATCATGCATAGCTAATTGCATTAGTTCTACGATTAACATGTGATTTTCTTATCATCTTCCTAAAAACAAAATTAAAGATAGGATTTTTCTACAAATAAATTGAAGAGATTAACTCGTAGAACCAAACATCTTTAATGGATTATGCTTAAATTTATCTTTTATAATCTATGCTTATATTAGGGCTTGGAGTTTGTTTCTTTACTTTTATTTATTAGATTATCTATAGGTATAATTTGTTTTTAAGAAAGTAGTCATATTTGATGGTTTATATTTGCATGATACTTGATAAATCATTCTTAAAAATACGCAATTAAAAAATAAATTAAAAAGATCAACTTTTTGATATGTTTCATAACTATGCATATTAAAAAGATAGGAAGAAGAGGGAAAAATGATTGTTAGGTTGTTAGTCTAATGGATTCGGTATTTTAAGCTAACTTAATAAAATAAATAATTTGTTTTCAATCTATAATCTCATAGTTAACTTGCTAGAATAAGATAATTAGCGAGATTTACAAAACACCCTAGATCTCTATGGGATAACCTGTAAAGCACTACAACCGGCAATGTACACTTGTAATAGTAGATTCGCAACAATTTTGGTACCGTTGCTGGAGATCGACAGTATTTTCTTACCTTTTCTTGTATTTTATATGTTAATAGTGTGTGTTGAGTGTGCAATGATTTGAAGTATAAGTACAGGAAGCTAAGAAGATCCAGAGAAGCAACAGAGAGCAGTTGCAAAAACCAAGGAGCCAAGCCCCCCGGTTTTGCCTTTAAACAATGGCCAGAGCCATTATTCAGCAATAGGTAAATCTTTGTACTGTCCAATTTTGTTTTCCTATTTTGTATTTTTTGGTCCTGGTCTTAATAAAATAATAACAATAATAATAATAATAATAATAATAATAATAACAAACTACAGGTGCATCATATTATATTTGACCATTTTTTTCCACTTTTCATTTCACCAACCACATTTGACACTTCTTGTATTAGTTTTAGCAAACTTACACATTGATTCACATACGTTGATTTATGCCACATTGGACCCGTGATAAATCTGATCGACTTGCGAAATCATATTCCATCATGGGTGAAATGAAAAACTAATCAATTTCGATCATTCAGGATTAGTGTTAGTCGTTGCGCACATCACTATCGTCATGCATTAAACTTCCACAAGCCACGAGTAATAACTATGAACTAAAACCGCAATACGTTAGCATGCTTTGTAAGTTTACTGGATCAGTTCTGAGGACGCATACATATATATTAGTGAATTTTAGGAATTTTGCATAATGATTAAACTACAACTTATCGGATGATGCAATAGAGTTTCTCTCATCCCATTTGCCTTAAAAGCTAATGCCAAGAAATATTTATTTAGCATGACTACTGATTCTATCACTACATGGAATAAATTTGTGACAATATTTCTTAAAAAATACTATCCCATGTACAACATGGCTAAAATAAGAAAAGCAATTAATTAGCTTCGTCAAGTGCAGGGGGAATCCTTCTAGAGATATATGGAATGATTCAAGGATTTATTAGAACATCTCCCCCCCACCATGCAATAGAAAAGTGGCGGTGGTTTCAAATAGTATACAAAGGACTCGATTACACTTCTAAAACTCTTCTTAAGTGTCTATCAGGCGAGTTCATGAGGAAAAACGGGATGACACATGAGAGTTCTTAGAAGACAGCATGGAAAACTATGCAGTGGGATAATCCTGCTAAGAAACTCAATGCATCGACTTCTATAAATGGTAGAATCCACAGCATCGACAATTCTATAGATATCGAAACTAAGATTGCTGCTATTATGAGGAGAATTAAGGCATTTTAAACTCCTAGCGCTCTATAGATAGATCAAGCAAATCAGTTGTGAACTCTCATATGCTTCAATTGTGAAACTCCGAATCATGTAATAGAGGAAAATCCACTTTTAATGAATTATAAGGGTCTGATGCCTGAGTAGGCTAATGCCTTATACCCATGACCCATGAACAGTCTATACACTCCTATATATAATTTAGGTTAGAGGAACTATCCTAATCCTTCATGAAGTCAGGAGTAATATCAGGGAGCCGCCAACTCCAATATGTAGCCTCCAGTCACTACTCAGTTTTCAAAACCAAATGTGGGTATCTATCAACACCCAAAAATTACAAACCAATAGAATAACTAGATTAGACAATCTTCGCCTAATAACTCTTATCCACAATAGGTGTCTAAAAATGATCATGAAAAGCAATTGTCATCACTTGAGAAGAACGTCGAGAATCTTCTCAAAACTTTATCCAATCTTGACATGCACATATAAAATCTTATGAAAGTGTCAACTGATTTCATTCAAAGAACCAATCAACTTATACTCATAAACTCTAGTTGATTAAAAATTTAGAGCAACAAATTAGACAGCTAGTGAGTCAAATGAGTGAACGTATTAGGGGTACCTTTCTAAGTCAACCCTTAATGAATCTTAATGTCAATTCCTTTAACTCCATCCAGTCACATGTTAACCAAGTCAATGCCATTCACACGCTTTAATCTGGTAAGTAGGTTGACAACCATGTAGCTATGCCGCCTCATTTCACTCTTATCGCACTACAAGCTACATTCCCTGATTCCACCACGATTCCATCATCACTTCACATTCCACCATCATTGTCTTGATCATTCCACACATCACTCACTAGCATGACAGAGGAGTCTGGCTCCTCTAAGGCTCCCTATTCAAATCATTTTAAAAAATTCTTCCCAGCTCGAGTACATTTTTGAATTATTCAAGCAAGTAAAGGTCAATATTTCTCTTCCCTATGCAATCTAGTAAGTACCTGCCTATGCAAAATTTTTAAAGGATTTATCCACGAAGAAGAGAACAATGAATGTTCCAAAGAAGGTCTTTCTAACTGCTAACATTTTTAGTATACTTTCTTAGTCAGTACTTGTAAAGTATAAAAATCCTAGAAAATCCTATTGTCTCCTACACTATAGAAAGTATAGTAATTGAAAAGATATCAGCTTGTTATCTTATTCAGTGTACCAATAGCTAGGACTAGGCGAGTTGAGACCTATCAAAATTATGTTACATCTAGCTTGTGGGAGAGATTGATGATGTTTTAATTAAGATTGGGGAATTCATTTTTCCGATCGATTTCATGGTTCTTGAGGCTCAACCTGTAGTGAATCCATAGCACCATATTCTAGTATTGTGGACGATCATTCATGGATACTTCTAACATTGTTATTAATTGTTGGAGTGGGTCAATAAGCCGTTCTTTTGGAAATATGATACTTGAATATATTTCAATTTAAGGTGCCAATCAACTGATCCACATGACAAACCTCTAGATGTTAACATGATCCAAGAGTTGTCCAGTGAACAACTTGAGGAAGAATTCTTTGATGAGCTGGATAGTTTAGTTGATAAGAGGTTATTCTCGGATCATCCAACTATGTATCTTTCACACGATGGGAGCTTCCATTGGAGCCATCGACCACTAAACCACGAGTTTAGGTACAACCATCGATTGTGTCAACTTGAGATTGAGATGAAGCCCTTTCGAGTTATCTCAATTATGCTTTTTTAGATGAACAAAACACATTAGCAGTCATTATCTCTGCAGATTTGACTGAGGCTCATGTTGGTAGTGAAAATTTCTAAGAAATTTTCCACACAGAACGCGGAGCTAACTCTGTAGCTCAGCGCTTTGGCTATTTAGCCTCGCATTTGAGTAAAACGCGAAGCTAATTAATAGCTCCGTGTTCTGATTTTCTAGCTCCGCGTTCTAACGTGATTAGCTCCGCGTGAGCAGATAAGCAGAATCCTAAATTGATTATGATTGAAATTTGGGTTTATCTAATACCCGAATTGAGTCCAATCAGAATTCCAAATTAAGAGATTTAAATCAAGACTAAAATATTTAATTAGAATCCTTGATGAATGCAAATTCTACTCAAATAGAAACTCTCATATTTGCCCAAGACTATAAATACCCTCTTAAGGAAGCCTTTAAGGATATTTTGGGGAGCATTAAAAGAGTTCAAGTTACGCATGAGAGTCTTGAATGAATCAAGATCAGTAGAGAAAGATCAAATCGACCGTCATTTTCGTCAAGCAAGAAGATTATCGACGTCAGATCGTCCAAAAGAGCTATTTAGTAGATCCCATCGCTGTAAGAATCCACTATATTTTGTAGAAGAGAGCGATAATCTATAAATTCTCTCGTTTATTCTTTTCTTGTTCACTTTGGTTATAATCTAAGTTGTATTGAATGGAAGGAGGCAAAATTTTTATGACGAACAAACTGGCGACCACAGTGGGAGAAGTCTCTTTCACTGAAAAAGAGATCGTGACGCAATCAGACGTCGAGAGGATTGGATCCGACATTAATATGCTAGTCGTGGAGATTGATCAGTAGAAATACAAGGAGTACCTCTCCTCTGAGTCAGGTAATCTGACTGAAATGCGGTGCTATCATCGCGTGCACTCCAATACCCGTAAATCGGGTAATCAGGAATCCACCTTTAATCGGGGACCCTTGGAGACCGCAGCCATAGAGCCGTTGTTTGGGCAGAGAATCCTAACAGAGGATGACATCTCTACTGCTGAAGAAAACCTAGGAACGAGATTGACCAGAATCCAACTCCACAACCGAAATCGGAGAGCTAGGCAAAAGGCCCTCAAAACCCACGTTAAACGCGAGGCTAATCAGACATCAGAATGTGAGGATACTATACCTTGCAAACTGACTAGCGTTAATCACAAGACCAGTCATTATCGCGTTAAACGCAAAGCTACAACTTGCGTTAATCGCAAAGACGAGCCAGCATGTGATGGTGATTCTCCACGCGAGGCTAAAACTAAGCTCAGCGTTAAGCGTGAAGCCAGTAAGACTTGCGTCAATCGCAAGGTACTTGACACTCGCGTAAATCGTGAGGATAAATTTTCCTTAAATCCAACATGTGATGGTGCTTCTCCACGCGAGGCTAAAACCGAGTTTAGCATAAATCGCAAAGACGGTGAAACTTGCGTTAATCACAAAACTCCTTACCTTCACGTAAATCGTGAAGATGATTTTCAGACTTGTGTTGATCGCAAGAATCGTGTTAAACATGAAGTTATGACTTGTGAAAATCGCAAGAATAAGGCAGCATGCAAGAATTTTCTTCCACGTAGGTTAATATTCCAGAAGTTAAAATTCTGCAGAAACGCAAAGCTAGCGTACCAAAACGCGAGGCTAGCGTACCAAAACACGAAGCTATTACTCAGCTCCGCATATCAAAATGCGAAGCTATTACTCAGCTCTGCATAACAAAATGCGAAGCTACTTCTCAGCTCCGCGTATTAGAACGCGAAGCTACTTTTCATCTCCGCGTAAATCAACCTGAAAACAAAATCAGGGTTAATAATCGTACTATTAGACCGAAACTTGACATTAAAGATTCCAATAAGCTCCAGTGGGCCCCTAGACCCTCTCAACAAATGAGTGGGCCTCACGATTCCATGTTTAAGACCACTGACCTCAGAGAATACCTAACCAAGAAAAGAAGCATAAATCAAGTTCAGTTGGATCCTATTTGTCATTGCAAGCAGCTTATGACAGTAGTATCTGCTGTGATGAATAATTGTTACTGCAGCAAGAACAAAGTATCGGTGTTCGACCAATTAATTGAGTCGGACAAAAATCCTGCTAAGAAGACAAAAACTACTCCCCAAGAAAAAGAATGGAGAATTGTAACTTCTAACATGGTCGGAAAGGCGAAAAAAGCTGTAGATAGGATGATGATTCGGAATCAAGTGATGAAGAATCTCATCATCTGACTCGACTTAAATCAGGAGCTGTCTCACCTCGAAATTATAAGAAACTTGTAAAAGGTTCTTATGACGATGACAGCGACAACTCGGCCATAGCTTCACCTCGCTCTTCTGCGTCATCCCAACCACAAAAATCAGCATCACATATGATGGATAAATCTGACGATATCAAATAAAGATTGGAGGTCCAAGAATAAATAATCCGAGATTAACAAAAAACGATTGAGGATCTCAAAATGATGCTCTTAAAGGTGGTTGAAAACACCCAAAAAAATAGTCGAAGATAAAACGAAAACTTCTTCAGAATCACTGCCAAAGAAAGAAAAAGAAACTCTGTTTAAGATAAATAAAGAAGATAAAGAAGAAAAAGTTCACTCTGCACATGAGGACGAGAATAAATATTCTTTCCATGACCCTCATGAAGAGAAAATTGAGAAGTTACAAAGCCAATTTGATGCCTTGATGCACAAGAATGAACTGAAGGAATTGGGGGTTTTGAGACTGTACCCGCCTGAATAGGATTTGACACTATACCCTGAAAAGTATAAACCGCTCAAGTTGAAGCATGGGAAAGGATCCCCCAATTAGCATATTTACTACTTCTTATCTCAAGCGGGGCATTTAATGGGCAATGACCTAGTAATGACCAAGGTATTTGCAAGTACCTTGCGAGGGCCTGCTTTCACATGGTTTATGCAGTTACTCGTAGGTACTATCAATACCTGGTATGGCATTGAGAGACACTTTCTCGCACGTTTCTTCGAGGATGTTACCGAAATATCAATTCATTTCCTCCTTGTGACAAAGCAAGGGGAACAAGAAACGGTGAAGGACTTTATAGAAAGGTTTCAGGAGAAGTCCGTGCATTGTAAATACGGAATGGTTCAGGAAACTCTGGTGGAAACTTACAGACATAACCTCAAGACTAACGTGCTCTTAAAAATGAGCCTTAAAGTCCAAAACTTGGAAGGATTTGCTTAAACAGAGGGAGCAAGCCGAAAACTTGATTCGCCGAGTCGAAAAATCTCATGGAGTAAGGAACCATGGAAATAATAGGCCGCATACGCAAAACATTAATAAGAATAAGGGAAAAGCGGTAATGACATCAGATGCCGTTCCACGGAAGACAAATTCTCCAAATCCGAAGCCCCAAAATCAAAAAGGCATGGGACAGAATATGCCCTAACAAGAGAGGACCTATATTTTTAAGGCAGAACAGACGCCTACACTCTTCCATCTGCTTCTTAGAAAGAGAATGTTGAAACTTCAGAAAATAGAAAACCGGAGGACGCTTGTAAAACCAACGACCCCAACTATTATCTCTACCACAGGAATATTGGACACACTACCAAGGACTATTACCCTCTGAAAAACATGATCCAAGCATTGATAGAAACTGGAGTCTTGATGCTGAAAGAGAAACAGAAGAAAGTCACTACTAATATGACAACCCTAGTGGTAGGGACCCATGAGTTCCCTGCAGGAGTAACCCCGATACCAGAAGGGAAATTGGTCATGAAAAATCATGACCCACATGAAAAAGTACAGAAAGGACTCGTCCCCGTAACAACATAAAGAGGGGAAGTCATGTGGGTCCACCCAGATCTATTACAGGATGAACAATGGACCACTTTCAGGAGCCAAAGGAGAAAGCGGACTAGTAATACTATTTTTGCGAAAATAAAGGAAGAGTACATAGTTACAGGAGTATTCACGGACTCTGAAGAGGAGGCCGAAACTATGGTCACTCATCAAAATGGGGCAGGTCCTTCCGGCACTCAATCCGGTAAATCCTACCTCAAAGATTATACCAGAGCAGACCCGAAGAATATATACGGGAACTCGCGAAGCCTGCAAAGCAAAAAAGGGCTTCATTTCCAGAAAAATCTTGGGAAAGACGAAGAGGCCAAGGATGCAAATTTGACATAATAGCTCAGTTGACAAATATCCCAGCTCGAGTTACGCTTTACGAGTTGCTGCGATTATTGAAATTAACTCGCGAAGCATTAAAAGATGCTTTGGTAGACTCTGAATCATTCTTAGCGCAGATTATTGAGCCAGCCAATGAAGAACAGAATTCCTGCCCTGCTATCATCAAGTGAGGAGGCAGGTCCCACATATTACATTTTCCCCAAAGGACATGCAGGTGAGGAATATAAAACACAATAGGCCTTTATATTTCACCGGATATGTCAGATCCACAAAAGTTGACCGAATTCAAATTGATCTGGGGTCTGCATTAAGCGTCATTTCCAGAAGATTAATGCAGCTATTGGGAATTTCGTCCCATCGCCTGACACCAACAAATACTATGATATACAGGTTCAACGCTAACGATAGCTATTCCCTCGGGAAGATCCGACTTCAATGTCAAATCAGAGATTTGGGGACAGAAGTTATGTGCTACGTTATAGATGCAGACACGTCTTAAAATATCCTACTGGGGTGACCATGGATCCATACTTATATGATGTCCCATCGACTCTCCATCAATGTATGAAGTACTGCGATGAATAAGGAGAAGTCTGGACGCTAGTTACAGATAGGCAGCCATTCAAAGGGTTAGAAAATTACTTCACTGATGCTATGCTCTACAAGCCGGCCCATGAGGTCCTCTATAAGAATCACAAGGACCCTCAAGAACCCGACGACAGTAGCAATGAGGCAGACACTGAGCACGAATCTCTGGAAGAGGATGATGGGGGTGACTATGAGATAAACTCTCATATAAATTTTAATGTGAATTTCGGTGGTAGTGTAACTAATATGGCTGAGGATGAGTGGGTTATTAATAAAAATATAAAATAGTCTACGAGCCTGCTATCGCTACAGAGTCTGAACCTTCTTGTACTTCTACCGAGGCGGATGGCCTATCCGAACTTGGAGTTCTGCCGTCATATCATTTGCTAATCAGGTCATCCCTCATCTCTTAGCCTGAAATAATAGGGGGACAAGATCACTTCTTTGAAGTACCTCAAAGACAGGTATTTCAAAAGACAATTGTCTTCAGCAAAGTGATCGCGACGCCTAGCCAAAGACAAAGTAGTAAAAGTGATGAACAAACATCACCTCAATTTTATTTATACGAACAAAAATCCCTACGAATGATGGAAAAGATGGGTTATAATTTGACCCAAAAGCCGGGATTAAACTTTGGGAAAGGGCGGCGAAATCTCATACCCTTATTTAGACTAAGAGGGAAGAGCCCAGATTATTATTAGAAAACTCGAAGGGGGTTAGGCTATGCATCTACTCATCTCTCACCGCCATACAAATACGAAGAGAGCTCTTTGGCCGATGAAGATTTATATCCGTTTGATCATAATTCAGATCTAAGTACTGGCGCCTGGTTTCAATCTCTAATAGCAAATATGGTTTTAGTCGCACAAGAAAGCGATGAGGAACCAATTAATGTTTAAGATGATTCCTGGGCTAAATACATGGATACTCTCTGGGATGTCCGTTTTGAACAACATGACCCGCCGACAGAGGATAAGCTAATGCAAGTTAATATGGGAACGGATGAGAATCCGAAGTCCATTTTCATATGCGACATATTAACTCCCTTACAAAAGGAGGAACTTATATCCCTTATTAAGGAATATATAGACGTGTTCGCATGGAGCTACGAAGATATGCCTGGGCTTAATCCTCAGATTGCCACGCACCGGTTGAATATTAAAGAAGACGCCAAGCCAGTCAAATAACAGCAAAGACATTTCCGATTGGAATTAATGAAGGCGATAGTTACTGAGGTTAACAAGCTCATAAAATCAGGATTTATTCGTGAAGAGCAACATCCTGATTGGGTAGCCAATACAGTGCCAGTTCGTAAGAAGAACGGTAAGATTCAGATATGTATTGATTTTCGGGATCTAAACGCTGCATGCCCTAAGGACGAGTTTCCACTCCCGATTACCGATATAATGATTGACAACACCTGCGGGTATGAGAGGATGACCTTTATGGATGACTTCTCAGGATATAATCAGATTAAAATGCATCCAGACGATGAAAGCATACAGCTTTCAGAACGCCGTTAGGGGTGTACTGTTATACAGTAATGCCCTTTGGGTTGAAGAACGCCGGTGCCACCTATCAACGCGTGATGAGTATTATATTTAAAGAATACCTACGCAAAACGGTGTAGTGTTACGTAGATGACTTGGCAGTCAAAAGCAAAAACAAAGAAGACCATCTTTAGGATCTGAGAACAGTCATCAATCTTATGCGAAGACATTACTTGAAGATGAATCCCGCTAAGTCCTTCATGGGGGTGTCCAGTGAAAAATTCCTTATATTCATAGTTACTTCGGAAGGAATTTTTCTCGATCCTGAGAAGGTAAGACCGATCAAGGAGATGCCACCTCCCCGCAACCTTAATGAGTTGAAGGGGTTACAAGGAAAACTGGCCTATATCTGCCGCTTTATCTCCAATCTATCGAGATGATACCAGCCGTTTTCCAGACTTATGAAAAAAGAGGCTTCTTTCGTATGGAACGAGGCATGTTAACAGGCGTTTGACGATCTTAAAAAATACCTTACGAAACCTCCTGTCCTCATGGCGCCTGTCCCTGGAAGATCGTTTCTTATATATGTAAGGGGCATGGATAACACATTAGGAGCGTTACTCGCTCAGTATAATGAGCACGGTCATGAACGTGCCCTCTATTACTTAAGCCTGACAATGATCGGAGTCAAGCATCGATATACCCCGATTGAAAAAGAATATTTAGCCCTAGTGTTCACCGTCCAAAAAATACGATACTATCTTTCATGGCAAACAATTCATGTCATATCACGGGTCAATCTCTTAAAAATCCTTATGACAAAACTAGGATCTTTAAATGGCCGATTGGCAAAATGAGAGTTACTGCTATCTCCATATGACATTCACTTTGTTCCTCAAAAAGCTATGAAGGGACAAGCAATCGCCGATTTCCTAGCAAACCATCCAATTTGGTCCAACTCTAAATCATCAGCAGATATCTCTAAACAGACGTCAGAAATCAACACGACTAGTAAAGAACAATCATGACAGATATTCTTTGATAGTGCTGCCAGATAATCTGCCACTGGAGTGGGGGTGGTGCTGATCTCCCCACATAAACACATACTACCTAACGGTTACTCATTAACAGGGCCGTGTACAAATAATATGGCGAAATATAATGCGCTCATTATTGGTTTAAAAATGGCTCTGCATCTGGGGGTGAATTATCTAGAGGCATATGAAAACTCTAAGCTCATCATCAATCAAATGACAGGCGAGTATGAAGTCAAACATGAAACCCTCGTCCCCTATCATCAACTAGCCATTGAGTTGGCAGGATATTTCGAACAGTTTTATATCTATCATATACCTCGAAATGAGAACATTTATGCGGATGCTCTTACCGCATTAGCTGTAACATTGGCAATCCCGCCAGGAGCAGTTAAAAATATAACTCTTGGCAATAGAGAACTCCTCCATCCGGATATAGTTTTCCAAGCCAGGGAAGTGTGCCAAGCCGGATTAACTCTGGAGCCTCGTGATTGGCAATTTCCGTTCATGGATTACGCCTTATACGAGATGCTGCCAGAGAATCCAAAAGAAGCCGCCTCGATAAAGAGGAAGGCCCAAAGATTTTACTATGATCCTACACTGCAGATTTTATACAGAAAATCAAGTGACGGTCTTTTACTGCGCTGCATTTCAAAAGCAGAAGCCGATGAAGTGCTGAGAGAGACACATAATGGAGTGTGTGGAGCCCATCAGCCCGGCCCAAAACTCGGGGACCGCATAAGAAGGTTAGGGTACTACTGGCCAAAGATGATTACCGATACAATGACATATGCTAAACGGTGCCATGCATGTCAGGTACATGCCAATTTTATTCATCAACCTCTAAAATACTTGCACAATACTGTTGCTAGTTGGCCTTTTGAAGCATGGGGAATAGATATCGTGGGGCCAATAACTCTGCCATCATCCAGAGGATATCAGTTCATACTTACGATAACCGATTATTTTTCAAAATGGGCCGAAGCTGTGCCCATGAGAGAGGTAAAAATGACGGATGTAATTAAATTCATTAAACATCATGTCATTTACCGTTTCGGCATTCGCCGAAGAATTATTCATGATAATAGACCGCAATTCATCAGTCAGGGGTTCACAATTCTGTGATAAGTTCAGAATCAAGGATATTGCTTCAACGCCATATAACCAGTGGCAAATGGATTGGCCGAAGCCTTTAATAAAACTATTATTAAACTCCTTCGGAAGTTCGTCTCCTCTAACAAACGGGACTAGGATGAAAAGGTAGGAGAATGTTTGTAGGCTTATCGCACCACCGTCCGCACCCCAACAAAACTTACCCCTTTCTCCTTGGTCAATGGAAGCGAGGCCGTCTTGGCTCTCGAGGTCCAAATACCATCATTAAAAGTGGCATTAGCTACGAAAATGACGACAGAGTAATGCCATCAACAAAGATTGCGAGAACTAGAAGCGCTAAATGAAAAGCGTCTCCGGGCTCAGCAACAGATTGCTTGTATCAAGCCCGAGTCTCGCAAGCATTCAATAAAAACGTTAAACAAAGGACCTTTAAGAAAGGAGACTTGGTTCTGCCTATTAAAAGGCCAATGATTCTGACCCACAAGACCAGAGGTAAATTTGAACCCAAGTGGAAAGGACGGTTCATCGTAGAGACAATATAATTTAGTGGAGCTTATCGCTTAATGAATCAGAATGGCGACATAATGATGATACCAATCAACGGAAATTTTTAAAAAAAATATTATGGATAAAAAAAAATTTACTGTCACATCTGGTTCATATCCCTATGAGTATAACCATCCACTTGTTCAAGTTACGTATATGAGCACTTTTTAACCAAACTAAGGCATGTACAATTAGGCGCCTCTGTCTAAATCAATGATCCTAATATGATCATTCTGGTGTATGCGTTTAAGCGCTTTCACCAAACTATCAGTTTGCTTTATTAAAGAGTTTTACCGTGATTAATAATTGAAACCCGATTGGTATCAGCAATCTAAGTTACCCAGATGAGTCTTGGTTTGTTTTACCGAAACTATGAACTATTTTATGTCAGTTATTTGTTGAGCAAGAAAAATTTGTAGCCAACAGATAAAAGAATTATCTTTATTCATGAATTGAAAGAATAAAGTTACAAAAACAAAAGATTTCAAAGAATTGTTGAGTTCCTTTTTATTATAAAAGAATAAACAAATATGTATAAGAAAACATGAGAGTTAAGGCTCTCCCAAAAACTTCAACTTATTTGTCGTCTCATCGAAAACTTGACGACGGGTTTCTTCCACTGAGTGTTGAGCCTGCCTGCATAAATTATCATTATTTATTGTGAGTTGCTGGGCCAATCGTTGATAAGATTCTTCGATAAAATGGCTCCTTATCATGCCTTCCTGCTCAAGCTGTCCTTGTTGAAGGATCAACTCTTCCCATTTTTTCACGGATTCTCCTAGCCGAGACTCGCTGGCTTCTAAAATAGCTTGAGCTTTGGCGATAGTCTCCTTTGCTCTAAGAATGGCTGCTTGGCTCCCCTCGATTTTAAAGTCCACCATCTCTAGCCCCCTGAAGACGGACTCTTAGCTGGCTCGTAACTATGCCAACTCCCGCGACCACTCTTCCTCTTGACGGGTTGTCATCTCTACCCGTAGCCGCGCTAATTCAATTTCGGTGATCGAGTCCACATCCACTTGGCGAACTGTGTTAAGCGTTTGCACCTACTCTTCCAAAGCTTCTAAGCGGGCTCGGTAAGGAGCTGCTCGGTCACGTCCTCGATCCTTTCAATATTGTCCAGATAACTAGACAACATTGGGTATCCAAGCTCAAGGAAATCTCTTCCATCCGGGATCATTCTAATACATCTCCTTAATAGCCGCATAAAATCATTGACACTGTGATTGAAGAACTCCTCAAAAGGATCATCAGTGTCTAAGTTCAGTATAGGCAGTACCAAGGAAGATGTCACCGGGGGAGTGGTTTCCGTAGGAGTTGAGGAAGAAGAAGCTCGCCCTTGTACCAGACTCATGACACGCGGAGCCAGTAAAGCTAATAAGGACTTGGCAGAACTAGAGACCTAAGGTGAAGTATCGTCGGTACTAGTAAGTCGAGCAGCTCCACCAACAGGGGTAGATGATGGGGTGTCTCCGCCTAAAGCTCCTCCTGTAGCAAAAGTGGTCTCAAACAAAAACTTTAATTTGTCTTCATCCCCTGTTGGCAGGCGAGTTGGAGCAGGAGGGGCCACAGGTGTCTCAACAGATTGTCGATGGCGTTAATATTGCTGGCTGAGGAGTAGAGGGCACGCCGATGACAACAGGGAAAGTGTCCTCGGAACAGACCGCCGGTGTCGGCGACGGTAGGCTCGGAGATGGAGAAGCCACTCTTGGCATGGCAGCAACAACATCTATCCTGTCATCACTCCCTAATTCGTCAATCAGGGGAGTTGATGAAGGAACAGAACGTGGAGCCGGTGTGAAGTAGTCCGCATCGAATCCATCTGCAGAACTACCCAGTGCTCCCACTAAGCCTGTAGTGCCAAAGTAGTCGATCAACTCCTCGGACTCTACCCTGGTAGTTGAGTGCATAGGCGAGTGAAGCTGACTAACTGGATCTCAGAAAGCAAACATGGAGTGTCACATATATGAAGAAAAATGATGAAAAAAGAATAAGAAGTTAGAATATAAAAATTAAAAGTGTATACCAGTGGATACAAAGACCTGTGGTTGGACTTGAAGGAGGCGCGTGACGAGGTGCTCTTCTTGGGGGCCATTGATCTTGAAGAAATCTCGACGAAATTGAAGAAAATGGGCAAAAATCCAGTCGGGTCGCAAGGAACTCTGATCGCCTGGGCTTTGATCCCTTAATAACTCTTCGAATGAAGTGAAGAAGAAGAAGAGTTAAAACTCTATTTAAATGAAAAAGCCCGCCCCCTGGTATTCGGCATGAGAATTGGAGCAGTTACTGAGCAAAATGCGGGGCTATTAGTTTCGCGTATACAAAATGCGAAGATAATTTAGTCCGCGTTCCAGTTTGAAGATCTAAACTATTTCAAAATTTGCTAAATTCTAAACCATTTTGAAAACTTTGGAGGGGGTTCTGTTGATAGTGAAAATTTCTAAGGAATTTTCCACACAGAACGTGAAGCTAATTTTGTAGCTTCGCACTTTGGCTATTTAGCCTCACATTTGAGTAAAACGAGGAGCTAACCAATAGCTCCACGTTTTGTTTTTCTAGCTCCGCATTCTAACGCGATTAGTTCTACGTGAGCAGATAATCAGAATCCTAAATTGATTATGATTAAGATTTGGGCTCATCCAATACCCGAATTGAGTCCAATCAGAATTCCAAATCAAGATATTTAAATCAAGACTAAGATATTTGATTAGAATTCTTGATGAATACAAATTCTATTCAAATAGAAACTCTCATATTGGCCCAAGGCTATAAATACCCTCTTAAGGAAGCCTTTAAGGATCTTTTGGGGAGCATTCAAAGAGTTCAAGTTACGCGTGAGAGTCTTAAATGAATCAAGATCATCATAGAAAGATCAAGTCGGCTGTCGTCTTCATCAAGTAAGAAAATTATTGACGTCAGATTGTCCAAAGGAGCTATTTAATAGATCTCATCGCTGCGAGAGCCCACTATATTTTATAAAAGAGAACGATAATCTATAAATCCTCTCGTTTATTCTTTTTTTGTTCACTTTCGTTGTAATCTAAGTTGTACTCAATGGAAGGAGGCAAAATTTTTGCGACAAACAGCTTAGGAGGAAGCACTCCTTTCAGTATTAAAAGCGTATAGGGAAGCCAAGGGCTGGACTATGACCAATATCAAGGGAATTAGTCCATCCATAGTGTAGCATAAAATTCTTTTATTGGATAACGCACGACTTATAAGAGATTCTCAACATAGGTTGAATCCAATAGTGAAGGAAACTATGCAAAAAGATATTCTTAAGTGCCTTGATGATGGGATCCTCTATCCTATCATTGATAGTGCATAGGTGAGCCTCAGTTCAAGTAGTGTCTAAGAAATATGGAATTACTGTAGTAAAGAATAATACAAATGAACTTATTTCGACGTGCATGCAGACAGGATATCGAGTTTGTATCGATTATAGGATGTTTAATGTTGCAAACCACTTCCCCTTACCTTTTATCAATTAGATACTAGAACGTTTGGTAGGATATGAGTTCTACTGTTTCTTAGATAGATGATCTGGTTATAACTATATTATCATTGCTCTTGAGGATCAGGAGAAGACCATGTTCGCATGTCCATTCAGCACCTTTGCATATAATGCATGTCCTTTGGGTTATGCAATGGGTCAGCCACATTCCAAAGGTATATGGTGAGTATTTTTTCTGACATGGTTAAATAATTTTTAGAGATCTTCATGGATGACTTCTCCATCTTCGGATATTCATTCCAAGAGTGTCTACACCACTTAGAACTAGTTCTCATGCGTTGTCGTGAGAAATACTTGACAATCAATTGGAAAAAAAATGCCATTTTATAACAAAAAATGGCATAAATGCCATTCTATAATATAAAATGGCATTTTGTTAGTGCATGTCATCTCAAAGGATGGCATCGAGGTTGATAAGGCCAAGGTGGATCTAATTCCGAATTTTCTACCTCCACGATTAGTGAAAAATGTATGATCTTTTCTTAGTCATGCTAGATTTATAAACGTTTCATCAAAGACTTTAATAAAATTGTTAGGCCTTTGATATATCTACTGTCCAAAGATGTATAATTCAATTTTACACCTGATTGTCTTAGAGCCTTTGAGTAGCTCAAAGAGGCGCTTACCACCACTCCTATCATTCATGCACTAGACTGGAGTCAGCCTGATTGTCTTAGAGCCTTTGAGTAGCTCAAAGAGACTCTTACCACCACTCCTATCATTCATGTAGTAGACTGGAGTTAGCCCTTCGAGCTTATGTGTGACGCATTTGATTATACCATCGGTGCAGTCCTTGGATAACACATTGATAAGCAGCCATAAGTAATCTATTATGCAAGTACGATATTAAGTGACACTCAGTTGAACTACTATACCACAAAAAGAACTACTAGCAGTCATCATTGTGCTTGAAAAGTTCCGTTCCTACTTGATTGGAATGCAGATTATAGTATTACATTGACCATGCTGCTTTCTAATATCTATTGACCAAGAAAGACACAAAAAACAAGACTCATTCGATGGATCCTCTTATTACAAGAGTTTAATTTTGAGATATTAGATAAGAAGAGTGCTGATAATCTAGTAGTTGATCCTTTGTCGTGCTTGCCTAATGCTCCATCCATTGTTCACCCCATAAATGAATATTTTCTTAATGAATAATTACTTGCATTAACTCGTGCACCATAGTTCGCTGACATTGTGAACTATCTTGTAACCAAAGAGATTCTATCTCATTGATCTAAGCATGGTTGATACAAATTCTTGTTCCAAATAAAATTCTTTCATTGGAATGATCCTTATTTGTTCAAATATTGTCCAGACCAATCATGCGACAATGCACATCATACGATGAGATACAAAGTGTACTCTTTTTAGTCACGATCTTCCTTGTGGACATCTTTGGTCCTAGAAAAGCAGCCAAAAAGATATTGCAGAGTTACTTTTATTGGCCAACTCTTTTTAAAGATGCTATGGAATATTGCAAGACATGCACAGGATGCTAATATGTAGGCAAGATTACACGACGTAACATGATACCTCTGCAATCTATCCTTGAGATTAAAATATTTGATGTACAGAGAATAGATTTTATGTGACCATTACCTAACTCATTTAGAAGCTAGTATATATTGGTCGTTATGGATTATGCTTCCAAATGGGTTGAGGTAGTTGCCACTAAATCGAATGACAATAAAAATATTGTCAAGTTCTTGAAAGAGAACATATTTTCTTGATTTGGCATTCCTCGTGCTATCATTAGTGATAATAGTACCCATTTCAGCAATCGGTCATTTGAAACACTTATAAGGATAGATCCCATTACTCATAAGTTAGCTACACTGTATCATCTATAAACTAGTGGGCAAGTGAAAGTTTTTAATCGCTAAATCAAACTAATATTCAAGAAGATGGTACAACACAATTGTTTGCCATGAAAATGAAAAATCTTTTTATTGACAACTTTTCAATAAAAGAGATAACAATTATAACGGTTTTCCGCTTACAAAATATGAGGAAAATCTGGTTCCTTCTTTGTTTAATGCCGGGTTCTGTAGTAGCCGTGACGAACGATCCTGCTATCTATTGACACTCCGAACAAATTCTTCAGTTGGTTGCCTTCGTAAAGCTCTTGGATGCAAGGACTTTTGATTTTAGCATAAGTGCTCGAATAAAGATAATCCCACCCTGTGTGTGTGAGTGTTACACCTTTTCCAGTCCAGCTTTTAGCTCTTTATAGAGGTTTGGAAGACTTTTGAATTGGTGTAACGGTTTAACTAATGCCTCCTTGATTGAGGATTAATTCTCTGTCTTTTAACTCATTGGATTTGTGTTGAATCTCTAGGATTTATAACCGATATTTTTTATCCTTTAGATTTATAACTGAAACGTGGATCTCAGCCTTTAGATCCACATTTTGGCTTCTGGTAGTTTGCGTGGCATGCTCAGACCCGCATTTGAGTGTCATTGGAGATGATTTTCACTCCTCGGGGCTTTAAAGTAGAATCGCGACCCTCTCGATTAGATCCGCGTATCGGTTTCTTTTAAACTTAGAAAGAGTTAGACGCAGATCTCTCTATAGTAGATGATCCGTGTTTGAACTCGTAATCATAGGTCTTACTTGATGAGACCTGCATTTGGGTGCAAATGAGGATAGAAATGCGACTCTTTGGCGTTTGCATAAATTATATTTATCTCTAGTCATGAACTCAGAAAATAGCTAAAATCGCGGATCTCTCTTTAATTGATGATCTGCATTTTAGTTTCTTAATTAGACTTGAGTTTTGAGTTTTATGAGTCTTTGTGGGCCATACCGCGATCTCGCGTTTGAGTTGTGGATTAGACTTGCATTTTAATGCCACTTTAAGGGTCTGTGCAGATCATTCTTTTAAAATGCGATCCTGTGGGGCCCACCTTTGTCAGCCCAATTTATGGATCTCTTTGGATGAAAATTCGTATTTTGGTTGTTTTGAAAGATAAAATGTGACTATGTGAGGGTCGCATTTTAGCCTTTCGTGGCTTCCGAGATACTGATTTCTCTATGACAGATGATCTACGTGTTAGCCAATTTTTGGCTACCATTATAAGTTCTTTTCTTTCCTTTCTTTCTCAAAAATTTTGCCAACAAAAGCTCTTTCAAAGTTTTCAAAATATCGTAACTTTGAAGGTATTTTGAAATACTTTGGATAAATTGATAATTATAAACATGACTCTGTAGTTAAGAATGCAGGTCTGCGCTTGAGAGAAGAAATGTGACCCTACGTTAAAAATGCGGGTCTGTGTCTTATGTGGCGTATCTAGAGCTCCGCTGCTTTCGCTGCCTTTTCTAGCATAGGTATCAAAGCGTCCCATGCACTCATTAATGAGAAAATCTTTACGAAATTTGGGCCAAAGATCTCGATCATCAAATTCTATGGGAAATTTCTTCTAATGCAGAGATCGAAGCATCCCATGCACTGATTTATATTGAAAATTTACACAAGATTTGGATTGAAGATCCTACCCGAAGATCTCGTTCATTAATACCGAAGATCTCAGCCGTCAAATTCTCTATATAAGGTGCCAAGTTTATTCATTCTGAAAACATCTCGAACTCTTGAGTTTTCTTCTTCTTCTTTACCCTCAGGCTCTTCTGATTGAGAATGGCGAGAAAATTTACATCCTATAATCATACTACTTGTGGCATAGTTCTTCTCCAGCCATGGTTTAGGAAATACCCATGATTTGTGGTAAGTCAACAAGTTTTTGTATCATGTGACTTTTTGTAGTTTTGTTAGTATGGACGTGGATCTGTGCTTCGCGTTTTGGATTTGCTCTGGTGTAATATCCCAAACTTCAAGCTATTTATATTGCTTTTTTGAGTCTAGTCATGTAGAATATAGCTACCGAAGTCAATTTTGGACACCTGAATAGAATTCGGTTAGCGTAACTTAAAATCCATAACTCCAAATGATATTCGATTTTCATGATAATTAGTTCCCTAATATTTAGAATTTTTAGAATTTTCCTTACGAGGCCAAAAATTGCTTCCAAAATTGCTAATTTAATAATATTAAAATTATTCTTCTAATTATCTCAGAATTTTAGCATTTATTCCAGATAACGAAATGACAAATGGATAATTTTGTAGCATTCATCTCATTGAGAACTATGTCCTACATAAATTTGGTAGCATTTGAAGAACGTTACACGAAATTAAAATTATTAAATAATTAAATAAATAAAATAAATACTTAAATTATTTATTTGGTCGCACTGCGTTGTCTCTGCTAGCGTTGTGGTGGCAAATGGGGAACTGAGTTGTCACGATGGGAAGGATTTAATGAATTAGGTGTCAAAATAAGGCGAAGGGAAGAAAAAAAGGGGAAAAGAAAAAAAGAGAAAAATTCTCACCACACACCCTCTCACTCACACTCTTACTGTTCATCTCTATTCTCTTCTCACTCTCTATCTCTCTACCTGCACCAACATAACAGAAAGGAAAAATGAAGAGAAAGAAAAAAGAAAAATAAATCGAACCGAGAATTCGAGATCAAACCGAGGCAAGTAACACTGTTAATTTTCGTTCGTTTCTTTATTTAATTTATATTTGTGTATGTAATTTATTTTGCAAAAAAAATTCTTTGTTAGGTAGGTAGAATGTAATATCCCAAAATTCGAACTTATTAAATAAATATTCCAAAGTTAATTTTGGATACCAAAATAACTTTTGGTGGATTTAGTTTTAAATTCACAATCCTAAATGACATTCAGTCTTCACAATAATTAGTTTTCTGATATTTAAAATTTTTAAAAATTTTCTCTATGAGGCTGAAAAATACTCCCAAAACTGCTAATTTAATAATATTAAAATTATCCTTCTAATTAATTCAGAATTTCAGTTCATTTATTCCGAACATCGAAATGACAAACGAATAATTTTGTAGTGTTTCTCTTGTTGAACACTACGCCCTGCATTAATTTGGTTGCATTCGGAGAATATTACACAGAACCGAAATTATTAAATTATTAAATAAATAAATAAATAAATTAAATTATTTGCAAATGAGGGAGTTTGTGGGTTGATGGAAAGGGCGGTGGCCATCAAGGGGGCCAACGAAAATAAAGTTTGAAGATAAAGACAAAACACACACACACACACAAAAGCCACTCCCTCTCTCTTTTCCCCCACTCTCTTCTTCTCCTTCTCTTGACATAACCGAATTGCAACAGTGAAGAAAAAAGAGAAGGGGGAGGATTCGGAAAATCGAAGAAGATAAAAGGAAGCTTGATGTAAGTAACATACTTTTCTTCTTGATTATTTCTTTTTAGTTGTATATTTTTTTTGTATTGATTATATTATTGTAGAAATAATTAAATATTTGTCATTTTGTTAACTTAAGTTTGGATTCAGAGTAGAAATTTTATTTTTGGTATGAGGATGCTCATATTTATAATTATGTTCCTTACAATAAATATTGTAAATAGGTGAAAAAATAAAAAGAAAAAAAAAGAAAAGAGGAAGAAGAAGCAGGATAGCTAAAAGAAAAAGAGAGAAGAGAGAGAAAGACAGAGAGCGGGAGAAAGAGAGGAGAGAATTTTGTGGACTTGGCCGAGAGAAGATAGAGAAAGAAAAAAAAAAAAGCAAAAAAAAAGAGAACTGGGCCTGGCCTGGCCCAGCCTAGTAAAAGAAAAAAAATGAAAAAAAAAATAGCGAGCTTGGGCCTGGGCTGGACAGAAAAGAAAAAAAAAATTATGATTAAGTGGGAATTTAGTGAAGTTGGACTTGATGGATTAATAATTGATAAATTGAGGTATGACCTTAATTGGGAATAACAATTGATGGATAGAAATAAAGTGTAATAATAATAATAATAATAATAATTACAAAAACAAGCCTGTAAGTTTGGGTTTAGAAATAATGCAGTATTATTATATGATGCACTTGGTTCACCAATTAGGTATTGATCAATATTAATAACTGGACCAGATTATTGAATCGATTTTGATAAATTATATTATAATATAATTGTGTACTAAATTTTTTAAGATGACACGGATATTTAATCGTGTTACAAGTCATGTACTTTGATATTACAAATCATGTGCTATGGTGCTACATATCATGTGCCGTTATGAAAAAGCAAGCATGTTATCATGAATTGAAAAGAAGGGAAAGGAAAATAATAAACAATAAATGTAAAATAAAATTATCATGTGTATAATGTATTACAAATACAGGGATGGAGAAGTTATATGATGGATAAGAGCCATGTCGTATAAGAAATGATGTAATGTTAAGGCAGAGAATTTTTTACTGTAGCGACCTAGATGATTACTGAATCACCAATTGATAATTGATACCCAGAGTGGTATGTCTATTACTATAGAACAATACGGAAATTGATTGTTATGCTTAGCGGCATGTCATAGTTCCGGGTCCCTGGTATGCACCGACACTTATACGACAATGAAAAATAGTGCTATTTTATCCATTAATACAGTTTTTACAATTAAATTGGACGGTGACTGAGACCAATAGAACATATGATTAAATAAATAGAGCAATTATTGTCATATTTGTTTATTTATTTATGCATTTATTTATGCAACCTTCCAAATTTAATTTGTATGTACACAAACAACACTGACATAAATATGCTCATGCACACTAATATTCCTGTACTATGATAGTACACAATTTCTTTTTTTAAATATGTTACTTGCTAGGTTTAATCCCCTGAGTTTTGAACCCATACTTTAAAGGAGAAGAAGGAAAGCCAGCCCCAGTTGAAAACCCGTACTTCATTGGACAGATCGAGTAACAATAGGCAAGTGAAGTATCCTCTGAAGAAGCTTTGTACATTTTGTTTATATTTTCTTTTGTCCGGGCATTGCTTTTCTCTTTGATTCTTTTGTGTTCATATTTAAAACAATGTGCCATTTTATGTAATAAACTCTCTGTATAAAACGAAATCCTTTCAGTTTCATATATGTTATTTACTCATATGATTGTGACAGTAGTTATGATTATTGCAAGATCATGTGACTATTGGGTTGTCTAGTATAAATTTTAGAGTAGCGTTCTCCATTTTTGGAAGCAGCTAAATAATGGGGACATTATAGGGTATAACGAGGTTGTTACACCGAGCTTCTTTCGTTATTCTTATCTTTATTAGTGTAGTGGACTGGAATTGGCAACTAAAAAGATCTCCTAATAGTACTCCTCTTGCACATTTCGGTAAATCTGTAACTAGTTTTCTGCTATATTTGTTAAAGAAGGAATATCCTATTGGAAAAATCCCCAAAGTCGTAATCATCTTTCTTAACTACGGTAATTTTCCTTGTCAAAATTCCATCAATCCCTCGTGGATTTTTTTCCCATTTATTTCTTTTGACCAAGCTTTTGATCTGATGCAGGGATTACTCTCCCGAATTTATGAAACAATGCTTATATCTATTCGGTTCTTAAATTTTTCCAATATTTTGGAGAACCAGAAAGTCTCATGTGTTTTACATGAGATAAAAGATTTCGAATTTGTGGCATTGTTATCTCCTCACCATTCATCCTCCTTTCTAGATAAGGTAAAGAAAATAAATGGTTGTGACAGCATTGTAACTTCAAAGTGCTCTTTACAATTTCCAATTTCAGTAGTTCCACACAATGTGTATTGGGAGCATACATTTGGTACACCCAGCTTTGAACTAATCAAGTCACTGGTGTTCTTCGCAAAATTCTTACTTTCTTCCATTGAATACTTAGATTACAAGGAAAGAGGAATAATCGAAAAACAAACGAGAGAATTTATATATTATCGCTCTCTTTTACAATAAAAGTGGGTTCTAATATGGTGATGGGATCTATCTAATAGAACCTATGACGATCCGACGTGAAGGTCTCTCTTTGATAAAGATGATGGCCGGGCCTAGTTTCTCTCTCTTTGCTGATCTTAATGAATTCAAGACTCTCGCTCGTAACTTGAACTCCAAAAGATATCAAAGGCTTTAAGGCTCTCTCGCGTAATTTGAATTGCCAAAAAGACTATAAAGGAGGTCCTAAAGTCTCCTCAAAGAGGGTATTTATTGATTTTAGTTGGATATCAGAGTTTTCATAGGGATAGGAATAGAAAGTGTTTGTATTCATCAAGGATTCTAATGAAATATTTGATTTTGATTTAAATCTCTTAAATTTGGATTATAATTGGACTCAATTCTGGTATTGGATGAGCCCAAATCTCAATCACAATCAATTTAGGATTATGAAAATCTGCTCATGCGGATTTAAATAATCTGGACATGGAGCTAAGGACTTAACTCTGTATTTTACTCCAACGTGAAGTTAAACTGGCTGACACGAAGCTATGGACTAAGCTCCGTGTTCTGCGAAGCTATTTGCCCTCTTTTCTTTATTATGGAATTTTTACCTCCAACAGGACCCCCTCCAAAGTTTTCAAATTTTCTATGATTGGCAAATTTTGAAATACTTTGGATCTTCAATTTGGTGATCAGATTAAGATCAAGAAATTTGGTAAAGGTGCCTAATCGCACATGCTTAGAATTTTGGCGAAAACAGTTTAAGGCTCTCACGCATAACTTAAATTTACATACACTAAGATGGTCAAGTCATGATGATTGAGTTTCGGCAGAGGCACCTAATTGTACATGCCTGAAATTTTGGTGGAGATGGTTCAAGCCTCTTACGTGTAGCTTGAACTGTTCCTGTCAAGATGATCGAGTCAGGATCATTAGATTTCGGTAAAGGAATTTAATTGCACATGCCTGAATGACTTGCCTGGGCAACATACAAAACCGGTGATCGGATTGGAATAACAATGGAAACTGTTTATTGTGGTGTGGATGAATGCTCAAATCTTACTGTCAGAGGTAAGAGTTTAACATGACAGAGTTAATCATATCAAAGTGACATAGGTGGTGATAGTTCAAATTTTACTGTTAGAGATAAAAACTTAACATGACAGAGTTAATCATATCGAAGTGACATGGGTGATGATAGTCCAAATCTTGCTGTTAGAGATAAGAGCTTAATACGACAGGTTCACAAAATTTTTAGCAAACTCCCAGCTATAAACAAATTTGGTGTACCTTTACCAATCGCCGTTTGCATTGGACTAGTCATACAATTCCTCTCAGCATGGTGAATTGTCGAGTATTTTTACTTCCTCTTCCCTCAACTTTTTGGCTTTGGACATATGATCTCATACTTCTACCCCATAGTATGATAGGGTTGGCGAGAAATTTGATCTCCTCTTCTTGCCGTTTCGACAGTATTGGATAGTTGATCTCATATTTTTACCCCCAGTATAATAGGGTTGACGATAAGCTTGTTCTCCTCTTTTCACCTATTTAACACCATTGGATGGTTTATGCTTTTTACCTCAGCATGAAAGGTTATCAAGAAACTTGTTTTCTTCCCTTTACCTTTCACAGAATTGGGTAGCAAAATTATATTCGTGTATATATATATATATATATATGCAAACTTTTTTTCCTTTTTTCTTTTTTTCTTTTTTCAATTTTGTTTTTTCTTTTTTTCTCTTTTTTTGAATTTTTATGGCAATCATTTTGCCATCAAAATTTCATTCATCAAATAAAATTTTTGAATGGCTAACAGGAGCAGAAAAAAAATATGATGCTTATCACTGTCAATATGATGCTTTTTACCTCAGTATATATATATATATATATATATATATATATATATATATATATATATATATATAAGTATAATAGGATTAACGAGGAGCTTGATCTCCTCTTTTCGCTGATTTAACAGCATTGGATTGTTCATGCTTTTTACCTCGGCATGATAGGTTATCAAGAAACTTGTTCTTTTCCCTTTACTTTAACAGAATTGGGTAGCAAAATTATATTCGTGTGTATATATATATATATATATATATATATATATATATATATATATATATATATATATATATAGACTTTTTTCCTTTTTTTTCTTTTTTTAATTTTGTTTTTTCTTTTTTTCTCTTTTTTTGAATTTTTTATGGCAATCATTTTGCCATCAAATTTTCATTCATCAAATAAAATTTTTCAATGGCTAACAGGAGCAGAAAAAAATATGATGCTTATCACCATCAATGTTTTCGGTGCCCCCGATCCAATCCGGCTGCTAGCCAATGAGGACGACTCGGTCGCAGCTGTGGTTCGGAGCGTACATAAGAAGTAAGCTTGCAAGTGCGAGCTGCCCGTGCTTGGTGTCGATTGAGTATTTTTCTTAGTTTTTGTTGAATTAGCTGAGCAAATTGATTGTTCGTCTTTCAGCAAGTCTAAGTGTACCCCATGGTTTCTCCTTTTTTATTAGAAACCGGTAAAAGTCTCTTCTACTTCATTTTATGGAGATTTTGGTTGATTAATATCGGCTTTCTTGCTGGTACATGGGTCGCTCCGGTAAGGAACTCATTGGTTCCTATGACCAGAATTGCCATATTCACGGAAACCTTTTTCTATTCTTCTTTAAGTTGGAGGACACCGACGTCTATCAATGTATGTATTCGATTCTTAAGAGGGTAGTAATACTTGATTGGATGCCCAATGTTTTGGCGGAACAAACAATAATTAGGATCGTCGGTCGTTTCTGCATCTTCTGGATTCCGATTCTCTAGAAACTTTAACATCCCTTTTTTATTGAGGAAGTGAAACAGAGTGCCAATTTTCTCTGTCTTGAACAAGTACGTTCCGTCAGGTCAGGGTTTGTTTGGGCCCATGCCTCTTGGATTTTGGAGTCTCAAATTCAGACTTGCATCTGACGCCATCATAACCTTCCCTTTGTTTTTAGAATTCTATGGATATGTTATGTTATTTGTAGAGTTTCTCATACCACGAGATTTCTCAATCTGGTGAATTATATCTTCTGCTTGTTCTCCTTATTTTAACAGGTTTTTCTAGGTTTTGGACTCTACAACTCCCATTATTATCAGCACACCAATTCTGAAATTATATTTGAAGGTTTCCACCAGTATTTCCTGGGTCATACCGTGTCGGCATTGTACGGACTTTTCCCGAAAGCGTTCTATGAAACTCTTAATTGTTTCTTCTTCTCCTTGCTTTGTTGCAAGAAGGAAATGAACTGATATCTCAGTGTCATCCTCAAAGAAACGTGCCAGAAACTGTTTCTCTACATCATAGCAGGTGTTAATGGTTTTCGGGGGCAACTACATAAACCATGTAAAAGCAGACCCTTGTAGAGTGCTCGCAAATACCTTGGTCGGTTATTTCACATCAAATGACCAGCTTGCGACAAAAGTAGTATATGTGTTAGTTTGGGGATCCCTTTCCATCATATGATTCTAACTTAAGGGGTTTGTATTTTTCAAAAAAAGGGGAGAAATTCCACTCAAGCGGGTATGACTTTGAAATTTCTGATTCCTTCAGCTCCTTTTTTTGCATCAACGCATTAAGTTGCTCATGTAGTTTTTCCATCTTATCTTCATGAGGATCATGGAAGGAAAATCTATCGTCTTCTTCATACATTGAATAAGTTTTTTCTTCTTTATCTTCTTCATTTGTCTTGGGTGGTGGTTCATCGTTTGTCTTGGGTGGTGCTTTTGAGAAAGTTTTAGCCTTATCGTCAATTATCTTCTGGGTATTTTTGACCACTTTTAAAAACATTAGTTTGAGGTCATCAATAGCGTTTAACTGATCTCGAATCATTTATTCTTGGGCTTCAAACATCTGATCGACGTCATCGGACCTGTCCACCGCATGCAACACCAATTTTCTTGGTTGAGAAGAAGTATATGACTGTGGAGAAGGTATGGCTGAATTGTCGCTGTCATAGTCGTATCAGCCCGCTGCAAGTTTCTTATAATTTCGAGGAGTGATAACACTTGACTTGAGCCGGGCAAGATGGTGAGATTGTTCTTCATCCTCATTTCTTTCCTCCGTGATCTTCTTACCCTTACTGACCATATTTGAGGTCACTGCCTTTCATTCTTTTTCTTTGATTCTTTATCTCAGATTATTCTTTCTTCTTTTCGAAACATTTTGATCGGACTGAGTTATTTTGTCGAATAGACACGCCCTTTTTTTAATATAATAACAATTATTCATCACAGCTGATATTATTTGCTCACAATAACATGCTGAGTGCGATTGAGTTTGAGTTGCTTTCTTTTTATTTGTCAAATAATCTCTGAGGTCAAGGATTTTAGAAGGTGGATATCTTCAGTTATGTTTTAGACATGGGGCTCACTTAGTTATTGGAGAAACCCAGGTGCCTGTTGAAACTCTCCAAGGCCAGTGGCGTCGTACTGCTGCTTGATAGATTGCTTATCAGTTTTAATTCTATATGCTAACCTTTTTACGCAGAGCTGGGTGTCAGTTTCACATTTCAAAGCTTTCTTGCGAGGCTGAACCATAGCTTCACGTATGTTAGCCTCACGTTATATATTGACCTGGCATTTTTGAAGAAGTTTGACATCTGTTGGTTATTTAACCTTGCGTGGAAGAGTATTCTCGCATGCTGGCATAACCTCACAATTTACGCAAGAATTTTTGGCTTCGCATTTAATACTAAGCTCAAGTTTTTGTCCAATTTTAATAGCCTCATGTGGAGAATTTTCATCACATGCTGGCTTATTTTCAATTACTTAGCGATTAACGCGAACTTTGACACTATTGCCAATTTTATATTCAAGTTCAGTAGTCTCGCATGGAGAGACTTCTGCACACGTTGGCTTGCCTATGAGATTAACCTCACGTTTTACGTAAGTATTGTCAATTTTTCTGGTTTTATGTCTAGAATCTATAGCCTTGCGTGGAAAGACTTCTTTACACGTTGGCTTATAGTCAGCTTCGCATTTTATGCAATTTTTACTAGTCTTGCGATTAACGCAAGCTAATTCACAAGGTATAGCCTCACGTTCTACCTCTACTTCAGCCTTGCATTTTATGCGGGCTTTGAGAGCTCTTCGTCTCGCTCGATGACTCCGATTTACGGAGTTGTATTCTGGTGAAGTCAGATTCTTGGCTCTCTTCAGCAGTAGGAATAACATCCTCCTTTAGGATTTTCCGCTCAAACGACAGTTCTATAGCTGCGGACTCAAAAGATCCCTGATTAACGGAGAATTTCTTATTACTCGATTTATGGATTTTAGAGATCATACGACGATAGCGCTGTGTTTCAGTCGGATTAAGCGATCTAGAGGAGAGATAATCTTCATACCTTTACTAGTCGATCTCAACGATGAGTATATCCACGATTGATCCAATTTTCTTTACGTTCGATTGCACCTTGATCTCTTGTTCAGTAAAAGAGACATCTCTCACTGTAGTCGCCAGTTTGTTCTTCACAAAATTCTTGCTTTCTTCCATTCAATACTTTGATTATAACGAAAGAGGAACAATAGAAAAACAAATGAGAGGATTTATATATTATCTCTCTCTTTTACAATAAAAGTGGGTTCTAATATAGCGATAAGATCTATCTAGTAGAACCTGTTGACGATCTAACGTAAACATCTCTCTTTGAAGAAAATGATGGCCGGTCCTAGTTTCTCTTTCTCTGCTGATTTCAATGAATTCAAGACTCACACGTAACTTGAACTCCAAAAGATCTCAAAGGCTTTAAGGCTCTCTCGCGTAACTTGAATTGCCAAAAAGATCAAAAAGACAGTCCTAAAGTCTTCTCAAAGAGGGTACTTATAGACTTTAGTTGGATATCAGAGTTTCCATAAGGATAGGATTTGAAGGTATTTGTATTTATCAAGGATTCTAATCAAATATATGAGTTTAATTTAAATCTCTTGAATTTGGATTCTGATTGGACTCGACTCGGGTATTGAATGAGCCCAAATATCGATCACAATCAATTTAGAATTCTGAGAATTTATTCACGCGGAGTTAAATAATCTAGATGCGGAGCTAAGAACTTAGCTCAACGTTTTACTCCAAAGCAAAGTTATACTGGCCGACGCGATGTTATGGACTTAGCTCTGCGCTCTACAAAGCTATCTGCCCTCTTTTCTTTATTTTAGAATTTTTACCTCCATGGCGACGTTGATACTAACTTAGCCGAGTGCACAGAATTGACAAATCTTAACCATCAGCGAGGAGGAATTGTAGAAGCAAGCTTTTGTCCATGCTTATGAAGTAATCAATTAAAAATAAGGGATATTGAAGAAAAAATCAAGGTTCTCTTGACTCAGTAGTTTGTAATAATCTTTTTTTTGTTGTATGATGTCAGGAAACACTTGTAATAAATTTATGATAATGAAACAAAAGTTTTTTTTGAGAATGAAGAATTTTTTGCTGTCATTGACTCAGATGTAACTGTTGCTTAATGAATGAATAATTTTCTTGAGCAGAATAGAAGAAATTATTAATTTTTCTGAACAAGTTGTGATTTTAGCTGTTCAATGACTTATATTATAACAGCTCTTTGAATTGCTAAAAATAATTTTTAACTTAGCAAATCTAGAGGAAGAAAATTTTATTTTGCCAGAGGTAATTTTTAACTTAGCAAATTTTGGGTGGAAAGAAATTTTGTTTTGCCAGAGATAATTTTTAACTTAACAAATTTTAGGTGGAATGAAACTTTATTTGTCAGAGGTAATTTTTAATTTGACAAAATTCAGTGGAATAAAAATTTATTTGGTAGAGGTAATTTTTAACTTGACAAAATTTGGTGGAATGAAATTTAGTTTGTCAGATATAATTTTTAACTTGACAAAATTTGGTGGAATGAAAGTTGGTTTGTCAGAGATAATTGTTAACTTGGCAAAATTTAGTGGAATTAAATTTGGTTTGTCAGAGGTAATTTTTATCTTGACAAAATTTGGTGGAATGAAATTTGGTTTATCAGAGGTAATTTTTAACTTGACAAAATTTGGTGGAATTGAAATTTTGTTTGTCATAAGTAACTTTTAACTTGACAAAATTTGGTGGAATAAAATTTAGTTTGTCAAAAGTAATTTTTAACTTGACCAAATTTGATGGAATAAAATTTAGTTTGTTAGAGATAATTTTAACTTGACATAATTTGGTGAAATGAAATTTTGTTGGTCAGAGAATCTTTAACTTGACAAAATTTGGTGGAAAGGAAATTTAGAGACAAAATGCGACTCTGTGAAGATCCGCGCTTTTACCTGTCTATAATTTCTCAACTTCTTAGTGACAAAATGCAACTCTATAAAGATATGCGCTTTTAGCTGTCTTCTTTAAAGACAAAATGCGACTCTGTGAAGATCCATGCTTTTAGCTGTCTTTTTTAGAGACAAAAAGCGACTATGTGAGATTCACAAATCAGACTCTCTTGGCTCTAGAATGTAGATTTCGGAAGAAAAGAACTTAGGTTTTGTCGGAGGTAAGAGCGGATATGTTCACGAGATTTTTATCAAACCCTAGCTATAAAAGGATTTGATTAGTCTTTACCAATCGCCATTTGCGTTGGACTAGCCATGCGTTTTCTCTCAGCATGATGAGTTTTTGAGGATTTTGTTTGGACTTAAATGCTAAACTTTCTTCTTCTCTAAATCCTAGCAGGTCAGAACTACTCATCTTTTTAACCCCCAACATAATGAGTTTTTAAGGATTTCATTTGAGTTTAAATGCTAAACTTTCCTCTTCTCTAAACCCTAGCAGATTAGAGCAGTTCATGCTTTTTACCCTTAGCATGGTGGGGTTGGCGAGAAACTTGTTTACTTCCTATTACTTTAATGACATTGGATAGTTTATGTCTTTACCTCTAGCATGGTGGTTTGTCGAGGACTTTGTTTGAGCATACATGTCAAACTTTCCTCTATCCTTAGTCATAAAGACATAGGATTCATTTAGTGCTCCGGTTGGTGTGTGTTTGCAACAATCTAGCATATCTTCATTCCCTGTACTCCATTAGGGAAGTTGATTAAGTAGCAGACCAAAAAATATTAACTGCACCATGCTAAAACTTGGTAGAAATGAACTCCTTCTTACAGAAGAGCTCCATTTGATTATTGGACAAATTGATCCTGTTTTGGAGATAATAATGTTAAGAAATTGACACAGTTATTAATCTCCTTGTAGGCTTTGTATGTTCGGCGTTTGAACGGACCGATGACCAAGTCATAGTAATGAATTTTTCTTTTGTTGGGGGAAAAAAATTAAAGTATGTATATCAAATGATTTGATACTTCTGTATTCTCTTTTCCACGGTACCGGTCAGAGATGTAATTGAGCGTTATTGAAAAAGATATGTATCTCAAGCCACTCATCTTTTGACTTGATAGCTTCTTACTATTAAATAAACTATTTTGCCTTTAAAAAGGTTCGGGGTCTTTCTCTTCTGTTGAAAACTAACTTGACTTTCTATTACGAGTAATATTTCTTTAGAAAATTTTCATTGATTGGCATTATTATTTTGTCACCATTCGATTTTGCCAATTGATGTGATATTTATTGAAAGTGTACAGTGTCGATTGTAGCGCTATACAGGTCATCCCATAGAGATCTCAAGTATTTTGCAATTCTTACTAATTCTATAGTCTAACGGACTTACACAGGATTCTAAGTCGGATTTGAGAGTTATTCTAATTAGTCTAGAATTTAGAATCAACTAGTTTCCAACCATGTATTTACTTCTATTATCTTCTTCTATCATAAAAATTCAATCTTTTAGTTTTAATTTTTATTTAAACTGCTATAAGTATGAGCTATCAAGTAGTGTGTAAGTATAACTCATCAAAGAAACAACTTTTCATGAAAACAAACTAAATCATTAGATAATTCGATAAAAAAAATGAAAATCAACAACCACAAACCCTAACTACGTATAGGCTATCAAGAAACTTAACTCAAGTATAATCTATCAAAGTATTAATCTACGAGTTCTTGTATTTTAAATTTTTCATAGAAAATTATATCTTTGTTTATTTTAATTAGGAAAAAAATACTAGAGAGTAATTACATGATGGATTCTAATTTCATCTATATGCTAGAGCTAAGCTCAATTAGCTACTCATAATTCTAGTAAGCAAAATCCTATTTTTAATCATGAAAGTAAATAAATCTAATATAGAAAGCAAATAAATCTAAACTAGAAAGCAATTAGAAAAGATTAGCTAAGAAAAATTGATATGCAATAAAGGTTATCTCTGGAGTTGGTATTATAACCGTTACCTCTTCAGCAAACCCTAATTTTTATTAATAAAATCCGAGTACAAATTATCACCTACTTCTTCTATAATTAAGCTCTACATCAAACCTTAAAATATAAGGATACGGTCAATATATAGATTTTTAAAATTAAACCCTAATTTTAATACAACAGAAAACCTATAAAAATACGTCGAAATCCCTGAAGAAAATTCACCATGTGGGCCCATCTTTTTGCCGCCAATTGGCGGCAAAAAGCCACCAAATAGCAGCGAAAAGCAGCCAAATAGCGGCATAAATATAGAGAAAAATTTTGATTTTTCTTCTGCATGAATCTCGTGTCTTATTATTTTTATTCTCCTTACTGTATTGCACTTTGACTCTCAAATATCTTAATTTTATAGTTTTGCTCTCTTTGAACTCTTTTATAGGATTTATTTCCTAATCCAGCTCTGATTTTATGTCATCTTTTTATATGAATAGGATTACCTAAAAAACAAACTAAAAATATCCGAGTAGCATTTATTTATATACAAAAATATATAAAATATGAGAGAAAAAATACAATATATTGTACTAATCACACCCCATACCTATTTTTTGCTAGTCCTCGAGCAAAATCTAACCTTAAAAAGAAAAAGAAAAATCCTAACTCATTTTTGTAGGAATCGCGATTGCACTTAGCACGTGCAATAAGTTTTTAAACCCCTAGGTTACTCTAGTAGACGGTGGTGTCTCGTGAGGGTTTGCAGTGTATATACCTACAAAATTTGTTAAGAAAATAGATTAAGAAATAAAGAAAAGAGAAATAACGAAAACCGAAAATCAAGAAAAATAAAAATTTTATACAACAAAAAGAAAAAAAGAATCTTTTTTTAATATATTTTCTTCAATTAATCTCACTAATATATAAACTCAAGAACGCATTTAGATTATCGATTTTCAAATCGAGTGTCATATCATATACACTTATTATTTTAATTAAAAATTTAAATCCTATCTTTCAATACCCACTAACAGATAATCCATTGGCTCCTATATATCTACGTGCACGTGCGATAGTCTCCTTCGGCCTTGGACTCCAACTTTAACTCATGATTCATCTTCTCTCTCAAAATATTTTTTTCTTTTTTTAAAACATATTCATCTTTCATGCGAATATTCACGCTTACTTAGGCGTAAAGTACCCGATTACTCGGGTCATACTCTTTTTTATAAAGTATATTTTACCTTTCATGCAAATATTCATACTTGTTTAGGTGCAAAGTAGCTGATTACTCGGATCATACTCTTTTTTAACTCTTGAGGCTATTGACTTAATACCAGGTGCACCCTATTATTTTATCATTTTTGAGACTATTAACTTAATACCAGGCGCACCCGATTTTTTTATTCTCACTTTTTTCTTTTTTTTCCTTTTTAGAGAGAGAAGAGTTACTCAATCGCTATCATCTTTGTCCTTAACCTAATAAACTATTGTGAAGTGAAAAATAGATGTATACTTGCCTCAAAATTACTATTAGCGGTATTTATTTTTCAGATTTTAATATTTTTCATAAAATTCTGAGTGTATTATCCAATTACTCTACTATCCAATTTTAAGTCTAAATCTTTTTCTTTATTTGTAATTTGGTTGATCTATTGAATTTTTTAAAAAGTTTTCTACTTTATTTTAGTTTTTTTTAGTTAGTTACCCTAAAAACTACCTGAAGTGTAAAATAAAAAAATAAAAAAAAATCTAAAAATAAAATAAAAATCCTAAAAATAAAATAAAAAATCCTAATAAAAATTCTAAAATAAAAACTAAAAATTCTAGAAAAATAAAAATCTCCTAATCTGCTCCCCCACGCCTAAACTCGTGTATACCCTCATACACCAACCAAGGGTGGTAAAATAAATATGAAAACTATTGTACAAATACGATATAAATAATGAAAGTCATAAAAAGTTGCGATTTCAATATTGTCACCCTATTAACGCAAGAAAAGTGGTGATGACCTCTCAATCGTTTTCCACTTTCATATTGTGTGCGTTTTAAATGTGAAGTAGTGCATTATTATATCTCATCATTCTCTTATAAGTCACGAAATTACTTGTCTGTACCTTATGTAGTTCTCACTTTTTTTGTCCACATATAAGCATTAATAATTGGTTTAAAGAATTCTTCATTATAAACCTACTAATCATCGTTAGTAACAAGTATACATGTAGAACTATCATGAGGTGAGAAAAGCGTAATATGTATGTGCCAATTCATCCAATAATATGAGCTCATCTTCGAAAATTTGATAAAATAAGGATTCATTTTTAGTGCAAGAGGTAGAATGAGAGTACAAACTGTGAATCATATTTACCTCAACGAGATAGCTCATTATGTGCTCATCCATATTGAATATATTTAATGTCACAGTCATATTCCCAAACGATAATTTCATGAGGCTACTCCTGCAATTAATTAATGCATTTGATGTTATAAGAAATGGTCTACCCAAGATAACGGGAATTTAATTTCGTAGATTAGAAATCGGCTCAGTTTCTAAGACAATGAAGTTTACAGGAAAAATAAACTCACCGATCTTAATGAGCACATTTTCAACCATACCAAGTGGTCTCTTGATCGAACGTTGAAGTTTTCCTAACTCTAGTTGCTGATAAACAGTGTAAGGAAGCAAGTTGACACTTACCCCTAAATCGAGCAACGTCCTATCAAATGTAGTATTCTCAATGATGCATGAGATTGTTGGGGAACCTAGATCTTTATACTTGACAGATAAGGAGTTAGAGAGGATTTGTGATATATTTGCAGTAAGAAAAACTTTCACAGGAATATTTCTTACTCGTTTTTTAGTACACAAATCCTTGAAGAACTTGACATAAGTAGGAACCTATTGTATAATATTAAGGAGTGGAATATTAACTTTCACCAGCTAAAATATTTCAGGAATTTTGTCTACTTGCGGTGAAGGCTTCCTAAGCCGATTGGGATAGGTACTTTCGGCTCAGGAACAGGTTCTTGTGAATGAGTATGTGACGCTGATAAAGGCGATGGAGATGGTTGTGGAGAAAGAGATGGTGTAGCCTGCGAAATAGGAGTGAGATCAGGGGGCATGGCTACATTGTTGTCCTCTTGCTTGCCAGATCAGAGCATGTGAATAGCATTGCATTGGTGAACATGGGATGAAACAGACTGAGATGAGTTAGAGTTGGAGTTCATTATTGGTTGGCTTGAAAAGGCACCACTCACTCAGCTGTGTGGCTAACTGTCCAACCTACTGCTCTGTATTCTTGATCGACTTAGAATTTACAAGAAGTTGTTGGTTAGTCAGTTGTATAAAGTCAGTAGACACTTTGTAACGCCCCCGTTTTTCAGCTACTTCCCAAAACAGAGGACATTACTTATTACTTGCACTAGACAACCCAACAGTCACAAGATCTTGGAATAACCATAACCACTACCACAATTAGATGAATAAATAACATGTCTGAAACTGAAATGATTTCATTTATATAAATAGTTCATTACATAAAATGACATACTGCTTTAAATATGAACACAAAAGAGTCGAAGAGAAAGACAGTGCCCAGACAAAAGGAAATATAAACAAGATATACAAAAGTTCTCCAGGGGTACTTCGCTAGCCTATTGTTACTCGATCTGTCCAACGAAGTACGGGTCTTCAACTGGGGCTGGATCCCCTTATTCACGTTCAAAATCTGGGTTCAAAACCAGGGGATTAAACCCAGCAAGTAACACATTTAAAAAGAGAATTTGTGTACTATCATAGTACAGGAATATCAGTGTGCATGAGCATGTTTATGTCAGTGTTGTTTATGTGCATATAAATTAACATGAAGACAACATAAAATTAACATGAAGGCAACATATAAATTAACATGAAGGCAAGCATAAATAAATGCATATATAAATAAGCATGACAATAATTACTCTATCTATTTAATCATATATTCTATTGGTCTCAGTCATCGTCCAATTAAATTTTTAAACTGTATTAATGGATAAGATAGCGCTATTCTCTATTGTCGTATAAGTGCCCGTGCATACCCGGGACCCGGCCCCAATATTCATGGCGCTGAATCATGACATGCCGCTAGGCACTCAATCAAGTTCCGTACTGTATTACAGTAACGGACATACCACTCTGGGTAAATATCAATTGGTGATCCAGTAATCACCCAGGCCACTGCAATAAAAGAATCCCGGCTCTAACAAGACAATCAATTCTTATACGACAAGGCTCTTATCCATCATATAGTTTCTCCCGTCCCCGTGTTCATAATGAATTATGCACATGAAAATTTTATTTTTTATTTATTTGTTTATTATTGTTTTTCAATTCATGATAACATGCTTGCATTTCCATGACTGTACATGACATGTAGTATCATAACACATGATCTGTAATATTAAAATACATGACTTGTAATATCAAAGCACGTGATATATAAAATACATGACTTGTAATATCAAAACTCATGACATGTAAAACACATGACTTGTAGCATGATAAATTAACACATGATATATTAGTACACATGATTAGTACACATATTAGTAGCATGATAGATGTTAGTGCATAATTATAATACAATGCATATCATCAAAATTATTACAATAATCTGGTTTTATTCTCAGTGTCAATTAATAACCTAATTTGGGAATCAAGTGAATCATATAATAATACTGCATTATTTTTAAACCCAACGTATGCATTTATTACATTTCTAGGCTCAATTATATATATTAATATGCATTTATCTTTTAATTAAAAATCTAATTTATTACTATTATTAATTTATCAATTATGTCCAATTAATCCAAGCCAAGTCCAATTCAATTCCCTTAATCATTTAATCCATCAAGCTCAAACCTACTAAATTCCCACTTTTTCATATTTTTATTTTTATAACTCATTTTTCTTTTTCTTTTCTGTCCAGTCCAAGCCCAAGCCCACTCATTTTATTTATTTATTTATTTTTTCTTTATTTTTTTGGGCTGGGGCAGGCCCATTGTTATTATTATTTTCTCTTTTTTTTCTGCAGACCAGGCCCAAGATCTCTCTCTCTCTCTCTCTCTCTTTTTCTATATCCGGCCCAGGTCCAGTCTTAGTTTAAGCCTAAACCCAACCAAGTGCACATTTTCCTTTCTATCTATATTATTTTCTATTTTTTTATTTTTTTTATTTTTTTTATTTTTTCTTTAATAATTCTCTGTCCAGCCCACTAAAGCCTAAGCCCATATTTCTTTTCTGGCCCAAATCCAAGCCCACCACTTTTTTTCTTTTCTTTTCTCTTTTTTTTTTTTCTGGACTGGGCCAGGCCCAGTTTACCATTTTTTTTTCTTTTCCTTTTTTTTTCTCTTTTTTTCTCTTCTTTCGGCCCAGTCCACCAACTCTCTCCTTTATTTTTTTTTCTTCTTTCTTTCTAATTTTGCATGGGTTACATGCAAAATTATTTTTGCATGCAACCGAATTATATATATATATTTGCAAATATTAAAATAAATAAATAAAATAAATATTATGATATTTATATATATCAAAATTAACACACTAACTTGGTTCAGTTTTCAATATCAAAATATGAACCAAATATTTTTGCAAAATAAATCACATATGCACATATAAATTAAATACAAATTAAATAAAGAATTATACAAATTGAATAAAGAAAAAGATGAATAAAAATATAGCAGTATTACTTGTCTCGGCTTGATCTCGAATATTCGGTTCGAATCCTCGATTCGGTTTGATTTTTCCTTTTCTTTCTCTTTTATTTTATTTTATTTTATTTTGTTCTCCTCTCTCTTTTCTTTCCTCTGCTCCTCTGCTGCTGGTTTGGCCTAGAAGAAAACAGAGGAGAAGTGAGGGAGAAAAGGAGAGGAAGGGTTTTATAAAGAAAATAATGTGAGGGTAGATTCGTAATTTTAATCACTTAATACTAATCTTTTCACCCACCTAGCCTCGTAACCCGCCACTTTAATTTTCCACTCGACACTTTAATTTTCCACTCGACAGCACAACCAAATATTCTGCCACCCTCTCCATAATCACAACACCTCATTGATTTTAATTTATTTATTTATTTAATAATTTAATAATTTTGGTTTCGTGTAACATTCTCCAAATACTACTAAATTTATGTAGGACGTAGTGCTCGACGAGGGGAATACTACAAAATTATCCGTTTGTTGTTTCGATGTCCGGAATAAATGAATCGAAATTCCGAAGTAATTGGAATGATAATTTTAATTTTTATTAAATTAACAATTTTGGGAGTATTTTTCGGCCTCGTAAGAAAAATCTCCAAAAATCCTAAATATTACAAAACTAATAATCACGAAAATCGAATGTCATTTGGGTTTGTAGATTTAAAGTTATGTTAACCGAAAGTTATTTCGGTGTCTAAAATCGACTTCGGTGGACTTATTCGGCACCACTGGTCTCAAGAGAGTAATACAGGTAGCTCGAAATTTGGGGTATTACACACTTTTATTAAATTTTGTAATTGTGTGTCTAAATTGGACGTCGTCTTGAAAAAGTTCCCCACATCCCTTTCAAGTATCGTTAGCCGTCTATCATAATTATTATTAGACCCCTGCTGTAGATATAATTGATTATGCACAGGTGGTCTATTCTAATTGTTCCCATGATTTGAAGCGTTTGGATGTTGATAAGCACCCACATTTGATTTTGGAAATTGACTATTGGCTGGAGGCTGCATGTTAGGGTTAGGGCCTCCTGATATTGCCCGTGACCCCATGAGATATTTGGATAATTTCTCTAACTGGGATTGTATGTAGGATCGTAAGGATTGTTTATGGGTTATTGATACAGGGCGTTAGACTGCTCAAATGTGGAACCCATGTGATTCATTAATAATGGACACTCCTCAATAACATGATTCGGAGTTCCACAATTAAAACATGTGAGAACTTGAATTTGATTTATCTGACCCACCGGTAGAGCACTGGGAGTCTCCAATGCTTCAATTCTCCTCATAAGGGCTGCAATATTAGTTTCGGCAGCTATAGAGCCGTCGACGCTATAGATCCCATCGTTATGCGCAGAAGTTGATACACTGGGTTTCTTAGCAGGACTCTCCCACTGCATAGTCTTCCATGATAGGTCCTCAAGAAAGTCCCAAGCTTCATCATCGTTCTTTCTCATAAACGCCCCCTGACACATGAACTCAAGAAGAGTTTTGGATGTGTTATTGAGTCCTTCGTATATGATTTGACATAACCACCACATTTCTATCGCATGGTGGGGCATTGAGCTAAAAGATCCTTGAACTGTTCCAATTATTTCCATAAGGGTTCTCCCAGTACTTGACAGAATTGATTAATTTGATTTCAAGTTCTGGCCGTCTTGTGTGTGGGATAATACTTTTTAAGAAATACTACAATGAATTCATCCCAAGTAGTGATTGAATTAGTAGGCATACTGTACAACCACTTTTTGGTATTATCCTTAAGAGCGAATGGAATGAAGTGGAGTTTAATTGCATGCTTCGATAATTGCTGCAGTTTTATCATCATGCATACTTCCTGAAATTCACTGATAAAGAGATATGTATCCTCTAAATCAGAATTAGTAAATTTAGGAAGTATACTGATATACTGCGGCTTCAACTCATAGTGATTACCCGTTGCTTGTGAAAGCTTGATGCATGATAGAATTGATGTGCGCAATGGGTAACATCGATGCTGAAGGATTGGGATCGGTTGGTCCATCTTGTCTCCCCTGAACGAGTCTAATCTCACTAGTCTACCAAATTGATCATGGGTCCAATGTGGCATGAACTAGCGACTGTGAGTGTATGCGTGAATTTCCTAAACTAATGCAAAAAATGGGGTGTGGTGGAGATAAAATGTGGAATAGATATGATCAAAGAAAAGATGTGATTGCTACTGTGTCTAATTTTAGTTTATTTTTTTTTACTTTTCTACAGAACTAGGGACTCAAGATACTGAAACAAAGAAACTTTGGGGAAAAACTCACCAAAATTGCCGCTAAATAGCGGCAATTGTCGCTATTTAGCGGTAAAACCAGGAAGTTTGGCTCTCTAGTTTTTGCAGTGAACTTACGAGACTCTTTTAGTCCCATTTTACTTCTTGTATCTGAAGTTTTAGATCCCTGCACACTCAACACATATTATTAACCCGTAAAACGTTAGAAAAAGTAAGAAAAACACCGTCAATCCCCAACAACGGCGCCAAAAATTTGATGTGATATTTACTGCAAACGTACAATATTGATTGTAGTGCTATACAGGTCATTCCATAGAGACCTCAAGCATTTTGCGATTCTTACTAATTCTATAGTCTAACGAACTAACACAGGATTCTAAGTCGGGTTTGAGAGTTATTCTAATTAGTATAGGATCTAGAATCCACTAATTTCCAATCATGTATTTACTTCTATTATCTTCTTCTATCATAAAAATTTGATCTTTTAGTTTTAATCTTTATTTAAAGTAATTTAAACTTGAGCTATCAAGTATTGTGTAAGCATAACTCATCAAACTTTTTATGAAAGCAAACTAAATCATTAGATAATTCGATAAAGAAGATAAAAATTAACAACCCCAAACCCTAAGTAAGTATAGGCTATCAAGAAACTTAACTCAAGTATAAAATATCAAAGTATTAATCTACGAGTTCTTATATTTTAATCTTTTCATAAAAAATCATATATTTGTTTATTTTAATTAGGAAGAAAATACTAGAGAGCAATTACATAGTGAATTCTAGTTTTATCTACATTCTAAAACTAAGCAAAATTAGATACTCATAATTCTAATAAGCAAAATCCTATTTTTATTCATGAAAGCAAATAAATCTAATTTAGAAAGCAAATAAATCTAAACTAGAAAGCAATTAGAAGATATTAGCTAAGAAAAATTGATATGCAGCAAAGGTTACTTCCGGAGTCGGTATTGTGGTCGTCACCCTTTCAGCAAATTCTAATTTTTATTAATAAAATCCGAGTACAAATTATCTCCTACTTCTTCTATGATTAATCTCTACATCAAACCCAAGAATATAAGGATACAGCTAATATATAGGCTTCGAAAATTGAACCCTAATTTTGATACAACTGAAAACCTATAAAATAATGTTGAAATCCCCGAAGAAAATTCACCATGGGCCCATATTTTTGCCTTCTATTGGTGGCAAAATGCCACCAAATAGCGGAATAAATATAGAGAAAAATTCTGATTTTTTTTCTGCATGAGTCTCGTGTATTATTCTTTTGATTCTTCTGACTGTATTATATTTTGACTCTCTAAAATATCTTAATCTTGTAGTTTTGCTCTCTTTGAACTCTATTATAGGCTTTTTTTGCTAATCCGGCTATGATTTTTTGTCATCTCCTTGTATGAATACGATTATCTGAAAAACAAACTAAAAATACCCGAGTAATATTTATTTATATACAAAAATAGATAAAATATGGAAGAAAAAATACAATCTATGATACTAATCACACTCCTACACCTATCTTTTGTTAGTGCTCGAGCAAAACCTAACCCTAAAAAGAAAAAAATCCTAACTCACTTTTGCAGGAATCGCGATTGCACTTAGCACACAAAGGTTACCCTAGTGGACGAGTGGTGTCTCGTGAGGGTTTGCAGTGAATATACCCATAAAATTCGTAAAGAAAATATATTAAGCAATAAAAAAAAAGAAATAAAGATAATCGAAAATCAAGAAAAATAAAAATTTTATACAGCAAAAATTAAAAATCTTTTTTTTAATATATTTTCTTCACTTAATCTCACTAATATTAAACTCAAGAACGCATTTAGACTATCAATTTTCAAATCGAGCGTCATATCAGATACACTTATTATTTTAATCAAAATTTTAAATCATATCTTTTAATACCCACTAACAGATAATCAATTGGTTCCTATACATCTACGTGCATGCGTAATAGTCTACTTCAGTTTTGGACTCCAACTCTAACTCATGATTCATTTTCTCTCTCAAAACAAATCTTTTTTCTTTTTTTAAAGAATATTTCACCTTTTATGCGAATATTCATGCTTAATTCGGCGTAAAGTACCCGATTACTCGGATCATACTCTTTTTTTTTAAAGAATATTTTATCTTTCATGCGAATATTCACGCTTGCTTAGGCGCAAAGTAGCCGATTACTCGGATCATACTCTTTTTTCACTCTTGAGGCTATTGGCTTAATTCCAGGCGCACTCAATTATTTTATCACTCTCAAGACTATTGGCTTAATACCAGACGCACCCTATTTTTTTATTCTCACTTTTTTTTTCTTTCTTTTTCTTTATTTCTCTTTTTTTTTTCTTTAGAGAGAGAAGACTTACTTAATTGCTATCATTTTTGTGCTTAACCTAATAAACTATTGTGAAGTGAAAAATAAATATATACTTACCTCAAAATTACTGTTAGCGGTATTTATTTTTTAGATTTTAATATTTTTCATAAAATTCTGAGTGTATCATCCAGTCTACTCTCCTATTCAATTTTAAATCTAAATTTGTTCATTTATCTGTAATTAGGTTGATCTATTAATTTTTTTTTAAAGTTTTTCTACTTTTTTTTTAGTTTTTTTAGTTAGTTACCCTAAAAACTATCTAAAGTGTAAAATAAAGAAACCAAAAAAAAATCTAAAAATAAAATAAAAATCCTAAAATAAAATAAAAAAATCCTAATAAAAATTCTAGAATAAAAATGAAAAATTCTAAAAAATAAAAATATCTTAATCTACTCCCCCACACATAAACTCATGTATGCCCTCATACACCAACAAAGGATGGTAAAATAAATATGAAAACTATTGTACAAATACTATACAAATAATAAAAATCATAAAAAGTTGCGATCTCAATATTGTCACCCTATTAACGGAAGGAAAGCGGTTACGACCTCTTGATCGCTTTCCATTTTAATAGTGTGTGCATTTTAAATATGAAGTGCGTATATTATTATATCTTACCATCCTCCTACAAGTTATGAAATTACCTGTCTGTACTTTATGTCGTCCTCACTTTTTCTTTGTCCACATGTGAGCATTAATAATTGGTTTAAACAATTCTTCATTATAAACCTGCCAATCATCGTTAGTAACAAATATACATGTAGAAATATCGTGAGATGAGAAGAGTGTAATATGATCAAGTGAATGTGGTGGTGACCCTTCTAACTCACGAAGTAGTGTGAGCTCCTTTGCAAACAAATCTTCAAAATTTTGCTCTTAAATCATTGGCACACTTGCACAAGTATCATCATTCATAGAATCAGTATGTGGCAATTTATCTAATAATATGAGCTCATTTTCAAAAATTTACTCAAATAAGGGTTCATCATCAGTGTAAGAGGTAGAATGAGAGTGCAAACTATGACTCATATTTATCTCAATGAAGGAGCTCGTTATATGCTCATCCATATTGAATATGTTCAATGTCACAGTCATATTCCCAAATGATATCTTCATGAACCACTCCTACAATCAATTAATGCATTTAATATTATAAGAAATTGTCTACCCAAGATATCGAAATTTTGATTTCGTGGATTGGAAATCAGCTCAGTTTCAAAAATAATGAAGTCTACAGGAAAAATAATGAAGTCTACAGGAAAAATAAACTCGCTGATTTTAATGAGCACATCTTCAACTATACCAAGTGGTTTCTTGATCGAACGATTAGCTAGCTGTAATATGACCTTGGTAGGTTGAAGTTTTTCTAACCCCAGTTGCTCATAAACAGTGTAAGGAAGTAAGTTGATACTTGTCTCTAGATGAAGCAAAGCCCTATCAAATGTAGTATTTTCAATGATGCATTAAATTGTTGGGGACCTTGGATCTTTATACTAGACAAGCAAGAAGTTAGAGAGGATTTGCGACATATTTGTAGCAAAAACAACTTTATCAGGAATGCTTCCTGCTCGTTTTTTAGTACACAAATTCTTGAGGAACTTGGCATAAATAGAAACCTGTTGTACTGCTGAAATTTTTTAAGAATTTTCTCTACTTGCGGTGAAGGCTTTCTAAGCCGATTGGGATATGGTACTTTCGGCTCTGGAACAGGTTCTTCTGAATGGGTATGTGACGGTGATGAAGGCGATGGAGATGGTTGTGGAGAAAGAGATGGTGTAGTCTGCGAAATAGGAGTGAGATCAGGGGGCATGGCTACATTGTTGTTTACTTGCTTGCCAGATCTGAGCGTGTGAATAGCATTGCATTGGTGAATATGAGATGAAATAGACTGAGATGAGTTAGAGTTGGGGTTCATTATTGGTTGGCTCGGAAAAATACCTGGTCCCCGCTCACTCAGCTATGTAGTTAACTGTCCAACCTGCTGCTCTATATTCTTGATCGACTGAGAACTTATAAGAAGTTGTTGGTCGGTCCGTTGTATAAACTCAGTAGACACTTTTATAAAATTTTGTAATTGTGTGTCTAAAATTGACGTCGTCTTGAAAAGGTTCCTCACATCCTGTTCAAGTGTCGTTAGCCGTCTGTCATAATCAATATTAGACCCATATTGTGAATATGATTGATTATGCATAGATGGTTTATTCTGATTGTCCCCATGATTTAAAGTATTTGGGTGTTGATAAACACCCATATTTGGTCTTAGAAACTGACCATTGGCAGGAGGCTACATTGTTATGGTTAGGGCCCCCTGATATTGCCCCTGACCCCATGAGATATTTGGATGGTTTCTCTAACCAGAATTGTAAGTAGAAGCATCAGGATTATTCATAGGTTGAGGCATTAGACTACTCAAATGAGGAACCCATGTGATTTATTAATAATGGACACTTCTCCATAACATGATTCGGAATTTCACAATTAAAGCATGTGAGAACTTGGAATTTGATTTACTTGACCCACCGGTGGAGTACTAGGAGTCTCTAATGCCTCAATTCTCCTCATAAGAACTTCGACAGCTATAGAGCTTTCGACGCTATGGATCCCACCCTTATGCGCATAAATTGATGCACTGGGTTTCTTAACGGAACCCTCCCACTGCATAGTTTTTCATGATAGGTCCTCAAGAAAGTCCCATGCTTCATCCTCGTTCTTTCTCATAAGCTCCCCCTAACACATGGACTCAAGAAGAGTTTTGAATATGTAATCGAGTCCTTCGTGCACGATTTGATACAACCGCCACTTTTCTATCGTATGGTAGGGATACTGAGCTGAAAGATCTTTGAACCATTCCAAGTATTTTCATAAGGGTTCCCTCGGTACTTGATTGAATTGATTAATTTGATTTCAAATTCTGATCGTCATGTGCGTGGGATAATACTTCTTAAGAAATACTGCAATGAATTCATCCCAAATAGTGATTGAATTATTATGCATACTGTACAACCACTTCTTAGCATTATCCTTAAGAGCGAATGGGATGAAGCGGAGTTTAATTGCATTTTTTGATAATTATTGCAGTTTTATAATCATGCATACTTCCTGAAATTCACTGATAAAGAGACATGCATCATCTGAATCAGAACCAGTAAATTTAGTAAGCATATTGATGTACTTCGGTTTCAACTCATTGTGATGACCCGTTGCTTTTGAAAGTTTGATTCATGATGGAAGTGATGTGAGCAACAGGTAACATCGATCCTAAAGGATCGGGATCGGTTGGTCCATCTGTCTCCCATGAATGAATTTGATCTCACTAGTTGACCAAATTGATCACGGGTCCAATGTGACATGAACCAATGACTGTGAGTGTATTCGTGAATTTCCTAAACTAATGCAAGAAGTGGTGTGTGGTGGAGATAAAACGGTGGAATAGATATGATCAAAGAAAAGATGTGATTACTACTGTGTCTAATTTTATTTTATTTTATTGTATTTTTTTACAGAACTAGGCACTCAAGATACAGAATCAGAGAAACTTTGGGGGAAAACTCACCAAAATTGCCACTAAATTGCGCAATTGCAGCTATTTAGCGGTAAAACTAGGGAGTTTGGGTCCCTAGTTTTTACAGTGAACTTAAGAGACTCTTCTAGTCCCTTTTTGCTTCCTGTATCTGAAGTTTCAAATCCCTGCACACTCAACACATACTATTAACATGTAAAACGTTAGAAAAAGTAAGAAAAACACCGTCGATCTCTGGCAATAGCGCCGAAAACTTGATATGATATTTACTGCAAGTGTATAATGTCGATTGTAGCACTATACAAGTTATCCCATAGAGAACTTAGGTGTTTTGCGATTCTCACTAATTTTATAGTCTAATGGACTAACACAGAATTCTAAGTCGGATTTGAGAGTTATTCTAATTAGACTAGGATCTAGAATTCACTAGTTTCTAACCATGTATTTACTTCTATTATCTTCTTCTATCATAAAAATTTGATCTTTTAGTTTTAATCTTTATTTAAAGTGCTCTAAGCATGAGCTATTAAGTAGTGTGCATGCATAACTCATAAAAAAACTACTTTTTATGAAAGCAAACTAAATCATTAGATAATTCGATAAAGAAGATGAAAATCAACAACTCAAAATCCTAACTAAGTATAGACTATCAAGAAACTTAACTCAAGTATAACCTATCAAAATATTAATCTACGAGTTCTTGTATTTTAATCTTTTCATAGAAAATCATATCTTTGTTTATTTTAATTGGAAAGAAAATATTAGAGAGCAATTGCATGGTGGATTCTAGTTTCATTTACATTTTATAGCTAATCTAAATTAACTACTCATAATTCTAGTAAGCAAAATCCTATTTTTATTCATGAAAGCAAATAAATCTAATTTAGAAAGCAAATAAATCTAAAGTAGAAAGCAATTCGAAGAGATTAGCTAAGAAAAATTGATATGCAACAAAGATTACCTCTGGAGTCGGTATTGTGGCTGTCACCCTTAAGCAAACCCTAATTTTTATTAATAAAATCCGAGTACAAATTATCTCCTACTTCCTCTATGATTAATCTCTACATCAAACCCTAGAATATAAGGATATAGCCAATATATATACTTCGTAAATCAAACCCTAATTTTTATACAACTGAAAACCTACAAAATTACGTCGAAACTTCTGAAGAAAATTCACCATGGGCCCATCTTTTTGCTGCCAATTAGTGGGATAATGCCGCCAAATAGCTGCATAAATATAGAGAAAAATTCTGGTTTTTCTTCTGCATGAGTCTCGTATCTTGTTCTTTTAATTCTTCTGACTATATTGCATTTTGACTCTCTAAAATATTCTAATCTTGTAGTTTTGCTCTCTTTGAACTCTTTTGTAGGCTTTGTTTCCTAATTCGGCTCTATTTTTATGTCATCTCCTTGTATGAATAGGATTATCTGAAACATAAACTAAAAATACCCGAGTAGTATTTATTTATATACAAAAATAGATAAAATATGGATGGAAAATATAATATATGATACTAATCACCAATCGGTACCCACCATTTGAATAAACTGCGTCAATGACTAAATATCCTTCTCTCTTTGGCTAAAACTTTCCTTTAGATTTTTGATTAATTATGATCGATCTTCTTGCTGAAAGGACCAGATTACCTTTCTTAAAAGTTCTGTGCTTGACCTTTCTATTAAAGTTTTCGGAGATTCACGTTTGATAAAGCTCAATGCTTTCTTGAGCTTCAAGGGGTTTGTCCCAATTCTAGACGTCTCTACTGATACTTTTCTTCTTGCATCATTTTGGTTGCTAATGCAACTCGCAATGACAGATTTCCAAAGGGAGTACTACCTCGTATCCATACACCAATGAAAAAAGTGTAGCCTTTGTAGGAGTCCTGATAGTAGTTCGATATGCCCAAAGACATTCTTCAAGCTTTTCGTCCCAATCACACTGGTTTGATGAAGCAAACTTCTTAAGGAGCTTCAGAATGGTTTTGTTGAATATTTTTGTTAAACCATGGGCTGTAGGATAGTATGGAGACGAAGCCACTCTTTCGATCCTGTATTTGTTGCAAAATCTAAAGAATGACCGACTTACGAAGTGAGGTCTGTTGTCATAAACAATTATACTACGCACTCCAAAGTGGTTTATGATATGATTTTTGATCAATTTAATCACTTCTGATGTCTTCACTTCTATTAGGGAAACGGTTTCACTCCACTTTGAAAAATAATCAGTTATAACCAATATGAACTAGTGACCCCTTGTTAGTGGTGGCGAAATTGACCCTATAATGTCCATTCCCCACTATTCAAATAGCCATGATGTAGCTGTTAGATGGAGATATTCTAGTGCCTGACATATAAAATCTGCATTTTCTGACATACTCTGCATTTTCTGGCAGAAGCAACTGCATCTATCATCATCTTGGGCCAGTAATATCCCATTCTCTAGAGTCTATACTAGAGTTTTGGTCCTGGTTGATGTGCTCCACAGATTCCAATATGAGTTTCTTCCAGTGTTTCCTGAGCTTCCTTATTAGAAAGGCAACGAAGCAAAATTCTATCATAGGATTTTCTATATAATGTCCGACTTCAGTATTATAATAGAATCAAATAGCTGTTCTTCGAATTGCTGTCACTTCTTTGGGGTCTTCTAGCAATATTCCATAGAGAACATCAGTCTCAAGAACATGTACTTCATGTGCTTCTTGTTTCTTGTCCGAGATCAACTCCATTTTGAGTTCATTTTTTGGATAAAATAATTCTTTGCTTCTCACCGTTATGCATTTGTTAGTATCTTTAGACAACGCTAAAGTGACAGCTAACGAAGCTAGTAAGTCCGCATAGCTGTAATGGTGGCGTGGCACATGACTAATGTAGAGCCATTGAAACTATCACCCATTCTTGTGACTGTTTGGTAATATGGTAAAAGATCTTCATTCTTAATCTCATATTCTTTTTTGACTTGGTTAATGATAAGCTGAGAATCTCTATATACTTCTAAATACTTCAACCCCATTTGTTTGGCTATTTTTAGGCCAATCATCAAGGTATTGTATTCGGCGACGTTATCGGAGCATGACTCCGTTAGAGAGTATGCATTAAGGATAATATGATTATGGGGGGAACAAAGATGACCCCCATTCTTGCTACCACTTTTTCTTTAGTTCCCATTTTGGAAGTGCCATCAAGGTAAAGTTGCCAGACTTCCACTGTAGTGGCATTTGCTTTAGTAGTTTCTTGTGGAGTATCACCTTCTGAAGCTGTATCTCTTTCAATCACTTCATTAGGAATGTCTTCATACCACTTTAAAGAAGTTAGAATTGGGGGCTCAGCTAAGAAATCAGCTATAGTCTAACATTTAATTGACTTTTGTAGGATAAAATGTACATCATATTGTGATAGCAAATTAGCCCAATTGGATAGTCTTGAATTTAATAACCCTGCTTTGGTCATTAGTATTCTTAATGGATTAACTCTCGATATAACATTGATTGTTTGCCCTACCAAATAGTGTCGCATTTTATATACTGCAAATACCAAACCTAGGCATTCTTTTCCACTAGATTATATCGTTGTTCAACTCCAATCATCTTTCTACTTAGAAAGTATATAGCTTGCTCTTGTCCAAACACATTCTTTTGGGCTAATAAAGCTCCCAAAAAATGGTCTGTGGCTCTCACATATAATAGAAAAGATATTCCTGTTACTGGAGCTACAAGGACGGGTGGTTTCGTGAGATATCCCTTAATGTTCTCAAAAGCTTTCTGACATGCGTCATCCAAGACGAACGATACTCTTTTCTTTATCAACCGTGCAAAAAGTTGACATCTTCCGGACAAGTTTGATATGAACTTGCGTATGTACACCAACCTTCTCTGTAGTCCTCTTAATTCTTTAAGATTTCTAGGTGGCGACATATGTCGAATTGCTTTGATCTTATCTGGAGAAAGATGAATTCCTCAGAAAGTAACTACAAAGCTAAGAAACTTTCTATTGAAAACTTCCAGAAAAGATTTAGTTGAATTCATCTTAAGTTGGTGCTTTCGCATGAGGTTGAATACCATTCTCAAGTCATGAAAATGATCATTTTTGCTCTTGCTCTTGATCGCCAGGTTATCTACATAGCATTCCACCGTCTTTCGAAGATATTCTTGGAAAATCATGTTTATGGAGTGTTGATATGTGGTGCCAATGTTCTTCAAACCAAAGGGCATAACTGTATAACAATATACCCCCAGTGGCATTCTGAAATATGTATGCTTCTCATCTTCAGGATACATTTTAATTTGATTGTACCCTGAAAATCTATTCATGAAAGAAATCCGTTCATAGCTGCAAGTTTTTTCGATCATGACATCTGTGATGGGCAAAGGAAATTCGTCCTTCGGACATACTTCGTTCAAGTCTCTGAAGTCAATGTAAACCTTATTTTTTCCATTTTTCTTAGTTACAAAGACTATATTCGCGACCCAATCTGTCGCGAATAAAGCCTGATTCAATTAACTTTTTTATTTCAATTTTAATGGCTCCCATTATTTCAGGATGGAACCTTCATTATTGTTGTTTGACAAGTTTTGCATTCGATTGGATGTTCAACTTGTGCACGGCCACTTTTGGGTCAAGTCTTGGTATGTCTTCCTAATTCCAAGCAAAAACACCAATGTATTCTCGAACGAGAGAAATCATTACATCTTTTCTTCAGAAGATAAATTTTCACTAATAAATATGGGTTTAGGATTAACTTCATCGCCCAAATATGGGTTTAGGATTAACTTCATCGCCCATATTTATCTTGATCATCTTATCTTCAGTTGGAGGTTTACGTTGCTCGAACTGAACTTCCCACTTCATGTTGAGGTGCTTCGCCCAGGAATCATCCTTAACTGGCGACAATTCTTCATCATCATCTTCTTTTTGATATGTGGAGACCATATTGATGAAGACTTCTCGAAAAATGGCTACTATGCTTACATTTGAATCCCAGCATAATGATTCAGATGAATGAGTTTGTCGAAACTCTTCAGAATTTGTTATTGAAAGGTTCTCAAGAGTGGTAACATATCCCAACCCCCTGCCAGTCTTATATAGTAATCTGTCATTTCTCCTTTTGGGACGAAAGGTCGAAGCATAAGTCTTCTTTCTTTTCCAAAATTCAACCCCTACCTTCGGCGAGGCTATATTCCATATTTTTCATCATTTTATGAAAATTTTTATCAAATGGAAGAACTTGGGATTTTCATGTTCTTTCTAAGAATTTAAACAGTTTTTCTTATTATTGTTTGTTTTTCCAAATAATATAGGCTTTTGCTCTTTATATTTAGAAGGGACTTTAAAGATCGCTTCACTCACATCTCCATGATCATCACTTTGTATACAAAAGGATGATCGGATGGGTGCTTGGAATGATGCTAAAAAGTATAATTTGTTTAGTTGATCACTGACCCCGTCAGTACTAGTACTTGAGGATTTAGAATCAACACCCGATAAATAAGCAAACTCTATATCTTCATTAATGACCCACTCGCCATCAAAATTGGCGGTGTCATTTACATCAAGGCATTCAAGGTGTATTACAATAGGTTCAACTTTCCAATTTTCATCATCGGATCTCGAATCTTCGGATCCTGATTTAGTATCGGCCGCATTGTTGTTACCTGATTCCTCTAAGGCAGGTTGTTCAGTTGTTTCAAATGTGTCTTGATATAGTAGTGTATTAACAAAATAGTTTTTAACCCTCGTAAGGGGTTGCTTCTCTACCACTAGGGTCTTCACATTCCCGTCTTTATCCACATACTTCATACACTGGTGAGGTATGGAAGGGACAATGAGATTGAGGTGAATCCATGACCTTCCGAGTAAAAGGTTGTAAGACATGTCAATATTTTTCACATGGCATGTGACTTCAGTCTTTAGGTTACCAATTTTATATTTTAATTTTACTTTGCCCAAGGGTTTACTACCATTAGTATTAAACCCAAAAAATGGTCATATTTGTTGATGCCAATCTGCTAATTGGGACCCCTAAATACCGCAACACTTTCCTTGGTACGCTTAGAGCGGATCCAGAGTCAACTTAAATTCGGTCAATCTCGATTGACCCTATATAGCTTTTGTAATACAGAGGCCGGTGATTCTTATTATTTTTCAGTTGCATATTTTCTGGAGAGAAAGTTATGTAAGGTATCTTCTTAAAAATCTGGTGGCATACTGCACAAACTTCTTCTTCTTCAGTTGTTTTTGGAATTTGGGTCAGAAATAACTCAGAGTCTTGCAGAACCTTTCTTAAGACTTCCCTTGTTTGCTTAGATAGCCTTATGAGCTCGTACAAAGTGATTCTTGTAGAAATGTTGACCAGTTGTGCTAACATGTCGAATCGGAAAGGCTTTTGGAGCTTTTAGCCGGCTCTTTTCTTTAGTTTTAAGAGCTTTGTCAAATCTAAGCTCTTTTTTCTTGTTCTTCTTTAGAGGTTGAGATTCAGCCACTTAGCCATAATTCTTCAAGTAATTTTTCACTGAACAAGTTCAGAAAGGTTTCTGCTGGTCTTCATTAACTACTAAGGATTCTTTGATATCTTCTTCTGAGTCTGAGAGAGGATGAACTCCTGCATCATCTTCAAAAACTGCAGTAACAGTATTGGAAGTGTGCGCTTTTTCTTTTGACTTCTTCTTAGATGAATTTGAACTCCATTTCTCATCTTCGAGGAGGTCTGGATGCACCCACATTATCTTTCCTTTAGAGATTTCAAAAGGAGATAACCCTTTCTTTTATTGTTGATTAGGATCATAATTTATAACCCTTATTGTGCATTTAGGAATTGGTGGTAGTCCATCTTCAACTATTTATTTTATCCAGTCTAGAGACTTTTAAACTTGAAAGTCACCATATTTGTTGTCACCTTCTTCTGATCTTATCATAGTTTGATGACATTAGCGTCCACCAAAGCCTGGATCTTATCCTTTAGAGTATAACAATTCTTAGTAGGATGATTAACGATCCTATAATATACATAGTAATTAAGATCGTTAACCTTTCCTACTTCTTCAGGTCATTTTGACTCTGGCAGCTTCAACATATTTTTTGTTATGAGCATATTGAAAATGGTGGTGGTATGCTCATCTTCGAAAGAATATTATTTTTGAGGAACTCGTGATTGAGGAGGAGTCCTCGGAGAAGACTTGGTCGGGCTTGGAGCATCTACTGCCATCGTCTCTTTCCCTTTTGGTCAAGATGACTGAAGTGCTCTAAGATTATTTCTTCTTTGCCTCCCTCCTTCTTCAGCTTCAAAGCTCTGTGTGATTTCTTCAGCCTCTTTCAGCTTGTAGTGAGAGATCTTTCCAAGTGGAGGATTTTACGGCCCCTACTCTAGTGAGAAGTTTGGTGGAAAGATTATGTCTGCACAGAGTCGCATTTTACCTTTCAAAATAACCAAAATGCAGATCTTTATCCAGAGAGATCCATGGATTGGGCTAACAAAAGTGGGCCACACAGGATCGCATTTCAAAATAATAATCCGCACAGACCTTTAAAGTGGTATTAAAATACGGATCTAATCCACGACTCAAGCGCGAGATCGTGGTATGGCCTACAAAAGAACATAAAAGTCAAAGATATCTCCTTTTCAACAAAAGGATGGATCCAGTTAAGAAAGTAAAATGCAGATCATTAATTAAAGAGAGATCCGCGATTAATTAAATTTTTAGCTCATGACTCTGAGCTAAACATAATTAGCACGAACTCTAGAGGGTTGTATTTTCATTCTAAACTCTTAAAGGATAAAAATTATCCTCATTTACACCCAAACGCGGGTCTCATCAAGCAAGACATATTGTTGAGAGCTCAAATGCAGATTATCTATTTTAGAGAGATCCGTGACTAACTACTTCAGAGCTCATAATTGGAGCTAAGTACAACCAATACGCGAACCTCAAAGGGTCGCGATTCTACTTTAAAGCCTCGAGGAGTGAAAATCATCTCCAATGACACTCAAACGTGGATCTGAGTATGCCACGAGAACTATCAGAAGCCAAAATGCGAATCTAAAAACTGATATCCATATTTTAGTTATAAATCCAGAGGATTAATGACGTCGGTTACAAATCCTAGAGATTTAACACAAATCTAACGAGTTAAAAGACAGAGAATTGATTCTCAATCAAGGAGGCCATTAATTGGACCGTTACACTAATTTAAAAGTCTTCTAAACCTCTATAAATAGCCAAAAGCTGGGCTGGAAAAGGGGTGACACAAACACATACACATACGGTGGGATTATCTCAATTCAAGCACCTGTGCTAAGATCAAAAGCCCTTACATTTAAGAGCTTTGCGAAGGTGACCAACTGAAGAACTTGTTCGGAGTGTCAACAGAGAGCAGGATCATCCTCCACGGCTACTACAGAACCCAACTTTAAACAAAGAGAGAACCAGATTTTTCTCATATTCTGTAAACGAAAAACCATTCCAATTGTAATATCTTTTATTGAAAAGTTGTCAATAAAAAAAATTTTCAATTTCATGGTGAACAGAAGATTGGCAATTTCCTTATATAGATTATGTTTTTTATGGAATATTGCTAGAAGACCCCAAAGAAGTGACAGCAATTCGAAGAAAAACTATTTGATTCTAATATAATACCGAAGTTTGGACATTATATAGAAAATCCTATGATGAAATTTTGCTTCGTTGCCTTTCGAATAGGGAAGCTCAGGAAGCACTGGAAGAAGCTCATTGTGGCGTCTTTAGAGCACATTAATTAGAATCAAAATTCTAGAATAGACTTCAAAGAATGGGATATTACTGGTCTAAAATGATGATAGATGCAGTTGCTTATGCCAGAAAATACAGAGTATGTCAGATACATTTAGATTTTATACATCAAGCACCAAAATATTTCCATCTAATGGCTACAACATGGCCATTTTAACAGTGGAGAATGGATATTAATGGGTCAATTTTGCCATCATCAACAAGGGGTTATTTTTGGCTTTTATGTGCTTTCATGGGCCATACCATGATCTCGCACTTGAGTCACGAATTAGATCCGCATTTTAATACCACTTTAAGGGTCTGCGCATATCATTCTTTTAAAATGCGACCCTGTGAGGCCTACCATTGTCAACCCACTTCGAGGATCTCTCTGGATGAAGATCCATATTTTGATTGTTTTGAAAGATAAAACGTAACTCTGTGAGGGTCGTGTTTTAGCTTTTCTTGGCTTTCGAGATGCTGATCTCTCTATGACAGATGATCCACGTGTTAGCCATTTTTTTGCTATCATTCTAACTTCTTTTTTTTTCTTTCCTTTCTCAAATCTTGCTAACAAAACCCCCTTCAAAATTTTTAAAATTCCGTAACTTTAAAGGTGTTTTGAAATACTTTGGATAAATTGATAATTATAAACATGACCCTGTAGTTAAGAACGTGGGTCTGCGCTTGAGAGAAGAAATGCGACCCTGCATTAAAAATGCGGGTCTACGTCTTATGTGGCGTATCTGGAGCTCCACCACTTTCACTGTCTTTTCTAGTGCAGAGATCGAAGCATCCCATGCACTCATTAATGGGAAGATCTTTACGAGATTTGAGCCAAAGATCTCGGCCGTCAAATCCTCTGGTCACAAATCTCGATTATCAAATGTCGTATATAAAGTATGCTAGTCACTTCTAAAAATATTTCGAATTTCAAGTTTTCTTTACCTCCATGCTTCTTCAAGTTCTTTGTCTTCAAAGTTTTTTTAGGCTTTACATCTTCAAGCTTTTTACGAAAACTTTGTCGTTTAACCTTTGGGTTTTTCTACTTAAAGTTTTCATGAAACTTTTACAAAGAAGATGACGAAGAAGTCTTCATCTTACGGTCAAGCCATTGGTGGCTCTCAAGACCCTCAGGTCGCTTCTGGCTCTTCTTCAGCAGTGGTTTGGAAAGAACACTTGATTGGTGGTGAGTTTCTTTTTTCAACCTATATGATTTATGAATTGAAAGAGCCATTTAGAAACACAGGTTCATGTCCCATATTTAAGATCTAAAGTATAGGACTTCAAAACTTTCTTTTTCCTTCAAAATGTGACCTTGCGTTCTGCGGGTCTCCAAATATCAGTAATTCGTGTTTTGGACTCTGGAGAATTTTTTGTCACCATTTTGTTTTAATCCCATATTTTCTTTTAATGCAGTGAACTACGCTTTAAGTCCTCCTTCCAAGAATCATTACTTTGGCCACATTGGTGGATAAGATGGCGACTCATTTTAGCCTTCGCGGGGATTTTCTAGCTTGCATCACGTCCAACAACAAAGAAAGGAAGAACAAAATTTTAGTTCCTACTCGTTCTAATTTGAAGGAAATTATGACCTTGAAGGAAATTATGACAAATGCTCCTTTTGAAGAAAAGAATAAGAAATTACTGAGTACGCCCTGTTTCTTGTTTGGAGATAAGTTACAAATCCCTGATGATTGCTTAGATGATGGGGACTACAAGCGGCTCCATCAAGTCAGAAATCGTAACTTGTTTCTTCCGAATATGGAAAGATCTTACTCTTTCCTTTATCTTTAATTTGTTTCTATTTCCAGGACCATGGTTGGCATTTAAATAAAACGCATGATGGAATTTTGTTATGTGGATTTAAAGTGCATGATGCATTTCCTCGTTCTTCTGGAAGGAATGTTTCAGGGTTACTTCCAAGGTCATTAAAGAAGGAATACCCTTTAGGTGAGACTCGTTTGGTTGCTACCACTTTTTTACATTGATTTGTTGATGCAAAGGGGGATTCTCAGTCCAAGACTTTTCTCCAATAGGATGGATTCATTCATCTTCGAAGGGCTGGTGGACGATACTGACTGGTTATTTCTTGAAAACTTTTGAAGAGCATTTGAAAATATAGGTCTTTATCGCACAATAAGGATAGTGCAATATGGATTTTCTTCTAGTTACTTTCATTTCTTTTGTTTACTTAAATTGTATAATCTCGATACCTGCACTTTTTTTACGCCTTGTGGTGAACTAGGACTCGCACTCCATGAAATGTATGAAGTTTCAAGGCTGCCCATGAGAGAAATTTCCTATGAGGATTATGTTCCTATTGAGGAAGAACTTCATTTGCTGAGGGCTCAATACCCTTTGATCTATGAGACTTTCTAGGAACCGCTTTGCCATTACTCTATTTGTGCTCATATGTTTGGTGTCCGACACCATGGTGTAAAGTAGAAAAAATGGTTAGAATATCTTCTCCCAAATTTTGAGGAGATAATTCTGATTTCACTCGTCTTTCCACAATTTTTGAACAAGAGATTGAAGATATGATTGCCCATTTTGGGACAAATGCTTATGTTACTGAATCAGATGAAGACAGCTTTAAGGTTGGGATTTCTTTTGACAGTTCCTATTATCAGGCCCAACGTCCTCTGTCAGATCCAGCTTTACTGGTAGGTTTCTTGTGAAGTATCACCTTTTGAAGCTGTATCTCTTTCGATTACTTCATCAGGAATGTCTTCATACAAGTTTGAAGAAGCTGGAATTGAGTGCTCAGCTAAGAAATCAAGTATGGCTTGAACTTTAATTGATTTTTGTGGGATAAAATGCATATCGTATTATAATAGCAAAATAGCCCAATTGGATAGTCTTGAATTTAATAACTCTGATGTGGTCATTAATATTATTAATGGATTAACTCTCAATATAACATGGATTGTTTACAATACCAAATAGTGTCGCATTTTCTATACTGCAAAAACTAAAACTAGGTATTTTTTTCCACTGGGTTATATCAATGTTCTGCTCCAATCATCATTCTACTTAGATAGTAGATAGCTTGCTCTTATCCATACTTGTTCTTTTGGGCAAATAAAGCTCTCAGAGAATGGTCCATGACTCTCTCATATGATGGGAAAGGTATTCCTGTTACTAGAGGTACAAGGACAGAAAGTTTCATGAGATATCTCTTAATTTCCTCAAAAGCTTTCTGACATGCGTCATCTTAGATGAACAATACTCCTTTCTTCATCAACCGTATAAAATGTTGACATCTCTCGGACAAATTTGATATGAACCTGCGAATGTACACCAGCCTTATCTGCAGTTCTCTTAATTCTTTAAGATTTCTGGGTGGCGACACATCTCGAATTGCTTTGATCATATCTGGATCAAGATGAATTCCTTGGAAAGTGACTACAAAGCCATGAAACTTTCCATTAGAAACTCCAAACAAAGATTTAGTTGGGCTCATCTTAGGTTGGTACTTTCGCATGAGGTTGAACGCCATTCTCAAGACATGAAGATGATCGTCTTTGCTCTTGTTCTTGATTGCCAGGACATCTACATAGAATTCCACCGTCTTCTGAAGATATTCTTGAAATATCATGTTCATGGCATATTGATATGTGATGCCAGCGTTCTTTAAACCGAAGGACATAACTATATAACAGTACACCCCCAGTGGCGCTCTGAAAGACGTATGCTTCTCATCTTTAGGATACATTCTAATTTGATTTTATTCTGAAAATCCATCCATGAAAAATATCCGTTCATAGCTACAAGTATTGTTGATTATGACATCTGTGATGGGCAAAGGATATTTGCCCTTCGGGCATGCTTCGCTCAAGTCTCTGAAGTCCATGCTAACTCCAATTTTTTCATTCTTCTTAGTCATAGTAACTATATTTGTGATCCAATCTGGATTTTCTTCTTCGCGAATGAAAACTGATTCAAATAACATTTTGATTTCAATTTCAATGGCTTCCATTATTTCGAGATGGAATCTTCGTTGTTGTTATTTGATAAGTTTTGCATCCAGTCGGATGTTCAACTTGTATATCGCCATTTTTGGGTCAAGTCCTGGCATGCCTTCATATTTCGAGGCAAAAATATCAATGTATTCTCGAATGAGAGAAATCATTGCTTTTTTTTCTTCAGAAGATAAATTTTCACTAATAAATATGGGCTTGGGATTAACTTTATCGCCCATATTTATTTGGATCATCTTATCTTTAGTTGGAGGTTTACGTTATTCGAACTAAACTTTCCATTTCATGTTGATGTGCTTCACCTAGGAATCATCCTTGACTGACAACAATTCTTCATCATCTTCTTCTTTTTGATCTGTGGAGACCATATTGACAGAGACTTCTCGAAAAATGACTCTAATGCTTATATCTAAATCCCAGCATAACGATTCAGATGAATAAGTTTGTCAAAGCTCTTCAGAATTTGTTACTGAAAGGTTTTCAAAAGTGGTAAAATATCTCAACCCACTTGTCAGTCTTATCATAGTAATCTGACATTTCTCCTTTTAGGATAAAAGATCGAAGCATAGCTCTTCTTTCTTTTCCAAAATTCAACCCCTTGCTTTTGGCTAGGCTACATCCAATCTTTTTCATCATTTTATGGAAATTTTTATCATCGTGAAAGAACTCGGGATTTTTCTGTTCTTTCTCAAAATCTAAATATTTTCCCTATTTATTGTTTGTTTTTCCAAATAATGTAGGCTTTTTCCTTTTATATTTGGGAGGGACTTCAAAGGTTACTTCACTTGTATCTCCATCGTCATCAATTTGTATACAAAAGGATGATCGGATGGGTGCTTGAAATGATACTAAGGAGTATATTTTGTTTAGTTGATTACCGACCGCATCAGTACTAGTACTTGAGGGTTCAGAATCAACACTCAACGAATAAGCAAACTCTATATCGTCATTAATAACCCACTCGCCATTAGAATTGGTGGTGTCATTTACATCAAGACCTTCAAGGCTTATTACAATATGTTCAACTTCTCAATTTTCAACATCAGATCTCGAATCTTTGGATTCTGATTTAGTATCAGCCTCATTGCCGCTATCGGATTCCTCTGGGGCTAGTTGTTCAGCTACTTTAAATGTGTTTTGATATAGCAATGCATCAACAAAGTAGTTTTTAACCCCTGAAAGGGTTACATTTTTGCCAGTAGGGTTTTCACATTCTCGTCTTTGTTCACATACTTTATACACTGATGAAGTGTGGAAGGGACAATGAGATTAAGGTGAATTCATGGCTTTCTGAGTAAAAGATTGTAAGATGTGTTAGTATCTATCATATAGTATGTGACTTCCATCTTTAGGTCACCGATCTGGCATTCTAATTTCACTTTGTCCAAGAGTTTACTACCTTTAGCATACCAAAAAATGGTCATATTTTTTTATGCCAGTCTGCTGATTGGAACTCCTAAATACTGCAATACCTTCCTTGGCATTACGCTTAGAGTGGATCCAGGGTCGATTTTAATTCGGTCAATCTCGGTTGACCCTATGTGGCCTTTGTAATACAGAGACTGGTGATACTTGTTATTCTTCACTTACATATCTTCTAGAGAGAAAGTTATGTAAGGTATCTTTTTAGAAATCTAGTAGCATGTTGCACAGACTTCTTCTTCTTTAGTTGTTTCTGGAATTTGGGTTAGAAATACCTTAGAGTCTTGTAGAGCCTCACTTAAGACTTCCCTTGTTTTCTTAGATAGCCGCAGGAGTCGTACAAAGTGATTCTTGTAAGAATGTTGGCTAGCTGTGCCAACATGTTGAATCGAAAAAGCATTTTGGAGCTTTCAGCCGGCTCTTATTCTTTAGTTTTAAGAGATTTTAAAAATCTAAGCTCTTTTTTCTTGTTCTTCTTCGGAGGTTGAGGTTCAACCACTTGGCCAAAAATTTTCAAGTAATCTTTCCATGAATGAGTTCCGAAAGGTTTCTGCTGGTCTTCATTGACTACTAAGGATTCTTTGATATCTTCTTGAGAGTCTGAGAGAGGATGCACTCCTGCATCATCTTCAAAAATTGCAGTGACAGTATTGGAAGTGCGTGCTTTTCCATTTGACTTCTTCTTAGATGAATTCGAACTCCATTATTCATCTTCCAGGAGATCTGGATGCACCCACATTATCTCTCCTTTAAAAGTTTCAAAAGGAGATAACCCTTTTTTTGTTGTTGATAAAGATCATAATTTACAACCCTCATTGTGCCTTTTGGATTTGGTTGTATTCCATCTTTAACAGTTGATTTTATCTAGTTTGGAGCTTTTCCAAACTTGAAAGTCACCATATTTGTTGTCACTTTCTTCTAATCTTCTCGTTGCTTGATGATATTAACATCCACTAGAGCTTAGATCTTATCATTTAGAATATAACAATTCTTGGTAGGTTGATTAACGATCCAGTGATACACACAGTAATTGGGATCGTTAACCTTTCCTATTTCTTTAGGTTGCTTTGACTCTGGCAGCTTCAACATATTTTTTATCATGAGTAAATTGAAAATGGTGGTGGTATGCTCATCTTTGAAAGAATATTATTTTTGAAGAACTCATGATTCAGGAGGAGTCCTTGGAGGACACTTGGTCGGGTTTAGAGCATCTACTGCCATCGTCTCTTTTCCTTTTGGTCGAGATGACTGAGGTGTTCCAAGATTGTTTCTTCTTTGCCTTTCTCCTTCTTCAGCTTCAATCCTCTATGTGATTTCTTCAACCTCTTCTACTTGTAGTGAGAGATCTTCCAAGTGGAGGACTTTACAGCCTCCATTCTAGCGAGAAGTTTGGTGGAAAGATTATGTTCGCAGGTCTCCATTAAGGTTTTCTCAGGCATCCTATGCGGACATCTCAGATATTCATTTCTGATTCTCTTGATGAAGTCTTGAGCTGACTCCCCTTTGTTTTGCTTTGTAGCAAGGAATGCTGGCATTGAGATCTCCACATCATCTTCAAAGAACCTTATTAGGAAAACCTTTTCCATATCATTCCACGAGTTAATGGTTCCCAGCTTCAATCTCTGGAACCATTCAATTTCTAGACCTATGAGGGTACTAACAAAAACTCGCATGATGATTGGGTCATTCCAAGTCAAATGACTAGTCTGTGATTTGAAGTAGTAAAGGTGTTGATTTGGTGAACCTTTACTCATCGAAGGACTTAAGTTTCAAAGGCTTGTAATTTTTCAGAAATGGTATACTCTCCCATTCCATCGGATACTGCCTTACAAACCCCAACTTTTGCAAGTTGTTCCTATACATAAGGGCATAGTTGATTCTGGAAGGTTTCCATGAGGGTGGTATTTGGATTACCTTCATGTTCTGAATTTCTAGATTGATGATGAGAATGTTCAGAATGGTTATCTTCTTCTTCATTTTCATCATTGTTACCATCAGTAATTTCGGGAGGAGTATGAGATTAATCTTCTTGTCTTTTCCCTTTATCCTTCTTTGAGTTGCGAGGACCTTTAGAAGAAAATTCTCCTTGGTCCTTCTTTTTCCTCTCATCGATCAGAAATTAGAGCATTTCCCTGGTCTCATTTATAATACCTTGCTGTTATTGGATGATTTTATCTTGTTCATTCATCCTCTTCATGAATTCTTCTGGAGTTGCCTGCATCATGTGTGCAAAGGTAGACTTCTCCAGGAATGAGTCTGAAGTCTGAGATTCAGTTATAGCAGAGTTTTTTTTTCTTGTTAAGAAATTCCCTAAGGTCTCCAAAATTGAAACTCATTGTCTTGTTGTTGAGGCAACTTCTCCTCCAAATAGAACCTTCGGGATAGGAGTCTCTACTCTCTTGAAAATTCTAGGAGCAAACTTTATTTTAGCCATGGTGGCTGAAGGAAGAGCTTTGGACGAAGTCGAGACCGAAGGTCTTTGAGTCTTAGAGATTAATTTTTTTTTTCAGATGCACGGGTCTAAAGGCCGCTCTTTCTGTTGGAATGCGAGTTTGTGATCTGCGTCTAACTTCAGGAATGCAGTCTTAAGGTCCGCAATTTGCTTCAAAAATGAGACCTTGAGGTCTGCATTTTGTTTCAAAAATGCGAGTGTGGGACTCGCGTTTAGTCTATGAAACGTGGATGTAAATTTTGCGCTTGTGGTAAAAAATGTACTTATATAAGAAACGTGGATGAACCCATCTGCATCTTTATCCAGCTTCTTGTCGAGGGCCACAACTTTGCTCTTTGGTCACCGTATGCAATTGGAGCTTCTCATGGTGGTTCCATGACAGTTGGTTTTTTTTCATGGCTCTGCAGTTAGCGTGAGCTTTATTTCGTCTCATGTTCCTTCTCATGGTATGAGTGAGAAGAGCCTTGTCTTCAGTATCATCTCCTTGAAGATAAAAAAATGTTCGTTTCTCTTTGTTATTGCAAGGATTCTGACCCCTTCCCTTGGGATTTTTGTGGGTCATGAGCGGGAGGGACCCAAGACCAGACTGGTCTGAGAAGTCCTTCGAAAGGACTATCATCCTTGGAGCCTCGTTGGAGGCTGAGCTGTTTGAGATCTTGCAACATGTCCGCAAGGATCCTGGGCTCCTGGAGCCGGCGAAGAGGAATTCTTCGTATTTCTCCTGGTCGAACTCAATGACGAGTGACTCAACAATGGTACCAACTGGAACTTCGTCGGATTGCGCTACAATCATATCATCGGAGATGATAGGTTTCTCTAGCGGAGTCGTGAATCTTCTGTTTGCCATGAAAATGAAAAATCTTTTTATTGACAAGTTTTCAATAAAAGAGATTATATTTGAAACGGTTTTTCATTTACAGAAGATGAGGAAAATCTGATTCCCTCTTTATTTAATACCGGGTTCTATAGTAGTCATGGAGGACGATCATGCTCTCCATTAGTACTCTAAACAAGTTCTTCAATTGGTCGCCTTCGCAAAGCTCTTGGATGTAAGGGCTTTTGATTTTAGCACAAGTGCTCGAATGGAGATAATCCCAACATGTGTGTGTACCCTTTTCCAGCCCAACTTTTGGCTGTTTAAAGAGGTTTGGGAGACTTTTGAATTAGGGTAATGGTCCAATTAATGGCCTCCTTGATTTAGGATTAATTCTTTATCTTTTAACTTGTTGGAACTTGTTGGATTTGTGTTAAATCTCTAGGATTTGTAACCGATGTCTTTAATCTTCTGAATTTGTAACTGAAACGGGGATCTCAGCTTTTAGATCAGCATTTTGGCTTTCTTTAGTTCGCGTGGTATGCTCAGACCCGCATTTGAGTGTCATTGGAGATGATTTTCACTCTTTGAGACTTTAAAGTAGAATCGCCCTCTCGATTAAATCCACATATCTGTTACTTTTAAACTCAGAAAGAGTCAGACACAGATCTCTCTATAGTAGATGATCCACTTTTGAACTCCCAACCACATGTCTTACTTGATGAGACTCGCATTTGGGTGCAAAGGAGGATATAAATGCAACCATTTGGCGTTCGCGTGAATTATATTTAGCTCTAGTCATGAGCTCAAAAGATAACTAAAATTGCGGATCTCTCTTTTATTGATGATCCACATTTTAATTTCTAACTGGACCCGCATTTTGGGTTTTATGAGTCTTTGTGGGCCATACCGCGATCTCGCATTTGAGTTGCAGATTAGATCCGCATTTTAATGGCACTTTAAGGATTTGCACGGATCATTGTTTTAAAATGCGACCTTATGAGGCCCACCTTAGTCAACCCAATTCGCGGATCTCTTTGAATGAATATCAGCATTTTGGTTGTTTTGAAAGATAAAATGCGACTCTGTGAGGGTCGTATTTTAATCTTTCTTGGCTTTCGAGATGCGGATCTCTCTATAACAGATGATTCATGTGTTAGCCAATTTTTGGCTATCATTATAAGTTCTTCTTTTCTTTTCTTTCTTTCTCAAAACTTTTGCTAACAACAATAAGAAAGATTGGTCATGTAAATTAGTAGATGTATTGTAGTCTTACCGTACTGCTCAAAAGACCAAATATTCATGTCTCCATATTGGTTGATTTTTGGCAAAGCATGTCATTACGGGTGGAGCCTGAGAACAATGCTTTATGGGCTATAAAAATTTTAAACTTTGAATTAAAAAAAGCCAATGAATAGTGGAGGCCGCAATAAAATGAACTTGACGAGATTAGGAGGGATGCTTACAACAATGCTAAGATTTATAAAGAGAAGACTAAAGTGTTTTACAACAAAGCCATTATTCACAAGTAATTTATACCTGAATAGAAAGTTCTCTTATATAAATCGAGTCTACATTTATTCTCCAGAAAATTGAGGTTTAGATGGAGTGGACTATACGTACTACGGACTATGCTCTCATGGTGCCATCAATATCAAGAATCCAAAGAACGACAACATATTCAAGGTGAACGGACAACAAGTAAAACTACTCTTGGAATCTTGAATGCATGATTATGTTAAGGTCGTGACACTTTACAACCCAATCTATATATAAAGGCATGTAAATAATATATGTTGTTATATATTTTGTTTATTAAATAAATTTATAATGAGTTGCAGGGATAAAAGCAAAGTTTTTATGGGCTACAGCAAAAAAGTAAGTACAGTGGGGGCTAAAGGAAGTTTTCCACTCAAATATACTTCACAACCCCCCACCTTCCCCATCGCCTCCAAACCACTCTCCCTTAGATCAAGTGCTGCTAGGAATTCCTTCTCCAGATCCAGTGCTCTTAGTAAATCCACCACCTCTCCACAACCCTGCACCAGAAAGCCAAAGCCCACTGCTCACTTCTGCCTCCATTCAACGGCGAAGACCATTATTTTAGCAGCAAGCTTGTGAAGTTTCCTTGAAACTTCAGAGGAAGTACGACCTCTCATCCCTCTCAATTATCTACAAATTTAAGCTTCATATTTGTACTCATGGCTAGGTTTACAGTAGATAAATATTTTAGGGATGTTTTTTAAAATATTTTTGGTATATTTTATATTTGCTATTGAAACACTTGGGTGAGATTGTCTAATTTACCACCCTACATCTTTGTATGTCCCTGACTATGTAGAGGAGTTCTATGTTGGTTTTGCAAGTCTGATATTTCGGACGATTACAAATCATTCCAATTAAAATGGCAATGCCAAATACTCACCATGCACATAGGGACCATCTCTGCCACTCTAGTATTCTTCTCCACAATAGGAATCAAACCCCATTTGCGAGTGAGAAGTATCTCACAAAAATGAGTCCTAACTGCACGATCACATGAGATAGGGAGATCAACAACAAGACTTTATATCGAAATATTCATAGCAACATGCCGCTGAATGAATCAGAATGTAATTGGAATTACACACATGTCATTGTTTTATACACCTACATTACATATAGCTTATTGCATTATGAACCAAGATCTGAACTTCTGCATGTGTACATAATTAATCGATACGATAATAGATGTTAAAATGCGGTTGAGGACTAGTTTGCCTTTATCATATTTGATTATGTAATTGTGTCGCATGTTTATGTCGGATGTGGAGTTTGATGCCTATGCACCCTGTCATGTCCAAATAGAAATTGAGCACATATCGGTGATATATCATGCTACTGTTCCAGAAGATTAGAACAAAAGTATTGCAGAAAAAATATTTACGCCACTGATCTTACTTAAGAGGAGAAAGATGACGCCTTTTTGACCAAGACCTTCTTGCGGATCCTAATGAACAAGTGCATGTTATTTCGCAAGGTCTTGAAAAAAATTTGACGACGACTAAAATACATTGATCAAGGTGACGGTTCGAGTGCACATACACAGTGTGCACCTAGTGATTCTAGCAGAAGACTGAGAGGTCGACACCAATAATTCGTATATGAGGGCATATACAAGTTTTGGTGTAGGGGAGGAGTTAGGTTTTTTATTTTTATTTTCTTTTTGTTTTTAGTTTTTAGGATTTTTTTTGGATTTCTTTATTTTTCGCTTGGGGTAGTTTTTAGGTTATTTAAAAACATAAAAAAATTGTTTTCCTTTTAAAAAAAATAAAAGAAAAAATTTAAAAATTTTAAAAAGAAAATTCTACAAGAAATCAAGCTAATTATAAATGAAAGAATAAATTTAGATTAGAGATTTGATAGGAAAGTAGATTAGACAATATACTATGAATTTTATGAAATATTTTAAAATATAAAAAACTAATAACACTAATAATAATTTTGAGGTAATTATACATTTATTTTTCCACTTCACATTGGTTTATTAGGTTACGGATAAAAATAATAATAATTTATTAGTTTTTTCTATCTAAAAAAAAGAAAAAAGAATAAAAAGGCGAGCATGATATTAAGGCAATAATCCTTTATAACTAAATAAATTTTTTAAGAATTACTAAGTAGTTGGGTATTTGTATCTAAGTAATCGTGAATATTCACACGAACGGTACTTTTAATAAATAGAGTATGATCTGAGTAATTGAGTTTTTGCATCTAAGTAAGCATGAAAATTCACATGAATGTGAAATATTCATAAAAAAAAGTAAAAAAGAAAATATATAAAAGTTATTTAAAGAGCATTTTGAATCAAGACTTTGATTTTGAGTCCAAAACCGAGATAAATTACCATACATGCACATAAATGTGGAGTCAAAGAGTTATTTATTGGTGGGTATTAAAAAATAAGATTTGAATTTTTGATTAAAAAGATGTGCATTTGTTATGAAGCTTGATTTGGAAGATCAATGTCTTAGTGCGTTCTTGATTTTGTAGATTAGTGACATTAATTTCAGAAAGTATCAAAAAACTTTCTTTCTTTTGCATAACATTTGTTTTTCATTGAATTTAAATTATCCTTATTTTTATTTTATTTATTAATTAATATATCTACTTTGTGATGTTTGTGGGTAACACAGTTGGAAACCCTCATGAGACACAATTCAACTACTACGGTAACTTAGGTGTTTAACAGTTTATTATATATGTTAAGTGTAGCTGCAATTCTTGCAAAAGTGAGTTAGGATTTTCTTTTTTTTTTTTAAGTTTTACTCGAGAACTAGTAAAAGATAGATGTGGGGTTGTGATAAGTTCTATATATTGCATATTTATATCAACAATTTTATCTATTTTTGTATATAAATAAAGTTACTCGGATATGCTTAATTATCTTTTTTAGGTTAAGCCTATTGCTATAAGTATTGGCATGAAATTAGTAGAAGATGGAAAAACAAAGTTCAGAAAGAGGAAAAGAAGAAAGTTACAAAATCACAAAGACAGAAGCCATGATGATAGAAACCAGTCATGCACATCATAAAAGAAGAACCAAACGATCAACTGACAAAAATCTCAAGGCCTTAGGACACTGTTCTATCGCTAAATAGCGACAATGGCTGTTATTTAGTAGCAAAATGGAGCCCGCAGGGGATGTGCCTTTATGTGCTGACTCAGATGAGGAATACGAGTTTAATTAGAAGTTTTAACCACCACTATTTGGCAGTCAATGCTGCTACTTGGCAGCAAAGAGAAATTTTATATTTGAAACTTTTATGAGGGCTCTGTTGTAATTTTGTAGTTTTATAGTCATGATTGGATTAGGCCTTTGAAATCTAGAGATCTATATTATTAACCGTATCCTTATAAATTAGAGATTCCTATGCTTTTTACATATTAATAAGAATTAGAGATTAACCCTAAGGAGAGGGATGGCCGCCATATCTGAATGTGATAGTGTTTAATTTCTTTGTAGGTAATCTTTTTATTGCTTTCATAGTTTAGATTTAATTGTTTTTATAGTTAGGATTTGATTGCCTGTATAATTAGAATTTATTTGCTTTCTAGATTTGGATTTTACTTTCTTTTTAGGAAAAATTAGACTTTTATTGTACATCATGAAAAAAAAAAGATTTTGTTAGTTTGGATCATACATAGCTAATTACAATAGTCCTAGGATATAGATGAAGTTAGATTAATAACTGTAACGTGAGATTTTCTTCTCATCTTACTAGAAATAGAATTAAAGATATGATTTTTCTATAAATAAATTGAAGAGATTAACTCGTAAATCCAATATCTTTGATAGATTATACTTAATTTTTTTTGATAATCTATGCTTAGATTAGGGTTTGGAGTTTTTTTTTTTACTTTTATTTATTGAATTATCTATAGATATAATTTGTTTTTAAAAAAGTAGTCACTTTTGATGATTTATGCTTGCATGATATTTGATAAATCATGGTTAGGAACACTTAATTAAAAATTAAATTAAAAGATCAATTTTTTGATATGTTTTGTAATTGTGCATATGAAAAAAATAGGAAGAAGAGGAAAATTTTATTGCTAGGTTGTTTGTCTAATGGATTCAACATCTTAAACTAACTAAATATAAAAAACAAACTTTTTCAATCAAGAATCTCATAGTTAACTTGCTAGGATAAGATAATTAGCGAGATTTACAAAATATCTTAGAAATCTATGGAATAACCTATAAAATATTACAACCGACATTGTACGCTTGCAGTAGTAGATCCACAACAAAAATCTCTAAGAGTCAGGAATGAGGAGGACTCCGGCCATTCCAGATATACTGACACATTTTGGTTGTCTACTTAGCTTCTCATGAAACCCTCAAACCCTTTATTCAATATGGGAGAGATTGAAATCTGAACCTGATAAGGTTACTACTGTTAACCCTAAGAATGGTTCAATCTCTCATGAGGTTCTAAGCTTTGGAAAGACACTAGTCCAGGAACAAGTCTTGTTGAAGACTTTCAATAATCCATATTTAGAATTCCCATTCCAATAAAGGAAAATGACCATTCTCAAGTTTGCAAGAACATGAATTTAAGGAAAGCAAGAAAAATCTCACTTTAACTCTTTCCGCGAAGAGGAACTAGAGGAGTAATGTGCATGTTAAATGCAGAACTTTGATGCAAATAAGTGTTGTTGAAGAATAATGTGGATCTGAAATATGCATTTGGAGACCAAAATGTGTATTAGATAATAACATTCGAATTTTTAAATCTAAGAATACAAATGAGTTCATCCGCATTTTCTAGTTTTAAATCCAATAAAGAAAAATGACCATTCTCAAGTTTGTAAGAATATGAATTTAAGGAAAACAAGAAAAATCTCACTTTAACTCTTTCCGCAAAGGGGAAACAGAGGAGTAATGCTTGTGCTAAATGCAGAACTTTGATGCAAATAAGTGTTGCTGAAGAATAATGTTGATCTCTACTTGTAGACCAAAATGCAGATTAGATAATAGCGTCTGAATATTTAAATCAAAGAATGCGGATGAGTTCATCTGCATTTTCCATAGAAAATGCAGATCACCACTAGTGAATCACGTTTTGCAAAGAAGGGACTTTTTAATGCATAGGAGCATTCCTATTAAAATGCGGATAATTCATCCACGTTTCACAAGAAATATGCGGATTTCCCCACATTCCTCAAAAAATACTGATAAAGTGATCTCATCCAAATTTCTCAAGAACAAATGCCATCACACATTTCTAACAACAGGACACAGAAATGTCCATAACACCTGCGTTTTTCAAGGGAAATATCCGGTTCATGAGAACATCCGCTTTTTCTCAGCTTCGTTAGAATCACAAAATCAAAACCCACGTGGCTCATCATAAACATAGATCATCCATATGCATTTCAGTTCCAAATTGAAAATTTATTTCATAGACTTAAAATGAATGGTTATTCTCTCTATTAATGATCCATCGTACTCTCACAATAAGTTTGAACTTGTAAATCTTGAATCTAGAGTTCAGGATCTTAGAGATTTCTTAAATAAGGGGTAGGAAAATTCACAAATTATCCACTGCCATTATGAGCAACTTATTTTAGTAGTACTATCTCACTATTACTGCACCTCTTACACATGACCACCAGTCTTCAATAGACTTAAGTTATCCCCAACACAATTATCAAAGAGGAGACGACATGATTTAAAGCAAAAATTCTCAAAATCGGAGTACCCAGAAGTTTCATCCAATATGGTAGCTCCACAGGAAATCGAAAAAAGGAAAGCACATCCAGAATTTTAACTCTTCTGATTTAGATTACAGTCTTGTTTTAAAGGAGTTTTTGATAAACCTCAAGGTAATTTTCAAAATATGAGAATAAAAAAAGGGACGACTATACCGATGGACTGTCGACGTTTAGCTTATTTAACTACCGACAAAATGATGCAAACTTCGTAATAGCTAGGTCTCAAATATCAAATCTGTTGTGAAAGAAGCTACTACAATTTACATGACAGATGCTCCAAAGGATTTTATGAGAAATATTGATGAAAAGGATAAACTTATCCAAAAGCAGTAAGAGTCTATTGATTAACCAAGGAGATGTTGAAGCTCTTTGTTGAGAATAAGTCCAAGAAGAAGTCTAATTCTTCTTCAACTAAGGTTTGTTCTTCTTCTCACAACACCCCAAAGAAAACATCTAATGGGAAAAGAAAAGAAAATGAATTAACTTCTCCTGAAAGTATAGAGGGAGAGCATTAAAATATCCCTTCTATTTCCTCCTCTCAACAATCTGAAGAGTCTAACCTTGAAGTTGATCCACATACCATCATGATGGAAAGCTTCTAAAATTAGGTAAATGCTCTAGCCCATAAGAATGACCTTCAGGTCATATCCCATGGAGTCGGAAGAAGTCCCATAAGCTACTAAAGTTAAACCTTTATGATGGCAATGGATCACCAACCAAAATCTATAATACTTGTGATGGTTTGATCATGCGTGAGGTGGACATATCGATGCAAATTCTAGGCGGGACATAAAGCATGAATGATCCTATTATAACGCAAGTATTTTCTAGTATATTGACGGTACTAGTATTCAAATGTTTCTAGTAGTTAGAATTGGGAAGTATTAACTCATATAATGACATGGAGAACACTTTCCTCGCCAAATTTTGCAAAGATGATATGGATATTTTCATGCCTGCTCTGCTTGCCACTGAGCAAAAGAAGGGAAAGCTAATTTTGGACTTCATTAGAAGGTTCCGTAACATCACATTGGCACAATTGATCAATATCCTAATTAGAATTACTCTCTGACGTTGTCCAAATCAACAAGGGCTCTAGGAGAAGCTCTTAGAGGTTCTAGGATTTTCTAGCGCAAATCCTAGAGATGACCGAAGACAGAGAGGAATTTTGCTCTCAATGCTACCAAGTCACCAAACAAATACCTTATATTATATTTACTCCAAATGATATGCAAGTGAAGAATCTATAATATCATACACCTTTATACTATATAGAATATGTTGGTTAATCTAAAATTGATTGTATCCATGTTGATCTAGGATCCTCTATGAGGCTATGCCACGAAGACTTCTGAGGTATCTTGGAATTTCCACAAGCAAATTGCAACATTGAATACCACCAGCTACTGCTTCAATGCAAATGGTAGTCGTCCATTATAAATGATCAAATTGAAGTGCCAAATTGGTGAGTTGAAAACGGATGTCATATGCTATATGATAGATACTGACATGTCTTAAAATCAGTTACTTGGACGATCATTGATCCATATTAACAATATTGTCCCATCAACAGTATATCGGTGTATGAAATACATAGATGATGAAGGAAATGTGAAGACCCTAATAGTAGATAAACAACCTTTCTATAGGGTTGATAACTACTTCACAGATACTCTCTGTTTGCTCAAAATTTGAATCTTTCCTTACATTGTAAAATTGTTTGATTACAATGAAAAATTTAGATTTACAAAACTCTGAGGAATTATAAGAACGGGAATATTAATTTATTCTCTTTTTTATGTAGGTTCGGGTGGCGATGGAGCCTCGCTGATGCACTCCGTTGACCGTCTGACCTGGAAGAGGATGGCTCTGCTCCGCTCCTTGATTTCATGAGTTCGCCCGAAATCGTCCCAAAAGTCCAAAAATCCAAAAGTCCTTTCTCTGACTCAATTTCTGTATTTTATAGATTGAATCCGCTTGAAATCCGGCTCAAATTATCTATGAAAAATCGGATCACGAGATATCAGAAAAAATAAATAGAAAACAAATAAACGGAAAATAACCCGCGGGTTGGCACCTGCGGGATCGCTCCCGCTGGTGGCAACCCACGAGATCGCTCCCGCGGGTGCACGCGCGGGAGATTCCCGCGGGTGCCCCGCAGGAATTCTCTCGCGGGTGCCCGCGGGAAAATTCCCGCTGGTGCACCCGCGGGTCCCCCCGCAATTTTTTTTTTATTTGAAATTTTAATTATTATTATTATTATTATTTATTATTATTTATTATATATTATTATTATTATTGTATATATATATATATATATATATATATATATATATTTTAGTATTTTTTTAGTATCTACATAACCCCCTCCAAAGTTTTCGAAGTTCTGTATTGAGCCGTACTGAATTTCGAAACACTTTGGATTCTTTAATTTTGGCTACCAGACGTTTTACAGAATTTGGTAGACAGAGATAACTGTTAACATATTCAATTTTTCAATAATAAGCAGAGGTATGATTTTAACGTGCTCATTAGATGACAAGTAGAGGTATGATGTTAACGTACTCATTTGGTGATAAGCAGAGGTATCATGTTAACGTTCTCATTTTAGGTCAAGCAGAGATATCATGTTAACATGCTAATTAGAATACTAACCATTCAGTGACATCTAGTATGACGGATCAGAGAAAAGACAGAGGTAATATTAAACGTGTCTTGGAGCTCAACCTATTCAGAGGATCTGGTCGTAATAGGAGTAAGCTGACTAAATAGAGGTGACGGTTAATATATTTAGCCTTAGAATCGGACTATCAGAGATAACTGTTAACTTGATAGGGGGATGATTTTTGTCAGAGGTAATTTTTGACTTAACGATATCAAAAACAAGTTCATCAGAGGTTATAATATTGGACTTGATGAAGTGTGAGTTTCCTTTTCTGTCAGAGGTGAAAGTTTAACATGACAGGAGATTTAATCGAATTTTATCTCGTTTGATTTTGAATTTTAATGTCAGAGGTATGATTTTAACTTGACAAATATTTTGGAGCGTCACTTGCTCTATTGGAGAAAAATGACAAGAAAAATTTTGTTGTCAGAGGTGAAATCTTAACGTGACAAGGGATCGATCTGATTAGGGTTTTTAGCAAACTTCTAGCTATCAACGGGTTTGATTTGCCTTTACCAACTACCGTTTGAGTTGGACTAGCCATATTATTCCCCTCAGTATGGTAAGTTGTCGAGGGCTTCGTTTGGGCTTAAATGCCAAACTTTTCCTCTTCCCTTTGCCTTAGCAGTTTTGGGCAATGATGTATCCTTACATTTAGATAAGAATATTATCGTGACAGATTTGTCGTAGGATTTTTAGCAAACCCCCAGCTATCAACGGATTTGATTTGACTTTGCCAACTACCGTTTGAGTTGGGCTAGCCATACTATTCCCCTCAGCATGGTAAGTTATCGGAAATTTTGTTTGGGCTTAAATGCCAAACTTTTTCTCTTCCCTTTGCCTTAGCGGTGTTGGGTAATTCATGATTTTTACCTTCAGCGTGATGGGGTTGGCGAGAAATTTATTCTCTTCTCGTAACCTTGTCGGCGTTGGGTAATTCATACTTTTTACCCCAGTATGATGGGGTTGGCAAGAAATTTATTCTCTTCCTGTAGCCTTGTCGGCGTTGAGCAGTTCATGCTTTTTACCCCAGCATGGTGGGGTTGGCGAGAAATTTATTCTCTTCCCGTAGCCTTATCGGCGTTGAGCAATTCATGCTTTTTACCCCCAGCATGGTGGGGTTGACGAAAAATTTATTCTCTTCCCGTAGCCTTGTCGGCGTTGGGTAATTTTATAAAAATTTTTTCTTTTTTTCTTTTTCTTTTTTTATCATTTTTTTATTTTATTTTTTTATATGGGGGTTTAAATTAACCACCCTGAGCTCGCCTTGGGAATTGTTGTGAGCCCAAGTGGTACCTTTAGACCATCCACCTTAAATATGTCTGAGGTAGCTCTAACTCCTTTTTTGCTCAGCTTTGAGCTGAACTGCTCCAGCGTCAATCAACGCTTGAATTTTGTCTTTTAGAATAAAACAATTCGTTGTATGGTGATCTACAATCCGGTGATACAGGCAGTAATTCGGATTGTTAGTATTCCCTACCTCTTCCGGCCTCTTGCTCTCCAGAAACTTAAGCATTTTGCTTTTGCTGAGCAGGTTGAACATAGTAGCAGTATGTTCATCCTTGAACGAATACTTCTTTTGAAGCCTGGGCGACTTTGCTGTGTTGCTTATAGTTAGCCATAGTTTCTGCTTCGGTGTGCTTTCTACCACCATTGCCATTATATCTTTCCCTTTGGAACGGGAAAACTGGAATGGAGGTTCATTTGTACTTACTCCGGTTGCAGACTGCTATTTTTCGAGGCGTCAAAGTATTTCTTCGGCCTGTTTACCCTGTTTAAGCAGATCTTTCCATGATTTGGATTCGACCGAGCCCATCTTGTCTAGGATATCGGTCAACAAGTTGTGTCTGCAGGTTTCCATAAGTGTGTCCTGCATCATGCCATGTGGGCATCGAACAGAAAGTTCTCGGAACCACTCGACATAAGTTTTGACCGTTTTGCCTTCTTCTTTCTTCCCTGCAAGCAAGGATAGTATAGAGACTTCTGTATCATCTTCAAAGAATCGGGCTAAGAACTCACGTTCTACATCGGCCCATGATTTAATTGTTCCCTGGGGTAACTGCATAAACCAGGAAATGCAGGCCCATTAAAGTGCTCGCAAATATCTTAGTTAGGGTTGGATCGTTCCCCATGAGGTGCCCTGTCTGCGACAGAAAATAGAAGATGTGTTGTTGCGGCGAACCTTTACCGTCGAATGACTGAAAATTCAACGGTTTGTATTTTGCAGGATAAGGTACGGTCTCCCATTCTATGGGATAAGGACGGACTACTCCCACGTCTTGCAGTTTCTTACGATGAAGAAGAGTTTATAGTTGATTCTCCATCTTCTCTATTTTTTCTACGTGAGGGTTGATGATAACCTTCACTTCCTCTTCCTCTCTTGAATGAGGAGGTACTTCTTCATCCTCGTTCTCGCTGTCTTCATTTATTTGGACAGGTCGTTTTCCTTTCTGCCGACCAGAAACGGACGATGAGGATTGGTTCTTTCTAGTTTGGGCTAACAACTCAATTAAAAGTTGTTTCATTTCTTCTATAGTCTCCTCTTACTGTTCGAGACGTTTTTCTTGTCTCTCAAGCCTTCCAGAGATTTCTTCTAAGCGCACGCCCTCTGATTCAATAGGAACTCTTTTTGATCTTGGAGTGATTTCCTTATCTGAAGAGTTGTTTCCGACCACCTTTTTGCCTTTATTAACCATATGTGATGAGGCAGCAGGTAGATCGGTTCCAGAGTACACCTTTTTCGCCGTCCGTATTCTTTTGGACTCAGTGATCCGCTCAAAAACAGAGTGTTTCGAGTTGCATTGGCAGTTCGATAGAACGGTTGAGATTAGCTGTTTGCATTGGCAGTGAGGAATATTTCGTGAGGAGTTCTTTTTCCAATTGAGGTACTCTCTCAAATCTTGAGGTACCTTCTCCTCTCTACTTGCATCTTGACGCCTCTTGCGTTGCAAATTTGGTTCATAATACTGGAGAGTTTGCAATATTTCAGGGCTGTGCTCTTTTCCAGCATCAGATTGTTCCCCAACCCTTCTGCGGATTCTTCTGGAGTGCACACTGGCCTGAGTAGTTGTGTGGGCCCCGCACGCCTCTGATAGAGAGATTAAAATTCTTGGTGTATGTAGTGTGTGTTCGCCTCAAAAGTTCCTTTGCTTCCTTTCATTGAATTAACTTAAATTACAATAGAAGTGAACAAGATGTATAAAGAGAACAAACGAGAGGATTTTATACTTCAATCTCTCTCTTTTACAATGTGTTGTGTGGGATCAGTGGCGATGGGATCTATAGTAGTTCCTTTGGACAATCGGTACGTTAAAATCTTCTCTTTTGAAGATATCGGCCAACTGTAGACGATCTTCTTGGTCTTTATTCTTCACGAATCCAAGGCTCTATGCGTAACTTGAATTCTCTAAGAGGAAGACGATCACAAAAGACTTCAAGGCTCTCTCGCGTACTTGAATTGCCGAAGGATCGAAAGAAGGAAGAAGAAGACCTCTGATCTCTGGTTTTGATTCGTTCAAGGCTCTCACGCGTAACTCGAACTTTATCAAAAGCCTCCCAAAAGACCCCAAAGATCTCTCTAGGGTTTCAACAAGAAGGTATTTATAGCCCCAGGAAGATTTGAGGGAGTTTCTATCTGAATAGAATTTGCTCTCATCAAGGATTCCAATCAAATATTTAATATTGATTTAAATCTCTTGATTTTGAATTCTGATTGGATTTGATTTGGTATTTGGATAAGCCCAAATCATAATCTCAATCAATTTAAGATTCTAGTTATCTGCTCACGCAAAGCTTTAATTGCATCAAAACGCGGTGCTAAATAACCAGTGCGCGGAGCTAACGCAGAGCTATCGGACATCTCCGCGTTTACTCAAACGCGAGGCTAAAAATAGCCAGACGCGGAGCTATGGATTAGCTTCGCATTCTGTTGTGGAAAATCTTTTTTACTTAGAAATTTTCACTGTCAACAGAACCCCCTCCAAAGTTATCAAAATGACTTTGAACTTAGCAAATTTTGAAATACTTTGGATCTTCAAACTGAAAACGCGGAGTTAGAATACCAAGTCTCCTTCGCGTTATGCTCGCCTACGCGGAGCTAATCAGCTTCACTTCATTTTCAGTGAAATGAGTAATTGCTTCATTAATTACTCCGAATTTCTGCGTCGAATACCAAGCGACGGAAATCTTGTTTAAATAGAGCTTCTCGGCTCATCTTCTTCTTCATTCGAAGATTTTGAAGAGTTCTCAACTCCTGCAACCGAGTGAGCGATGTCAATGAGCGATCTTCAATTGATCTCCCTTTAACTCTCCATAGATTTTCATCATTAGGATGTCTCTCCAGAAGAATTTGGCTTTATGCACGTTGGCCGGCGTTAATGGCAGCGGCCGTGGAAGTAGACGCGACGGTGAACCAGCTTATGCAGCGTCTTCCGGAGGTAAAAAAAACCTTAACTCTTGGTCTTCTAAGAACCATTCTGAGATATTTTGGCTCGGTTTAATCCGGCCAATTGTTTGCTTTACCGGCAAGATCGCCGTTCTCCGGCCGTAAGGCTTGAAGGAGAAGGAGAAGACATAGAGGAACTCTGTTCTTTTTCTACGCGAAGTTATCGCGTCATCCCTGCACTTGAAACGTGGGGCTCATCTGACTAGCAGTCGCGATGAATCTGCGAGGCTATATTTGATTAGCAATCGCGATGAATCTGTGAGGCTATCTTTGATTAGCAGTCGCGATGGATTCTGTGAGGCTATCTTTGATTAGCAGTCGCGATGGATTTGCGAGGCTATCTTTGATTAGCAGTCGCGAGGAATCTGCGAGGCTATCTTTGATTAGCAGTCGCGATGAATTTGCGAGGCTATCTTTGATTAGCAGTCACGAGGAATCTGCGAGGCTATCTTTGATTAGCAGTCGCGATGAATTTGTGAGGCTATGAAAGAGAAGGAAATAACAGAGAGAAACTGTCCCTCTTTTACGCTAAGTTTCAATTTGCGTCATCCTCTGCGTTTGAAGTGCGAGGCTATTTCTTTTACTGCATGCGGAGTTAGTTTAGCTCCGCGCTTTCACACTTTTAGAAATTCTGTTCCTTTTGCAGTAAGTCCGATCCTTTCTGAAGAGGAGTGTATGTGGGTCCATCGATTTTCATCCACGAAAGTAACTCTAAGGAGGCCAGAAGCATATGCTTTACAATATAGTTGCAGGTTTCAAGCTCCGGCTCCTGAAGATAAACTTTTGAAGGAGCTACAAGCTCAATTAAGGGCTTGCGGCACTTCTCTTTCCTCTCGTGCTTCATTTCAGATGACAGATCCAAATTGACATTTGCAGAGGAGATCTTTTGCATGTGAACCAGGGAACTGAGCTCCAACACCCCGTAGAGAAATCTCACCGTTAGGTTATTGATGAGTCGATGAATATGTAGAAGCTTTCAGGAGAGCTATAACTCCTTCTTTGTAATCTCTTGCTTCATGAATAAAGATAAATTATTTTCCTCTTTATCTGTCGGCTTCAAGAGTCTTTCTTGCTCAACAAATAGATGGTTAATAATTCTGGTAAAATAATCTAAGGCTCGTCTGCGTAACTTATATCATTAATACCTGAAGTGATCGGATAGGGACCCTCTTTAACTTAGCCAAAAATCCAAGTTTTTCATGAGAACGCGAAGCTAAAATACCAAGTTATTTTCGCGTTTCGCGGAGTTGCGCAGAGTAGCGCGGAGTTAATATCTTCACTTTTTTCTTTATCACGCGAGGCTAATAGCTCTACGTTTTGGAGAGTAACTGACCAGTCATTTTCTCCGAAATCTGCGCCGAATTCCAAGAGGCGGTTTCCCTCATTTAAATGAAATCTCTTTTTCTTCTCACTTAGAATTTTTCAGAGATCTCAGAGGTTTAAGCGATTAGAGCTCAGGTGACCCGAGCGTTCTCCGACCGGTTTTCTCCAAATTTTCTGTCGATTCCACTCGATTTTCACAAGTAATGGCGCCCAAGACTCGTGCTACCTCCCGTGCAGCTCCGTCATCGTCAATTGGTGCTAGTAGTGGTGGCGACGATCGTGGCGGGAGGCGCCAGCCCACATTTCGCCCATCGGGGGTAAGAATCTTTCTATCGAGACTCTTTAGGAGATTTTAGAATGATTTGGTTGATTTCTAACCAGTTAATCATCTCTTCCATCGGCGAGATCGCCGTACTCCGGCCATAAGGCTTGGAGAAGAAGAAAAGCCTCTGGTTTTCTTCTCACGCGAAGTTATCGCGTCATCCTCGCGTTTTAAAATGCGGGGCTATTTTAAGAAGCAGTCGCGTTGAAACACGAGGCTATTTTAAGTAGCAGTCTCGCTGAAACGCGAGGCTATTTTAAGTAGCAGTCGCGCTGAAACGCGAGGCTATTTTGACTTCTGCGAGGTCTAATTTTTAGCTTCGCGCAGCGCTATTTTTTAGCTTCGCGCGTCCTAATTTTTAGCTTCGCGCGTCCATACTTAGAGAAATTTTCTGTCTTATAGAAACTTCTCTAACTCTGCTTTCTTTTTGCATTAGGGTATTCGATGGAAGCTCTCCCCCACAAGAACTACTTCGGTTTTGCTGGGGATTCTGATCCTTCCGGTCAATTTCGCTTCACCACTATCTTGGCTTCATATAAGCCAGACCCGAAGGAGCGCAAGGAGAAGTTGATCAAGCATCACCCCACTACTGCGCGGGAAATTATAACTGATGCAGCCTTCGAAACTTTGAATAGAGAGGCGATGGAGAAACCGGCCTTCCTCTTTGGAGACCAGATGGATCAATCTGATGAGATCCTCTTTGAAGAGGAGTGCGTTTGGTTATATAACTCAGGCGAAATGCTGATGTTTCTGCCTAGAATGGATCGTAGCTATCTCCTGGTCTATCTTCAGAGGCTGGCGATGCCTCGGGAATTAAAGTGGGGACTAACTCAAGAGCAAGATGGCGTCCCGACAGGCAAATTTGGTGCGCAAGGGGTTTATCAAGATGGTCCCCCCAGATGCATTACTGGCTTGCTTCCAGGCCGATTTGGCAAGGAGCTTTCAGTAGGAGAAGTCCCATCCCGGGCACAAACTTTCTTAAGTGAGTTCCTGGCGAATGATGGTCAGTACCCGGCTAGCGACTTTAGGATGCCTGGGGGTTTATTCTTCTAGTAATATGTGGTGGGCCCGCCTTGTTCAGTACATGTTGGATTCCCACGAGCCCATCTTAAAGGATATCGGCTTATATAAAGCCATCAGGAACGTTCAGTTCGGGTTCCCCCAGAGTGCTTATCATTTCTTCTGCCTCTTGGAGATGTACAACCCCGAGACCTGCACTCTCTTTACACCAGTGGGTGAGCTAGGGTTCGCTCTCCACGAGATGTTCGAGGTTTCCGGGCTTTCCATGGGTGAAGTCCCCTATGAAGAATACATCCCGTCCACCGAGGAGTTAAACATATTGATGGCAAGGATGAACGTGTCTATGCCACATACTGGGAGATGATGTGCCATTATCGTATTTGTGCTGACCTGGCAGGTGCGCGTAATCATGGTATCGGTCACAAGAAATGGGCCGAATACCTTTTTGCCAACTTGAATTCTAAGGATTGCTCAACAACTATCCATGGCCATCCTCCTATCCCCATCTTAGAGATCAATCAACGTATAGCCAGGGGCCGTTACTTATTATATTATACCACTGACTCCAATGAGAATGGATACGGTCCTGGAACTTCATTCAAGAGCTACCATTATCAAGCCCAGTTTCCGGTCTCCAACAGAGGTCTCATCACCGGGTTTTTGATGCTGTGGCTGAAGAGATGCGTCGTGCCGTCATTGCCCAAGGAAGCAATCACAATGACCGTGGTATATCCAGCGGTTCTTCTTGCATATGGCCGACCCCTTGGACATCTTCCTGCTATGGTGTACAATCTGCAACATGGATTGCGGACACTCTATCATGATTTTCTCCCCGCTGATAAGGTCAAGGGGAAAGGAAAGGGCAAATCAAAGAAGACTGCCCAGCCGAAAACTCCAAACCCTAGGGTGGAGCTTCCTTATACTTATCTGATGGCATGGCTCGTTTTGCACTGCCCCTCTCTGATGAGTGCGGCTAAATGCCGTTCGGGTGAAAAGTGCTTCTTTGTGGAGCTGTATGAACGCTCTTCATGGAAGCACAATTATATGTCCCAAATTCGGAAGACTCTTCGTAGCTTTCAGAACTATGAGATCTCCGGTGTTTTCCTGACTTTCCCGGCGGAGGATATGGGTTGAGACTGAAGGATGCTGTGGGAGCAGATAATTTTACTGCTTTATCTGCGGGAGCGTTCTGGTGGCTCCTCAACATCTGTCCCGGACACTTGGTATATCGTCAAAATATCAAGTGTCTAATTGAACCATACATCCCAAGTCGCTTTGCTCACCAGTTCGGATGCTCTCAACTCTTCGTGGGTAATCCGAACAAGAATCTTGCTTACGAGGGGAACTTGTACGAAGGTGCCCGTGGCTGGTTCCATTTTGCAGCGAGCGAAACCGAAGCTAAATTCACCTTACCCTAGAAGTCGCCAGAACTGGCAATGACCCTCAGCTTCTGCATATGCTTCAGCATTGCAAATACTGACGTGCCCGGCTTCTCTTCCAACCGCAGTTGTTGCAAGGAGATCGAGGCCTTCTACATTAGCCGCCAGGGTGCTTCTAGAGTGAGAATAAAAGGAATGGAAGAATTCCTTGGCGTCGCGGCTGAGCCTTCAGATGCCAGCGAGTCCGACGATGATGACGATAATGATGATGATAACAACCCTGACGTTGGAGGTGCTCCCCAACCTGTCGTTACTCAACCCTGGAGTCCAACTCTCAAACGCCGCGGTGCCTCAAAGAAAAGGCCTACCAAGAAGCAGAAGTTGGCTCCGGAAACTTTAATAGCCCCCCAAGAAGTGGCTATTAAACTTGCTTCAGACCTGCTATCTTCAGCCCTATCTCTAGCGCCGGCAAGGGAGGACGAACCTGCTAAAGCTCTAAGTGTCGCCGAGGTTTCGGCTCCTCCGACCGTAGAGCTTGCTGCACAATCTGCGGCGCAACCAACGGGTAGCGAGACGGGTACGTTGTTGGAAACAACGGCAGCTTCTCCTTCAAGCCCAACAATTGGACTTGTATCTCCAGGTATGGTTCTTAATATTTCGTCTTTTGTCTGTTATTTTTACTTTGTAACACTATTTTACCTGTTTCCTGAGATGCAGGTGGTCAACTCCTCTCGCTAATGCACTCAACTACTCAAGGGGAGTCTGATGACAGGGTGGACCATTCGGGCGCTACTGGCTCAGTGAGTGGTTCGGCAAATGAATTTGACGCTGACTATTTCACGCTGACCACATGTCCAATTTCCTCATCAATTCCTCCCATAGACGAGCTAGGGAGTGATGAAAGAACAAAAGTTATTATTGCAGCCGCTGCAAAAGAGGCCACCCCGTCTCCCAGTATGTCGTCTCCAACACCACCGGTCTGTTCCACTGAGACCTTTTCAGTGATCTTTGGTGCACCTTCTGCTCCTCAGTCAGCGGTGCTAACATCGTCTATCATTGTGGCTGCTGAGACACCTGCAACTCCTCCAACTTCAAGTCTTCCAGCAGGGGATGAGAATAATTTGAAGTTCTAGTTCGAAGCCACTTCCGTAAGTGAGGGAGCTTCTGGTGGAAATACTCCCTCATCTTCTCCTGTAGGTGGCGCTGCCCAGGTGATCCGTACTAGCGCCGCTTCCCCTCAGGTTCCTAGCTCTTCCAGATCTGCATTGGCTTTATTGGTTCCTCATATCCTGAATTTGGTGCAAGGACGGGCTTCTTCTTCGACTCCGGTAGCCACTGCTCCCCTGCCCGTGACATCTCCCTTGGCATTACCTGCTTTGCCTGCTGACACTTCAAATCCTCTTGAAGAACTTTTCAACTTTAGTGTCGTTGATTTTATGCGTTTACTAAGGAGATGTATCGAGATGGTCCTTGCTGGCCACGATTTCTTCAACTTCGCACGTCCAATGTTATTCCGCTATCTGGAAAACATCGAAGAAGTTGGGGGACAAGATCGAGCAGCTCCTTACCGGGCCCGCCTTGCAGTCTTAGAAGAGCAGGTGACCACGCTACACACGCTCCGTCAGGCGGATGTAGAGGCGATCACTGAGATAGAACTGGCGCGGCTTCGGGCGGAATCAACGTCGCGTAGAAATGCTTTAAGGCAGCAGGAAGAGAGATGGTCAGGAGCTGACAGAGCTCCAAGCCAGCTGGGAATCCATTCTTGGAGATCTGAGGAGGGTGGACTCTGAGATTGGGGAGAGTCAGGCTGCCATTTCTAGAGCCCAGGAGACGATCGCCAGAGCTCGGGCCATCTTGATAGACAATGAACTCCAATTAGGGGAGTCCGTCAAGAAGCGGAAAATGTTGCTTCTCCAACAGGAACAGGTCAAGCAGGAGGAGACGGCCAGGAACTGTGCCATTGAAGAGTCTCGTCAGCAGTAACTTGCAATAAATGACGATTAGTTGCGTAGACAGGCTCAACATACTGTAGAGTCATCTCATCGTCGAAATTTGGATGAGACGATAAATAAATTGAAACTCCTGGGAGACTCATAGTTTCCTTTCTCTATTCTCTCATTTTTCTTGTAATAAGAACTTCGCAAACGGGAGAGAGATAACCTTTGATGGTTCTTCGAAATTCTTTTTGTATCTTCACCCTTTTAATAAAGATGATTCTTTTGACTCTTTTATTTGTCGGCTTCAAAATAGATTTGCTTGCCCAACAAATAACTTGTTGTCAAAATGATTTATCCCTCTGTATCGTTTATGCACAATTTTCCGTACCATACTGTCAGAGGTAAGAATTTAACATGACAGGGTTTATGGGGTTTTTAGCAAACCCCCAGCTATCAACAGATTTGATTAGCCTTTACCAACTACCGTTTGAGTTGGGCTAGCCATGTTATTCCCCTCAACATGGTGAGTTGTTGAGGATTTCGTTTGGCCTTAAATGCCAAACTTTTCCTCTTCCCTTTGCCTTATCGGCGTTAGGTAATTCATACTTTTACCCCAGTATGATGGGTTGGCGAGAAACTGGTTCTCTTCCCATTGCCTAGTCGGCATTGGACAATTCATACTTTTACCCCAGTATGATGGGTTGGCGAGAAACTGGTTCTCTTCCCATTGCCTAATCGGCGCTGGGTAATTCATACCTTTTAGGTCAGAGGCGCTCAATCGTGCATGCCTAAAAGAAAGATTGGCGGCTGTTCAAACTTGAGAACTGGCACACCAGGTTTTAGGTCAGAGGCGCCAAACTGCGCATGCTTAAGAAAAGACTGGTGGTGGTTCAAACTTGAGAACCAAACAGGAGGCGGTTCAAGGCTCTCTCGCGTAACTTGAACTGGGCGCACCAAACACACCAGGTTTAGGTCAGAGGCGCCAAACTGCGCATGCCTAAAAAGAAAGACTGGAAGCCGTTCAAACTTGAGAACTAAGCACACCAGGTTTGGATCAGAGGCACCAAACTGCGCATGCCCAAGAAAATATTGATGGTGGTTCAAACTTGAGAACCAAACTGGAGGCGGTTCAAGGCTCTCTCGCGTAACTTGAACTGGGCGCACCAAACACACCAGGTTTAGGTCAGAGGCGCCAAACTGCGCATGCCTAAGAAAAGACTGGAGGTGGTTCAAACTTGAGAACCAAACACACCAGGTTTAGGTCAGAGGCACCAAATTGCGCATGCCTAAGAAAAGACTGGAGGTGGTTCAAACTTGAGAACCAAACACACCAGGTTTAGGTCAGAGGCGCCAAACTGCGCATGCCTAAGAAAAGACTGGAGGAGGTTCAAACTTGAGAACCAAACACACCAGGTTTAGGTCGGAGACGCCAAACTGCGCATGCCTAAGAAAAGACTGGGGGTGGTTCAAACTTGAGAACCGGACACACCAGGTTTAGGTCAGAGGCGCTCAATTGCGCATGCCTAAAAAAAGACTGGAGGCGGTTCAAACTTGAGTATCGGGCACACCAGGTTTTAGGTCAGAGGCGCTCAACTGCGCATGCCTAGTCTAAGTGCTCTCACGCGTAACTTGAATGGAGATGGGAATAATGCAAATCATACTGTCAGAGGTAGGAACTTAACATGACAGAGTTTATAGGATTTTTAGCAAACCCCCAGCTATTAACGGATTTGATTAGCCTTTACCAATCGCCTTTTGCGTTGGGCTAGCCATGCTATTCCCCTCAGCATGATGAGTTATCGAGAAATTGATTTCCTCTCCCCTTTGCCTTTAATCAACATTGGGTAGTTAATTTTATACTTTTACCCCCAGTATGATAGGGTTGACGAGGAACTTGATCTCCTTTTCCCTTTGCCTTTAATCAGCATTGGGTAAAAATTTTTATTTATAGCACCCAATTAGCCATTTCAATGGCTATTGAGAATAGCAGAAGCATGATGTTTATCATCGTTAATATTTTCGGCACCCCTAGCCAAATTCGGCTGCTAGCCAATGAGAATGATTCGATCGTAGCTGTGGTTCGGAGCATACCCAAGGGGCTAGCTTGCAAATGTGGGCTGCCCGTGCTTGGTGTCGATATTGGCTTCCCTACTGGTACATGGATCACTCTGGTAGGGATTGCTCTGGCAGGGAACTTATTGGTTCCAATTAAAGTTGTCATATTTGTAGAAACTTTCTTCTGTTCCTCTTTAAGTGTGAGAATCCCGGCTTCTATCAATGCTTGAACTTGGTTCTTTAGAGGATAACAATCTTTAGTTGGGTGCTCGACTTTCCGATGGTACAGGCAATAGTTAGGGTCGTTGGTTTTACCAACGTCTTCCGGTTTTCCATTTTCTGAAAGTTGTAGCAAGCCCTTTCTGAGGAGGAGATGGAATAGAGTACCAGGCTGCTCAGTCTTGAATGTATAAGTTTTATCTTGTCGGAGCTTATTTTGACCTGCACCTCTCGGATTTTGAGGTCTTGGCTTCGGATCTACAACAGATGGCATCACAGTCTTCCCTTTATTTTTAGGATTCTGTGAATATGCCTGTTATTCGTAGAGTTTCTCGTGCCACGAGATTCCTTAATTCGACGAATTATATCTTCCGCCTGCTCTCCCTGCTTCAGCAGATCTTTCCAAGTTTTGGACTCTACAGCTCCCATTCTTATCAGCACGCCGGTCCTGAAATTATGCTTACAGGTTTCCACCAGGGTTTCCTGAGTTATACCGTGTCGACAATACACGGACTTTTCCCTGAAGCGTTCAATGAAACTCTTAACCGTTTCTTCTTCCCCTTGTTTCGTTGCAAGGAGGGAATGAACCGATATCTCGGTATCATCCTCAAAGAAACGTGCCAAGAACTGTTTCTCGATATCATACCAAGTATTTATGGTTCCCGGGGGCAACTGCATAAACCATGTAAAAGCAGGCCCTCGCAGGGTGCTCGCAAATACTTTGGTCATTATGGGATCGTTTCCCATTAGATGACCTGCCTGCGATAAGAAGTAATAGATATGCTGACTTGGGGACCCCTTCCCGTCATATGACTCCAATTTGAGGGGTTTATATTTTTCTGGATAAGGGGCAAAATCCCACTCAAGCGGATATGGCCTTGAAACCCCCGATTCCTTCAGTTCCTTCTTGTGCATCAAGGCATCAAGTTGGCTTTGCAATTTCTCGATCTTTTCTCCATGAGAATCATGGAAAGAATATTTGTCATCATCCTCATGTATCGAATAAGCCTTTTCTTTTTTAGTTTCTTCATTTGCCTTAGGTGGCGGTTCCGAAGAAATTTTAGCCTTATCGTCAGCTATCTTCTGGGTATTTTCGACCACCTTTAGAAGCATTAGTTTGAGGTCATCAATGGACTTTTGCTGACTTAGAATCATTTGTTTCTGAACTTCCAACCTCTGGCCGATATCATCGGATTTATCCACCATATGTAATGCGAGCCTTCTTGGTCGGGAAGAAATGTATGAATGTGAAGAGGCTATGGCTGAATTGTCGGAGCCATCATCGTAGGAACCTTTTGCAAGTCTCCTATAATCTCGAGGAGCGACAATACCTGACTTGAGTCTTGTAAGATGGCGAGATTGTTCATCATCTGCATCTGACTCGTGTCTTTTTTCCATGGCCTTCTTACCCTTACTGACCATATTTGAAGTCACCGCCTTTACCTCTTTTTCTTTAATTTTATATCTCAGATCATTCTTTCTTCTCTTTGGAGTATCTTGACGAGACTCAGTTATTCTGTTAAATACAGACACTCTCTTCTTAGTACAACAGCAATTGTCCAATACAGCAGATATGGCTGTTATGAGCTGCTCACAATGATATGTCGAGTGTGGTTGAGCTTGAGTCATATTTCTCTTTTTTGTCAAGTAATCTTTGAGATCGGTGTCATTTGGTGACGAAGAATCAAGGTGGCCACCTGGTTGTTGAGAGGGTCCAGGGGCCCACTGAAGTTTTTCAGAGTCATTGGTGTCAACATGTTGTCCAATAACCTGATTATCAGCCTTGATTCTATATTCAGGCTGTTTTACGCGGAGCTGGATATTAGCTTCGCGTTCTGAAGCATTTACGCGAAGTTGAGCTATAGCTTTGCATTTGACGCTAGCCTCGTGTTTTACGCTGGCTTGGCGTTTCTGAAGAAATTTATCTTCTTCTTTATGCTTAGCCTCGCGTGGAAAATCACACGCTGGCTTTGCCTTGCGATTTACGCAAGAATCCTTGGCTTTGCGAATAACGCTTGGCTCAAGTTTTTGTTTAGGTCTGATAGCCTCGCGTGGAAGAAGTCCATCACATGCTGGCTTATCTTCGCGTTTTATGCGAATCTTGGCACTTTGGCCAGTTTCAGAGTTAAGTTTAGTAGCCTCGCGTGGAGAAAGTACATCACACGCTAGCCTGAAGTTAGCTTCGCGATTTGCTACGCTAGCCTCGCGTTTTACGCTGGTTTGGCGTGTTTTCAGAAGTTTCTCTTCTGTAATCTTAGCCCCGCATGGAATAAAATTCCTGTACGCTGGCTTACTCTTGTGGTTATCACAAGTCATAACTTCGCGTCTCGCGCGATTTCTGTGACTGACAACAATTTGCCAATCATCTTCGCGTCCCTCGCGAGTGTTATAAGTCTTGCGTTTCTCGCAAGTATTACTGGCCTCGCGTTTCTCGCTTGGCTCAGTATCAGCCTCGCGTGGAGAATCACACGCTGGCTTTACAGAATTTTTATACTCGCGTTCCTCGCGAGTGTGAAAAGTCTTGCGGTTCTCGCAAGTATTACGAGCCTCGCGTCTCTCGCTTGGCTTAGTATCAGCCTCGCATGGAAAATCACACACTGGCCTTAAAGAATTTTTATACTCGCGTCTCTCGCGAGTGTCAGATATTTTGCGATTAGCGCAAATCTTGCTGGCTTCGCGTCTCTCGCTAGGCTCAGCAATAGCCTCGCGCGGAATATCACACGCTGGCTTTCCAGAATTTTTATACTCACGTCTCTCGCGAGTGTCAGAAGTCTTGCATTTCTCGCAAGTAGCCTCGCGCTTCTCGCTTGGCTTAGTATCAGCCTCGCGTGGAGAATCACACGCTGGCTTTAAAGAATTTTTATACTCGTGTTTCTCGCGAGTGTCAGAAGTCTTGCGTTTCTCGCAAGTAGCCTCGCGCTTCTCGCTTGGCTTAGCATCAGCCTCGCGTGGAGAATCACACGCTGGCCTTAAAGAATTTTTATACTCGCGTTTCTCGCGAGTGTCAGAAATTTTGCAACTAGCGCAAATCTTACTGGCTTCGCATTTCTAGCTAGGTGCAGTAATAGCCTCGCGCGGAAAATCACATGCTGGCTTTAAAGAATTGTTATACTCGCGTTTCTCGCGAGTGTCAGAATTTTTGCGACTAGCGCAAATCTTACTGGCTTCGCGTTTCTCGCTAGGCTCAGCAATAGCCTCGCGCGGAAAATCACATGCTGGCTTTTCCTTGATTTTAAGACAAGTTGTAACTTCGTGTTTAACGCGATAATGACCAGTCTCGCGATTAGCGCGAGCCAGTTTGTGAGGGACCAAGCCTCACGTCCATTAGCCTCGTGTCTAAGGCGGGCTTTGAGGGCTTTTCGCCTTGCTCTCCGATTTCTATTTCGGAGTTGGGTTCTGGTCAATTCAGTTCCCATGCCTTCTTCGACAGTAGAGAGATCACCCCCTGCTAGGATTTCCTGCCCAAACACCGGCTCTATAGCCGCGGTCTCCAAGGATCCCCGTTTCTCAGTGGATACCTTTTTACCCGTTGCTCGGGTATTGGAGCGCATGCGACGATAGCGCCGCGTTTCGGTCAGGTTACCTGACTCAGAGGAAAGGTACTTCTTGTACTTCTGTTGGTCGATTTCAACGACCAGCGTGTCTACTTCGGATCCGATCATGTCAACGTCCGATTGCGCCACAATCTCTTCATCAGTTAAAGAGATGGCTCCCACTGTGGTCGCCAGTTTGTTCGCCGCAAAAGTTCCTTTGCTTCCTTCCATTGAATTAACTTAAATTACAATAGAAGTGAACAAGATGTATAAAGAGAACAAACGAGAGGATTTTATACTTCAATCTCTTTCTTTTACAATGCAGTGGCGATGGGATCTATAGTAGTTCCTTTGGACGATCGGTACGTTGAAATATTCTCTTTTGAAGATATCGGCCAACTGTAGACGATCTTCTTGGTCTTTGCTCTTCACGAATCCAAGGCTCTATGCGTAACTTGAATTCTCTAAGAGGAAGATGATCACAAAAGGCTTCAAGGCTCTCTCGCGTACTTGAATTGCCGAAGGATCGAAAGAAGGAAGAAGAAGACCTCTGATCTCTGGTTTTGATTCGTTCAAGGCTCTCACGCGTAACTCGAACTTTATCAAAAGCCTCCAAAAAGACCCCAAAGATCTCTCTAGGGTTTCACCAAGAAGGTATTTATAGCCCCAGGAAGATTTGAGAGAGTTTCTATCTGAATAGAATTTGCTCTCATCAAGGATTCCAATCAAATATTTAATATTGATTTAAATCTCTTGGTTTTGAATTCTGATTGGATTTGATTTGGTATTTGGATAAGCCCAAATCATAATCTCAATCAATTTAAAATTCTGGTTATCTGCTCACGCGAAGTTTTAATCGCATCAAAATGCGGCGCTAAATAACCAGTGCGTGGAGCTAACGCGGAGCTATCGGACATCTCCGCGTTTACTCAAACGCGAGGCTAAAAATAGCCAGACGCGGAGCTATGGATTAGCTCCACGTTCTGTTGTGAAAAATCCTTTTTACTTAGAAATTTTCACTTCCAACAGTGTGCTCATCATAGGCGTGCTCGAAGAGACATGAGAGTTGTGTTCATTTAACGGAACCCGTCGGTGGTATCTGCAGGATCCAACCCGCGGTTGCAACTGTGGGTTTGTACCCGTGGGTTCGCTCCTGCGGGGTGCAACCCGCGGGTTGGCACCCGCGGTTGCAAGCCGCAGGATGCCACCCGCGGTTGGCACCCGCGGGTTGGCACCTGCAGTTGGCAACCTCGGGATGCCACCCGCGGTTGGCAACCGCGGGATGGCACCCGTGGTTGGCAACCCCGGTTAGCACCCCGGTTTGCTCCGAAATTTTTCACTGTTCCGGAATTTTCTGCAACCCTTTCTGTATGATTGATGCGTGCTCGTTGAGTTTTACGCCTTAGATTTCTCTTTTGGGAGCGGGTTAGAGTTTGATTTAACTTTTGGTTTGACTTTGGAACGGGCGATAACGCTGTGTTCTTGACAGACGATGACGTCTTGTCAGTTCCAACGGGCAATGACGCCTCGTAAGTTTTCATAGGCGATGACGCCTTTTGATTTCCGGTGGGCGATGGTGCCTAACCTTTTTTCATCGTTGCCCGGCGATGACGTCTAAGCTCCGAATCAGAAGAAGAAAGAAATTCCTCATATTTTTGCTGGTCGACTTCTACGACCAGCGTTTCAACGACAGATCCATCGCTACCAAATCAGACTGCGCCACCATATTCTCTGTTGTGAACAGAGGGGCTCCCACTGTGGTCGCCAGTTCTTGTTTGCTCAAAATTTGAATCTTTCCTTCCATTGTAAAATTGTTTGATTACAACGAAAATATTTAGATTTACAAAACTCTGAGGAATTACAAGAACGGGAATATTAATTTATTCCCTTTTTTTATGTGGGTTCGGGTGGCGATGGAGCCTCGCTGGTGCACTTCGTTGACCGTCTGACCGGGAAGAGGATGGCTCTGCTCCGCTCCTTGATTTCACGAGTTCGCCCGAAATCGTCCCAAAAGTCCAAAAATCCAAAAGTCCTTTCTCTGACTCAATTTCTGTATTTTATAGATTGAATCCGCTCGAAATCCGGCTCAAATTATCCCTGAAAAATCGGATCACAAGATATCAGGAAAAATAAATAGGAAACAAATAAACGGAAAATAACCCGCAGGTTGGCACCTGCGGGATCGCTCCTGCGGGTGGCAACCCGCGGGATCGCTCCCGCGGGTGGCACCCGCAGGAGCCTCCCGCGGGTGGGCACCCGCGGGAATTCTCCCGCGGGTCACTCGCGGGAAATTGCCACGGGAGATTCCCGCGGGTCCCCCCGCAAATTTTTGTTTTAAATTTTAATTATTATTATTATTATTTATTATATATTATTATTATTATTATTGTATATATATATATATATATATATATATTAGTATTTTTTTTAGTATCTACACTCTCTTTTATAAAGATACACTTCAAACTACTGAAAGATCAACTCCTGACAAGCTCGAGAATGGCACTGACGTTGATTTTGAACCACGTCAAGAGATGAAGAAAATTGGAAAATAGGTCCACTTTAATAAAATTAGAAGGCTTGAATGTAAATGACACCGCCAATGATAATGGCAAGTGGATAATAAATGATGATGTAAGCTTTGATTATTCCTCTGGTGTTGACTTTAAATCATCAAGTATTAGAATTGATATATTCAGTGAACAAGTTCATAGAGTGTACTCCTTAGCACCCTTCTATACGATCCATCCAATCATCAATAAAATACAATATGATAATGATGAGGACACAAGTGAAGCAATCTCTGAAGTTCTAGCCAAATATAGAGCAAAGGCTTAATTATTAGAAAAAACATAGAGCTAAATAGGAAAAACTTATGAAAGTTTAAAGAAAGAGAAAGGTGCTCCTAATTTCTTCTATTATGATCTTAATTCACATAGATAATGGCAAAGATGGATTATAACATTGCGAAAGATAGGGGTTTGAATTTTAACAAAGGAAAAAAAAGAATACTTCGACCCTTGTGCCAGAAGAAAAAAATCCTAATTATTATGACAAAACTAGAAGGGGTCAGGGATATGTTATAACACCAGAACCTTCTTCAAATTCAGTCTTTGAAGATGAAATTCATATGATTACCCTTATGAATTATCATCCTGGGATTTAGAGACGAGTGTATGTGTAGTTTTCCACAACCTCACAGTCAATAAGGTATTAGAGGACCATATTGAAGAAAAAGATGAAGAATCAATCTCATCTCGAGATATTTTTGGGGCTAAACTTTTAAACATGAAGTGGAAGATTCAGTTTGAACAATGTGATCCCCCAATAGAAAATAAATTAGTCCATTCAAATATGATTGATAAAGCTAATCCAATACATATTTATCAGTCAGAGCTTGACATTATCAGAACGATAAGATCTTATATCTTTGTTAAAAGAATATATAGACATCTTCGCCTGGGATTATAAAGAAATATCAGGACTTGACCCGTAGGTGGCCATGCATCGATTGAACATCAAACCAAATCTAAAATTTATTAAACAAAAATAAATAAGATTCCATTCATAAATTATGGAGTCAATTAAAGCCGAGATCAAAAAGCTTATTGAATCAGGCTTCATTCAAGAGGAACAACACCTCGACTAGGTGACAAATATAGTTCCAGTAATAAAGAAAAATGGAAAGATCCAGAGTCTGCATCAATTTACGAAACTTTCCAAAGATGAAACCCGCTTCTAGTTACATATGTTATGATTAATAAATCCTATGGTTTCGAAAGGATGTAATTTATTAATGGATTTTCAAAATATACCAAATCAAGATGTATTCTAAAGATGATAAGATTACATCTTTCAGGATACCACTGAAAGTGTACTGTTACAATATTATACCCTTTGGACTGAAGAATGCTAACACCACAGAGCAACATTTGATGAACATAATTTTTCATGAACTACAAAAAAAAAAAAAAAACAGAGAATGTTATGTTGATGACCTTGCCATCAAAAGTAGAAACAAAGCAGATTATCTTCAAAAATCTGAAAGTGGTTTTTGACTTAATGAAAAAAATACCAAATGCAAATGAATCCAACTAAATCCTTCTTGGAAGATTCTAAGAGTAAATTCCTTTGATTTATAGTCACATCCAAAAAGATCTATCTTGATCCGGACAAGATCAAGGTTATTCAAGCATGGAACCACTTAGAAATCTTAAAGAACTCAGGTGATTGCAAGAAAGACGAACGTGATATCCAATGATTTATTTCTAATCTATTGGGACTTTGTCAACCATTCACACGGTTAATGAAGAATGACGTATTATTCATCTAGGATGCAACAACCTATCCATATAGGATGATTCTCCCCATGCAACTCACAATGCTCAGCCTCTTGGCCCTTCTGGCCACACTTATCGTAGCGCAAACCTCATCTAGAAGGGGTAACGATGAAATATCATTGTCCTCTATACTCCATGACATATGGAAGCAGTGTCAAGAGTTAGACTAGATATTACTGCCTAATAGCTGCCATCAAATCAAGGATGTCCAGTAGAAACTTATTGGGCTTACCAATGTGTAACAAACAAAACTCTAGAATGTAGTCTCTCCGTACACATAAGATACAGGGTATGGAAATCGAGCTAAGACGTGAACTAACACTGGATGTTGGAGACTCTATCATGCCTGCAATTTAGAGTTTAGAATTCCGGAAATTAAACCCAGCAAGTAGAATATATAAAGAATAAACAAGTGTATTATCATGGCACAAGAGTAATAGACAATATTGTGGTGTGTCAGTGCCAGCCGTGACACTCAGGGTTACTTGGGGATATAAATAAACATGAACAATAGTCGGTGCAACATGCAAGCAAGTACTGCAATGAGTAAATGATAATGACACGTGTCCATGTCTCAGCTATATCCCATGTTAGTCATTGGAAACTATTAGTTGGATAGGATGTCCTTCGAATTCAATATCATAAAGTGCTTGTGCATATCCAGGACCTGGTCTTAACCCACGATTATAAGTTAGGATATATCACCAGGCACTACATGGTAAACCCTAAATTGTATAAAAGATTTGGATGTATCATTCAAGGATACTAAAATACTATCCTATCGATATACCATATGGGTGCCGCTACAGTAGTGGTTCACGACCCCCAACTTGAAATCTTATATTATATTATTCTTATCAATCCAATATTTTTTCCCATTCCCACATTTGCATCAAACAGATGGTTAGTACGGACATAATGGGATATCTATATCTCTACATGCACATGTCTATTTTTAAGAATCAAGAATTAAGAATCAATTTTCATGTCAAATCTGGATCATGTCTATAGTTCTTATAACCATGTAATTCCTTGTTCATACCATATCACTGTGTTCCTTGTATCATATATACTATGTGACATACTGTGGTTAATCATGCTATGCATTATATAGTCAGCGTCATGAAAATCATGTACAAGTCAATTACCAGGCATCACTTACAATTAAGCATCAAGTGCATCCTCCTAAAGGCATCTCTAAATAATTGTTTTGGACAGCTATGACATAATAATACATTAGTAAAACCATATAGTACTAATTACGATGAGAATATATCCAGCCTCTGGCCCACAAACAAGACAAGCATATTTCCAGTCTCATTCCCACATGCATTACATAGAAATAATATTGATTATATCATCTAGATTGTGATCTCTTACCATTATAAGTTTGCTAGGTCTCACTATGTATTTTTCAGTACTATATTATATTTTAGTCACTCTAGCTAGCTCGACTACATAGCCTAAAGTAGACTAGTTAACCTTAAGTGTGATCCAGCACTGGAGTTCCACTAATGAAACCTTTTAGTCATCACTATCCTTCTGCTAGGGTTTTATTATTTTAACTAGGTCAAGATACTTAGATTAAGACTATATTCAATTAGGTCAAGTTTAATAATTATGTGGCTCGGTCAAACTGTCACTTGGCGATGTTGACTGATACATAGCGATTTGGCTCAGTCAGACTCCACTTAAACTTTGCCCACTTCTAAGCCATATTAGTAGATTCAGTTTTGCACCCCTAGATCTATGGAAAATATTCCATACTACAATCTATTTCCAAAGCAAGCAACCCTAGTTTGATTTCCAGTCTCACAATTTACTGTGTGAATCTACTTTATTCTCTTAGTAATTAGCATGCCTATGACATTCCAATTTTCCTCTTTTCCTCAACATAACTATGGACATGAAATCAGCTAATAATCACCACATATATAATGTCATAAACTCAAGAATTTATATCAAAACTCATATTTTAATTATATTACTAATTAACAAAAGTACAATTTTTATGAGTCCTCTCAGAATTATACCATAACAGTAAGATTCATAGAAAAGTAGCAACCTTAAAAATACTTTAATCCACAAATATAATTTGTTAGTTAGGGTCCATCATCAACTATCATGATTGGATTGCTAGGTAACACTCTTAATCCCTATCTGATGTCATTTCATAATTGATGGTCATGGAGTTCTCGCCACTTCACCATTTCACTTTTCTGATCATATTTCCCCCATAAGAATCAGGCAATGACATCTATATTTGCTCCATAGCCTCAACTAAGAAACTCCTAGCAATAATTAAACTAAAATAAAAATTCATCTAATTATTAAATTGAAACCTAGGCCAAGCTTATTGGATGGGCCAATAACTAACAACTAGCCAAGAAAAATAAAGTTCGAAGCATGCTGAGTAATAAGATCATCATGAAAATATTACAGAACAAAAACCAACCCCTTTGGACTTTTCAAGCCTACTAGGCAGTGTCAAGTCTGTTACCTAGTGGTCTCTTCAGTTACGTAGCCCATCAATTTTTCAAAACATGCTACACATTATTTTCATAATCTAAAAATATGATCGAGGATGAAAATACAAGCATCGTCGTAGCCCTTAGAATAGAAAGAAATCAATAAAGAGGGTAAAAAGAAATGTCATTATTTGCCTCGGTCTTATACTTCTAGAATAGCTCTAGCCGGTCTTCTTCTTCTTGCTTCATATTTGAAGAGAGCTCTCTCCTCTGCCATTGCTCTTGAATGAGGATGGAGGAAGTGAATGTTAGTAGGGAAAAAAAAATGAGTAAGTGTGTTTATATGAAGGGATATTAAGGAGATAATGGGTACTGTTCATGCCTACAAGTGGGATAACCATAGGAACAAGTTTTCGTCACTAGTCAAATAGAAATTAAAATGATTTTTTGAAAAAGAAAATTAGAGGATAGAATTTTAAAATATTAGATTTTAATTATTTTTATTTTTAAAGGACATAATAGTTAGGTCCTAACTATCCAAATTTCTACACATACTCAAGTTTATATATTTCTCCCCAATTGGTCAAAGAGATGACATATCTTTGGAGTATAAAGAAAAAGAAAAGGAGAAAAAGAAAGAAAAAAATAATTAAATAGGATTTTCTCATCGGTAAAATTTGATGTGGCCAAAAATTTTCCAAGAAATTGCTGAAGATATAGCAAAGCAATATAAACATAACATAATTTGTGGAATTATTGCTGCATGAGTAGTTTGCAGGATAGAACTGAATTGACAAATCAAAAGTTAGATATTCTCATCAGTTTTGGTGCTATCTCAGAAATTCCAAGAAAATTTTTAAAAATTGCAAATATTGAACAGTAATTTCAAAGATGGAATGTAGTATGGAGTAATATAATTGAAATTATGCCTATCAAAAGTTTAACCAGTCTTCAATCAGCTTCAGTGTTGCCATATTTTGACTTTCTCGGAAAATTTTGAGAAGATCACCAAAAATCTACAAAAATAGGACAGTGATGGCTTCAAAAGCATTTCATTTTGGGTTATACATTTTAAAATGGATTGATCAAAGGTAAAATCGGTAACCAATATGGTCGGTTTAGGATTTCATGCCCAATTGATACATAAGATTGATATAAAAATATAAGATAGAATCACATATCATATAGGACCACTGTCAATATCTAAAAGACCTACAAATTGATTTGTCATTATGGAGAGTATGAGTTTGGGGAATGTTGCCTAGTTGTGAGTGTTACAGAGCACTAATCTCTCTTTTTGATCGCAAATTCTCGAAGAATTAATCTTCCATCCCTCATCCCATGGAGGAAGAGGGTATTTATATTTTTGAATCGTTAATCATGATTATAGTAGAGCTATTAATCCATAGTTTCCTTTCATAACTTGCAAATAAAGCCATGCAACTCAGGATTCGAGAGAGACAGTTTAAGTAGAAGTCAAATTATAGACAAGATCAACCACGTGATAAACTTGTGATACTACTTTTGAGTTGGACATGAGCTGGGCTACTTTGAATTATAGTAATAATTCTTTTATCTCTCATGAACTTTTTGATTCTTCACTCAATGATTTTTCTTACTTGCAGACTTGGACTGACCTTTTTTTTTTTTTTTTAAACAATAGTAAATAAACAAAACCAGTATGAAGATGAGTCATAATTTGAAACTGACTAGATGAATCTTGCTAAGTTTTTAGAAGCAATAACTGTTATATCATTTTTCAAATCCAAAAGGAGAACAAATATGATAATTATGATATTCTCATAAAATATTGTTTAGGTTCAACCATTAAGTTCCACCATAACCCATTTCATCTTATTATTCAAATATATATATATATATATATATATATATATATATATATATATATATATATATATATATATATATATATATATATATATATATATATATATATATATATATATTACATAGAGATTTTGAATCTTGATCCAATAAGTTGTGTACAATTAGCATCCGTGCTAAAGTCCACGCATCAAGTATTATGATTATCAATGTGTTATGCATCATCAAGTCCATATTTAGCACTACACCTTTTTGCAGATGAGTAATGATTTATTACTAGAGCAATGATGTTTCCTATGCATAAACGTATTAATGAGAAAAGCAAAAGATGAGAATTTTTACTGCTTTCATATTGTTACAATCATTTTGCATTCCAACTCGCGCTTCGTGTAATGCATATTCTTTTATATCTCATATGGTTAATATATGAACAAGAGCTGAATAGAAATCCTAACAATAATTAATAGCATGCAAAAGATATCCACTAAATATAGGAACCGATAGACAATGACAGATGCACAAACGTGAAAAATATAAAATAGTGATATCAATAGGATACAATGTGCATGCATATTACTAGGAATCTTGATCAAAGCATATCCCTCAATATATGTAGACTATTATCATCAAATTTGACTACAGACTTCCAATTATCCCCACTAAAAGTCTATAAAGTTTGGGAGTCAAAGGGTCTAGTTTGGATAACGAAATACTTTTTATTACAGAGCATCCAAAAGTTTTAACCAATTTAGTATTTATATCTTAAATTTCTAGTAAGTCATAAAATACTTATCCAACACACTTGAAGTTCTTATAATAGTTTCTCAGCATATAATTCTAACAGATAATAAAACTTGGAGCAAAATTAAAATGATTTAATTAGGTAATTACACAATAGTACTTTTAGCTTGTTCACTATAATGGTTACGATACTTTAGATAAATAAGTTAGGTAGCAGATTCAAATCCAATTATCTAAATCTAAAATTTGGTATACATTGTTTTGACTTATCATTTTACTACTGATAAATATTTTGAAACCAAAATACTCAAGTTTTATCCTATATCAAATTTTCAAGCAAAATACAACCAATTTTAGGTTTTAACACTCTTCAACAATCAACTGTACACAATCAATAAAAATCATATTATATGTATTTAGAGATTAATTAGAGAAATCTTGTTTATTTCACATAGATTTATATCTTTTAAAGTATGAAGTATAGTATTTCTTTCCTTTATTGGAAGTTAGGATGAAAGATATGGAATTGGAACCTTGACAACTCAACGGGCCTTCAAGCAAATCATATTTTTCCTTCTTTGATGGCTGCCCTAGCCAGAGATCAAATGAGACCTTGAGATAGATGAAAACTTAAAGTAGAGAGGCTTTTGAGGCTGTAGTAGAGTTTGGTAATTTATTGATTTAATTGAAATTTTTATGATTAAATTAATATAACTATGAAAATAGGGACTGGAAGATGAAGGGATTGAACATTGAGTTATTTGAAGGGCTGCTCCTTTCTCGAGATGAAGGAAATGCGAAAAAGAATAGAGTAGGTGGGTGTATCTTTATATTGCATGGCCAAGCCATGCAACTATCTCCTTAGTTTCCCCAGTATCTTGCTATCATCATCTTAGTCTCCCTTTCAAACTCAGCAATTAAGCATCTACTATCTTAATCTAATCCTATTCTATAAATGAGTAGTGCGTGGAATTTATAGGAGATAAAATGAAGTAATATTATTTTATTATGTTATTGGTTCAGGAATTAATTGATCCAAAGAATTTTAGGAAAAATATAGAAAATTCAGTAAAATGAAATGAGCATTTTTTCTCTTACAAAGTCTTCTTTCTAAGATTGAGATAATAAATATAATCAATTTACTCATTATAACACCTATGCATATATCCAGATTTTGGATTGATACAATAGATAAGAAATAAATTAATGCAGAGATATAAAGATTATAGTAGTATGAATTAAAGAAATCTAAAGAATTCACTTTTTTCTGGCTAATGGATGGCTAGAGATGGCAATCGCAAACATTCCTTTTCAATAGCTTAGAGTTGATATGCACCAGACCTATGTCAATGGTGAGGTTATCGTAAATCACAAGTCAACAATGCATATTTTTAATCACTTTAACTTTTCAAAACACTATAATTTTATCTATGATTCTTATTCTTGAAGAATATATATATATATATATATATATATATATATATATATATATATATATATATATATATATATATATATATATGAATCCGTTATTGAATTTTCATGAAAGCACTAAGATTTGATTGACTTTCGTGAAAGTTTATTAAAAAAAAAAAAAAAAAAAAAAAAAAACATATTCTTTGCAAGAATTAAACCATAAAATAAAATATAAATTAATCAGTTGCATTCTAATGAATATAAGTGTGAAATATCATAAGTAGATGGCGTCAGAGGAGAGTGTTTCATAGGCAAATGACTTATAGACTTATAGCACGTTAGTTATTTAACTATTAAACGTTGCAAAAGAATGGAATCCTCCCACTCCTTGACTTTTTCCTAGCATATTAGCCCGAGTATTTCTGACTCTACTAAACTACGATCCAACTAAAATCAACTTGAACAAATATATGCAATTACTTGATGATTTTCGACCCGTTGTTGTTAGTAATAAGATAATATCTTGATATTATTATACTTGATTGCTGAAAACCTAATTTCACTTGATATATGTACATGATTATTGCTATCTTGATTTTTTATATGACATCCGCTGACTAGTATTTAAGACAATTGAAATGTAGGATTATGGTGAATGGATTATTGGATCTATCACACATAGTTTAAAGATTTCATGACAGAAACAAGATATTTTAAATTGCTATGTTTTTGTGTAGAAATGAGATAATTCATATCTCTTTCTCTATTCAGAGAAGGAATATCCATATTGTTGCGCTCCCAGGCTGAAATGGGATATGTCTAAAGCAATATGGCCTCTTACATTAACCAGCTTGAAATAAATAAAATAATATATTAACTAGCTTTAATAACCAAATATATGATTTAATAACAAAATTTATGGCTTTACCATATTTTTGTATAACATTTTCTCATTATTTACTATCATGATTTCTTTTATATATATATATATATATATATATATATATATATATATATATATATATATATATATATATATATATATATATATGACAATCTCTTTTTTTTGAAACCAATAACTAGGATGTGGGAATCCAATAAATTAAACCTAACAAGTAGAATATATAGAAAAATAGACAAAATAATGGTGTATAAATAACATGAATATAAGTTTGAATATGGTACATCAAGGACATATATATGAAAGGCAAATATCAAGAATGTTAACTTGGCCTGTGCATGCCAAATATTATCTAAGAAGTCTTTGCATATCGATCCCTTAAATCTTCAATATTTTGATATTAGTCCCTCAAATATTTAATTTTTGATATTAGTCTCCCAAAACATTTAAACTACTCCAATTTCGTCCTTTGTTAGCTATTATGTCAAAAATTATGATAAATTTTTAATTTTAATATTTAATAGCAAGGGAAAATAACAAGTTTGCCCTCACTTAGTTTTAAGCTTGGGGCCTGCCTTTCTCGTGTTTTGGCGCGGGTTGTTTTTCTAGGGTGAAGAAGAGAAGCAGCTACTGAGAGGAAACCCTACATCTAGTTTAGGCGAGTGCGGAAAACAGGGGCGTTTGGAAAACGCCAGCAGTAGAGGGCGGGCTAGCATGGAGCATGGCAGTGTGACACGGTTGAGGCGAGGAAAATCCATGTTAAGTGAAGCTAGCATTTTTTATTGGCTAGAATTTGAATTGGGTTGGGAGTTTATGGTTTTTACTCTTAAATTTCCATGTTGTTTTTAGTTTCAATTTGCAAAATGGTTTTTGGGCATATTTATTGAGCCATGAGTCACTGTCCATGGCTATTAGTGAGTTTAGATGCCTGATTTTGGATTTTTTTTGCATAGTAATTGAAACTAATTTCAATGTCATGCTTGCAGTCCATGCCTATAATTGATATTCTAGACATGAATGAGATTAGAGCATGCTAATTGATATCTTGAATGGTTATTGAGGATCTTTCTCAGTTTATTGAACTCATGAGTGGCTGTTATGGCGTGAATGGAGTTAAGGCATCACTGTCAACAACTATTATTGAGTTTAGAGTCATTGTCCATGTCTAAATTTGACCCTTTTCTTAGTTATAGGGTCATTGTCCTTATTTGTTATTGAATTTCATTGACTATCATGCCAATATTTGAGTTTTTTCTTAGCTTAAAGTCATATTAGATTGACTGTCATGCTTAGAGTCACATTAGAGTCACATTACGGTTGACTGTCATGCTTAGAACGGAGGAGAGTTTTTCATTTTTTTATTTTTTTTGTTTTTTTTCCCTTTATGGGTTGCTGTTCAGATTGTTTATTTTTATTAATATATTTAGATTAAGATAAAGTTAAATAGGATAAGTTTAACAACTAATTGAATCCAAACTAATTAAATTTGGTATTATCAAGCTAACTAGTATTTTAAATAAACACAAATTGTAAGATAGTTAAACATAGGATTTGTTAAATAAAAATATTATCACTACTATCACAATAACTATTTAGATAATATCCTTTAAAATAAATAAATATAAAAATAATGTATAGATAAATAATTGTAGGGAGAGAAACGGGGGGTTACAAGGATTGTCAATTTTTTTTGGGGTCAATGACGTTGCTGTTGTTGTTTTGGACTTTCACACTTTTACTTGGAAGTCAATCCATTCATCAAAGTGGTTGGTTATATTATTAAAAAGGATATTCACCAGAGGAGATGCTAAGCTGTCACGAAGACCCTACTTAGGATAAAAGAAAGGGAGGGGAAAAAAAAAAAAAGAAAAAAGAAAAAAAAAGAAAAGGCATTGTTGTTAAAAAAGTAGCAGTTCGTTCAGGCTCAATGCAAAAGCCTTCTAGGCCAATAGTCCAAGTAATGTTGCCACACATAAGAGAAAAGTTGCCACAAATAAGAGGAAGATGCAAAACGGCAAATTCATCAAAGTCACGTGATCAACACGTGTCTCTTCTTTTAAATAGAGAGAGTCATATATTAGAACTATATATTGTTTCCGTCATTTACAATGTCAAAGTTGAAATTTGCCATTAAGAACCGAAAACACAACAAAATTTGGGATTTTTTGAATTGCAACACTCAAGATTTACTTTTTTTTACAATCAAAGTAAGGTTACAATTTTTTATTTCTTTGATTCCGGAGAGTGTGATGATAGAAATATGATCAGAGCGATCCTTTTTTATTTCTGTTGACGATCCAGCAAAAAACTTGTAATACTCGAATTCTCCTTATTTTTGTCCGTGAGTTTTTTGATGTCTTTGGATACTTGGTATCATTTTTATAGTTAGAGGGTGTCATTACCGTTCCCTCAATTTGCGCATATCGTGGTAGTTACTTGCCCACAGTCAAATGTGCTCGAAACCCCTTCGGTGAGGTAAATCAATAAGAATGGTTGGTTACTTTAGGCGAGATTAACTTTCCTTTTTGGCGGAACTAGCTTGACCTGGTGAATTTAATTTACTTTTACCTTTTGGCGAAGCTAATTTACTTGGTTTGGTGGAGTTGATTTAGTTTTAGCTTTCGGTGAAGCTAGATAACTTGGTCAGGCGGATTTGATTCTCTTTTAACTTCCAGTGAGGCTAATCCTACTTTGGTGGGCCGACCTACTTCTAACAGGGCTAATTTTCTGATGGGCCAATTCTGTTTTGGTGGCGTTGACCTTCTTCTGGCGGAGCCATCCTTTCCTTTGGGCAAATAAGCTATTTTGTTAGCTCCTACCTTATGGATTTTTAAAAACTTTACGGAATACAATTTTAATAGCCTACATGACTCCCTTCAAAGTTCTCGAGATAAATTATACATAAATTTCAAAATACTTTGAATTTTTTTCTTTCCTTGTAAGCACCAAATATTCTGCAGGTTATATTTGTTTTGACTGAATACTTCCGGCAGAATTAGCATGACCTTGCCTTGGTTTGGTTATTTGGTAAGATTCCAGCGAGGCGAACATGTGGAGTTGGTCTGGTGGAACTAAGCGTCTTATCATAATGCTTCGACCACTGCGTGGCTAATGATGTCCTCTTTAAAGGCTTCGAATAAGGGTGAAAACTGTTTCAGGTAAAGGTGAAAAACCATTTCACCTATTTTTTCACCTCATCTTTGTTTTAAATATCTTGGTTCTTGTTCCTTCTCCAAAAATCTTCTCCTTTTAGAAATTTCCTTTCTCTTTCCCCCAGCGATTTCTAGATCTATGGCACCCAAATGGGCAATGAAATCATTGAATGCATAGGTGGCGGGGGCAAGCGGCTCTTCTTCGGTAGCGACTCGTCCGCTTATAGCTGGTAACTTTTCTTCTTATTGACATTAATGGGTGTTTAAATTTATTTTCTTGTCTATTATAATGTAGTTCATTATCAAAGGGGCTGGATCTTCGTGTACTTTCCTCTTTTGTGTTTCTTAAATGCAAAGGAGAATCAGGTCTTTGCACCTGCTCTTCTTATGAGTTTATTTCAAAATTGCCTTTCTAATGTCTCTTGATGATGATGAGTCTTCTAACCATTTAATATTTGTGATCTTGGAGTTACCCTGTGATGAGAAACCCTTCAACCTATGATCGAGTGATAGTATCGAGATTCTCTCTACTAGGGCAGAAGAATAGTTTTGAACTTTACTTGGCGGGGCTAATTTGGACTCTCGTCCAGCGGAGTTAATTTCTCCTCTGTCCGGCGGAGTTAATTTTTCGCTCTTTGCAGCGATGTATTTTCTTTCTTTGTTCAGTGGTGATTGCAATTTTCTTTGCAATGATCTACCTCTTTTGTTATTTCTTTATAGTCATTTACACCAGTTCTCCCATCGTCGCTCACCACCTGGCTGGTTCCATTGTGGGTATTAGGGGTTATACGGACTTTCATTTTCCACATCCTACTTCTTTATACTGTTATGATGACGAAGAGAGGACCAGTTTAATTCATAAAGGCAGTGCCCAAATTGTAAGGGAGTTAGTTTCTAACGCCTTGTTCTCGGATATGGATAGAACTGGACTCCCCAAACCACATTTCATATTTGAGGATATTATAGACATTAAGAATTCTTTACTTCTTCCTCTCTGTCCTTAGGACTATCGATTGGAAGGGACTTACTTTACGCTTCCAGACATAGAAAGATATTATCCTTTGAACTATCTTCGGCTATGTACTGAGGAGCGACAAATGGAATGGCGTCTAACACCCACTAAAGATTCCATCATAGTGATGAATTTTGTTAAATCTAGATTTATTCAAGATGGTCCTCCCACTCATGTGATCGGTCTTCTTCTAGGCATAATGTTTCGAGATATTCCCGCAGGTGAAAACTTTAGCATGGCTAGGACATTCCAAAATAAGTTTGTGACCCAGCTGCAAACTTCAGGGCTCCAGGTTGGATTCACACAAAAGTTAAGGACTGGTGGGCTTTATTAACAGGATTTGTACTGACAAAGTTCGAGAAGGAACTATCAGACATTAGGTTGTTCAAGACGGTAAGGGCAACTCAATATGGCATTAATACCAATCGAGCATAACTATTTGCAATTTTGGAATTATACAATCTTGTAACTGGAACTTTCATTACCCTTGATGGAGAAATGGGGTTTGCTTTCCATGAGATGTGATAGATTTCAGGAATTCCAATTGGAGATATTCCATATGAAGAGTATTTCTCTAGAATTGAAGAACTTGAGATCTTAGCCTCTCGGGATAGCACTTTGTACCATACTTTATGGGATTTAACTCGTCACTTCCGCATCTATTCAGACTTGTTGACTGACGCAAGGGGGAGTGCGATATGGCATAAGAAATGGGTTGATTATTTCTTCACCCACTTAAATAGGAAGGGAGCTATTGGTTTTCAACAACCTACTAGTATAGATAATATCATTTCAAGGATATCTAAGTTTGAGGTTAGTGATCGCATTTGGAGGGAGCCTGAAATTGACCTTCCTACTAGGATAGTACTTTTGAGTTGCCATAATTGGGCGGCCCGTGTGTTATCTCCTACTACGGTGCTTGTAGCTTACCTCACTCTTTGGCTCAAGATATGTGTTGTCCCTTCGTTGCCATGAGAGAGTATTCCAATTAGGGTCCTGTATCCTGTGGTTCAGTTGATGTATGGGTATCCATTGGGTCTTCTGTCAGTTATGGTTTGCCGTATATAGCAGGGTTTGAGGCTACTTTTCGAAGCCTTTTTACAAGAACCCAGTTTGACCTCGTGTTGACTTGCCCTACAATTATTTAATAGCTTGGTTTGCATTTCATTGCCAAGGGTTAATCCCTGTCGGCCCAGCCACTCTAGACAGCAAGGTGCTTCCTAATTTATGTAGGTATGGAAACATGATGTGGAGTTCAGAGTATTTGGTGAATACCCAATAACTTGTCAGCCACCACTCTTCGTGCTCCTATTGGATCAATTTTCCAGAGATAGGAGCTTCTTTTGGGGACTTGTTTGAAGATGTTGGGGAATCACACTCTAATCTCTTAAGAGAAGTGTTATCTTGGTTGCTTTATGTTCATACTTGTCATCTTCTATACATAAGTGAGAACTCATGCGAGTTAGAACCGTACATTCCGAGTCGCTTTGCTCGATAATTTGGTTATGACTAGCTATATGTAGGAAACCCCAATACTACTTTAGTTTTCAGTGGGAGTATAGTTGATGGAGCCCGAGATTGCCAACACTTCGTCATTGGGTGTATCGACACTTCTTTCTACTTACCAGTAAAGTACTCGAAGTTGTAAATGACAATGGTCTTTGGTCACTGGTATACAGAGACGAATACTATAATATCTACATATAACCCGAAGTCATTATGCTTGGGTTTAATTGTTGAGACGTAGAAATTGATTAGGGAGGCTGCTATAGCAGGTTGATGACCTCCCCATGTAGCTGGAATCACTAAGCGTAGGGTGAGAGAGAACACCGATGAACTTCATCATCGATTATCCTTAGTGATCAAGGACATGACCGAGGAGAAGCGGCATCAGCAGGGAGCCCTATAACTCGATAGAAGAGGAAAACAGGTTCTTTGTCTGTTCCATCATCTCATGTTGCTACAGTACCTCATGCAGACATTCCTCCAGCTTCACTAGTGGCTAAGAGGCTAAAGCACTTAATTAAACTTTCTGATATATCAACTTCTTCTAATGATGCGGCTGTCAGTCATTCGATGTTTTCTTAGTCTTTATCAACTGCTCCCGCTGATTTGCCATTAACAATATCGGTTGCTAGTATTTCTCTTCCTACTTCACTTTCTTCTGTGCCAACAATGCCCACAGTATGTCCACAGCTAGAGCTATGCCTCTGTCATTTGATAGGATGATGGATTATCAACTGGACAAAGTGACTTGGGATAGGGTATCCGCTTTTGCTACGATTTCTTCGATATTGAGCACTATACACACCGGTCCTCTTTCTGATTTAGGATCATCATCTTTGCAATTTGGTGTGGCGTCTGGTAGTAATTTGACTGCCTCTGCTAGTGTGGACCTGTTGACACTTACCACTGAACAACAACAAATACTGCCTGGGGTGATGTGGTGAACGTGGTTGATGAAGGACAGTCAGTTGATGATATGCCCCAGGATCAGCCAGTAAGCACTCTCGTTATTCAGTCAGAAGACTTGGTCTAGGGTAGCAAAGCCAGGGTAATGGATGATGAGTCATCACATGACAATATGCCCCAGGCTCTTCAAGAGAGGGTGTCAATTTATTTACTGATTCTCCCATTCATATTTCGGGTATCTGTGCAGCTATTCCTTATTCTTTTCTTCCAGACTCTCCATCTGCAGACCCGACGTCTTTAGCGGAGGCTTCAGCAATGCCTAAAAAATTTGCTTTATCATCTGAAGCGATGCAAGCACCTTCCAATCAAGTCGGTACTGATGGAACTTTTGTTGTGGTTAGGGATGTTGAGACGCCAATGACTGCTGACGATGATGGTGAGGGTTTCATAATTCCACTTGATTCGACCTCTAAATGGGATGCTGCCTGTGTTGATGAGGACTCTGCAGATCTCTATATGGTCGTCCGTGCTTCAAGTACCAACTTGTTTCTTTTAATGTGTGTGTGTATGTACACATATTATTATTTAGTTCTGTTTCACCATTATCTTTGTCTATCACTTATAGCCATGATATTCAAGTATTATTCAAACCCTGAGATTTATCATGCCAAACTTAGCATATTATCACGACTTGCTCTTTTGCACATGTCATTGCTTTCATGTTTGGGCAACATGGCAATCATTTGGTAGGACCTTGATCCTGATTATTTACTTAGTACATCATCTGCTTTGGGTTCACAGTTTCGTTCGTCCTCTCTTATGAGGGTTAATGTCATGTCATTTGAGATTTGTTCACTTGGATGTCTTGCTTACGTTTCCTTTTACCTGTTTTTCACTTTCTTCTAGTGGCCAAATTGACTCCTCAGAGAAGCATACCATCGTAACACCCCTAGTCCAGGATTTAGGGTTGGATTTTGTTTCATTCACTAGTGCAGCAACCCCCAGTGTGTTCAAAATACAATCTACTTCTGTGCCATCTTCCTTGCTCTGTTTGAGACCCTGGCAAGCACCGATTCCTTTGCCAAGTATTATCCCAACACCACCTTTGACTACTAGTGTAACGCCCCCGTTTTTCAGCTGCTTCCCAAAACGGAGGACGCTACTTTTTACTTACACTAGACAACCCAACAGTCACAGGATCTTGGAATAACCGTAACTACTATCACAATCAGATTAATAAATAACATGTCTGAAACTTGAAATGATTTCATTTATACAAAGAGTTTATTACATAACATGGCATACTGCTTTAAATATGAACACAAAAGATCAAAGAGAAAAGCAGTACCCAGACAAAAGGAAATATAAACAAAATATACAAAAGTTTTCTAGGAGTACTTCGATTTTCTATTGTCACTCGATCTGTCCAACGAAGTACGGATCTTCAATTGGGGTTGGATTCCCTTCTTCACGTTCCAAATCTGGGTTCAAAACCCAGGGGATTAAACCCGGCAAGTAATACATTTAAAAAGAAAAATTGTGTACTATCATAGTACAGGAATATCAGTGTGCATTAGCATATTTATGTCAGTGTTGTTTGTGTGCATATAAATTAACATGAAGGTAACATATAAATTAACATAAAGGCAAGCATAAATAAATGCATAAATAAATAAACATGACATTAACTACTTTATATAATTAATCATATATTCTATTGGTCTCAGTTATCATCCAATTTAGTTATAGAAACTGTATTAATGGATAATATAGCGCTATTCTCCACTGTCGTATAAGTGCCCGTGCATACCCGGTACTCGGCCCCAATATTCATGGCGCTGAACCATGACATGCCGCTAGGCACTCAATCAAGTTCCGTACTGTATTACAGTACGGACATACCACTCTGGGTAAATATCAATTGGTGATTCAGTAATCACCTAGGCCGCTGCAGTAAAAGAATCCCGGCCCTAACAATACAATCAATTCTTATACGGCAAGGCTCTTATCTATCATATAGTTTCTCCCATTCCCGTGTTCATAATGAATTATGCACATGAAAATTTTATAATCCTTGTTTAATTGTTTTTCAATTCATTATAACATACTTGCATTTCCATGGCTGTACATGACGTGTAGTATCATAACACATGATCTGTAATATTAAAACACATGACTTTAAATATCAAAGCACGTGACATGTAAAACACATGACTTGTAATATCAAAACTCATGACATATAAAAACACATGACTTGTAACATGATAAATTAACACATGATATATTAGTACACATGTTTTGTAATATCAAGGCACATGACTTGTAGCATGATAGATGTTAGTACACAATTGTACGACAATGCATATCATCAAAAATATTACAATAATCTGGTTTCATTTTCAGTGTCAATTAATAACCCAATTTGGGAATCAAGTGAATCATATAATAATACTGCATTATTTTTTTTAAACCCAACGTACGCATTTATTAAAAGAATCCCGGCCCTAAACACCTCACCACCTAAATTTCCCCTATGTGACACCTCAAAATTTTTTTGCCACCCTCCTCTTGCTCATGACAGCACAACAATCATTCATTATTTTATTTTAATTAATTAATTAATTTATTTAATAATTTTGATTTCGTGTAACATTCTCCAAATACTACCAAACTTATGTAGAACGTAGTACTCGACGAGAGGAACACTACAAAATTATCCGTTTGTTATTTCGATGTCCGGAATAAATGAACCGAAATTCTAAAATAATTAGAAGGATAATTTTAATTTTATTAAATTAGCAATTTTGGGAGTATTTTTCGGCCTCGTAAGAAAAATCTCCAAAAATTCTAAATATTACAAAAGTAATAATCGCGAAGACCAAATATCATTTGGGTCTGTAGATTTAAAGTTATGTTAACCGAAAGTTATTTCGGTGTCCAAAATTGATTTCGGTTGACTTATTCGGCACCACTAACAATACAAGTAGCTCAAAATTTGGGGTATTATATTCTACCCACCTAATAAAAAAATTTCGTCCTCAAAATTTAATTGATATTTTTTATCATGAGAAAGGGTATATGTATTCTATCCTGATGTCTTTTTCAAGCTCCCAAGCTGAATCTCTTGGTGATTGTATATCCTATAAAATAAGAACTAATACTGTTACTTTATCTTTTAAAATTTTTCTCATTAGTTAATAATCCTTACATATCGCTTTTCATATTTTTGTTTCATTTCTTCTGGAACAATTACAAAAAGTTTAAGCATTTTCTCAAGTCTATTTTTGATAGATTCACTATTTTGTACTTCTAGTTAAACGCTTTCTCAATTATGATATATAGAATATATCATGAACAACTTCCGTTTTTGATAGGAATGATAATGGATAGTCAAGATTTCCAATTTATTCTTCAAATTTTATTTGGGTGAAAGAACACAAGCAAGATAGAGTTGAATCAGGAATAACTGCTACCAAGTCGGTGTGCCACGCCATCCTGATTAAGTAATGGAAAAGATACAAGTGACAAATATTTTTATAGAGTCCATTTCTAGGGTCCTATTACATATTGTAATGGATTTTATAAGAGAAAATAAATCAGAACTATTACAATACCGAAATAACAAGGCTATAAATGGTAGGGATATAGGATAAAAGTGAATTCATGACTACAGAATTCAATCACACACGATGATACTACAGAATTAAATCACACACGATGATCTTATCAAGCGACTGTAATTGCTGGCGCCAGATAATATCTCTCTACAATTGCCTCGCCGACTCAATAAGACTTGTGATGTATAAAGGCTTAAAACATGAATCGTATTATGATAATATTCAGATAGAAGATACAAAATATCAAACGGGAATGATCAACAAAAGTAATGGAATAGAACGATCATTTGGAAAGATAAATTTAACTTGAGTAATAAGATATAATGCCATATTCTGGTTTGATAAAATTTCTTTTGTTTTTTTTTTTTTATAGTTCATTATCAATTTCTTGTCCTCTACCTTCTACTTAATTAATTCTATAAAATTCTCAACTTTCTAAGATCTTTTTATATTTTTACACTTATTCTTCCATAAGTTGTTTATTTATTTATTTATTTATTTTTATAATTCATTTGATTAGTTAATCTCTCCAACTATACTTACTCTATCAAGTCTATAAATATTGATTATTGTAATTCATTAACATTTATGTCTCCTCAATTTTCAAAAAAAAATACAAATGTAATATTATTTTTCTTTTTCTTAGAATGCTTAAGGGTAAGTTCTAAATTCAACTACTCTTCTTTTACTGCATTCTATTACCGCGTGGAAGATATTTAACTATTTCATGTCTAGAATGACATCATATCCATTTTTATTAATAGTTAGCAAGTTGGTATAAAATTCTTCATTATTAATCATTAAGGGACATATTGGTCGAAAATTGGATCGATATTGTTCTATAACGGTCCAGATAAGAATCAATAAAAAGAATTCAAGATAGATACCTCAAACGAATAGAAAACAATAGGATATGCACGATACTAGATATGATAGATATCAAAAAATAAGAAACAATTATTACGAATAAGTCACAGACATGTTCTTATGTGACAGTAGTCCTATGGTCTTCCACCTAAACCTAGGCTCTGATACCACCCTGTAACGCCCCCGTTTTTCAGCTGCTTCCCAAAACGGAGAACGCTACTTTTTACTTATACTAGACAACCCAACAGTCACAGGATCTTGGAATAACTGTAGCTACTGTCACAATCAGATTAATAAATAACATGTTTGAAACTTGAAATGATTTCATTTATACAAAGAGTTTATTACATAACATGGCACACTGCTTTAAATATGAACACAAAAGATCAAAGAGAAAAGCAGTACCCAGACAAAAGGAAATATAAACAAAATATACAAAAGTTTTCCAGGAGTACTTCGATTTTCTATTGTCACTCGATCTGTCCAACAAAGTACGGATCTTCAATTGGGGTTGGATTCCCTTCTTCACGTTCCAAATCTGGGTTCAAAACCCAGGGGATTAAACCCGGCAAGTAATACATTTAAAAAGAAAAATTGTGTACTATCATAGTACAGGAATATCAGTGTGCATTAGCATATTTATGTCAGTGTTGTTTGTGTGCATATAAATTAACATGAAGGTAACATATAAATTAACATAAAGGCAAGCATAAATAAATGCATAAATAAATAAACATGACATTAACTACTTTATCTAATTAATCATATATTCTATTGGTCTCAGTTATCATCCAATTTAGTTATAGAAACTGTATTAATGGATAATATAGCGCTATTCTCCACTGTCGTATAAGTGCCCGTGCATACCCGGGACTCGGCCCCAATATTCATGGCGCTGAACCATGATATGCCGCTAGGCACTCAATCGAGTTCCGTACTGTATTACAGTACGGACATACCACTCTAGGTAAATATCAATTGGTGATTCAGTAATCACCTAGGTCGCTGCAGTAAAAGAATCCCGGCCCTAACAATACAATCAATTCTTATACGGCAAGGCTCTTATCTATCATATAGTTTCTCCCATTCCCGTGTTCATAATGAATTATGCACATGAAAATTTTATAATCCTTGTTAATTGTTTTTCAATTCATTATAACATGCTTGCATTTCCATGGCTGTACATGACGTGTAGTATCATAACATATGATCTGTAATATTAAAACACATGACTTTAAATATCAAAGCACGTGACATGTAAAACACATGACTTGTAATATCAAAACTCATGACATATAAAAATACATGACTTGTAACATGATAAATTAACACATGATATATTAGTACACATGTTTTGTAATATCAAGGCACATGACTTGTAGCATGATAAATGTTAGTGCACAATTGTACGACAATGCATATCATCAAAAATATTACAATAATCTGATTTCATTTTCAGTGTCAATTAATAACCCAATTTGGGAATCAAGTGAATCATATAATAATACTGCATTATTTTTTTTAAACCCAACGTATGCATTTATTACATTTCTAGGCTCAATTATATATATTCATATGCATTTCTCTTTTAATTAAAATCTAATTTATTACTATTATTAATTATGTCCAATTAATCCAAGCCAAGTCCAATTCAAATCTCTCAATTATTTAATCCATCAAGCCCATGCCTACTAAATTCTCACTTTTTCATATCTTTATTTAATTTTATTTTCCTTTTCTTTTCTGTCCAGTCCAGGCCTAAACCCACTCATTTTTATTTTCTTTTTCTTTTTCTTTTACTGGGCTGGCCGGCCCAGTCTATTATTAATATTTTTTTCTTTGGCCCAAGTTAAATCCAAGCCCATCTTTCTTTTTCTTTTCCTTTTAATTACTCATGGACTGGGTCAGGCACACTTACCCCTTTTTTTTCTTTTTTTTTTCTTTTCTTTTCTCTTTTATATTTCCCTCTGGGCCAGGCCCAGTTCCTCTTTTTTTTTTCTTTTCTTTTCCTTTCCTTTCACCTCACAGAACTAGCCCAGCCCACTTTTCTTCCTTTTTCCCTCTCCCCTTAACACCTCACCACCTAAATTTCCCCATGTGACACCTCAAAATTTTTTTGCCACCCTCCTCTTGCTCACGACAGCACAACACTCATTCATTATTTTATTTTAATTAATTAATTAATTTATTTAATAATTTTGGTTTCGTTAACATTCTCCAAATACTACCAAACTTATGTAGAACGTAGTGCTCGACGAGAGGAACACTACAAAATTATCCGTTTGTTATTTCGATATCTGGAATAAATGAACCGAAATTCTAAAATAATTAGAAGGATAATTTTAATTTTATTAAATTAGTAATTTTGGGAGTATTTTTCGGACTCGTAAGAAAAATCTCCAAAAATCCTAAATATTACAAAAGTAATAATCACGAAGACCGAATATCATTTTGGTCTGTAGATTTAACGTTATGTTAACCGAAAGTTATTTCGGTGTCCAAAATTGACTTCGGTTGACTTATTCGGCACCACTAGCAATACAAGTAGCTCAAAATTTGGGGTATTCCAACTAGTATTTGGGATCTTCCAGTCTTTGCAGCAATATCCGCTACTCCCCCATTTGAGTTTGCTGCTCCTTCATCTTTGTCATCTTGCGGGGTAAAGTTAGTGAAAATTATTTGAAGAGGATTATCTCTACATTTTATGATTACCTCTACATTTTGTGATATGGTGCAAGATTGTGTGGATGAGGTCTTGAGGGACGGATTAATTCCCATGGAGCCCATTGGAGACATACTTATGTGTTTATTAGCTACGTAGTAGGGCATGATGTGGTTGCTCCTTTTGAGAATTATGTTAAAACTTTCATGCGCTCAATAAGTGGTTGGACAAGTTTCCATGTAGATCCTATGACTCCTTTGATGGACATATTCAAAGAGCGTCTAACACGAGAATTCTAGCAACAAAGGGAGGAATTAATAAGACAACGGGACTCAATTACTTAGTCTTTGGAGGATACCCATCAAACTCAACAGCTTGTTGATAGGAAAATCTGAGTGAAGGATTTGGAGATCGTCAATCTCAATTGTCGGATAGTAGACTCGCGCCAAATTCTGGAGGAGATCTTGAAAGAGATTGAAGAGCACGAGGCTTGATGACTACCGTGAAGGCTAGTAGGGAGGAGGTACAAGTTCGTCTTGATGAATCCAATGAAGCTAATCAGAAGATTCTAGAAGAAAGGAGGGCTATTCATGCCCAAATAGATGGTCTTCCTTCTAGGTCTCTTGACGAGATAATGATTATGCCGGAGATCAAGGCTGCCTTTGAAGTTGAAGTGAACAAGTAGCTCTTTGAAGAGCACTTGAAGACTTTCAAGTAGCGGCCTCAATAGAATTGCTATCACAATTTGAGGACAATTCATTTTATTTATATTTAGTTTTGTTTTTATTATTTTTTATTGTATTATGAATTTGAAGTTAATCTGGGATAAACATTTCATTTGTTTAGCAAACTAACTTTGGTTGGTTAGAAGTTGATGTTGAATTGTAATTTGTTATGTCAGCCAGAGATTTCATATTGAATTTGTTATCTAATATTGTTTTGACCATAGGTTTCATGTAAACTTAGTATTCGTGGATTATTTAGACTGCCAGAGATATGTTTTATAATATATCGGTCAGAAATCCTTTGTAGCATTAAAAGTGTATTTTCAAATTTTGAACAAGTTTTGATTGTCAAATTATTACTTTTTAACTTTTGACAATGCATGCATAGTCTTTGGAAGTGTGATATTGAACTTAGATGACTTGGCTCAAAAAAAAAAGTTTAGCAGGAAGTTTGATGTTAACTTAATAAATTTTGTGGATTTAATTTTATCCGGGGATAATTTTGGTCATTTGTTTTGCTGATGCCTCCATTATAATAAGGGACTCAACAAAATTTATTGTATTTCTGCCTAGAGATGCCATGTAAGCCTAATGCTTGACCAGTTAATAGACACTCCATTCTTATTTATTTTGTACATTGATGTATTCAGGTGTTTTTTTTTCAAATGAAATTTGCACTAGGTATATTTTTATGGAGGTTTTAGAAAACCCCCAGCTATAAACGAGTTTGAGGTATCTTTACTAACCACCATTTAAATTAGGCTAGCCACGTTATTTCCCTCGACATGATGAGTTGGCGAGAGTTCATTTTGGGCTTAAAGGCCAAATTTCTCTCTATTCATTGTCTTAGAGGCTTTGGACTTACTTTTTTTAATTCCACTTTTCTCTCCTTTTTTTTAGTAATTTAGCCTCTGGCGAAGAAAACTCATTGGCACAGTTAACCTATTGACGAGGCTAACTTGTTAGCAAGGTTAACCCGTTGGCAAGGCTAACCTTTGGCGAGGTTATCCTGTTGACAAAGCTAAGCTGCTAGTAAGGCTAACTCGCTGGTGCGACTAGCCTTTGGTGAGGTTATCCTACTGTTGATGGATTAGATACTTTGCATGATGTGTAGATACCAAAAAAAAAAAAAAAAAAAGAAAAAAAGAAAAAAAAAAGAAAATTACTAAGTGGGCACACCTGCGGGATCGCTCCCGCGGGTGGGAAGGTGCCAACCCGCGGGTTGTTTTCCGTTCTTTTCCGATTATTTATTTCCTATTTTATTTTGCTAATATTCTGTGATCCGGTTTTTCAGGAATAATTGAGCCGGATTTGGAGCTTCTTCGGCCTATAAAACACAGGAATTTAACTGGAGATAGACCTTTTGTATTGGAAGACTTTGGGACGATTACGGGCGAGCTCGTGAGATCAAGGAAAAGAGCAGAGCCATCTTATCCGGGTCGGACGGTCAACGGAGGCATTAACAAGACTCCATCGCCACCCGAACCCACATAAAAAAGGGAATAAATAAATATTCCCGTTCTTATAATTTCTCAGATTATTTTGTAATCTTAATTCGTTGTAATTCAAATAATTTTTGCAATGGAATCAAAGATGCAATTTTCGAGCAAACAAGAACTGGCGACCACAGTGGGAGCCCCTCTGTTTACCACAGAGAATCTAGTGGAGCAGTCCGACCGGGTGCCGATTGGCTCAATGGTTGAGACGCTGGTCATAGAAGTTAACCAACAAAAATATGAGGAATTTCTTTCCTCCTCTGATTCGGAGCCTAGGCGTCATCGCCGGGTGACGATGAAAAAAGGTGAGGCGTCATCGCCCACCGGAAAGGCGTCATCGCCTATGAAAACTTATGAGGCGTCATCGCCCGTTCGAATTGACAGGACGTCATCGTCTGTCAAGAACACGGCGTTATCGCCCATTCCAAAGTCAAGCCAAAAGTCAAACCAGTCCCTGACCCGCTCTCAGAAGAGAAACCTAAGGCGTAAAGCCCAACGGGCCCGCCTCAACAGTGCCTCTGGAAAATTGCGGTCAGAAAATCCAGATCAGGAAACATCAGAGAAGAAAAATTCCAAAAATGAAAATCCGCAGGCAGAAGTGCGGGTTGCACCGCACGGGGGCAACCCCGCAGTTGCAACCGCGGGCGCAAACCTGCGATTCCAACCGCGGGTTGCACCCCGCGGGGGCAACCAGCGGTTGCAACCACGGGCGGAAACCCGCGGCTCCAACCGCGGGTTGCACCCTGTGGGTGCAATCCCGCGGTTGCAACCGCGGGTGCAAACCCGCGGTTCCAACCGCGGGTTGCACCCCGCGGGTGCAATCCCGTGGTTGCAACCGCGGGTGCAAACCCGCGGTTTCAAACGCGGGTTGCACACCGCGGGTTTCCCACGGGTTTCACTCCGCAGGAAAAATCAGGGGTTGGTTGTGATGTCTATTCGGGCACACGCGCAGTGAGCACACAACGCACACCTAACTTTTTGGTTACTCTCTCAGGTATACCATCATGTTCCTCTTCAAACAAATATAAGGATGTGCTCATGCACTCACCTGATGATATATCTTCAAGTTTCTCTTCGGATGAACATATTCCGAAGGATAAGTCAGATGCGTGCGGGGCCCGTGCGATTGCGCAAGCCAGCACACACTCTAGAAGACTCCATAAAAGAGACCGTGTTGATATGGGAAAAGCTCTCAGCCCTGAAATATTGCAAACTCTCCAGTATTATGAACCAAGTTTGCGACGCAAGCGGCGTCAGGTTGCAAATAGAGATAAAGAAGTATCTCAAAACTTGAGAGAATTCCTCAATTGGAAGAAGAACTCTGCACAGAATACTCCTCAATGCCAATGCGAACAGTTAATCTCAACTGTTCTATCAAACTGCGAGTGCCATCCGAGACGATCCGTTTTTGAGCGGATCACCGAATCCAAAAGAATACGGACGGTGAAAAAGGTGTGCTCGGAAACCGATCTACCTGCTGCCTCATCACATATGGTTAATAAAGGCAAAAAGGTGGTCGGAAACAACCCTTCGGATAAGGAAATCACTCCAGGATCAAAAGGAGTTTCTATCGAACCAGAGGGCGCGCTTCTAGAAGAAGTCTCTGAAAGGCTTGAGAGACAAGAAAAACGTCTCGAACAGAAAGAAGAGACCATAGAAGAAATGAAACAACTTTTGATTGAGTTGCTGGCTCAAACTAGGAGGAACCAATCCTCGTCGTCCATTTCTGTTCGGCAAAAAGGAAAACAACCCGTCCAAATAAATGAAGACAGCGAGGACGAGAATGAAGAAATTCCTCCTCATTCAAGAGAGGAAGAGAAAGTGAAGGTTATCATTAACCCTCACGCAGAGAAAATAGAGAAGATGGAGAATCAACTACAAGCTCTTCTTCATCGAAAGAAATTGCAAGAGGTAGGGGTAGTCCGTCCCTATCCTATAGAATGGGAAACTGTACCTTACCCTGCAAAATATAAACCGTTGAATCTTCAGTCGTTCGACGGTAGAGGTTCGCCGCAACAGCACATCTTCTACTTCCTGTCACAGACAGGACATCTCATGGGGAATGATCCGACTATGACAAGATATTTGCGAGCACTTTACGGGGGCCCGCATTTACTTGGTTCATGCAGCTACCCCAGGGAACAATTAAATCTTGGGCTAATGTAGAACGTGAGTTCCTAGCCCGATTCTTTGAAGATGATACAGAAGTCTCCATATTATCCTTGCTAACGGCAAAGCAAGAATAAGGCGAAACGGTCAAAACTTATGTCGAGCGATTCCGTGAGCTTTCTATTCGATGTCCACATGGCATGACGCAGGACACGCTTGTGGAAACTTGCAGACACAACTTGTTGACCGATATCCTAGACAAGATGGGCTCGGTCGAATCCAAATCATGGAAAGATCTGCTTAAGCAAGGTGAACAGGCTGAAGAGATACTTCGATGTCTCGAAGAACAACAGTCTGCAACCAGAGACGGTACAAACGAATCTCCATTCCATTTTTCCCGTTCAAAAGGGAAAGACATAATGGCAATGGCGGTAGAAAGTACACCGAAGCAGAAACCGTGGCCAATTACAAGCAACACAGCAAAGTCACCCAGGCTTCAAAAGCAGTATTCTTTCAAGGATGAACATACTGCTACTATGTTCAATCTGCTCAGTAAGCGCAAGATGCTCAAGTTGTCGGAGAGTAAGAGGCCTGAAGAAGTAGGGAAGACTAACGATCCGAATTAATGCCTGTACTATCGGATTGTAGGTCACCCTACAAAAAATTGTTTCATTCTAAAAGACAAAATCCAAGCGTTGATTGACGCTGGAGCAGTTCAGCTCAAAACTGAACAAAAAAGGAGTTAGAGCTAACTCCGACACATTTAATATGTGAGGTCTAAAGGTACCACTTGGACTCACAACAATTCCCAAAAAACGGGCTCAGGGCGGTTAATTTAAACCCCCATATATAAAAAAAAAAAACATCAAAAAATAAAAAAATAAAAAAATAAAAAAAATATAATAATAAAAAAAAATCAAAAAATAAAAAAATGAATTACCCAACGCCAACAAGGCTACGGGAAGAGAATAAATTTCTCGCCAACCCCACCATGCTGGGGGTAAAAAGCATGAATTATCCAACTCCGACAAGGCTACGGGAAGAGAATAAATTTCTCGCCAACCCCATCATACTGGGGGTAATAAGTATGAACCGCCCAACGCCGCTAAAGCTACGGGAAGAGAATAGATTTCTCGCCAACCCCATCATACTGGGGGTAAAAGTATGAATTATCCAACGCCATCAAGGCAATGGGAAGAGAATAAATTTCTCGCCAACCCCAACATGCTAGGGGTAAAGAGCATGAATCACCCAATGCCATCAAGGCAACGAGAAGAGAATAAATTTCTCGCCAACCCCACCATGTTGGGGGTAAAAAGTGTGAATAACCCAACGCCGTCAGGGCAAAGGGAAGAGGAGAAGTTTGACATTTAAGCCCAAACAAAATCCTCGACAACTCACCATGCTGAGGGGAATAGCATGGCTAGCCCAACTCAAACGGTAGTCGGTAAAGGCCAATCAAATCCGTTAATAGCTGGGAATTTGCTAAAAATCCCATGACAAACATGTCACAACAGTATCCTTATTCAAATATAGGGATACATCGCTGCCCTACGCTGCTAAGGTAAAGGGAAGAGGAAAAGTTTGGCATTTAAGTCCAAATGAAATTCTCAACAACTCACCATGCTGAGGGGAATAGCATGGCTAGCCTAACTCAAACGGTAGTTGGTAAAGGCAAATCAAACCCGTTGATAGCTGGGGGTTTACTAAAAATCCCATGACAAATCTGTCACAACAGTATACATCGCTGCCCTAAGCTGCTAAGGCAAAGGGAAGAAGAAAAGTTTGGCATTTAAGCCAAATGAAATCCTCGACAACTCACCATGCTGAGGGGAATAGCATGGCTAGCCCAACTCAAACGGTAGTTGGTAAAGGCTAATCAAATCCGTTGATAACTAGAGGTTTGCTAAAAATCCTAATCAGATAAATCTCCTGTTACGTTAAGATTTCACCTCTAACAGCAAAACTTTTCTTGTCATTTTGCTCCAACAGAGCAAGCGACACTCCAAAATACTTGTCAAGTTAAAATCATACCTCTGACATCATAATTCAAAATCAAATGAGATAAGATCCGATTAAATCTCTTGTCACGTTAAAAAAATCACCTCTGACAGAAAAGAAAATTCACACTTCATCAAGTCCAACATTACAACCTCTGATGAACGTGCTTTTGATATCGTTAAGTTAAAAATCACCTCTGACGAAAATCATCTCCCTATCAAGTTAACAGTTACCTCTGATAGTCCGATTCCAAAGCTAAATACGTTAACCGTCACCTCTGTTTAGTCAGCTTGTCCCTATCACGACCAGATCGTCTGAATAGGTTAAGCTCCAAGACACGTTTAATGTCACCTTTGTCATTTCCTGATTCGTCATACTAGATGTCACTGAACGGTTAGGATTAAAATAAGCACGTTAATATTATACCTCTGCTTGACCTAAAATAAGCATGTTAACATCATACATCTGCTTGTCCTCTAATGAGTACGTTACAATCATACCTCTGCTTGTTATTAAATAAATGAATATATTAACAGTTATCTCTATCGACCAAATCTTTTAAAAGATCTATAACCAAAATTAAAGAATCCAAAGTATTTCGAAATTCAGTACGGTTCAATACAGAACTTCGAAAACTTTGGAGGGGGTTATGTAGATACAAAAAAAAAAAAAATTGAAAATTGCTAAGTGGGCACACCTGCGGGAGCCCCCGCAGGTTGCCACCCGCGGGAGCGATCCCGCAGGTGCCAACCCGCGGGTTATTTTCCATTATTTTCCGATTATTTATTTCCTATTTTATTTCGCAAATATTCCGTGATCCGGTTTTTCAGGAATAATTAAGCCGGATTTGGAGCTTCTTCGGCCTATAAAACACAGGAATTTAACTGGAGATAGGACTTTTGGATTGGAAGACTTTGGGACGATTACGGGCAAGCTCGTGAGATCAAGGAAAAAAACAGAGCCATTTTCTCCTGGTCGGACGGTCAACGGAGGCATTAACAAGACTCCATCGCCACCCGAACCCACATAAAAAAGGGAATAAATTAATATTCCCGTTCTTGTAATTTCTTGGATTATTTTGTAATCTTAATTTGTTGTAATTCAAATAATTTTTGCAATGGAATCAAAGATGCAATTTTCGAGCAAACATGATGATTAGAATTGAAGCATCAAACATCGCTCCATTCTGCGGGATGAGCGTTGCGCCAAAATTCTAGCTTGAGAATGATGTAACATTCTTTGCGCCTCTTCGTTAGCTACACCCAGGGGTCCAGCCTTAGGGCTTCTGGATTCTCTTCCTTGTAGCTATAAATACCCCTAGGGTGGTTTGGACACTACCAGTATCAGCCTTTTCTTTTCTCTTGAAAGGTTCTTAGCTTTCTTTTTTGTTCTAGATTCTGACTAGCTTTTTCTTTTCCATGACGAGGTGGTTCCATCTCTATCGATCCTCCGACTAGTGATGAAGGGGACAAAACTATTAACTCTGAACAAAAATCAGTGGATCAAGTTCCACACTTGTACCACTAGGGTAAGACTTGCTTTAATATATATATATATATATATATATATATATATATATATATATATATATATATATATATATATATATATCTTAGGCTTCATATCTTTAGGGAGTGATGAGTTTCTTCCTAATGCACGGACCAGTCAATAGTGTTGGCATGGTGTGCATGGCAGCAAGAGGGTCTTCAAGCTTCATTTTTGTATTCAAGGCAGCATCATCGGTTGGTAGTCGGAACTTTCTCACCAATAAACTTCTACTTGAGTCTATGGACCCTCAAAGGTCATAGCATTATTCTAGATGGCCTCGCCTCTGGCTCTATCTTGTCCATTACTGGAATGCTGGTATTTTGGAGTGTGCGCTGAGGTTCTCCCAGGAACAACTCATTTGAGGAAGTGGTTCGCCTTTTTAAGTTCATACTATAGTCCTTGCCGAATCCGCAATCTACATGAACTCCTTGAATCTTTTTTCAATGTACAACTTATGCTAAACCAGTCGAATCATAGATTCACTGTGACATTTAGAACATATGACTTTACTATAATGCTTAGAGAAACTGTTGTAACTTGAATTTCAGATGTAATACTCATATGCAAAAGATTAATATAAGAGTTTTATTCATTTACACAGGTGCATATATTTTTTATTATATATTTTTTTGTTTAGAACTGGAAGGTTGATTTACAAATCCAAACCAACATGGTTCCTTGCTTGGTGTTGGGTTACTGGGGTATCACCTCGTAGCTCCTAACCAAGTCAAAGGAATAAAAAGAAAAATTCATTATTACCCTAGCATGAGAATTTCTAAGGGTAATACTTCTTGAAGAATTTTCCATTAATAGGCACCATTAGGATTTCGCCATCGGACATAGCTTATATGTAAGCTCCATTAGACAGACTCCACCACAAAGGGTCCTTCCCATTTCAGTTGAAATTTGTCTTTAGATTTGAGGGTAACGATCATAGGGCATCTTATTGCTAAGGCTAAGTCCCCTTACTTAAATACTCGTTCTTTAACCTTTTTGCTGAAAGTTTTGGAGATTTTGGCTTGGTAGAGTTCAATGCATTGTTGAGCTTGGAGTCTCTTCTCATCTAACACTTCGAACTCTTAAAGGCGCAATTTGTGATTATCCTCAGTAGTCATCTCCAATGCTAAGGGGGTACGGAGCAATGATATTTAAATTTCCAAAGGCAATACTGCTTCACAGTTGTACACTAAAGAGAATGAAGTTGCATTTGTAGGAGTCTGTACAGTCGGACGATATGTCCATAAGTACTCACCCAACTTTTCATGCCAATCTCGCTTATTTTTCTGAATGAGTTTCTTCAATATTTTGATCATCATTTTATTAAATGCTTCTGTTAGGCCATTTGCAGTAGGGTTGTAAGCTATTTTGTGACGCTTTTGATATTGAATTTATCACATAACTTGTAGAATGCTTGGCTTACAAATTGGGGTCCGTTGTCATGGACTATCCTTTGTGGCATGCCAAACTGGTAAAAAACGTGGTGTTTTATGAATTTAACCAACTCAGAAACTTTTACTTCTTTTAGTGTTATGGCTTCTGACCATTTAGAGAAGTAATTGGTGATCGCAAGATACACCGATGATCTTTTGACAAAGGAGGGAAAATAGATCCAACTACATCAATGCCCCATACTTCAAATGGCCATGATGCAAACGTAGGATGTAAGTATTCTAATGGTCTGTGAATGTAGTCAACATGAATCTTACATGCATGACACTACTTGGTGTAGACCACATCATCTGTCACCATTTTTGGCCAATAATAACCCATTCTTCACAATCGATCCCAGAGTATGGGTCCAGGTTGGTGGGCCCCACATATGCTATCATGGGCTTCTCATAATGCCACCTGTGCTTCTTTACAAGATAAGTACCTGAGCAAAATCCCATCATACGACCTTCGATACAACTGTTTTATAGTCGTGTTGTAGAAGTAACAACTTGCTCTTCTTTTAATAGAAGTAGCTTCTTTTGGGTCTTCGGGGAGAATATCGTAAAGAACAAAATCTATAATAGGAAATCTCTACTCCCTAGGTTCCAAGCTTAATGAGGCTTCATAAGTTTCTTTACTTTTTAAGCCTGGCTTGCTACCTTTATTAATTTCCAAGGCTTGTTTTGGGTGATAAATTTCAACTAGCAACCAATAGTCTTGATTTTACCTTGGGAGGCAATGCTAAGGTAGAGGCTAGAAATGCCAAAGCATCTGTATGTCTATTATTTTCTCAGGATATGTAGTCAATGAAGAATCCTTGGAATAATTTTGCTAAGGATATTGTGGCTTGATGATATGGAATCAAGTCTCTATTTCTCACATCGTATTCACCTTTAACCTGACTAATACTAACTTTGCATCACCATAGGCTTTAAGGAATTTTACCCCCATTTCTTCAGCTATTCGTAATCCGATGATGAGGGCATTATATTCGGCCACGTTGTTTGGCATGATTCTATCAGCAAGTATGCATAAGGTAAACATCATTTTTAGTAGATATAAAGTCCATTTCTGCTCCAGCAATGATTCTCCCCTTTGATCATATTCTTGCTGCACCATTGAAGAACATTTTCCAGACTTCATCTTGTGATATAGAGTTTGCTGTCATTACTTCATCTGGGATAGTTTCTACAACTTGAAATTTTTAGGCACTGGATGATCAGCCAGAAAATCTGCTATAGCTTGTCCTTTTAATGCTTTTAGAGGCACAAACTTCATGTCATATTGTGATAGTAGCAGCGCCTATTTGGCTAATCTTGAGTTCAACGAACCTGATTGCATCATCAACATTTTCATAGGATTTACTTTGGATGTTACATGAGTAGGTTTGCCCATCAGGTAGTGTCTCATCTTATAAATGGCAAAAACTAAAGCCAAGCACTCTTTTTTGATCAGAGTGTGCCTATGTTCAGCACCAATCATTGCTCAACTGAGATAGCAAATTTCCTGCTCATGCCTTTTCTCATTAGTTTGAGCTAATAAAGCTCCTAAAGTATGGTCCACTGCTTTAACATAGAGGAAAAATGGTTTGCCAGAAACCGAAGCTGCCAGCACCAGTGGATTAATCAAATACTGTTTGATATCCTCGAAAGCTTTCTGGCATTCAGCGTCCCATACGAAAAACATGCCTTTCTTCATTAATTTTAGAGAATGGCTAACATTTTTCTACTAAGTTAGAAATAAAGCGGCAGATGTATGCCAGACGCCCTTATAAACCTCTCAGTTTTTTGATGTTTCTCAAAGGTTGCATGTTTTGGATTGCTTTTATTTTGTCTGAGTCTAAATGGATTCCACTTGGATGTTACCACAAACCCTAAAATTTTTTCACTTGACACCCCTAGAAAGGATTTCGTAGGATTCATCTTTAATTTATGCATCCTCATCAAGTTGAATATTGTCTGTAAGTTCTGAACATGGTCATCTTTGTTCCGACTCTTCACCGCAATATCATCAACATAGCATTATATGATTTTTTGTAAGTGATCACGAAAAATGGTTGTCATAATCCTTTGATATGTGGCTCTTGCATTTTTTAGACCAAAAGGCATTACAGTGTAACAGTACACTCCTTATGGTGTTCAAAAGGACATATGTTTCTCATTACCAGGATACATTTTGATTTGGTTGTATCTAGAAAAGCCGTCCTTGAAAGACATTCTTTCAAAACTGCATATGTTATTTTTCATAACTTCTGTGATCGAAAACGGGAATATGTATTTTGGGCAGGCATCGTTTAAGTCTCTGTAATCAATGCAAATCCTAACTCTCCCATTTTTCTTCATGACTGGTACAATGTTAGCCAACTAGTCGCGATGTTGTTCTTCATGAATGAATCCACAAGTCTTTAGTTTCTTGACTTTGGTTTCAATCACTTGTTACATTTTGGGTTTGAACTTCCATTGTTGTTTCACCGATTTAGCATCATCTCGAATGTTAAGACGATATTGGGCGGTTTCCAAATCCAATCCTAGCATATCCTTGTAGTTCCATGTGAAGACATCCATGTATTCGCGAATGAGCTCAATCAAAATTTGCAACTCATTCTGGTCCAGATTCTTACTTATAAATATGGGTTTTGGATCTTTATCACTCCCTATATTCACTTGGATGACTTGATCGTCTCTAGGAGGTTCTCATTGCTCGAACCTTATCTACCACTAGGTAGCCATCTTCTGAGCCCATGCTAAAGGGTTGTTTGTACTTTCCTCTTCTTGTGCACCAATGGAGACTATTTGTCATATTTGCTGATAAGTGTTTAATAGTTCACTTAAATCATACTCCGAGTAAGTCTTAGATGACAATGACAACTGCAGGTTCGTGCTTTCTGAGAAATTCTCATGTATCACATTTGTCTCAAGTTCAGAAGATACATACCCTAAACCATGTTTAGTTTTGCTATAGTAATCCAAGCTTTTCCCTTTAGGGATACACAGTTGTAGAGGGGTTCTTCTTCCTCGGTTAAAACATGACCCTTCCCCTCATATCCCATCATTTTCACGAGTCTGTGGGAATTTGGCCCATAATGATCGAATTGTAGGACGTCCGATTCGTCTTCAGAACTACTAGAGTTGGGTTTCAATTTAGTAGTAGACTTGCCAAAGACAATTGGGGGCCAATTACGTTTAGATTGTACAATAAACATGGCATCATTAGGATCCTCTATCATCGAGTTGTTTGGTGAGCTTGAGTGTACCGGTATATGTAATGTCAATGTCTTGTTAAGTTTTTTGATTAAGGTCTTTTTGCTATCAGTTAGTGGAACTAGACAAGACATACTTAAAAGCGGAACTTTCATTAAGTACACATTCGCCTTCAATACGGGCGTCAGGATTGATTGTTACATCACTTAATTTTCTTACAGGGGGGTTCAGCTCTACTTAAGCTTTTTCTGAACCGTTGTTGGGCTCAGCATCCGCTTCATTCCCATCATCGGTTCCATCCCCTAGCTCCTTTTTGTATAGGACGACATCAGTAAAATAATCAACTTGCTTAAAAGGTTGCCTTTCTGCGTAGAATGTCTTAACCACCCCTTGTGTATCTACGTACTTTAAACATTGATGCAATATTGAAGGGACAATGAGGTTGAAGTGAATCCATGGCCTTCCTAGCAGTAGATTGTAGGATGTATCAGCGTCTATGACGTGACAGATAAGCTCCATCTTGAGATCCCTGATCAGACAGTTCAACCGAGTTTTTTCGATAGGCTAGCTACTTTGCACGTTGAAACCATGGATTGTAGTGGTGGTGATAGACTGCTTATAGATTGATATGCGCAAAAATTGCATCAAGTGTACCGGCATGATGCTCAAGCCTAAGCCTGGATCGATTAGTGTCCTCTAAATTTTTGTGGATCCTAAATAACCTGTGTAATATAGTAGTCGATCGTGACTGAAGTTCTTCACCAACATGTCTTCCGGCAAGAAGGTTATGTTGGGTAAAGTGGAAGCTTGATGGCAACAACAACACTCTTCATTTCTAGGTGGGGGGACCTGAGTGAGAAACATCTCCAAATCGGCCAACGCTTCGCGAAGTGCATCTCTGGTTTCTTTGGATAGGCACAATAGCTCATGCATGGTGATTCTGGCAGGAATGTTAACCAACTATGCCATGATGTCCAATTTAAACGGAATTGAAAGATCTTTCGCAGCTCATTTTCTCAGGGACTTGTCAGATCTTATCTCCTTAGGTTTACTTTTATCTGAAGGATGTTCAAGTGCTAACGCAGATATAATAGGGTCTTTACTGGGACTTGACTGATGGTCATCGAGATTTATTATTTTGTACTGCTTTATATATTGTTTACCAGACCTGGTATCGGCAGGCGATGCAACCTCTGCCATAAAAACGATCTGCTCTTTATCGGAGTCAGTCAATAAGCTGGCAAAAGTATCATATCCCCCTGGTGCAAGAAATATAACATGGCAGCTTAGATTGTTCTCCATTTTCCGCTTTCTTTTCGAAATGACAATCATCCACTGATCATCTTCAATTAAGTCCGGATGGATCCACATTGTTTCTCCTTGTCCGATTGGGACAAAAGTAAACCCTTGGGATTGTTGGTGATTTGGATCTGTGTTAGCAATCCTTGTCATTACTTTGAAACTAGAACTCCATTAGGCATCTTAACCCTTGGCAGGTCTCTCCCAAACTGCATCGATATAATATTCGTGGTAACTTTCTTCTTGGCTTTATTTTATCTGAGCACATCTGCTTCCACTAAGCCTTGGAGCTTGTCTTTCAAAATAAAGCAATTCATAGTGGGGTGACATATTATCCTATGATAATAATAATATTTTGGATCATTAGTGCCTGACCTTTTCTGGCCTCTTAGGTTCAGGTAGCTCGATTTTACTCTTCTTGACCAACATATTGAAGATATCGAGCACCTGATCATCCTTGAATGAATACTTCTTTTGTGTTCGTTGGGCCAGAAACGTATTTTATTCAGGCAATGGATTCTTCTTAGGCTCCATTTAGGTATCTACCACCAACATATTCTTACCTTTAAACTTAGAAGGTGGCCACTTTAAAGTAGATTCCACCCTCTGTTTACCCTTATCTTCTGTCGAAAGTCTCGAAATTGATTTTTCAATGTTTTTGACTTGTTCTTGAAATTCTTTCCATGTATGAGCCCAAACAACGCCCATGTTAGATTCGATCTCAACGCGTAGATTATGTCTACATGTCTGCAGTAACATGGATAGTGGCATTCCATCAGGGCACCTGAAAGACAAATTTCTGAATTTCTCAATGAAGTCTTTCATAGCCTCTCCTTACTTTTCTTTTTCTTCAATTAACATGAGCATAGATACTTCGGTGTCATCCTCATAAGAACGAGTAAGGAACTGAGTCTCAAGATCCGCCCATGAATTGATGAACCATGCCGGTAAGGTTCAAAGGCAGTCAAAGGTAATGCTTTTTAAGGACCCTATGAATAGTAGGGTCATAAGTGCATCATTTCCCATAACATTTCCTATTAAAAGATGGAAATGGTAAATGTGTTGATTTGGGGATTCCTTCTCGTAGTATTTATCAATGGTCGGAGCATGATAATTATTAGGAAAAGGGATTAAGTCCCATTCGGGATGGTATGGATGCATGATTCCCGCCTTCTGCAAAACTTTTTTGTGCATTAATGCATCCAAATTTGTTTGAATATCCAACAATACCTTATCTTAATCTTATTGGAGTCTTCATTTATATGGAATCTGGACTCATCTTTTTTGTCCTTGTGATTATTATCTTCTTTGTTTTTATTCCTAGATCCTGATCCTTCCGCCTCTGCATCGGGATTTCGTCTGAAGATATTTTCGCTAGCTGCTATAGTTGGGTCATGATGGCATCCATGGTCGCTTTCTATTGTTCTAACAATGCTTGCTGATGTTTGGATAAATCCTCTTGTGCCTTTAATTTTTGTAGTAAGCTCCCTACATCATCGCTAGCAGCATCGACTAAAATACTTCTCTTGTAAGGTGAGTCAGACATTTCAGACAATGTGCATGCGGAGTGTTGGTCGGTATCATCCTTTTCTTCTTGCAATTCATGAGGAGTGAGATCATCATGACCTAAATTTACTGACCTGGTCCGAAACTGGGTATGACGGTATACTCCATCACCATCATCGCTAGAGTAACCATTAGGGGATGGGTCTGCACTGGCCACTTCTTGTGTTGGATTTCCTTTCTCTACCATGTTGATTGTTGTGTAAGCTAGTTCTCTTTTTCTTTGAAGCTTTTTGAGGTAGTAATGAGACCCTTCTAGGATAGTCACTACTGACCTCAGGATAGGCCAGTTTAATAATAACCGGCTAAAAATAGAAGATCGAGCTAGTAAATCACTTCCATTCATACTTTCCTAAACTTGGTGTGGTCAGTCGAGATGGTTTCACAAGTCCTCCACTGGTAGAATAGACTTACATCCACTGTCGATCCTATCACCTACTGTGCTTTTACTCCGGAGCTTGTCAACATGAATACCATCTTTGCTAGGCCTCATAGTCTTCCTAGGCACTTATTGACTTTGCCCTAATGCCCTTTAGTCTCGCCGGGCTTATTAGGTCTGCCAGACTTTTTGAAAGTGACAGAGTTATTAACTCTGCCAGGATACTTCATAACTTTGCCAAACTTGTTAGGTCCGCGAGGCCTCTTACTAGTCTCGCCCACAGTATCATGGATAGGTTTGTCCTTTGCATTGTTGTCAATTGACTCTCATTTACTTTAGGGGTCTTGTCAACATTTCCACTCAGATTTTTAGTTAGATTATCTTGCTTCTTGGCTTTACGATTGGCGATAATGGCTTAGTAGAAAGCTTTCTTCCACTTTTCGTTACTAAGAGGATTAGTTCTAGATGTTGTGGCTGGAGCAGAGGAAGATGAACTTGCTTGGATAGTGTTCACCCTTGCATTGGTAGCGGTAATAGTCGCACCAGTGTTGTTGTGATGATTGCCTCCAACAGAAGAGTCAAATCTACGGGTGGATATGGATTGGGCCTCTACTCTCCTTGCTCTATGGAAATAACTAGTCTTGGATGGAGAGATGGAGTTATTATTGCGGAAAAATTCTTTATTCTTGGCCTAGTCAAATTCAATTACTAGGGTATCGACTGTAGCGTCCACCACTACATTGTCGGATTGCAGCATGAACTCTTTGATGAGAGAGGAATGACACCCCGGGGCTAGTTTATTTTTGTCATTTACAACGTCAAAGTTAAAATTTGTCATTGAGAACCGAAAACACAACAAAATTTGGGATTTTTGAATTGCAACACTTGAGATTTACTTTTCTCACAATCAAAGCAAGGTTACAATTTTAATTTCTTTGATTATGGGGAGTATGACGATAGAACTAAGATCAGAGCAACCCTTCTTTACTTCTGTTGACAATCCAATAAGAAACGTGAAATACTTGAATTCTCCTTACTTTTCTCCATGAGTTTTTCGATGTCTTTCTTTGGATGCTTGGCGTCATTTTTATAGTTGGTGGGTGCCATAACCGTTTCTTCAATTTGCGAAACTCGTGATAGTTACTTGCCCATGATCGGATGTGCTCGAATCTCCTTTGGCAGGGTAAATCGATAAGACTAGTTGATTGTTTTAGGTGAGGTCAACTTTCCTTTTTGGCGGAACTAGCCTGGCATGGTGAATTTAATTTACTTTTAGCTTCTGACGTTACTTGGCTTGGTGGAGTTAATTTAGTTTTAGCTTCTGGTGAAGCTAGCTAACTTGGTCAAGCAGATTTGGTCCTCTTTTAGCTTTCGGCGAGGCTAATCCTGTTTTGATGGGGCCGACTTG